>JAZKJV010007289.1:0-600000 GCA_037367405.1 Ottelia alismoides
AGTGCCCCCTATAATATACAAGTTTAAAAGTCTGTGTGTGGTCTATTGCTTTAATAGATTTGAATGTTGGCCTGTGAACCATAAACATGTACAGTGAATGAATGTAGCAGAAATGAAAATGTTAAGGTGATGCGTGGACACACAGGTAAAGATCGGATTCGGAATGATGCGAACAGAAAGAAAGTTTGGTGTAGATCCGATCGAGTATAAGATGCGAGAAAATCGCTTAAGATGGTTTGGACATTTGCAAAGAAGATCAGCCGATGCACCAGTTAGGAGATGCGAGTGTTGGGATGTTGAGCTGGCTAAGAGAGGGCGAGGACGACCCAAGAAGTATTGGAAAGAGACCATACGAAGGGATCTTAGTTTTGTGGATATAAGCCTAGGATTGACTCAAAATAGATCTGAATGGAGGCGAAGAATCCATGTAGCCGACCCTACTTAATTGTGGGAAAAGGCTTTGTTGTTGTCTTGATGTTGTTTGATATATTGGGAGAGTTTGGGTAAAATTGTTTTACCTTTTAGTCTCTTTTGCTAAATTTGCAAGTAATTAGTGTCATGGATCAAATAACATTTACTACTTCATATGAAAAGCTAACCATTAGCAGTCATCTGCTTCTCCCATGTGAAATTGGTGTTTCTATGGAAGATAAATTCTATTCTGCCATTTTGTCAAGACTTATAATATCTTGTAGAATGTATTTTTTGTTTCTATGCCAACTAGCTATCATTTACTTATTGGTGGTAATTGTGATTAATTGATTCTTCTGCACAGGTGTCTGGAAACATTCCAATTATTTGCAAACATGATATTTGTACTTCATGTATTATTTATTAGAAGATACATATTGCTGCATATACCAACGTTATTACATGTGGTTTCATCGTAACTCTAATTCCTTTTGGTCAGCACTTCTACAACCAAAAAGTTTGGATCACCAGGGAGCATCAACAGACGAATGTTGCTTGAAGCGATTGTCCCCAGGGGCATCAATGCAGATGGCTATGATGTCGACGAACTTTCACCAATGGAATTAATCTAACAAGCTCTACTGTAGTTACCAGCACTGGAGGTGTCGATGCAACTAGGTCCAGTATGATGCAAAAATTATAGCCACTGTGATGTCTCTCAAGCAGTCTTACGGAGAACGCAACAACTACCGATCCTGGATCATTTGTATTATTTTCAATTAAAAATAGTTTTTTTAATATTGTAATATTAGGTTTAATATGGAAACCATAAATTGTAATATCAGATTTGTTAAATTGACACATTCATTATATGTAAATTACATTTGGTTTGCGCATGAAAAATTCTCTCAAGCAAAATATATGCAAAATATGTACCATTTGTGTATATATTCCAGGTCCTCAAAGTTGTGGTGACTGATCAATTTCGTCACCACAACTCTCCTACATTTGCAAATGTGGTGATGAAATAGCTGTCAAAATAAGCATTGTAACTTTCTCGTGGTCACTGATGACCGCGAAATCTGAGCGACGAAGGTGAGAAGGTATCAATGGTCATTGCAATCTCAACCCCTCGGATCGGGTTTTATCAAGAAACAATCAAGATCACCAAATAAGAAATCAAATAATCAGGTCAAAACAACGGTCTTGAAGTTTTATTTTACCTGGTATAGCTACCAGGGTCGAACACAAGGAGCACGAGATGGAAAAACCTACGAAGTAGTTGGGATTCAAAAAAATATGGATTTTTGGTGGATTTTTAAGTTTTTAAATTTTTTTGGATTTTTAATATAAGGAAAAAGGCTGAAAATGCTAATAAAACCTCAATCAAACAGTTATTAACTACCTCAAAAATACTCAGAAAATTCAAATAAAAATATTTTTGAGTTTTAGAAATATTCAGATGTTTTTGTATTTTTCATGGATTTTTCTGATTTTAGTTCATTTTATAAAAATGAAACAAGATGAAAAATGACAACTACTGTGCAGCCATAATCAAAAGGCTTATTTAAAAATATCTAAATAGCCTATAAAATTTCAACACCAATTTTATGAGAAACTGAGAATAAAATACTAGCTACAGAAATTGAAATTGCCTTTTTTTTATTTTTTTAGCATTTTTACTGATTTTTCTAAGTTTTATAGTGCTTTTCAATTTTTAGGATTTTGATAAGTCCACATGTGATGAAAATTGGACTGAAGCAAAAACGACAAAACAAACACACACTGTTTTTTTTGGATTTTTTAGAGGCTTTTTAATAAATTTAGTTGATTTTTTAAATTAGACAGGGGCAAAATCAGAGGTTTTTGAATTTTTAAAAATAGAAAATGAAAGCAAAAATATCCCAAAAATTCACGGAAATTTTTTACACAGTGGCAGTCGCCACGTGTCCAAATTTCATGAAGTTTTGATGAGATTTGATATTTTATTCAAGCAATCAAAGAGACACAGCACACAAGGACCTAAGTGCAAAGAAAGTAAGTTTCAGGGGCCAAACAATAACACACAGAAAAAGTATGGGGCCAAATATGCAAAAAGCCCAAGGTCGCACGAGGATGGCACATGAAACACACAAACAGGGGTATAAATGCAATTCCTATTTATAAAAGTTCAAACAGTAACATCAATAAAGCTCAGGCAAAGATATGCAATTATCCCACAAGTCACGTGCTAGACCACGTGCTCCACGTACAGAAGGACTAAGTTGCAAATAAAATAAACACGAGGTCCCAAGTGCAAAATCTTCAAACTAAAAATAACTTTTAAAAATATCTATAGGACTAAACTGAAATGTAAAAGCAACGAGGGCTTAAGTGTAATTTACCCTTCTTATTACAGATCCAACATCCACGGGGGGTTCACTTAAGATCGGACGGCTGTGATTGGGCGATACCCCTTCGGCGATGGACGGTTGGTAGAGGATCCTCAGATAGATCCAACGGTCGAGTTCTCCCTAGAGACGACGGGTCACGATCAGAACTGACGCTGGGGCTAGATCCAACGGAGGAGACACCTCTAGGAAGAACTACGAAGAACTCACTACCGGCGAGCTTCGCTAGATCGATACGAGCTGCTGAAGCGTCCTCTGAAGCTGCTGGAATGGGGAAAATGATGCGGATGATGATCCGTAGCTGCTGTTGTGCTCCGATGAGGCCGGGAGATCCTGGGAGGCTCTGGCAACGTGAGGGACCTGGAGCGCATGTGCTTCTGTGTCAGAACCTCCAGATGAGATCCATTGTCTTCTGAACCTGCATAGGACAATCACTGGGTTGAGGGAAAATTGCCTCGACCCGTTAGTGGGCGGAATGGGTGAAGAGGTGAGGCGTAGCGGGGCTCTCCGGTGAGGCGACGACGGAGGAGAGCATGAACCCTATTCCTGGGCAAACTAGGGGGGATGAAGGGGTGGTGAAGATGGAACGAGGTATCGTGAAGGTGAAGGGATGGTCAGTCGAACGAATGGGTGGCCGGAGTATGGTGAACGATCCGATGAAAGCTTGCTGGCCGAAATCTAAAACTTGGTATCTAAGGAGAACTAGAGGCTATCGAGGGTTCCTGATGGCTGTTGGCGTCTGTGCTGAAGGTCACGGACCTTCGGGGCTTGCCTCCTCGATAGATCGACGATCCAGAGGCTCGGGCTCGCCGGTGGAGGAGCACGACGAAAAGCTCGCCGTATCTGAGGCTAGAGGCCTCGATTCCTCGTTGTAACACACGCACACACTCTCTCTCTCTCTCTTGCTATCACTCAAGGAAAAGGAATGGAGGTCCCAGGAGACGAAGGCGATGGCCAAATATGAGAAGAAATTGCGGCTCCTCAAGAATATATATGTTGCAGGGTCTGACAAGTATGGAGTTCGGGTGCGCAATCCGAGGAGCAGATCCCTCAATATGAGATCGGACGTCAATCGCCGATCTATCCTCGATATTCGGAGCCTCTAACTAAGGGAAATGGAGAACAGATCAATGCAAGAGAATTGGAAGACTCGAGTTGGCACCATATCCGTGAAGAAGACCGGTCTAGGGGGAGTTGACTGAGGTCAACGTTCCCCCGTGGACCAATCAGAATTCAGGGAAAATAAAAGATTTGTTAAATAAATTAAAAATAGAAAAAGATTTTATCTCAGAATATTTACAAAATAAAAAATGTTTACTTATTTTCAAACTTTTTTTAGTGATTTTTATTTATTTTTTGAAAAATAAATTAAGGTGTATACAATATATTCTATTATATACAGGTATAAAATACCAATGTATTTTATATTTTTATTTTCTTATTTTGTACAAATACTCTAATTTTATATTTTATTTATTTACAACATAAAATTTAGAGTATAAAACAATTTTCATTTAATTTTTATTGCTTATTTACAAGGGTGGAATAAATAAATATAGATACATATATACATGGTATGTACAGTGGTGAGAGAGAAATTATTTGATTTTTATTTTGATTTTATTTTTCTCATTTTATTTTATTTTTAGAAATATATACAAGGGTTTATAAACATATTTCTATTTTTATTTTGTGAAAATAAAATATTTACAAAAAGAAGGAATATATACAAGGTGAATGGCCCTATCTCTCTCTACTTATTTTATTTGGCGGTCATGCCTATGCGTGGCCCTCCCTTGGGTTTGGGTCACTCATTATTTATTCTAAATATCTCCTTCTTTTTTCTTTTATCCTTTATTCTTTTATTTTTGCACAAAAACATGCTAATTATTGATATTTACAAAAGCATACCTATTTTGTAACTTATTGTATTTACAGCTATCTACATGGTATTTTGCCAAGATTTGTAGCTAAAATAAAAGACTAAAGACTGATGAATGGGGATTCATCAGTCACCAAAGGCTCTGGTGATGCCACTTTTTGGGATATAGTAGTGGTGACGAAATGGGTTTCTAGATAACCTTTTTCGTCACTACAAACCATCAATCTGTCATTACAACTTAGTCATCGGAAACATATTTTGTTGTAGTGAATTGAACAAGTTTGTAAATTCTTTTTGTAAAAATCATAATTCTTATATAACTTCTTAGGAGATTTCTTCACCACATACATGATTTTCTTCAGCCTATAAACATAGTCATCTTTTTCTTTAATCGAAGTCTCTCTTGTTGTACGTTGTAGATTTTCTCATGAAGATCAACATGGATGAAGTGGTCTCCATATCTATTAACTAAATCTCCAAGCCTTAAATTATAGCCAGACTGACATTAACTATAATAGATGTCAACTTCAGTACAATTGAGAATGTTATAAAAGTCAACACTCTTCTTCTAGTTCAAGTCTTTCACAATCAAATTAGCTTTGTATCTCGGAATTGAAGATAATTCATTATGCTTGAATATAAAAACCTACTTAATTTTAATTTTTTTCCCTCAGGAAATTCCTCAAGCTTAAAGAGATATTGAATCATCTCTATTTGCTCTACTAAAAGGAAACCATCATTTCCTTATTATAATTGATTTCACAAAGGCATTTGGTACGTTGAAACAAGAATACATTGACATGATCGTTAAAGCTATCAGCTTCGTTGCCAAATCTAAAAAATGGGTTTTGATCTATCTACTTCCTCAAAAATATATTAACTCTAATGGCACTCCAAAGTGCTGCATCTTCCCTCTAGAGGAGTCAACAAAAGAAATCCTTTCTCATTTTTTTGTTCATTGTGACACTCTAAATAAAGAGGTATTGCAACTTCAATTTAGTGATAATATTTTATTTTTTTATCGGGAATGACTTTAAGAATAACTAAAGTATTGTACATGCTTCTGAACTTTTTGTGGCCTAAATTTAATCAACTTGCATAGTTTTTTATCTCCTAAATCGTCTATTATATTGTTTATTGATTTTCACTTCAGTCAAACTCAATTTCCTCTACAGTAGTTCACTTACCATCTTCTATCTTGAAATCTTGAGATGTCTTCTCAAAACCTTAACTTTACAAATAAATATGAAAAAGCCTTCAAACAGGAAAGCTATACCGCTTCTTATTTGTTATATAGCCAATTTATCTGATTCTACACTTGCTACTATGCACTTTATCGTCGCACTTTTTTTAGCTTGCATAAATCATAGAAAATAAATTTGGTCAAATCAAATCAAAGTTTCTTCAAGGTCGATCCAACATGTCTGCCAAATTCATCTTATAGATCTGAATCCCTCAACTGTATCCAAAGCTAATAGTGGTTGGACTAATTTAAATCTTAAAAGGATTAACATGCTTTGCAAGTACCTTTGAAATCTGACACGATGCTTACCTTGGGGACAACTAACGGGATACTCATGCCTCCATTTTCTTACATTTTTTATTTTTTTTGAAAAATAAAAATATTTTTCATCACTACATTCTATAATATTTCATACTAATTTTATCAGAAATAGAGACTCATATGTCCTCTATCTTGAAATTTAATTTTAACAGTCTCAAAATCATTGTAATTGACAAGTTCTAGATAAAAGGCATATGAGTTTCTGTTTATAACGAAATTAAAATATCATATTATTAGAGGGATAGTGTAGAAAATACACATTTTATTTTCTACAAAAACAAAAAATAGGGTGGGAGCTGCCCGTTGGCTGCCCCATGGAGGAGCCCATTTTTTCCTTTGCAAAATGTGGATGTTCTTTTAAACTTATATGAATATTATAATATAACCCCAACTTGGTTTCATGGGCAAAAGACTTAATAAATTACACAGTTATAATTCACAATGATTAAATTACTTATTCATGGCCCAGAATTGGATATTGATTTTATTAAATAATGTGTTTATTTTGTATATAACGTTGGTCAAGATGGAAGCTTACAAATTAATATGTCCTACATATACGCTGATAAAAATTTACTTTAAATATCACCATTTGGTCTCATTTAAAACAAAATTTCAGAGCAATGTTGTCCCTATGATATATTGAAAGAGTTGAAGTTGCAAGATGCATGAAAACACCAGTATAAGATAATAAAAAGGTCGTGTTTTAGATTCCACACTTGGAGAAAAGTATGTATTAGCATTAAAAGTACTAGTTATTCGTTTACGTTTATATTTATAGATGCCTATTTTTTACAATTTTTGACACATTTTTACTTCAAACATGATTTATAAGGTAGGATTGATAATTAAGCATCAAAATGCAGAATATATGTGGTAATTATATTATGTGAGACACTAGAACAGATATGTAACTAACGAGGTTACGGATAAATTTGTGTTACTAAATTATGGATACGATTGGATACAATCATATACATATATCCAATATAGTATCCACATTTAAGTAGATATGGAAGTTTATATTTGATTTCTACAGAGATGGATACTGATAAAGATATTACTTTATGCTATTTTATGAATAAGAAATGGGATACAAACATATGTACACCCGTTTGTATCCCTCAAACTATATAGTATAATATTACTTCATTAAAATTATTAAATTATACAGTATAACTTGACATCAGCTTAATGGAAGCATATTTCTGTTTAATGGAAGCATATTTCTGTTAGAAGATGGTTTCACTTATTACAATAGTTTTAGAAATTTTTATGTTAAAATTATAAATCTTTTAGTGAGTAATAATTTCGAATAAATCTCCTAATATGAAACTAATAAAATTTAATAAACACAAACAACTAAAGCAAGACATAATCAATTAGACAAATAATACGTCATTTGATACTCCTAGACAAATAATTACATAAATAGTTTACCCACCAAGTCAAAATCTCTTGCTTCGTCCCTGGGTGAATTTAGGTATTCATCTGTACCAAACGTTTTTTTTAACAATAACACCTATTGATCTGTATCTAAAATTATTAAGTTTCCATTTAAACCATAACTTGATTAATCCGAGTTGATCGGATATGTAAAGCCTTGGCTGGTTTCACCCATTTGCCATCATTGCCAAGGACAAGACTATTTGACTTTAACTACGAACTCCAAATCCTTCTCCAACCAGCATATTATATTAAAATTTGGCAATGATTACGCAAAGTCACATGCATGACATAGACTAATATCTTAAATTTGCAATATAGACATTGAAACAGCTTCGAATTTGAGATAAAGGTTACCTGAACGGAAGAATGAAGAGAAAATATGGACTTTAATTAACTTCCGATGAATGGCAAGCTGCTCCGGCTCAAAAAAAAGAATAGTAAGTTGCCTCGTAATCCACATTCGCCATGTTGTCATCCTCTGAATATTCCTCATCTTCATCGTCATCCCTATCCTTATTAAGACATGGATCATCCGAATCAACACCGATTTTGAGTTCCCATGGTGGCTGCGGAAGGTTGAGATCCGGTAAAATATGCAACTTTGGACAATCAAAGACCTCGATCCTTTTTAGGGTGCATGGGATGTGATTGGGAGGCTCCATGTGCTCTAGATTCAAACATCTGTGAACCTTGACAAACTTCAGAAAAGTGAACTTGTAAAGAGGAAGCAATTCTAGGCTCTTGCAGTGATAAATATAAAGCTTTCTGAGCTTGGAGAAGGATTGCCCTTGCTCTGTTGCTGAACCCACATTGTTACCATCAACTTGTCCAATATTACACTTTGGAACCAATTCTACCAACCGATCCATACATTCTAATATTAGCATTTTCAGAGAAGGTAGTTGGTCAATGGGCGATACTGATGTGCAATAATTGATCTCGTAAAGCCAAAGTTCCTTTAGTTTAGTAAAGGACTCATCTCCCATCCAGGACGACAACTTGAATCCTCTATAATCACTTATAAATACTTGTTCTATATTATGATGAGGCCTTAGCTGATGAAGTACTTGTTCTTCACTAAGTGCAATGTTGTTGTCTTCGTTTCCTCTTTCGAGGGAAAACTTCACTTCCTCAGATCTCGTATGTTCCGATACAATTGTCATATTAACTAAATTATAATAGTCATAAGAAGAAAAGAAGACAGAACCAATTTCGAACAGTTTTAAACACCCATCATATGCAAAGTTACTCCAACGAAGAACTAACTTACGGAGATACCTCTTATTACCCATTTCAGCTTGTGCAGCATCTTCTTCGTTTACTACCTCACAGAGATTGTGTATCACGATGACATCTCTTAGATCTCTCATGTCCTTCAACTCAGCTAAACCAGCTTGTGTAGAATCTATAACATAATCTGTCAGATAGTGAAGCTTAGTTAGTGCTCCCAATCCCTTAGGCATAAATGAGATACCACTGAGCTGCAAATTGAGAATTTGTAGTTTGGTTAGATTGACTATGCCTTCCGGTAACTCCTTGATCATTTTACATCTATGTAAGTTTAATTCCTGTAAGTTAAGAAGCTTGGATATTGACTCAGGTAAGTAAGTGATTTCAGATCCCTCAAGACTTAGTTCTTGTAAATTAGTAAGCATGTACATCGCTTCTGGTAGATAACTGATTTTAGAGTGCTCGAGACTTAGCCCTCGTAAGTTCCTAAGATCAGCAACATCATTTGGTACGCACTCAAGTCTTGGAGCATATATTCTTAGATATCTCAAATTATATAATCTGAAAACCCATACAGGGATTGAGCTCCATGCTCCAGGAAGGCAAAGGATTCTGAGACATTTTAGTCGATCTTCGCTTCCATCCAAGCAAGTGAATTCCGCAGAAGAATCATTTTCTATCACAGAAGAAAGGTCAGTATTTAACTCCTGTAAATATTGCCCCGGAGATAAGTGTACCTTAATCGATGAGCACCGTAAATCCAACATTAATGTGCGCAATTTTGTGAGTGTTGTATAAATATGAAAGGGTGAATTATCACTGACATGTCTAATATCCCGAAAAGTGAGAGAAGCATGCCGAGTACCTGAAAAGTGAGGCTCGCCTACTTCTTCTGGGAATTCTCCATCATATTGTAATTTTAGATGCTCTTCTCCTTGAACGTACTGTGCTAAATCATAGATGTGATCATGCACGCAATAATGTTAAACTTCAAAAAAATAACCATCATGAACGATATCTGCAAGCAGGAAAGATCTTGATTCTAATTCTTCCAACATCGGGTAGTTTCTTTCTCATCCTTGACTACATCATAAGCCATCCACAATTGTTTTAAAAGTTGTGGCCGGATCCAATCATTTGGATATTTAGAACAAAACTTGAAACATGATTGAAGTTTCGGGGGCAAATGCAAATAATTCAAATATAACGATCCCAAAATTGTCTTCTTAACCTCGCTCCGTTCACTTAGATGAAGGAGACTACTTTCCATGACATTCCTCCATTCGCTCTCATCGGTTTCCTTGTACCTCAAAAGACTTCTCATAACCTTTATTGACAAAGGTCAGTCCCCACATTTCGCCACTATTCTCTTTCCAATTTTTTTCTAATTCTTCAGTATTATCCACATCAACAGGATTTTTTAAAATAATTGTTAAAAAATTCAAATTTAACTAAATAAGCATGAAGTCAGTGAATTTAAAAAATATGTATCAATCGACACCTGAGGTGTCGATTTGAGCTTGGGTAAATTGCATTATTATCATGTTCCTCCTTTGACTTATTATTCGATCCATGTTCCTCCTTTAACTTATTAATAAAAATATATTTATTTTTCTATTAGACAAGAATGAGAATTTTTTAAGTAATTTGTATATTATTAAATAGGCATCATTTATATTTATTTAAAAAATATGCATCGATCGACACCTGAACTTCTTCTTAGTCCTTCCACTTCTGATGAACGTCGAATTTGCCTCTACAATAATGTGAAATTGTCGTAGTATAGGAGACGAATTTGGTTCAGCAAAAACCACAAATGTTTGAATGCTGTGGAGTATTTATACTTGGCAAATCTACCAAGGTCGAACGCAAGGACACAGCTACTTAATTTATTTATCGAATTTTTATTCTGGAAGCACAAGTATGAATTAATTTCAAGTTCAGCTCTGCAAGATGCACTATGTGAATTACAATGAAATGCCATAATGTATGCAATTTTTAGTTAATTTTTATGCAATTTAAAGTGATGAATGAGCAAATATGCAAGGCTACATGTATGCTAAATAAAAGATTACAAATATACCCGACAATTATGAGCATCATAATAGAAATAGAAATCAGGGGCAATTTGATCACAACATGAAAAACGATCATCGAAACTAGGAAAGATCAAGGAAAATAGAACCAACATTTATCACAAAAATTTACTCCTTTTAAAACAGTGACAAATGAGAAAATTAGACATGCTATGATGTAGAGGACAAAAAACAGATCAAAACGACACTAAAATCATGCAATTGGGACCTACGATGCTCAAGTTATGAAGAAAACAATGCAAGGGCATAATTGTAATAAAAATGCTAGAAATAAAAAGATAGATATTACATTTAGGTCCCTAGAGGGACCTAAATGCAGATAAGAAAAACCGCCTGGGCCCCTTCATAAATTTTCCATTACACGGGGGCATTTTTGTAATTTCTTGAACGTTGGAGGGTCTCCTTGTAATTTACCCAGGCACGCACATGAGGCACGTGCATGGGGACCGTTCTGCAAATATCAAGAAGTTCTGGGTCTTTCGCGTAAATTACCCAGCACCCCACGTGCTGTGTACGTGAGATACTAGGCTCGGGAGGCAGCTGAGGTTCGGGCCACGTAGCTGCGTCTGATGATTCGGTTCGAGGCTCGGGTGACCCGAGCCTGTTGGCTCGGCTTGAGGCTCGGGTCTGCCACGTGCCATCTTCACCTTCTTCCTCCGCGGCCCACCGAAGTAGGCAGGGCTCTAACGAGCCTGCCATAGCTCCGTCGGGCTCCAATCGCTCGCTTGAAGGTCTGAGAATAAAGCTGAGGGGTCCGCGAAGGAGCTAGTGAGCTGGAGATGCTCCATGGGTGACTTGAACGGTTGATCGATGGAGCTGCACCGGCAGTGGAGATTGGAGTTGGAGCTCAGGTACGATGTCCAGCCATTGATGATGTGTGTACCTGCAGATGTTAGATGTGAATAGCCGAAGCATGAAGTGATGTGAAATGAGTGGGTTGGGGGCCGTGAAGTGTCAGAGATGGGGGCCCGGGGTCTTCTTCTCCGGCGAGGCGATGAAGAAGGTGATCAGAGCGTGGGGGGTTCTGGAGAAAGGGGAGGTGGTCGGCGAGGATGATCGATGAGTTGCGAAGCTAGTGGGATGGTCGGATGACAGTGGAGTGTAGTTTAGACTATGGATAAATTAGGAGAAAACATAAGAAAAAGAAGGGGGAGGGAAACCTCGTCGGAGAGGGGAGTCCGATGGATGAAGCTACTTGGGATGAGGCCTAGAAGAGCCTCGGGGTCGTCACCCAGCTGGTCAGTAAGGCCAGCGAGCTCTCGACCGCCAGAGGCACCGCTACACGGCAGAGGAGCTGAGGGTCGACACCGGGCAATAACCCATCGTCACCTCGATGTTCCGCCCCTCCGTTGTCACCGAAGAGGCGGAGGAAGCTAGGATTAAGCCTAAGAATGGTGGACGATCGGTGACGGTGGCGGAGGAAGGGGATTTATAGGAGGTGGAGGTTGACGGTTATGGCTGTGGCGAGGGGTTTTCAAAGGTGTGTCTAGATGCCTAGGAGTGAAGGTGGGGGAAATTGAAGTTGGCGCGAGGATGGCGGAGGGTAGGGCAATGTGTAGGTGGCGTTACGATGAGGAGGGTTGGTCGGAGACGCCTTCCAAAATAGGAAGGGGGCGGTGGGTTGCGAGGTGAAACGGCTGGGGGGAGGGGGTTACGGAGGAGGACGACGATGGGAGAGCCGTTGGATCATGCGATCCAACGACTAGGATGTGAGCGCGTGCGGATGGCTGCAATCAGATCTTAAGGGTCTGATCGTGCGGTGGAGGATGGGTGTTAAGGAGTGGCTAGGATGGAAGAGTGGGGAAGATCTAACGGTGCGAGAGAGAGGGTGACGTGGAGTGTGGGGAACCGTGGGATAATAACTGGATCGGAGGGCTAAGATAAAAGGGCGACGTGGAGCAATGAGGGGCATTGGATGGAACGAGGATTGGACGACTGGAATTTAGGCGGGTACATACAGTATAGATCTGATCAAGATCAGATCCAACGGTGAGATTTGAAGTTGGAAGTGAACGGTGGTGATGAGTAGGTGGGTGTGATCGGACGATGGATAAAAGGAGGTAACGTGGAGTGATGCTGTGTGTTGGATCAAAGGAAGATCGAGCGGCTGTGGATAGGGCACAGATGAGCGGCGGTGATGTGATTTAATAGAACGATCTGACAGCTGACGATGGAGCGGTGAGATGGAGTGGATCAGACAGCCCAGATGGGCATCGGGTGGCGTGAGAAGAGGCGGGCCACGTGGTGGCTCCAGAGAGCGCCACGTGGCCCAATCAGAAAATTCAAAACTTATAAATACAAAGAAAAATACAAAAGAAATAGTTAGAGGCAAAATTAGGAAAAAGTCAAAAATGAAAGTTGCTCGTCTCGACGTTACAACTTTCATGTTGGACAAAAAGCCAAAAGAGGTAATTTGTATAAAAAGTATTTTTGGGGGGTATTTTTAAGGGGGATAAAAACACCGATTTTTGTTTTTAATTTGTTTTTGTATTTTTTGTCTTTTTAAAGGTCAGTGAATTATGGATAATTTATCTACCTAATTTTTAGGGGTTTTTGATGATAAAATAAATACAAGAAAAATAAGAGAAATTAAATACAATAATTTAAGGGTAAGTTATACACAATATAATACATGATAATAATAAAGAATTGATAATGATTTATTGGATTAATTAAGACATGGGTTTTAATTTGCGATTTTTAGCATGATGAATACGAGATTCATCAACTTCCCAACCAATGACACACTACATCAACACCCATTCCCACATTGCTCCCAACCAAGACCCGCTTCCTCTCCATTCCCCATTACTGCGAGTTGACTTCTACTACCTGAATCGTCTTTCCTCGCGCTTTTGATGTTTTCCTCCATCCGAGCATCTCAACCCATCACTAGGAGCTTCGTGCTCACATCTTTAGAGGTGGAAAGATGGAAGCTTTCCTTCTGGGTTGCCTCCTCTTCCTCCTCCCCGAGCATGTCATTCTTAAACAAGAATAATGTATAAGAGTCAATTAGATTTATTATATTAACAATTTTATCAGACAAATACGATGTATATCTCTATACTTAATTTTATTCTTTATTATTGATATATCCTTAGAATATTTTTATTCGACATCTTAGAAATATCATAGAAATTAAATATAAAGACATTGACAGCGATCAATTTGGAAAAATGTAATTATTTTATTAAAATCCTAAAAGTATTATAATGTGTTTACAAATAATAAAAAATATATTATAACATCTTATAGTTTCCATATCTTAAGACATCCTTTCAGACCTCCTCCTCCACCTCTTGCGCCTCCTCCTTTGTTGTTTCATTTTCCACCAGCTCATGGTTTCCTGTGACTCTCCTCATGTGTTGTCTTCTTCTTCTGCTTGGTATTTTATTTCGAATGTGTTGGAATGTGCTCGGGAGGATGCGGCCAGCTGATGATTTTCGTAGAGGCTCGATTGGTTGAGTTTCCTGATTTCTCGTGCTCCTTACGCTTGTTGACTGGCGGGGTGGCTCTAATGGAGGAGGCTCATTGATCATTACTCATGGTAGGGATCATCGAGACAGCTCCGGACGTTGTTGTGATACTATCATGGGTATACCAAATAGCTGTCTATCGAAATCAGTTGTCTCCAATTACCGAACACTAGCAAATAATTCTACTTGCAAATCTCTTGAATTATATTGAGTTGAATATGAGCTGAGAGGGTCCATAGTCAAATTTGCTCGAAGGACCATCAAGTGATGTTCCTGCAAGAATGAGATAATCATGTTGTAGTAATGTTACAGAAGATAAACATAACTTCTTGAAATTAGTCATTTTATTAAATAAGTTGTTTAAACATGAAGCTCCAAATCCGACTTCACCTTATTGAGACCCTAAAGCGCTATATTCTATGTAGCTCATACCTGAAAGATATTAATTACATTGGATGTCACATAAAATAAACAATAAGTAAGAGAATGATACAATTTAATAAATCAACTATAACAACCTGAATATATGAATCCTGGTTGAATTGGCGGGAACCCTTGTCTGCCATATCCCTGTCTCGAAGGACCAACAAATGATAATCCTGCAAACTGATTGACTAAAAGCTTCTCCATATCCTGCAAGATTGAAATATTCATATTGTAGTAAATATTACAGAAGATAAAATAACTTCTTGGAAATATTCATTCTATTAAACAAATTATTTAAACCCGAAGCTCCAAATATGGCTTCACTGTATTGAGACCCTGAAGGGCTATATTCTATATAGCTCATATCTGAACGATATTAATTATAGGGATTTTTACCCGGTAGACCCTAGAATCTTTGCCAATTACCTCCACGACCTTTGAAACAACCTAATTTCTCCCTCACCCTCGTAAACCTGCATCGTATTACCCCATGAACCTACCGTTAAATTGATACATCTAGAGTTAACTTCCTGGTTAAAAATAAGTTAATCTAACCAATCCACGATCGGACAGCAAGAATTAACTAAGAGAAGAAAAATAATCCTCCCTCCTCTAACAGATTCCCCTCTTAGTGCACTGGCCTGAGCTAGAGGAGGTGAGCGCGAGTGATCAGGCTTCCACAAGCGGAGGGGAGGAGGTTGGCGGTGGGCAGGGGCTGGCGGGGAGGAGGTTGGTGGGGGTCGAGGGGAGATGGTCTATGCTGGAGAAGGGGGAGGGGCTTCGAGCTTCAAGCGATGATGTGGGGGGAGGGGGTGGCGGCTTCTTCGACCAAGGGAGGCTACGAGCTGGTGGGGAGGGGGGCTTCGAGTAGGGGGAGTCAGTGGGTGGGGGTGCGCGGGGGAGGCGGCGGGAGGGGGGGCTTCGAGCGGCGGAGGGGGCTTCAAGCTGGGGAGGCAGCAGGCCGGGGGGTGTTCGAGTTGGGGGAGGCGGGGGGTGGGGGAGGTGGAGGAGGCTCGACCTAGGCGGGGTTGATGTGGGTGAGGGAGTGGAACTTATAGTAAATTTGATAAATAAAATGAGTAGAATGTAAAGGAAGATGATAGAATTTGGTTAGTTTTAACACTTAAATGGATAGGGTTAACTGCAGGGTCTGTAGGGTAAAGGTTTACAAGTTTACGGGGTGAGGAAGGAATTAGGTTGTTTCAAAGGTCGTGGAGGTAATTGACAGAGATTATAGGGTTTGCCGGGTAAAAAATCCCTTAATTATATTAGATGTCACATGAACAAAACTATTAGTAAGAGAATGATATAACTTAATAAATTAATTATAACAACATGAAGATACGAATCATGGTTGAATTGGCGAGTATTCTTGTCTGGTATATCCCGCACAAGTCATTCCTGATACATTCTCATAATATTCAATAATGAATTATATAGACACTGAAATTAAGAAAAACATATAACGAATTAGTTGCAATCTGAGGTTCCAAAAGTTGATTCCTCCATTGGTTAATCTTGTGAAAACTCATGTCCATTGTATCCTTTTATGACACAGATAAAGAATTATGGTTATAGGTTTAAAAATATATACACTAATTTAAGTTAATCATACCTAAAAAATTAACTAAAACCTGAACTTACAAACGTTGGTGATTGTTGCTATCCCTCCCTGCCATATTACGCATAATTCATACCTATATGATTTACATCATATAATTAAAAAATTTATCGTCCGAAAGAGAATCAAATTAATCTCAATTTATAACAAAGAAATCACGAAACCTGATGCACCCGAAGTATGCTGCTCTTATGAGGGCATGTACGGCTGGCCATAGTATTGGAATGGATACAGCAACAGGAACATGTTGATTGTCTCACTAAAGTAATTAATTACATCTTTGACCTTTGTCTTCATACTCGAAGGTAAGTCTATTGATCGTTTAATCTCATCCAAATTGTTCCTTTCATTTAGAATCGTATCCACCTATTTGATTTATGATATATTAGGTTAATAAAATATGGTTAAAAAATAGATTTTTTAACATATCAGGCATCTTTCTACTGATCCATGTGGTTGGTAGGCTATTGTAGGAGGAGGAATATGTGTCTGGATCCACCTTCTTGTTATATTCCAATACCACTGCATGTAAATATCGTTGTTTGCATCCACATGCTCGAGAACAGTTGCAGCTTCCCTCTCATCCCAATGATCCATGTATTGTCACTGTATCGTAGACCAATTCAGGATGTCGGTACTTCATGTCTTATTACATCGAGAGACAACGTTGATTCTCTCAACGGAAGCAAGGATATGTTGTCGCATCCCAAACTGATGCATTACACGATCAAGTATGTGCAAAAAAATAAACATGCTAATGACCGCAGGGATCTGCTCGCAAGTGGCTCAAGTTGAATATAACTCTTTCGCATTTGTTAATGCTAGGATTGAAACACCACAGAAAAGGATACGTGCCAAGCTGATAACTCTTCCTTAAAATAAATTAAATCAAATTTAGTCCTACTGACCCAAGTGTACTTTCAGTACTAATAAGTTTAACTAGTAAGGACCCGTGCTTTGCAGGGACCAGTTTCTTGTTCCCACTTACTATTCATTTATAGGGCTGCTAATTGAACTGGATCGTCTGAATTCGATTAGGATTCGTTCGATAAAAATTCGAAAAAAGTTTGATTCGAAACCAAATGAATTGAATTTGAATTTAACTTGTGGATTCATTTCCCTAATGAAACTAATCTGAATTAACCTGAATTCGTTTGATAATAATTTGATTCGATTCGGTATTCATATACATACATATATATGTATGTATCCATGTATTCATATATATTTATATACACATAGTACTTACATATACATGCATATAATACATACATATTTACATACATACATGTAACCACTATGGTCAATTATGATCTTTCCTGAATATTCTTGTCCAAGGAATTATAACATGACTACATCAAAAGGTTGACATGCATTATTTGAATTCATTTGTAAGTAAATAGATGTACAAAAGAATATGTGAATATGTATTAAAAAATTTACTATGTTTAATTTACATTAAAGTTTTAGCATTTGCATTGTATCACTAAGCATAACATGTACAAGCAACTAAAGATATTCTCAAATCAACTTAATATAGTGATGAAGTGGTCAATTTTAAATTTATAATCATATCTAGGCTCCATTGATATCATGTCCAACATTCACCGTTATGATTTCCATACTCTCACACAGCCACGCTACACCGACTTGACTTTCTAATGTGTGACGTGTATATACAACATTAGGTTCCCCAAATGAGATCCAATCCCTTTCCTTTCCTCTTTATAACTAAATTCAAGTAGTTTGACTACAAAATATGTTATGAGTTAGAGACGTGGGTCCTTCATACATCAGTTATACAAAATATGATATTTCTATCTTTAAATCTTATTTTAGCCTAGTAACAATTGCTTAGGTATGATTATTATGTATAAGTACAACAATAAATCTTAGCGTGCTATTTCTGAAATTTTGAGGCATTAAGAGAATGCAAAGCACTCTAAGCCATACCCAATTTAATATATATATATATATATATGTATGTATGTATGTATGTATGTATGTATGTATGTATTTGTATATGTATATGTATATGTATGTATGTATGTGTGTATGCATAATCCTATTAGTCAAAGACTAAATATTGAATACAAAAATGAGTCAAAAATATTAGCCATAAAATCTAATAGGAAATATCAAATGTTTAAGATTGTTATTCTAACTCCTCATCCACACATTTATTTCATATTCCCACATTCCTTACACTGTCTTTTTCATTTCCCCTTTCATTATCTACCAAAGATCATAAAGACCCGTGGTAGATTATGGTGTCCTTTCTCTTAACACATGAAATTGATGGTTTTAATATTTCGAGTTCCTCCTTAACATTTACCATGATTCAAAATTTATCTAGATATATCTCCTGTACTTTTTTTGTTATTTTGATTTTCCTTACATGGCGATCCATGATAATTATCATTGTCAATGCGACATTTATCATTAAATGAGTAATATACAAGCTATTCTCACTATAATGTCAGTTGTTCCTTTGTACATCAAAAATTCATATATTTCATTTTCGTGGCTTAGTTTCTTGATATTGAAAATCCTCACGAAGGTTTTTGATATTGAAGATAATAACGCTTAATGAAGATATTTTATCTTGCTAAGTTATTTTCTACTATTCCCATTATTTCAGATAATAATGCTAATTTGCACCAACTTTCTATATAGATTTGATCTTGTATTTCTTTAACATACAATGGTAATTGTAACGTGTTCAATTTTCGTCAATGATATTTAGTCTCGTTGATAGGCTCATATAATTATGTTGCATTTATACATTTCTTCATCACAGAAAAAAAGTATATTTACATTGTAAAAGATATATAATAATTGTAAAAACTAATAACTTTTAACCATTATATTATATTGGTTTGATATTTTCTATGATTTTATAGTTTTTTTCAACTTATACTAGTAATATACTTCCAAAATTAGAATTATAGAATAAAATATTTATAATATATTATTATTATTCATATAATTTTATTTATATAAGCTCTAAAACATCAATTAACATTTCAAATTTGAAATAAAATTAATCGAATTTGAATATTCGAAACTCAAAATGAATTGAATCTGAATTTAAGTTAGTAAAGTCGTTTGAAATTTGATTCAAGATCGGATTCAAAACTTATAATGAATTGAATCCGAATCCTATTGGATTCGAATGTATTCGATTCGATTAGCACCCCTATTCATTTAGGTTTCTTCGCTTAAAAAATACAAATGAAAATTTATAAAGTAATAACATAGTAAGTTTCTTGTTCCCACTTACTATTCATTTATGTTTCTTTGTTAAAAAAAACACAAATGAAAATTTATAAAGTAATAACATAGTAAGAAGTTACTTTAACTGAAATTAAATATGTCTTTGTCTCATTTATAACATCTTTTAAGCATGGATGCCACCGACCAACAATTAATATTCATCCACTACATTCCATTTTTGCCCCCTGTGTCCATCCAGTCATTCCAGTCCTACCCTTGACATCTGTAGGAATTCCTCACGGCGTCTCTCTTCCTAACATTCACGAGTCGACTACATCGCTGCCACCTCCCTCACAAACCACCTTCCCCACCTTCGAGCCCCCCTCTCTAGTTCCTTCCCTCCTCACCATAACACAGTCGATGGCTACAAACTAGCATGTCCCTCTAGCTTCTCCTCGTCGTAATGCTGTCGATGACAACTACAAAAACAGAGCTAGGGCTTCATATTTCGGGACGAACCTATCCACCATTCTCGGAAGGAACGACGAGGAGATAAAGGAATGTAAGCCTATGTCCGCGTACTCTTCGTTAGAGTGTTGCCTCCTCGCCTTCTCCCTTGGTGGCACTGCCTGCTCCCCATTCCTCCACTTCGAGCACCTTGATCTCTGCCTTTTTATAGCCCCTCGACCGGTTCCTTTCCGCCAATGGTCCGGCACTTCAAGCTGAATTCTACGTAGTACTTCATATACTCAAAAGAAACCTATATGTAAGATTTTAAGTGATATATATACATATAGATAGATAGAGGAGTGATCCTATGAGATGGGATTTTGTGAGATGGTGAGATGAGAGATTCTGGACCACTAGTTTATGTCTTCTCTCTCCTAGTTGTCTCTCTTCTAGTTAAAACTAGTGGTCCAGAATCTCCCATCTCACCATCTTACCAAAATCTCATCTCATAGGATCAGCCCTCTATATGATATGCCCACAAGACGGAGTCCAAAAGTTGTGACCAATCCTTTCGGTTAGGGCAGACGACCTTCTGTATTATAGTCTTGATCTCTTAATTCGACACTTCAGCATGACCATTGGTCTCAGGGTGGTATGGAGTGGCTACTCGATGGTCAATGCTAAACTCGCTAGCAAGGGCCTTTACCTTGTCGTTGACGAAATGAGACCCCTCGTCAGATATCAAAACTTGAAGTACCCAGAATCATGAAATGATGTTCTTCCTCAAAAATCTGCATACAGTCCTAGCATCTGCGGTTCGGGCGGGGATGGCCTAAATCCAATGACTCAAATAATCAACAGCTAACAGAATGTACTCGAACCCCTGACTCTTAGGGAATGGACCCATGAAATCAATGTCCCATACATCAAAAACCTTACAGAAGTGAATGTGCTGCATCGATATCATGTCACACTGTCCACATGTGCCCATCCTCTGACGTTCAGTACATCTCTTCACGAACTCATCAGAATCCTTGAAGAGAGTAGGGCACCATAGGCCGGATTGGAGCACTTTCTGTGACATTCTTCTCCCAGAGAGATGTCCTACTGCCTCCAGCTTATGGCAGTAGGTGAGGACGCTATGGTGCTCCTCCTAAGGAATGCACCGTCGCCAGACACTATCCCCTCCTTCATGGTAAAAGGATGGGATCCTCCCAATGGTAAGACTTGGCCTTCGTTAGGAAGGTCTCAAGTCTCTGCCTGGGCCAACCTTGTGGAACTTTCTTGGCAACAAGATAGTTCACAATGTCGGCGTACCACGGGAGCGAGGCGATAGCAAGGATTGCCTCATTAGGGAAGATCTATGTAATAGGATCAATATGCTAAGAATTCTCAAGATGCTCTAATCAAAAGAGATGATGCGCCACCACATTCTTGACTCCAGGCTTATCCTTAATCTCAATATCAAACTCCTGGAGTAGAAGGATCCATCTAGTCAGTCTCGCTTTGGCATCCTTCTTTTCCATGAGGTACCTGATGGTGGTATGATCAGTAAAGATAGTCACTCTATATCCCATGATATATGATCCGAACTTATCCAGGGCAAAAACTACAGCTAGCATCTCCCTCTAAGTGACGGTGTAGTTCTGTTCCACGGCATCCAATGTACGGCTAGCATAGTGAATGGCAAATGGTACTCCATCCCTCCTCTGTCCCAGCACAGCCCCCACAGCAAAAGATAAGGCATCCGTCATGATCTCGAATGGGAGAGACCAATCTGGCGGCTGGAGGACAGGAGCCTCAACAACTAGACTCTTGAGAGTCTCAAATGACACAAGACACTTATCATCGACTATGAACTCGGTGTCTTTGGTCAGCAAATCAGTCAACGGCCGGGCAATCCTATTGAAATCGTGAATGAATCATCGGTAGAAACCGGCGTACCCCAGAAAAGACCATAACTGTCGCAGGTTGGACGGTGGATTGGGTTTTCTAATGATATCCACCTTGGCCGGATCAACCTCCTTTCCCCTCTTGCAGATGATATAACCAAGTACCATCCCTTGAGTCACCAAGAAGTGACTCTTCTCCCATGATAGATGATGAATCTCAGATTCACCATTCTAAGTCTCATTAATTAAAGCTCAAGTCCCTCAAAATCAATTGCATTTCTGCATTTATTCTGCATAATTAGCATTCATGCATGATGGCATAAGAATTGCATTTTAGCATTAAGTTCTGCATAAAATAAGAAGCCAAAAATCCAAGCCAAAAATTGACCTGTAAATAGCCCAACTTCCCCTATTTTTAACTCCTTCACGCTAACACCGCATACCACAAACTCACTTCCACTGTGTACACATCACTAACAAGAATAAATAAAAATACAAAAAATATTTAACCCTGTTAAGTGGACCAAAAACCCAAACCCTAGTTTCAGGATTTTCGGACTAAAAGCCACATATCTTCCCCATCCAGTGTCCGATTTGATCCTACTCACTTTTGAACTAATGCACATTCAATTACCTTCAAAACAATACCAAGTTCAAGTGAATCGGAGCTCGTATGTGAAAGTTGGGTTTTGGGCCTCTTTTGTACAGTGTATTTTCGCGGCTTTTTGACCTGTATTTTATGTGCATATTTTCTTTATTAATAAAAATCCAAAAAAAATTAGATTAAGGTCTCTTTTATTTATCTTTGAGTTTTCCTTATTTTTCCGGATTTTTTATCGTGTTTAAAATTGACAAAAAAAAATTAGAAAACCCAAAAATCAGGTATTCTATGTACATAGGATACCCCAAAAATTCACTTTTTACATTTGACCTAATTTGGCTTTGATGTCTTCATGAAAGTTATAGATCTCGTCGAGACGAGCATTTTTCGTGAAGAAACTTTTTCGATCCGAGGTCATTTGCTATTTCTTTTTGATTTTACAAAACATTTATTTTTCGAATTTTCTGGAGGTGACACGTGGCCGCCCCAGAGGCAGCCACGTGTCATGGTTTTTTCGCCTTTTTAAATCTTAGTTTTTTTAAAAAAAAAATTATTAATCCACCGCACGTGCGGCGCACGTGCCCCCAGGCACGTGCCCCTCACGTGCTCCGCCTGCCAGCCCCTTCCGCGCCACGTGGCCTTCCCTGGGCCGTTCGATCTTGGCCGATCTAACGGCCGGGAACCCTTCTTCCCCAACGACTCCCCCGACTTCTCCGCCTCCCTCCTTCAGTCGTGCTCCGTCCTTCGCCCGCCGTTGACCGCCCCGCAACCACCGCACCTCTAACGGCCTCCCCCGCTATCTTCGCCAACAACCAACCTCCGACCTAATGGCCCCCCTCTCCTATTTAAAGACCCCCGCCGCTACCGTCCTCGACATCCGTCGTTCTCCCTTCGGTCGTGACAGCCGCACCGGCGTGATCCGAGGTTCCTCCTCGTCGCAGCTCCTCC
The DNA here is from genome assembly GCA_037367405.1 of Ottelia alismoides. Classification (NCBI taxonomy): domain Eukaryota; kingdom Viridiplantae; phylum Streptophyta; class Magnoliopsida; order Alismatales; family Hydrocharitaceae; genus Ottelia; species Ottelia alismoides. Next base: position 23,653 of record JAZKJV010007289.1, read on the forward strand.
ATCAGCAGCTACCCCGCTCCGGTTTCAAGCACCGTCGAGCCCCTTGAGTCCTCCCCCAGGTACCTCTCTCTCTATCTCTCTCTCTCTCTCCCTTCGCCGTCACGCAAATTCCTCCTCCGAGCTTCTCTCCGCTCGGAGCTCCACTTTCTTCTACACCGCGCACCTCACGTCTCCGTCGATCCACCACCACTCCGTCGCGCCTCCACCACATCTTCGCCGTTCTCCGCCCAAGCGTCAACGTCAACACCCGTAGCCGACTTCAGCTCTGCCGCACCTCCAACAACCTCCTCCGCCCACGCGTCTTCACCAGGGACCCCTGGCCGTGTGTCGGCCAACGACGACTGCCATCTTCCTCGCCCCTGCCTTGAGCTCCTCCGCCAACGCCATCGCCCCGCCAGGAGGGGCCGACCTCCACCGCCTTCACCATCGCTCTCCACCTCGGCCGACACGCCAGCTCCGCCACGCCATCGTCTTCATCGACGCCAACCACCCTGAAGCTTCGCCACCAGCCACCGTTCTTCTCCGCCACGCCAATGACGCTCCGCCTCGCTTCACCACCAACCACCGCAGGAGGCGGTGGTTCTCCAGCCACGCCGTCAGCGACCACCGCCCCGCTGTTCTGCCACCAGGCTCCGCTCCACCTTCGCCTCGCCAGACCGCCAGCGGCCGGGCACGTCGCCCGAGACCCCCGCACGTGCGAGGCACGCGCGCGGGGGGACGTCAGCACCTAACGTCATTCACCTGGGTCACGTGCTTTGCACGTGACCTGGGTAAATTGCAGCGACGCCCTCTGGAGTCCCCCTTATTACGCACAAGTCCCCGCCTCCAGAAGCACGTGCATTGCACGTGTTCATCTGGAACATTTGCAGAAATACCCTCCGGGGTATAGGTAATTACAAACAAGTCCCCCTTTGCATTTTTTATTTATTTATTTTTATTGCATTTGTACCCCTGTGTTTGTCATCCATTATAGACTTCTACATTGCATTATTTTATTTGTTTAAAAATAACACTTTGTTCATCGCTTAATGCTCTACGTTTTGACATGCTGTGGTTATTTTTGTGATTTACGGTTGATTAATAAATAATTATTTTGTGGAAATTGATATATTTTGCCCAATCTGTGCTTGGAAATTCGTAGTTAATTAACCGTTGATTTAAAAATTCCCCAAAAATCACATATCGTAGAGATTAATTTGATTAACATTGTGCCCAAAAATCATTGCATTTTCATGCATCATTTGCCCTGTAAAAATCATTTTGCACATTTCAATGTTTGATTTTTAATAGGTATAAAACCCCACATTTTTGAGGTTTAGGATTTTTCTGGGATCCATCACCTAGTGATAGATCTTAGATAATTTTAGTTCTCGAAAATAAGTAGGTTTAATATTTATTAAAATTAAATATTGAAAATCATTCTGTTTGCATTTAAAAATTCATAAAAAATTCATATAGCATCTAAAAATTCCAAAAAAAATTACAGTGCACTTATTCGATCATTTTTTACATCTCGGCCAAGTTTCGTATTTTTTCGGACACCATTTGAACGTATTTTACATTTTAGTCCCTAAAATAGGCCGAATTTGCATTTTGCATCTCATCTTGCATTGAAAAATTCCAAAAAAATACCGCCTTGAAAACCGAACTCAAAATTGGATAGACATTGATCTAGGTTGTTCCTTTGCCTCCTTGTGATCGACCTTGGGACTTGCCCAAGTAAAATAAACATAAACCACGAGATTAAAATTGAATCATCATTTTGTGGTTATTTCTTGACTGTTTCCGAATCGCCGCCTACAACGAACGACATATTTCTTTTCACGCACGAACGATAAAAACGATTTATTAACGCGGCTTTTGCGGGCTCGTCAGATGGCGCCGTTGCCGGGGAGGCAAACGGCTTAGTTTTTGTTTTGAAAATTTTTGTTCGGTTTTCCGAATTCGGGTAGTCTGACCCCCGATTCTTTCATTGTAAATCCCATTTTATTTCTTGTATTTATTTTTCAGCATTTCTTTCATTTATTTTATTTTTTATTATTTTTTGAGTCACTCTCTTACAATCTCTCTCTTATTTTTCTTGCGAGGTACCCGGCGCACGTGGAGCGGTTTTTCAAGGAACCGACGCATCTTCAACGACACCCGAAGAAACCGCAATTAAATTAAGATCGAGTCGAGTCGTGAGAGAGAGTAGAGTCTAAGTTTTTAATTTCTGCATTTTTATTTTTCTGCTCATTTATAGCGGTGTCCGTTTGGACTCTCGCGTGTGTACAAGGACATTGAACTTTATTTGTGGTGTGTCGTGGCCTGTTTCACTCTCCGGAGAGGGTGGGGCCTGACTTGAGTGGCGATTAGGATAGACCTGCACATACGGCTCTTAGAGAAATTTTTATTTCTGATTGTGCTCGTAGGATCTTAAGCCACACTGCACTTTAACTGAGATGCACATTAGATCGTTCAACTTAGCCAAATTCAACTCAATTCTTCCCGCTAATAGAACTGTCTGCTTAGGTGCGGTTTTCATCGGCTTGCACGCATTTAGCATAAATTTTCAATTCTGTATTGCATCCCACATGGAGATTGCGAGGAGGCACTGTAAGTCTTCTAACTGAGCATTCATCATCGTTTTCCGCGTGCATCGGCTTTTCCCGAATTCCTCTCTCTTGTTTTATCACATAAGTTAAAGGAAATTGGGACTGGACGGTAGACGTGAATTTGTGTTCACCTAAATTCTACAGTGATCGCCTTAATAAAACTGGGACTGCTAAATATAGCCGATCTAAAAATCCATAAAATCAAGAATTTCTGCGGGAGAGCAACCCCGACATTGTTTGATTTATCTTGCAGCGAGGAGAGAGACGCACACTAGGATAGAGCCCAGCTCCAAACCTAAACAGCTCGCGTAAACGGCTTGCAAGATTGAATTCTCACCAATTAAAACTAACAAGATAATTGACCGAACCTTTACTGTCTTCACTTTGAGTTGAGTTGGTGAAACAACCCTTGTATTGTGTTTGGTTGTGCGTAGAAAATAGTGCATCAACGAATACCACACAATTGTGTCTACATCATAAAACATCTTGTTGACTCCGAGAATGGAGAATTGTGGTAATTTTTGTTCAGGCTCATCTCTCTCTACCACAAACTCCCCAACCTCAAAAGCCAAGAGAAACTTTTACTCTGGACCTGCTTGGCCTCCGGGAAACCCTTCCCAAGAACCCTATTCCTTCTTCCTCCTAGAAGGAGGACAGACCCACCCTGTCCATCTCTCACCCTAAAAGATCGAGAATAACTGTTACATCAATTCTTTCCAATCTATTAACTCAAATCCTTTATATTCTCCAGATAAAGAGATGCCGCCCAAAATACCTTCCAAGAAAGACCCTGAAGATGAACCTAATGAAGATCCAATGAAGATGATTCTCGCGAGACTGGCTGCATCTGAGCAGCAACAGCAGCTGCTGAGGGAGCAGCTCGAACAAATGAATGCTGAGGGAGAAGTTCCAATGGAAGCCGCATATAACCCTGGACAGTACAGAGTGTGGAACTATTTGCAGCCACCACAGCCGGAGATCCACTATGAATTAAAGCCACACTTTGTCAGTCAATTACCTCAATTCCATGGTAATACGACTGAGGAGCCATACGAATTCTTGAGGGACTTAGAGCTGATATGTTCTAATCTGAGGCACCCACAAGTCAGCCAAGACTACATTCGTCTCACTGCACTACCTTTCGCCTTGAAAGGGAAGGCAGACTATTGGGTGAAGAACTTGGGGGTGACTGTGACAACTTATGAGAGGTTCAAAAACCTCTTTCTGAAGAAATTCTACCCCTTGAGCCGGACCAATCAAATGAGGACCCGCATCACCAGTTTCGCTCAGATGCCCAATGAACCCCTTTGTGAGGCATGGGATAGGTTTAAGGACCTGCTACAAAAATGTCCCTGTCATGATCTGGACAACAACATCCTAGTCCAATCACTCTACTCTGGCCTCAACCACGAGACTCAAGGGTTAGTTAGTGCTGCCTGCGGAGGGAATTACACATCACGTGGAGCTGAGACCGTCTGGAAAATACTGGAGCAGATGGCAGAAACAAGCCAGTCTCAAATTGCCAGTCGAGCATACACTGATTCCCTGAACACCCTTCAAGCCAAAGGCGGGAAGCAGACGGTGGCAGAAATAGCTGAGGACTTGATTCCGAGCATGCACTTTATTTCTGATAAATTGACAATTGTGGACAAGAGAATGAACGATATTGACAGCAGGATTTCGCAATTCCCGAAGCAGATGGAGGAACTCACCGAGAAGGTGTCCAAGATGGGGATGCCTAGTGCACCTACTGTCCCGATATATCATGTGCATCATGTCCAGGAGCAACCAGGAGCAGAGCAACAACAACCATGGGCTCACGATCAATCCCACGCCCAATTTTCCCAACAGCCGCCCCCACCGACCGAGACAGTCAAGGAAGCCCCGCCTCTGACATTTGAAGTGAATGGCATCTGGTACACCCAAGACACTACCCGACAGGGTAATATGGGAGACCGTCAGACGTATCAGCACCCACCTACTTTCTATAATGCCGCATTCCAGCAACCGAAGCAGCAGCAACCCTACAATCGCCAGAGCCAACCTCAGCAATACCATCAGCAATCTCAAGCCCCCAGACAATCAGCTCGGTCATCCAAACCCCCAGAAGAACCGATCGACATCCAGAGACAACTACTTGAGGAGTTTCGTCACTTCCGACATGAACTGGAAGATCTACGGGTTGATGTCAACCGCTTGTCCCGCTGGAAGGATGAGCAGACAGCTCCAGCCACAACCATTCCCGCCCAGGTTCAAGCTAACCCCAATAGCTTGAACAAATTCAACTCATCTCAACACAATAACCAGGTATACTATCCAGACTTTCCCACATCTGAACATGAGATCCTTTCGTTTGACAAAATAAATGCCATGTCACTCAGGAGCGGAAGGACCGTGGTCGTACCTGACCGGGCAAGGGAATCGGACCATGAAGACTCGGAAGATCAACCGGAGGATGTTTTCGAGGAGGAAGATGAAGGACGCCTGAAGATCCCAGCAGTAGATAGAGGGAAAGCATCTATGGAGTCTGCAGAGGACCTTGAGCCTCTAGTCGCTGCAAAAATACCTTTGTCACCTTTTCAGCAACCTGATTTTGATTATTATGATTGTAATAAAAACTCCAAGTCGAATAAAGATGCTCGTATTTTTGATTCTGATCCTCTATCTCATGTCTCAAATGCATCCATTCCTTTCCCCCATGCCTTAAAGAAAGAAAAGCAAAAGAAAAACATCAAAGATGACCCAGTCATGGAAAAATTCTGCCAACAAAACATCATAGTCAAAGTACCCTTTGATCAATACGTGGCAGGTAACCCAGCCTTTCAGAAATACTTGAAGGCGAAATGCACCCCCACCCGGACTTGTACAAAGAGAACAAGTCAATTCGTGGAGACTCACATCTTGACAGTTGCCACCACCAAGTGCGTCAAAAACCAGCATCTGCCAAGAAAGAAAAGGGATCTGGGTGCCCATTATGTGGAGAGTCACATTGGCGGCATAGCATTCACACGCACACTTCTCGACAATGGATCTTCCATAAACCTTCTACCCTTAGCCTTATATTATCGATTGGAGTTGCCCTCTCAAGAAATCATCATCTTTACTCCAATTTGCTGACAAATCCACTAAAAGACCTAAGGGAGAAGTGAAGAATGTCATCATCATCATCGAGGGTACAGAATACAAAGTGGACTTCACGGTCCTGGACATGGAGACCCCGAACCATTGGAAGGAATCGCAAATCATTCTCGGAAGACCTTTCTTAAGAACCGCTAAGGCCGTATTCGACTACGGAACTGGCATGATGAAATTCCGTTCTCCAGGCGGAGAAGTGGACTTGGAAATGAAACAAACAAAGTGGCAAAGACCAGACTCCGAATCCACGATTGAAGATGCCGAAACATCAGAATGCAATCTCCTCAGAACCACTGGGCCATGGGACCAACTGCCAGACATACAGATAGAAGGCACATCCTCGGAAGAAGAAATAATCCACCATGCAGTCTCTGAGATTTCTACACCCCCAGACAACACTGAAATCCTCTTGGATTTATCAAGCACCTCACCTTTGGGACAGACAATCGATGATGAGTCGGATACGGCTCTGGCCGAATTACCATTCTCCTCTATCGATCCGACTCACTTTTCTTTGGAATTGGTAGCCAACATCTCACACAGTGATTCACCGCCAACCGACACTGAGCCAGAAGCAAAAGTCATTCAGCCAGACTTGATCGACGATTCAGAATTGCCAGAGCTGAAACCTCTACCTCCCACGCTGAAATATGCATTCCTCAATGGACCCAAAGAAAAATTCCCTGTGATCATTAGCTCATCATTAACCGTGGACCAAGAATCCAGACTGATCGAAGTCCTTGAGCGAAATCGAAAAGCCATAGGTTGGACTGTGTAGGATCTCGTAGGAATAAACCCCGCTCTCTGCTCGCACCAAATTTATGTTGAGGATAATGCAAGGCCTTCCCGTGAATTTCAGAGAAGATTAAACCCCAATCTTCGGGAAGTGGTGAAGAAAGAAATAGAGAAATGGTGCAAAGCAGGATTTATTTACCCCATCTCTGACTCCAAGTGGGTAGCCCCCCTTCATGTCGTCCCGAAGAAGTCGGGAATCCAGATGGTTACCAACGAGGAGGGGGTAGAGATCGCGACCAGAGTACCCACGTCGTGGCACGTCTGTGTCGATTACCGGCGCCTGAATGCTGCGACCAAGAAAGACTACTTTCCACTGCCATTCATTGATCAAATATTGGAGAGACTTGCAGGGAAAGCATTCTTCTGTTTTCTTGATGGGTACTCCGGCTACAATCAAGTAGCTATCGCTCCCGAGGACCAGGAAAAGACCACATTCACATGTCCCTTCGGTACTTACGCATTCAAGCGCATGCCATTCGGGCTTTGCAATGCCCCAGGCACATTTCAGCGGTGCATGATTGCCGTATTTGCCGAAATGGTTGGTGATTTCCTGGAAGTCTTCATGGACGACTTCTCGGTTCATGGTGATTCATTTGATACATGCTTAGCACACTTGGACCGAGTCCTTCAGAGATGCAGGGAGGTAAATTTGGTACTCTCCTGGGAGAAGAGTCACTTCATGGTGACTGAGGGTATCGTGTTGGGGCACGTCATCTCCAAAAAGGGAATGGAGGTGGACCCTGCCAAGGTGGATGTGATCAAGAAACTTGAGCCACCAACCAACGTCAAGTCAGTGAGGTCGTTCCTAGGGCATGTTGGATTTTATCGACGGTTTATTCCTGATTTTTCAAAGATCGCCCGCCCACTGACTGAGCTCTTAGGAAAAGACACCGAGTTTATTGTAAATCACAGATGTCTAGAGGCCTTCGAGCTCCTGAAAAAGAAAATATGTGAATCGCCGATATTACAAGCTCCCGACTGGTCTCTTCCCTTCGAGATCATGACTGATGCATCGGATTTTGCTGTCGGAGCGGTACTCGGACAAAGAAGAGATGGAATTCCTTATGTGATTCACTACGCGAGCAAAGTATTGGACCCTGCACAGAGAAACTATACAGTGACTGAAAAGGAAATGCTCGCGGTTGTTTGGGCCCTGGAAAAATTCAGATCATACATATTGGGCTCCAAGGTGACAATCTTCACAGATCACACGGCAATCAGATATCTCATGGATAAGAAGGATGCTAAGGCACGACTTTTGAGATGGATCTTGTTAATCCAGGAATTTAATTTGGAGATCAAGGATAAACCTGGAATAAAGAATGTTGTTGCTGATCACCTTTCCCGAATCGAGCAAAACGATCATCCTGATATCGGACCAATCAAGGAGACTTTTCCAGACGAATCGATTTGCGTCATTGAGTCAACCCCATGGTATTCTGACATAGTGAACTATCTTGTCTCCAAGAAGGTTCCCTATGGTTGGACCAAAAAAATGATTGATCGATTAAAGACGGATTCGAGAAAATACCATTGGGACGATCCTTTCCTTTTCTATGAAGGACCGGATTGTGTCTGGAGAAGATGTATCCCTCAGGAGGAATATCAGAGTGTTCTCACACACTGTCATTCTCTCGAAGCTGGAGGACACCATTCGGGAAAGAGAACCGCACACAAGGTACTCCAATGTGGACTTTACTGGCGGACCTTATTTCAGGATCCTAATGAATTTGTACGGTCATGCCCGATTTGTCAAAGAATGGGAGGGACTATGGTATATAGAGATGAAATGCCCATGCAACCAATAATTTTCTGTGATGTTTTTGATGCATGGGGGATCGATTTTATGGGTCCCTTTCCCAACAGCAATGGATTTGAGTACATCTTGTTAGCGGTGGATTATTTATCAAGATGGGTAGAGGCTATTCCAACCCGAACCGCAGATAGCAAAGTCGTCTGTAAGTTTATCAAAGATAACATCATTGCGAGGTTCGGGATACCAAAAGTATTGATTTCTGATGGAGGCAGCCACTTCGTGAACAGGGAGATGAGATCTTTGGCTAAGGAGTACAAATTTGAGCATAGAATAACCAACCCGTATCATCCACAATCTAACGGCATGGCAGAGGTTTCAAACAGAGAGGTGAAGAGCATTCTCCAGAAGTTGGTTCGTCCCGATAGGAAGAATTGGTCAACACTGTTGGACCTAGTTCTATGGGCCTATAGGACAGCCTATAAGACTCCACTCGGTACTTCACCTTTTAGGATGATCTATGGCAAGCCATGTCATCTTCCTGCAGAATTGATCCATAAATCTGAATGGGCGATCAAAAAGTTGAATTGGAGTTGTCACCTTGGGAAACTATGTCGAGACTTAAATCTGAATGAGCTAATTGAAATCCGAAATTGGGCATATGACAACAGTGTAATTTATAAGGACAAGGTCAAGAGATGGCATGATAGACACATTCGAGAGAAGACCTTTGTCCCTGGACAAAAAGTGTGGTTGTTTAATGCTCGTTTGAAGATTTTTCATGGGAAACTCAAATCAAAATGGACGGGTCCCTACATTGTCGTCGATGTGCATACCAATGGAAGCGTAGACATTGCAGAACTCAAAGTGAATGCACAACCGTTCTAAGTAAATGGACAAATGCTGAAGCCATACATTGAATCACCCAAAGAACAAACAGTTCAAGTCGAGGCCATCTATTTCACGCAGAGCGAGGATATTGAAAATCTATCTGACCACTCCCACCCTCCCTCCCGACCACATTGGCCTCCGTGTACAGCTTCTTCCTTTACTTAGGCCAAGGCCTAAGTATAGGGGGAGACCGATGCCATCTGTATATACCATTCTTCTCCTAACTCCTAATCATTCCATATCCACCCTTCTTCCATACTTAGGCTGTTCAAAGCCTAAGTATAGGGGGAACCGACATCCACCCGTATATACTCTCCTCATTTCCTGACCGTTTTCTTTTCACACTTTTTCTTCTTTTTTCTTTTTTCTTTTTTCTTTCTTTTTTCTCACTCTCTTACGCTTAGCCCGAGCTATGTCTTCTTTACGCTTCTTGTGCTCTGAGGACACAGCACTCGCTAAGTATAGGGGGGTCTGTATATATACTTTGTATATATTTTACCCATATCTCGTACTTTTGCGTAAGTCTATATGTATTTACAGGGTGGGTACTAACTGAAAAAAAAAAGAAAGAAGAACACTGACTTGCCCTAATTTTCTGAAAAAAAATGAATGAAAAAGAGGCTTCTTATTCCATTTTCTGCATAAAAAAAATCCCTTGCATAAAAAAAAAGTGTCTGCATTTCACGCACCTACACTCCATCCAACATCACATGCACTTGCATCTGTGAAAAGTCATTGGGTTCTGAACCAAGTTATGAGCCGAAACCGAGAGTGGTCTGGGCTTGACCTTAATCCACCTAATTTTCAGAGGAACTTCACCGAGAAATAGGATTTTAAGAGCTTCAGGTCTTTGTGACTTAATTCCTTAAGTTTCACATGACAATGTGCAGCGTTTGACTCTTAGTGTCTAACCTGGTCTCTTCATCCTGGGTACAACTCTGGAATAGGGAATTAATTCGCACTCTCGCACTATGCACTTAGCTCAACCCAAACGGGATGTTGGAAGACTGTGTGAGTCTCTTTTCTGGTAGCGTGGAAATCTAAAGACCGGAGTACAGGTTGAAATAAAGCTTCGGAAAAGGGATGGATGGCTGGGCACAATTTTTCTAAGACCCCAAAAAATGTACGGAACAAAAGATGCTATATCCGTAGGGGCACAACAAGATCCAAGCAGAACCACCAAAAATTCCAAATACATAGAAGCATTCTACCAAATAAAAATCCGACCAAAAAGGTCCAAGCTTCAGAAACCTGCAGATCTTGGTGGAGACTCGGCTACACTGGCCATCTCCACAAGGAGAGGTGACTACACTGGCCACCCTCCAGTTCTTTTCTCTTTCTTCTATTTTCTCCCTCATTCGATTGTGAACACAGCACGACAGACCTTAGAAGGAAATACCTGACTCCCGAGGACGAGTTACTGGAGAGGAGAGGAGCATGGTAGTCCGGCATTCTGAATGGGAAGAGCTAAAACCCTTCACACACATGAGTCGGTTATTCAATGTTCATAGGGTATACTTTGGGAAGAGGATTGATCTAAGATGACTTCTGAGTTGAAACTGTGTCAATGATGTGTAGAACTTGAGGGCTGTTGATTTTGAAATTCTAAGTCTCACAGAAGTTCCGCCACATTATTAATCCAAAGGTCAAGTTTAGTTTCACTTTCACCTTCAGTTCATGGTCTTGGTATGGAACCCAGTCTCATTTCACTTCATGGCATTTCTTTTAGATGCTCAGGGACGAGCATGGTTTAAGTATAGGGGGATGATGAATCTCAGATTCACCATTCTAAGTCTCATTAATTAAAGCTCAAGTCCCTCAAAATCAATTGCATTTCTGCATTTATTCTGCATAATTAGCATTCATGCATGATGGCATAAGAATTGCATTTTAGCATTAAGTTCTGCATAAAATAAGAAGCCAAAAATCCAAGCCAAAAATTGACCTGTAAATAGCCCAACTTCCCCTATTTTTAACTCCTTCACGCTAACACCGCATACCACAAACTTACTTCCACTGTGTACACATCACTAACAAGAATAAATAAAAAATACAAAAAAATATTTAACCCTGTTAAGTGGACCAAAAACCCAAACCCTAGTTTCAGGATTTTCGGACTAAAAGCCACATATCTTCCCTATCCAATGTCCGATTTGATCCTACTCACTTTTGAACTAATGCACATTCAATTACCTTCAAAACAAGACCAAGTTCAAGTGAATCGGAGCTCGTATGTGAAAGTTGGGTTTTGGGCCTCTTTTGTACAGTGTATTTTCGCGGCTTTTTGACCTGTATTTTATGTGCATATTTTCTTTATTAATAAAAATCCAAAAAAATTAGATTAAGGTCTCTTTTATTTATCTTTGAGTTTTCCTTATTTTTCCGGATTTTTTATCATGTTTAAAATTGACAAAAAAAAATTAGAAAACCCAAAAATCAGGTATTCTATGTACATAGGATACCCCAAAAATTCACTTTTTACATTTGACCTAATTTGGCTTTGATGTCTTCATGAAAGTTGTAGATCTCGTCGAGACGAGCATTTTTCGTGAAGAAACTTTTTCGATCCGAGGTCATTTGCTATTTCTTTTTGATTTTACAAAACATTTATTTTTCGAATTTTCTGGAGGTGACACGTGGCCGCCCCAGAGGCCGCCACGTGTCATGGTTTTTTCGCCTTTTTAAATCTTAGTTTTTTAAAAAAAAAATTATTAATCCACCGCACGTGCGACGCACGTGCCCCCAGGCACGTGCCCCTCACGTGCTCCGCCTGCCAGCCCCTTCCGCGCCACGTGGCCTTCCCTGGGCCGTTCGATCTCGGCCGATCTAACGGCCAGGAACCCTTCTTCCCCAACGACTCCCCCGACTTCTCCGCCTCCCTCCTTCAGCCGTGCTCCGTCCTTCGCCCGCCGTTGACCGCCCCGCAACCACCGCACCTCTAACGGCCTCCCCCGCTATCTTCGCCAACAACCAACCTCCGACCTAATGGCCCCCCTCTCCTATTTAAAGACCCCCGCCGCTACCGTCCTCGACATCCGTCGTTCTCCCTTCGGTCGTGACAGCCGCACCGGCGTGATCTGAGGTTCCTCCTCGTCGCAGCGCCTCCATCAACAGCTGCCCCGCTCCGGTTTCAAGCACCGCCGAGCCCCTTGAGTCCTCCCCCAGGTACCTCTCTCTCTATCTCTCTCTCTCTCCCTTCGCCGTCACGCAAATTCCTCCTCCGAGCTTCTCTCCGCTCGGAGCTCCACTTTCTTCTACACCGCGCACCTCACGTCTCCGTCGATCCACCACCACTCCGTCGTGCCTCCACCACATCTTCGCCGTTCTCCGCCCAAGCGTCAACGTCAATACCCGTAGCCGACTTCAGCTCTGCCGCACCTCCAACAACCTCCTCCGCCCATGCGTCTTCACCAGGGACCCCTGGCCGTGTGTCGGCCAACGACGACTGCCATCTTCCTCACCCCTGCCTTGAGCTCCTCCGCTAACGCCATCGCCCCGCCAGGAGGGGCCGACCTCCACCGCCTTCACCATCGCTCTCCACCTCGGCCGACACGCCAGCTCCGCCACGCCATCGTCTTCATCGACGCCAACCACCCTGAAGCTTCGCCACCAGCCACCGTTCTTCTCCGCCACGCCAACGACGCTCCGCCTCGCTTCACCACCAACCACCGCAGGAGGCGGTGGTTCTCCAGCCACGCCGTCAGCGACCACCGCCCCGCTGTTCTGCCACCAGAGCTCCGCCCAGACACCAGGCTCCGCTCCACCTTCGCCTCGCCAGACCGCCAGCGGCCGGGCACGTCGTCCGAGACCCCCGCACGTGCGAGGCACGCGCGCGGGGGGACGTCAGCACCTAACGTCATTCACCTGGGTCACGTGCTTTGCACGTGACCTGGGTAAATTGCAGCGACGCCCTCCGGAGTCCCCCTTATTACGCACAAGTCCCCGCCTCCAGAAGCACGTGCATTGCACGTGTTCATCTGGAACATTTGCAGAAATACCCTCCGGGGTATAGGTAATTACAAACAAGTCCCCCTTTGCATTTTTTATTTATTTATTTTTATTGCATCTGTACCCCTGTGTTTGTCATCCATTATAGACTTCTACATTGCATTATTTTATTTGTTTAAAAATAGCACTTTGTAATCGCTTAATGTTCTACGTTTTGACATGTTGTGGTTATTTTTGTGATTTACGGTTGATTAATAAATAATTATTTTGTGGAAATTGATATATTTTGCCCAATCTGTGCTTGGAAATTCGTAGTTAATTAACCGTTGACTTAAAAATTCCCCAAAAATCACATATCGTAGAGATTAATTTGATTAACATTGTGCCTAAAAATCATTGCATTTTCATGCATCATTTGCCCTGTAAAAATCATTTTGCACATTTCAATGTTTGATTTTTAATAGGTATAAAACCCCACATTTTTGAGGTTTAGGATTTTTCTGGGATCCATCACCTAGTGATAGATCTTAGATAATTTTAGTTCTCGAAAATAAGTAGGTTTAATATTTATTAAAATTAAATATTGAAAATCATTCTGTTTGCATTTAAAAATTCATAAAAAATTCATATAGCATCTAAAAATTCCAAAAAACATTACAGTGCACTTATTCCATCATTTTTTACATCTCGGCCAAGTTTCGTATTTTTTCGGACACCATTTGAATGTATTTTACATTTTAGTCCCTAAAATCGGCCGAATTTGCATTTTGCATCTCATCTTGCATTGAAAAATTCCAAAAAAAATACCGCCTTGAAAACCGAACTCAAAATTGGATAGACATTGATCTAGGTTGTTCCTTTGCCTCCTTGTGATCGACCTTGGGACTTGCCCAAGTAAAATAAACATAAACCACGAGATTAAAATTGAATCATCATTTTGTGGTTATTTCTTGACTGTTTCCGAATCGCCGCCTACAACGAACGACATATTTCTTTTCATGCACGAACGATAAAAACGATTTATTAACGCGGCTTTTGCGGGCTCGTCAATAGCACAAGATGGACCTCGATGCAGCGTTGAAGGACGCGGTCTAGGCACTTAAGACAAGAATCAAACCCATCGCCATAGACCGAAAAGTCATCCATGAAGACCTCTAAGCAATCACCCACCATGTCCGAAAAGATGGACAACATGCACCTCTGGAATGTCGTTGGGGCGTTACATAGACCAAAGGGCATACGTCTGAAAGCATATGTCCCGAAGGGACAGGTGAATGTGGTCTTGTCTTGGTCTTCGGGCGCAATGGCCATCTGATTCTATCCAGAGTACCCATCAAGAAAGCAGTAAGGACTCTTCCCGGCTAGACTCTATATAATCTGATCAATAAAAGGCAGTGGGAAATTATCCTTCCTGGTGTCCTAGTTCAATCGTCTGTAGTCCACACAGACCCTCCAAGAAGTGGGTACCCAAGTATCGATCTCCTCTCCATACTCACTCACAATGGTAGTGATGCCCGTCTTCTTGGGCATCACATGTAACGGACTGACCCACTTGGAGTCGGAGATGTGGTAGATAAAATCAACACTCCACCATTTTGAGATCTCCTTCATGACAACCTTTAGAAGATTCGGGTTCAATGGCCACTAGAACTCACGCGACAGCTTGGCATCCTCTTCGAGATAGATATGGTGGAGCACAGGGCCGGACTTATCCCTGGAGATCGACTACGCTCCATCCTATCTCCTTGTGGTTCTTTTCAAAAACCTCCATCAAAGTAGATTCTTGCTCTCCAGTCAAATCTGCTGAGATAATGACTGGGTGCATCTCATGCTTGCCCGCAAGGAACCTATACTTCAGCGACTACAGCAAGGTCTTCTGCTCTGGACAACTGGGAGCTGGAGGATCTAGTATCTGAAAGGTCTGAGTGAATGCAACCAAATCCTCATGGGAGAACTCTCGCTGAACTGGAAAATCTGGTGAAGACTGCTCTGCTGATGTGTATATGATCTGAATGGGATCAATCTCCACCCTAGTTGCTGGCTCTGTGGAAGTCAGACATGGAATCATATCATAAAACTCTGCCCAATCAATATCTGACTCTGAGGGATCTGAATCTGAATCAAAAGATAAAACTGCATCGCTATCCGGAACACGATCTGCTGCCTTAAATGTATCCTCTGCCAGGAATGCGCTCTCCAAGCTCTCCTCTACTGGAATCTGTGCATTAGAGGTATCTGAAGGTGAGAGGATGGCTCAGGAAACTGGGTCTTCCCAAACTACCTCATCATCTGTAATCATAAAATCACACTCCTGGTGGATGTCTCGCTCTGCCTCTGTCATCTGCTCTGAATCTGTAAGGGCCTTGAGCAAGATGAATCTCACGCTCTGGTCTCATCGATCGTCTCTATTTGTATACTCTCGCCCTTGACACAAGAGTATACCTTCCCTCTATCATGATTGGACACTGCCTTGGCTGTGGCCAAGAATGGGCGTCCTAAAATGATGGGGGTATCGGTCACAGACTCAGGGATCTCCATGTCCAACACAATGAAGTCCACGCAGAATTTCAGGCCCAGAATTGTGATGACCATGTCCTTCAGCAACCCCTTCGTCACCTTGACAGATCGATCAGCAAACTGAAGGACTGTCCTGCTCTGTCGAAGAGGGCCAAACTCGAAGCGATCGAGTAAGGCTACAGGAAGTAGGTTAATCGAAGAACCTCTATCCAATAGAGTCCGATCGAACCTCTGCTCATGTATGTGGCATCTGACATAGGGAGCTCCTGCATCTGGCCTCTTGGCTAGCAGACGGTTCTGGATGGAGAAGCAGGTGGCACGAGTGAGCACATGAATCCCAGAGTGGTGGTTCCTCCTCTTCTAGCAAATGGTGGTCCTCTCTCTAAGGTTCCTCTGGAAGATGGGGATGTGCTCCAAGGCCTCCTGTAGAGTCAGTTGTATCTGGAATCTTCCTATCATCTGCTGGCTGAACTCTAGCTACTGTGATTTTTTTGGGTTTTCTTTTTTTATCCCCTTAGCCAAGCGGAGTGCTTGGGGGAAAAGGGATGGATGGGCCCTCATCAAATGGAGGGCTAGGATCGGGTTGTTGTTGTTGTTACAAAAAAGAACCCATACAAGCATCTCCAATCAACATAGATGTACTAGCAAATGAAGAACCCTTTCCTTTATTTTCCAGAATCGTCCTGAGATATAGTAATAGATGGAAATGCAACAGGAATAGAAAATGTGGCATCAGCACCACCCTCGGCATCTGGACTAGCGGAATGAGTACCGCACTCTAGCTCAACATCAAATCTGGTGGCATCAGCATCACCTCCTCCTTAATCCAGTGAAGCGACGGCCTCAGTACCGTTGGTTGGATCAACATCCTTGGTGGTGTCAACACCACCGTCATCATCATCATCATGAGCGACATCAACACCGCTCTCCTCCTCATCTGGAGCTCCTGAAGCTGCGAGTGGTCATCGCTCAGATGAGGCGCCACCGGCTGGCATCCAACCGCTTCTAAAGTACAAAGTAAGCATCAAAATGATATGTAGAAATATCACTAAGTGAATCACTAGGAGTGGTAACCTCTATAAACTCTACCTACTCAGATTTCCTCTTCAGGTTGTTCGGGTTTTGGCTCAATCTGTGCAGGTATGGCAGCCTTCCCTCTCATAATCTCTCTCATCTCCTATCTGAACTCGTCCATCTCCAGCCTGAAGGTGGCCTGCTGCTCAGACATGAGGCGGGCTAGATCATCCAAGGCGGGGTTCTCATAGGCGGGCCCATGAGAACCTGACAGGTGGCCTCTCTGAAACTGAGGCTGCTGCTACTGAGAGTGAGAGGGGTACTGAGTATGATACTGTTGAGGATGTTGCTGCTGCCTCCAAGATGTCCCTATTGTTAGGGACGAGAACCATGCTGTTGGTAGGACTCTGGATGTGGTTGTGGCGGTTGCTGCTGCTGCGGGAACTGGGGTTGTTGGTGTGACTATTGACCGTACTGGCCACCCTAAACTGGAGGTTGCTGCTGGGAGGTTGCTGCTGGGAACTGGTACCTCCGATCGACCAACAGAATCTGGGATGGTCTCATCGGATTCCAGGCTGTGGTTGGTCATATCAGATCCTGTTGACATCCATCAATGGCTCATGCTCATAAGTGGGTGGGGGAAGGAGTGCGAGGGGTTGATCTGGCTGGTAGACCACCATCTGAGTATCCTGAGATGGTGGTGGCTAGTAATACTGTTGCGGCTGCTAGTACTACTCCGCCTGAACATGGTAAACCTGTCTGGACTGGTTGGAGTGTTGGGACGAGTTGTCGCTGCTGCTGGGATCTGACCGTGACTTGAGACAGGGCTTAGAAGTCATTTGTGCCTCCTGGAGATACATAATCTGGTCTTCAGGTCACTCAATGTTCGTGCCATCTGATCTATCTAAGACATGCCCTGGTACTGCTTCTTCTCTATCAACTCAATCCGGTCCAACTTCTCGCTGATAATCTCCATATCAACGGCCGTCGACTCTGCCTGTGTTGCGGCTGTTGATGATGTAGATGGACCGGCATCAACCCGTGCTATCCTCTGATAGGACACGTCCTATGACTGGGGCTTCCCCTGAGTATACAATCGGGTATGGGACATCACCGTGTAGTTCTCGGCTATCTCCTCGTAGATGGACCAAACTTGATCCTCATCCTTGGCAAAATATGAACCCCCACAGGATGCATTAATTAGTCCCTGCAGCTCTGGTGTAAGCCCGCATAAGAAACTCTGGATGAGATTGGGCTTGCATATGTCATGGTGGGGACACCGATATGTGAACTCCCTGAATCTGTCCCATGCCTCGTGAAATTGCTTGTTGGGGAGCATGGAAAAGTTGCAGATCAGGGCCCTGGCTGCATTGTTCCGACCGAGTGAATAGTACTTGTTCAAGTACTCGTTCCGGAGCTGTTCCCATGTAGTGACAAATCTCCCAAGGTGCTTCAGCTAGTTGGCTGCTCTGTCTACGAGGGAGAAAAGGAAGGCCATCATCCAAATGTATCCTCGTCCACAAGGCGATCGTGGATAGTACTGCAGATCATCTCAAATTCCTGGAGTTGGGGATGAAGCTCCTTAGTGGCGAGTCCGTTGAAGCGGGGAAGAAGCTGAATCGTTTGAGGCGGAACTTGAAGTCTCCTACAATGGTCGGCCAACACTATCCATCTGTGGTGAGAGTTGCACCAGGGTGTGAAACTCCCTCGTCGGTCGTACAAGTGCTACTGGATGTGTTGGCTGCTCTGGCTCTCCACCCTCAGGCATATATGGTCCTCTACCTCCATCGGCTCTATGATCCTCTCTAGCGGCTCTCAACTGCTCCATCTCTCTGCACATATCCATCATGAAAGCCCCCTGGTCTCTGATCTGACGATGCATGGTCTCTAGAGAGGCTAACAAGGTGGAGTTGATAGCACCTTGATCAAGTGCGTACATCTGGGCTCCGTTGGGTCCATCAATGCGCTCCTCGTTGTTGGCCATGGTCTTTGCAAAGGCAAAAGACCCAAACTTAGGTGCCGATAAATCATTTTGTGTGTTGTTGTCTCTGCTCAAGCACCTCAGGACTGGTAGAAGGGTGGTCAAGGGGGAACATGGCAGAATCAAACTCAGGTTCGGAGAGCGGGTCTCGGCTCTCACGAACCAACCTAGATGAACGGGCTGGAGTGCTCAAAAGCGGTGTAGCCAGAGGCTACCTAAGGGATCTCCCGCCCATCATCTTGATGTAGCGAGTGATGTGGATGAGATCTAGAAACACACAATATCATAAAGCAAACCCCTAATTCACCTACTCGATGCAGAGCTGAAGACCATAAAGGCTCGGTCGGTTATGTTGTCAATTTTATTAGGTGATAAGACAATCTTTCAGAGAGATTAAGCGAGCTGGTAGGAACCCAATGCTCCTAATAGACTGTCTCATATAAAAGACTGGTAGTCTGCCAAGAGATTGGATATGGATCTAGCCTAGTGTGCGGGTCACTCTCTCGCTCATCCAAACCATACAATGAGGGTATTACTCTCACAAGACAAATTTTTAGGTGAGTTTCTTTTAAGATCAAGTGAGTTTAGCAGTCCCAATTTTATAGTTTTTCTTTTTTAGGTATTTTTCAAGCAAATAATGCTTAATGAATTTTTCGGTTCTTCTGATTATTTTAAGTCCAAAACATGGGGAGAAAGCGAAAAAGCCGATAAGCGATCAAACACGATGATGCATGCATAGTAAGAAATGTGTACCTGACTCCAGCTCTCTTCATGTAGGGTAATCCGCGCATAAAATAAAGACTGATTTTAAACTACCTATATGATGCAAGAGGAAATCATCCTTAGATGAAGCAATTACTACATGATAAGCACAATAGCTAACTAATCGGACTAATTCCTAAGTCCGATCTTGGGAACCACTCAGTGTCCGCCACAACGGATCATGCACGCACTGTATGTGGTTCCTCACGGCACGTGGGCTCGAGCCTAATCAAACTAACTTTTTCTTTGTGAGTTAATTAATTAAGTCCAATTATCGATCTATAGGAATATGCAGATAATTAGGGTTGGGCCTTAATTAATTACATCACAGTCACAGAAAATCCTAAATCTAAGGGCCAAAACCTTCGAAAATTAGATAAGCAGTAAAAACGGTAGAAACCAAAACCGGCGAAAAACCCGCGGTGAGGTCCCCCGAACAAACCGGTGCTCGGCGAAATAGACTCCGAAGCAATCATCAAGTCTGAGAGTATCTATCCTGTATTATTACAATAATAGTAGCAGAAATAAAATCTAGTTCTAAACTACTACATTACAGCTTCAAAAATTCTGCTCCTCATATCCTACGCTCTCCTACAGCTTGATGTAGAAACAAACCGCCTCCAAGTCGTGCGAGTGCCTCGGCTCTTTGAAGATAGCTTCCCTCGCTCGTTGGGCCCTCGCAAGAAAGTCAGAACAAAATTATGTCAGTCCACAGTTATTATTAAAATATCTAAGAAATAATAAGCAAGAAATCACATAAAAAGGAAACCGACTACTAAGCCGTGCTCCCCGACAACGATGCCATTCTGATGACAGGCCTCAGCTACTCAGGTTAAGGTGTAAATAAAGTCGTTGCGACCCAAACCGCGAGGCTAAGTCAATCAAGAAAACAAAGACCACCAAACACGAAAATCAAGCAATCAAGCACAAATAGCGGTCTCGCAAATTTATTTTACCTAGTATAGCTACCAGGGTCAACACAAGGAGCACGGTTTGTGTCAGCTACGAAGTAGTCAAGAATCCAAGAAAATAAAAATAATTTTGATGGATTTTATATTTTTCATTTTTTTAGAATTTTTAATATTCGGAAAAATGCTAAAAGGACTCAAAAAGGGCACAAACAATCAATTATTTAAAGCATAAAAAATACCCAAAAATTCAAATAAAAATATTTTTGGGTTTTTAAAATATTCAGATATTTTTATTCATTTCTTGAATTTTATGATTTTATTTAATTTTCTAAAAATGAAACAATGTTGAAAATGCTAAATAGTGTACAACCCGAATCTAAAGGAAAGTTAAAAATATTAGAATGCCTATAAAATTCGAGCAGCAATTTTATGTGAAACAGCAAATAACAATCTAGATACATAAGAAGAAAATGCATTTTTTATTTTTTATGAATTTTTAATGATTTTTCTAAGATTTTTAGTTTTTTTCATTTTATGATTTTTATAAATGCAAATACAACAAAAATTGGACTGCAGCAAGAACAACTCAAACCAAACACACATGAATATTTTTGGAATTTTTCAAGGGTTTTGATATTTTTAGTGGACTTTTAAAGACAAACAGTAGAAAGTTTTAAGATTTTGAATTTTTAAAAATACTAATGGAAACAAAATGCAACCAAAAATTTATAGAAATTCCTACACCATGGCAGGGCCATGCGTCGAAATTTCATAAATTTTGGACAAGGATTGGCTATTTATTAAATCAAACTAAAGAAACACAGTACACGGGGAATAAATTGCAAGAAAAACAAATTCCAGGGCTAAATAATAGCAGGAGTAGAAACTATAGGCTCCTACTGTAATTTTCGCACACATTTCAGCACATGTCCAATGCAACACTCACAGGGGTCTAAATGCAAATAACAGAACTAAGCATTCATTTCAAAACAACTAACAAGTCGAGGTAAGAACATGCAAATATCCCAGAAATACACGTGTCGAGGCACGTGCTACGACACAAGATGATCAGGCTACGGGGGAAGGGTGACGGTGATCAGGATGTCGATCGAAGCAGATAAAGGTGGCTGATGAGGCTCCGACCAGCGGGTCAGAGCTGGCGAAGCGGCAGATGAAAGAATCAAAATAAACGGAACTAAGATTGAGATGGAGGCTACCTGAGGGTCCTCACTAAATCCTTAGCTCCAGGGGGTGAAGTCGGACCTGGTCTTCGCCTCGACCTTGCTGCGGAAGGCGGGGAGGCTCGTCGCGGCGGAACTCCGACAACGATGCTTGAGCGTCGGCTGTAGCGTCCTTCTCCGACCACCAAAGGGTTCCTCCTAATGCTGTCACCAAAGGGAAGGAGTCTAGGGTATAAGTATATTGTGTGACAAGAGCTACTGACCTGGGAGATTGAAGGAGTGATTTTATAGCAAACCCCAGGCCAGCTGAAAGAATCAGGTGGAGTGTGCATTCCAAGAATGATCTGTGACTCCCTAAGGATCCGCAAGGATAGCTGATCCATTGGGGCTAAGCGAGAGAAGAATCGGGGCAAGAGAGGCCAATATCCGATCGGGAAAATTGGGAAGAAAAGGGGTGAAAATTGGATCCAGACGAAGAATGGTCCGGAGAGGGAGTTGACTGGGATCAACATCCCTCCCTGGACCACTCAGAAATTAGCTTGGTCAAAAAATATTTGCAAAATAAATTAAAAATAGGAAATGATTTTATTTTAAAAAATGTTCAACATGAAAAATGTTTATTATTTTTCAAACTATTTTTTTGTTATTTTTAATTATTTTATGAAAAATAAATTAAGGTATATACATTATATACATGTATAAAATACTTATGTATTATTATTCTTATTTTTATTTTCTTATTTTTGTACAAATACCCCAATTTTATATTTTATTTATTTAAAACATAAAGTTTGGAGTGTAAAATAATTTTTATTTTATTTTTATGAGTTATTTACAAGTGTATAATAAATAGGTTTATGATACATATGTACATGTATTTTATACAAGGTGAGAGAGAATTTATTTTATTTTTTTAAAATTTTCAGTTTATTTTTCTAATTTTTGTTTTATTTAGAAATATATACAAGGGAGTGAAAACATGTTTTTATTTTTATTTTTGTGATAATAATATATATATATACACCTAAGAAGGGGATGTATACAGGGTGGAGTGGCCCTATCTCTCTCTTTCTTATTTTATTTGGCGACCAGGTCCAGTTTGGACCCTCTCTTAGGTCCAGTTCATTAATATTTATTCTAAATATTTCCTTGTTTTCCTTTTATTCTTTATTCTTTTATTTTTGCACAAATACATGCTAATTATTAATATTGACAAATGCATGCTTGTCGATAATTTATTGTAATTACAATTATATATAAGATGTTTGCCAAGATATTTAGCTAAAATAAAAGAATAAAGAGTGATGAATGGGGATTCATCACCTCCCTATACTTTACTTTTGCTAGTCCCTTAGCAAACACTTATTTGAAAAAGAAGTGAAAAGAGAAAGAAAAAGAAAGAGAAGGAAATCAAGGTTGATTACTAAACTTTCCTTCATTAAATTGAAGTACGGAGCTCAGTCAGGCCTTTGGAATATTAGTTTGTCGGAACCTTATTTGTACTTAAGCTTAAAACTCAACAGCCTCTAAGTTCCACCAAGCTATGGTCAAAACTCCTCAACAATCCAGATCAAATAAAGTCTACATACACAAACTCTAAGGTGGGGAGCTACTTATCACTTACATAGTCTATCTCCTCTCTAGACTCACTCACAACCGTGGTGATTTCCGTCTTCTTGGGCACCACATACAATGGACTAACCCACTTGGATTCGGAGATGGGGTATATAAAATCGATGCTCCACCTTTTGGATATCTCTTTCATGACCACTTCTCGAAGATTTGGGTTAAGTCGTCGCTGGAACTCATGCGATGTCTTAACGTCCTCTTCGAGATTGATATGGTGGGAGTACAGGACTGGACATATCCCCTGGAGATCAGCTACGCTCCATATATTTCCTTGGAGTTTACTTCAAGAACCTCCATCGAACAAGAATATTTCTCTTCAGTCAAATCCACTGAGATAATGACTGGGTACATATTTGGCTCGCCCGAAAGGAATCTATATTTCAGTGATTGCGGTAAAGGCTTCAATTCTGGACAATTGGGAGATGGAAAATCTAAATTCGGAAAGGTTTGAGTGAAGGAAACCAGATCTGAATGTGAGAACTCTCACTGCTCATGGAAAACTGGTGAAGATGTCTCTGCTAGTGTATTTGTGCTCGGTGTTGGCTCAGTCTCCACCCTAGTTGCTGGCTCTGTGGGAATCAAACAAGGTAATAATTCATCAAACTCAACCCAATCTATGTATGAATCCGAGGGTTCTGAATCAGAAGAACAAGAAACAAACTCTGCCTCATTATCCTGAATGTGGTCGTTAGCCTCAAAAGTATCCTTGGCCAAGAGTGTGCTCTCCGATATCTCCTGTGCTGGAAGTTGTAAATCTGCGAAATCTGATGGTGAGAGAAGGGCTCATGAAATAGGGTCAGACCAAGCGGCTTCATCACCAGCGATCACAAAATTGCACTCCTGGTGAATGTCTCGCTCCACCTCTATCGTTTACTCTAGATCGTTGAACTGCTTTGAGCAAGCCAAATCTCGCACTCTGGTCTCATATATCATCTCTATTTGTATACGCTCGTCCTAGACGTGAAAGTACACCTTCCCACTATCATGGTCGGACACCGCCTTGGTTGTGGCCAAGAATAGATGTCCTAGAATTATGGGGGTATCGGTCACAGACTCAGGGATCTCCATGTCCAACACAACGAAGTCAATGGGTAATTTCAGACTCTGAATTGTGAAGACCACATCCTTCAACAACCCCTTCGGCCTCTTGACAGATCTATCAACAAACTAAAGTATTGTCCTGCTCTGTCAAAGAGGGCCAAACTCTAATCGGACGAATAAGGCTGCCGGGAGGAGGTCGATGGAAGAGCCATTTTCTAATAGAGTAAGATCAAATCCCTCCTCATGAATGTGGCATCTGACATATGAAGCTCCTGCATCTGGCCTCTTGGCTGGCATACGGTTCTGGATGGCGAAGCAGGTGGCACGGGTCAGCACATGGATTTTTGCATGATGTTTCATCTTCTTCCTACGGATGGTGGTCTTCTCTCTCAAATTTTTTTGGAAGAGAGGGATGTGCTCGAGAGCCTCCTATAGAGTCAGATGAATGTGAAATCTGTCTATCATCTGGTGGCTGAACTCTAACTGTTAGTTCTTTTTATGATTTCCTTTTTATTCCCCTTCACCAAGCAAAGTGCTTGAGGGAAGGGGATGGTTGTGTTAGACATGTGAGCCCAAGGCAAACCATTCTTACAATAAATGTTATTGTAATATATGATTTATCAATAAAAGTTATTGATTATTTCACTCCCATTCTGATATAAATGAATGAATGCACTATAAGGTCCATCTGTACAATTTGGGATATGTACCATGGCCATCTTAATAATCATACAGTTGTTGAGTCAATAATGGAATCATAGAGGCTAGTGTTTGGATGAATATCTAACGAGTTAGATAGAGGACTCATCAAACACCGTCAAATGATTGTTATGAGATGATCTCCAGCCTGAGTAGGAGATGGAAATCCTTTCTCATATAGGATGATATCTGACCGACCTCTTAATGCATGTCATTTGCATACCAATAGAGATTCGGAGGTGTCAGATTAGTTAGGTCAAGGAATTGACTTAACGAGATCGAGATAACCAAAGTCCTATATCCTATACTGTCGTGATACAGTCATGCATCATCTGACCTGAGACAGATGTGTTACTATTTGTCTGAGTATGTACATTTGGCAGACCAATAGGTTCATGACCTAACCAAGGTCTATATACCGGCGACCAAGGTCTATACGATCTCAAAAAAAAGGGATCATACGGGTTCACTTGTGAACCGGAAGACATGAGCTCACTCATGAGGTATTGGGACCGATCAAATTCCATGCATGGTCATCTTACTTTGAAAGCATGACAAGAATTTGAAGGTATGATATATGATTTGGGAAAGCATATGATCGATACCGATTCCCAATGACCAAGAATGAGAAACTTGATGATAAAACCATGAAGATGACATTGTAAAATTGATATATATCTTCGGGTTTATCATATGTCGTACCGTATTCAGGATGTATAGGTATTAGTAATACCCGAGGGTGATGTGATCTTAAATGATTGTATAACCATGACGCTTCCATTCCTTGGGAGTGATGAAACAGGTCTGGATTTTAGTGACTCCTCTCAGTTGAGAAGTAATCTAATCTTGGTTCAAATGTTGGACATTGATCTGAATGAGATTCAGATGCAATGAGAAGATTAAATTTATGATCTTGATTAAATCAAGCATCTGTGAGAGTTCCGTGGGATCTATATTTGAGATGTGATCTCAATATCCAAGTCACTATACATGGTACAATAGAATCTCCATGTCCTTATCTCCAAGTATCTACGGAGAAAGCACATTATTCTTGAAAGAGTTCAAGAATTATTCCAAAGTTGAATTATGTCTAAGCAATGAGAAGTGGATAATTAAATGTGATTTAATTATCATGAATAATGTAAATTTGATTCACATTAAGAATTATTATCCAATGTAATTAAATGAGATTCAATTGTTGTGGATATGGATAATGTGGATAGTACTATCCAATCATCTAGGTATATTGTAAATGAGATTTATATATATCGAAGATAGATTTTTATAATTTATATTTGTTGATTAATTATTAATGTGGATTGGATTCACATTAAAAGATTAATTAAAAATATAGTTACATATTGTTTTGGGTTGTGAATGAGATTCACGTAATTTCAATAGCATGGTTGATATTTTCCATAAGATAATTTGGAATTATTTTTTGGTGAAAATCGACAAGAGATGCTTATGTATATCATGAGATAATGAGATATCATGATAATTTGAAGATATTGACCAATTCCACCAAAGAGAAGTGGAAGGCTATAACTCTCCATGAGGAGAAGAGTAGCCATCCCCTCTTCCTAGGGAATTGGTTTACTCTCTTCATTATTTC
Source organism: Ottelia alismoides (assembly GCA_037367405.1). Lineage (NCBI taxonomy): Eukaryota > Viridiplantae > Streptophyta > Magnoliopsida > Alismatales > Hydrocharitaceae > Ottelia > Ottelia alismoides. The sequence goes on from JAZKJV010007289.1 coordinate 50,119, forward strand.
TTATCTAATCTAAGATGGTTAATTTTAAAATTTTTTTGTTGATTTATAAATGAAAATTAATTAAATTAAATCAATTGTTGTTGTGTTTTTAAAAATAACATCTTAGCCATTGAAAGAAACATAAATCAATCTCATCTGTTGATTGTGTGTTGTCCATGGATTGGTATCCATGGACCCCCAAAACAATATATAAGAAGAGATGATGCTTTCTCTTCGAGATACATGAAATCACACGAACTCTCTCTCTCTCTCTCTCTTTTTATTCTCATGCATACTCTCTCTCTCTCTCTTATCTTGAGTGGCCATCCACTCTCATAGAGAGAAGATCATCTCTGTCGTCGCCTTGCCTTTGTGCTCTGCTTCGAAGACTATTTGCTCTCTGTCTTCTTTGGTGTGTGGTGTGAAGGATATGGTATTATCCTCAAGCGCATCATGGAAGCGTGAGCGTTGTATCGAATACAACGTAGAACGACTAATCGCACTAGTTGTTCTACGCAGCGGAATTTAAAACTTTTCATGCGATGAAACCCCATGATCCAAGAACGATTCTCAGATTGTTTCATCTAGAACCGCATCAAGTATAAAGGAATACCTCATGAAGCATGGTTGATTGAGTCTCTATAAAGAGACCTCCTGTCTCAATTCCAATCGTTGGAGAAGACGCTTGCGAGTGCGGGGATGAGTCGCATGATCCTCGCAATCCAACAAGTTGATCCAAGAACAGTGAACTCCTGTTCTCAATGTACGAGATCGAACACCTTCTTCACGAGTGTAACACTCCAAACAAGATGGAGAACCGAAGAACGTCGAAGCGGCGTCGCAGTGGCGAAGCTACGATAGCTTCTCTCCTCTAGGGTTTGGTGGACGGCCACCAAGAAGGGGAGAAGAGAGTTGACGTGCAGAATGAGAGAGAGAGAGAGAGAAGAGAATTGTGTCTCAAATGCATAACCTAAGAGAGCATGGTATGACTCTATATTTATAGTGTTTTGGGATCCATGGATCACAATCCATGGGATACATAAAATCAATAGATGAGATTGATTTATGTTCAATCCAATGGTCAAGATTGTTGTTGGTAAAAACCAACAGCTAACAATCTAATTTAGATCAAATATATATGATAAATCAAATACAATTCAATCCCAAATTAAATCAAGCAATTAAGGAGATAATCATCATGGAGATTATATCTCCCCATGAAACATGGTGGACGGCCACCAATTCCATATAGGACTTGGTAGCCGTCCACATGTTTCCATGTGGAGGCAATCTCATGAAATCTCATGAGATTGCATATCTCCATTAAAATCTCCATTAATTTCCAACAACTTTTGTTGTGATTTATTCTTCAAAAATAATTCATAATTAATTTTGAGAATATCGCAATCTTACCATTGGAATTTTGTGAATCACATTCACAACCCAAAATAAAAATATAATTTGCATTTTCAATTAATTACACAATGTGTATCCAATACACATCAATAATTAATTAACAACTATAAATTATAATTAATTTTCTCTAATACTTTATAAATCACATTTATAATATATTATGAACAATTAGATATTGTTATCCACATTTTTCTTATCCACATACATCAAGATAATTAAATCACATTTAATTATCATTCTCTTAATGCTCAGATATAATTCAACTATGGAACTATTCTTGAACCCCTTAAAGAATAATGTGATTTCTCTGCAGATACTTGGAGATAAGGACAGGGTGATTGTATTGTTCCATGTATAGTGACTTGGATATTGAGATGATATCTCAAACCCAGATCTCATGGACCTCCCACAGATGCTTGATTAAATCAAGGCCGCAAACCTAATCTTCTCATTGCATCTGAATCTCATTTAGATCAATGTCCAATACATGGACTAAGATTTGGTTACTTCTCTACTGAGAGAAGTCACTAAAATCCAAACCTGTTTCATCACTCCCTCGGAATGGAAGCGTTATGGTTATACAATCGTTTATGATCACATCACCCTCAGGTATTCCCAATACTTGTACATCCAGCATACTGGAAGACCTATGATCATATTGAAGATATAGATCACTTTTACATTGTCATCTTCACGGTTTGATCACTAAGTTTGTCCATCTCGGTCATTGGGAATTGTTATAGATCATATGCTTTCCCAAAGCATATATCTTACCTTCAAATTCATGTCATGCTTCCAAAGCATGATGACCATGCATGGAATTTGATCAGTCCCAATACCTCATGAGTGAGCTCATGTCTTCCGGTTCACGTGTGAACCTGTATGATCCCTTTAAGAGATCGTATTACTCATATGTCCTTACAAGCACACCAGCTCGTCGGTGTATAGACCTTGGTTAGGTTATCAACCTATTGGTCTGCCAAATGTACACACTCAGACATATAGTAACACATCTGTCTCTGGTCAGAGGATGCATGCCTATGCTGTGACAGTATTTAACATAGGTCTTTGGTTATCTCGATCTCGTTAAGTCAACTCTTTGACTCAACTAATCTGACACCTCCGAATCACTATTCCTATGCAGAGGACCTGCATCAAGAGGTCGGTCAGATATCAGCCAAATGAGAAAGGATTGCCATCTCCTACTCAGGCTGGAGATCATCACTTACAATCATTTGATGATGCTTGATGAGTCCTCTATCTAACTCCTTAGATATTCATCTAAACATCAGCCTATATGATTCAATCAATGAATCAACAACTGTATGATTGTCAAGCCGACCATGGTACATAAACTTTATTGTACAGAGGGACCTTATAGTGCATTCATTCATTCAATCTCAGAAAGGGAGTGAAAAATAATCAATAACTTTTATTGATAAATCATTTATTACAATAAAATTTATTGTAGGAATGGTTCTTCTCGGGCTCGCATTGCTAACAATCTCTCACTAGCCCTCATAACCATTCAGGAACAATCATTAAACCCATACTCATTACATGCTGGTCGAAAACCTTCTGTGTCAGAGGTTTGGTAAGAGGATCAGCAACGTTGTCGGCAGAGGCCACCTTGGTGATGGTGATGTCACCACGCTTTTGAATCTCCCGAATGATGTGGTATTTCCTTTCTGCATGCTTGCTCTTCTGATGCAATATGGGATCCTTTGCTTGGGCAATAGCTCCCATGTTACCGTAGAGTAACGGGATGGGAGTATCAGAGGAAACTACGCCAAGCTCCAAGATGAACTTGCGCAACCATATCGCCTCCTTTGCAGCATCCGATGCAGAAATGTACTCGGCTTCTGTTGTTGAATCTATTGTGGTGTCTTGCTTCTTGCTTCTCCAGCTCACAGCACCACCGTTCAACAGGAATACAAACCCTGATGTCGACTTTTGATCATCAATATCCGATTGGAAGTCAGAATTTGTATATCCCAGGACTTGAAGATCACCATCTCCATAGACCAAGATGTAATCTTGCGCATGTCTTAGATATTTGAATGTGTTCTTCACTGCATTCCAGTGTTGCTCTCCATATCAGGATTGGTAACGACTTACCACTCCCACTGCATGGCAGATATATGGCCTTGTACACATCATGGTGTACATTAAGCTTCCTACAACTGATGCGTAGGGGCATCTAGCCATGGCTTTCTTTTCCTCAACAGTTTGAAGATCCATCCCTTTAGACAGATGGATACCATGTCTTAAGGAGAGGAAACCTTTCTTGGAACCATCCATACGGAATCGTTGAAGAATCTTCTTAATGTACCCAAGTTGTGTGATGAATCCGCGATTCATCATCTCAATATCTTCATCTTAGCAAAGTCCTCGAGTAAAATCCCAAATAAATGTCCATAAAATCAATAAATTAACAAAATGACTTTTTGTAAATAAAACACACTAATTATTATATATTAGATTGTACAAAATAAATTAACAATAAAAAGCTGCAAAAATAAAGGAGTTTTTCACTTGTAAATAGCACAAAACTTCACGTATTTTTAATAATTTCATTTCAACTTCTTTTAGGATAATTCTTTCTCTAAATTGTTCATAACAACTACATAAAAATACAAAAATATAAAACAACTTTCACCTCAAATAAATGCTCCTAGATCCTAAAGAGAAAAAGCTGTAAAGTCCAACTTCCAAGCCAAATTCCCGCTCCGTATGAACTCCAAATTCACCAAACTCACTTTTAAAGTTTAAGTTAGAAAATTATCTATCCAACGGAAGTGGTTTAATTAAAATCGGAGCTCATTTACAAGAGTTGGGTTTTGGGACCTAGATGTACATTGTATATTATGTATATATTTATTCTTCCTTTATCTTTCCTAATTACTAAAAATACAAAAAAAAACATGGTTGTGGTGTATTTTGATTGTATTATTTTATTGTATTTTTCCGTTGTAATTATCTCTTATTAAAAAGACAAAAAAATACATATTAGAAAAGCAAAAAAAATGTACATGTTGTTTGTCTTCTTTTGTAAATTCTCCACTATTTATTTTCTTCTCTTTTATTCTATTGTATTTAAAGTAAGCTACTTTATTTATTTATTTTACATTCTCTACAATAGCCATCATTCAACTCTATTCTACCACCAACCTCCATTCAACCCCACCATTTATTAAACCTCCCATTCAACTCCATTAATAATATAACCTCCCACCACTTTAATAACCTCTCATTTCATCCTCTTTATATACATCCCACCCTCCTCAATTTACACTTGATCCATCTTTATGTGAGGAGAGCCTAGTTCCCAGAGTTGAATCGGTGACAGCGATGCAACCGCGGTCGAGCAACGACAACCCTCTCTATGGTGAGATCCGTTCGCTTTTTGGACAACATCGCGGCCACATCTGTGCGTTGCTCGAGCTCATTGCTCGTTGGCGATTTGAGCGAAGACCATGCTCTCGTGAGCACATCATTGGCGACCGTCTCCATTGTAGGTATTTTTCCCTTCATTTATCATCATTGTTATTTTCTCATTTTTTTATTCACATCAGCACCTATTTATCACCTTCATTTGTTCATTTTGGTATTTATCATTCCACTCCATCATATCATCACTATCACCTTCATTTTTTCCCTTTTTGTACATATACACTTTTGTTTTCTCACTGTTAAAAATTTTTACAAAAATTAGAAAAATTAAAATTAAAAAATGGTTTATTACAGCAGCAAAGAAAAAAGTCAAGAAAAAAAGAAGAGAACGCCGCCACCAGCAGTCGCAACCGGCACCGCCACTCGCAGCCAGCACTGCGGACCCGCGCCGCCACCAGCCCCGCGACCCTCCACTGACATGCTCGTGCAGGTCCCAGCCTACCGCCGACCGAATGCCGCCACAGCGGCTGAATGTCGTCACCAGCACCCCCCCCACCGCCCAGGCTAGCGCTCATCGCGGCCGCCCGCTCCCTCCGCTATAACTATCTCTCTCTGGTGCCACCGCAGCGTACCACCGCCGCCCGCCGCGCGTCTCCTAGCCGCCGCCAACCCCCGCCTCCGTCAGCCCTTTTGGGTGCATCTCCATCGTGCCCAGCAAGGAAGAAGAAGGTCCGAACTCTTTTCTTTATTTTTTATTTTAAAAATTGCATAAATTTCTTGTATAGTTTTATAATTATAAAAAGGTCCCTGTACATACTTTGTTGTAAATATTGTTTTCTGAAATTGCACAGATACCCCTGTGTTCGCATCTTAATTTAGACATCTTTATAACATCTTTTTATTCAGTGAAAAATGTTTTGATGTTGAGCAATTAATTTTCTACCACTTGGAAATTTATTTTTATTTTTATGGTCTTTGGGTAATTAATTAAAATTATTTAACTGAAATTCTGCATATTTTACCCATTTTGTTCTATTAAATTCACATCTGACACATAGTTGCTCTAAAAACTACACAAAAATTAGACATGATGCCTTGATATTTGATTGTATTACTGTCCAAATTTCATCCATAGTGGAGTTGGCTTGTGCCTGAAATAAATTATAGAGTGATTTTTGTATTTGATTTTTAATTAAATCCACATACATCCTTTTCATAAAATTTCAAGTCTCCTGGATTCCATATATAAATACCTATTTGAGATAATTCGCACTCTGATTAATTTATAATTGTGGATTTATTAGGAATTATTTACTCACTCTCACTCTATTTTTACTAAAAAAATTCATAATTTGTCAAAAGATTTCAAAAAATATTACTTTAGCTTCCTTGTGTCATGCTTATATTCCAGTAAATTTTTCATGATTTTTGCTTAATGTTTGTGTGAAAATTTGTGAAAATTCCCATAAAAAGTGAGCATTTTTATTGTTGTGTTTCAATCCTAAAAATTCAAAAAAAATGTGTCTTACATTCCTCACTGAATTAAGATCCTAAGAAAAATATAATTTGGATGAATTTAACTGATTTGACATTAAAATTAAATTGGCTTATTTGTGTGCTTTCTGAGTGTCTTAATTCACTTGCATAGTGCATTTTACATCCTATTTGCATAAAAAATATAAAAATAATACGCTTTGGAAACCTAGATCTAAATTCTCAAATTAACCCGAAGTTGTTCCTTTGCCTCCCTGTATTCGATCCCAGACTTGCCCGAAATATAAATTAAGCTGAGATACTCTTCACGGAGATCTTCTCTCAGTTCTGATTGAATTGATAAGTACACATACTACGAACACGAATTAATCATCATATTTAGCGACTCGTCAGATGGCGTCGTTGCCGAGGAGGCAAACGGCTTAGGGAATTGTTTAAAAATTTGGATTTAGATTCTTATTTACTCGGGTAGTCTGACCCCTGAACCACTTTGTAATTAATCCATTTTCTATCATTTTATTTCTCTACATATTCTTGTATATATTTTGTTTTTATCTCTCTTATATAAATCTTATTTTCCTTGCGAGGGCCCAGTGGACTTGGAGTGCATCGGAGGTCGACGAACGCGACGCGTGCTGACTGCTGAAGTGGGAGGATAATTCATTTATCTTCGAGAGAATTTTTGTAAAATTCCTGTAATTATTGTGTTGTAATTATTTAGTTAGTTTGATCATTTACAACGGCTCTTGTTTGAGAGCTCGTGCGTGTAAAAAAGACTTGGACATTATTTGTGGTGTGTCGAGACCTGTTTCACTCTCCGGTGAGGGTGGGGCTTGACTTGAGTGGTGAAATTAAGGATTAGGCACACGGTAGTTTAGCATCAAATTTGTTTGTGCCCATCATAATTTAGGCCACACATATCTTAGAAAATTCACATATCTTATAAGATTCATAATGAGACGCACATAGACACGTACTACTTAGCTCAAATCAAATCAATTATTCCCTGTTAATAGTATATTGTTTAGGTGTGGTTTTCTCTATATGCATGCATTTAGTGTGATATTTGCAAATTTAGTTTTGCATAACGCATTGAGAGTGCTAGGATTTACTGTAAGTATACCTTCTTCTGAGTATGCATCATAGTTTCTTGTTTGCATTCGGATGTATGATTCCCCTCTTGTTTTACAACTTAAGGTCAAAAGGAAATTGGGACTGAATGGTAGACGTGCTTATGTGTTCATATAAATTTCAAGTGATAACCTAACTCTAAAATTAGGACTGAATTGAGCAGGTCGATTAAATTATTGGAATAAAAAGAACCCATGTTCTCGGATGCATAAAGCCCTCATTGTTTGTTTTACTTGCAAGTGAGAGAGAGACGACCCTAGGATAGAGCCAAGTCTGGATTTCTTACTTACTACTAGTTCTTTATTTTCAGGTGATTAGCTACTATTCAGTGAGGAATAAGGGTAGATGTATTTATACGGTCCGGACTTCCTTAGCAGAGTGGGAGGTTTAGAGTGCGCTTTAGTCCTCAAGAACGGGCTCCGGCCTGTACTTACTCCTATACTGGATGAAAGTAGGTCCAACTAGTTGTAAGAACCGGGCCGGAAAATACGAGCACCTAACAGCTCGTCCATCTTGCCAAGATTGTACTCATCACCAACTAAAATTGATCAGATAATTCGACCGAACTCTTACGGCCATCACGTGTTGAGTTGGTGAAATTGAGGGTTTGGATTGTGTTTGTATTGTGTGAGTTTACTCTACACATTTACGTGCACCGTAGAACTAGCGCCTCATTGAATATCATATTCTAATCGGTTCTTTTGACATCGAAGATGACCGATTGGGGGGATATTTATTCGAACTTTGTGAATCTCTCGTTGAACCCTCCAAGAAGTATGTCTTCACAGGTCCGAGCGCAACTTGGACCAACCTGGACTCATGACCCTCTTAAATATAGGATCACCCACTCTCGGGATGGTTACTCTAAAACTGTTCCCTTTCTCTCATCCCACCTTATCGAGGAAGACCTTCGCCACGATGAGAATATCCTGACTCATAAATCTTCTTCTAATCAAGAACACATTGCTGATTCAGGCCATAAAGAAGACACAAGTAAAATGCCTCCAAAGAAGAGAGACGAGGAAGAAGAGAACCATGAAGACCCAATGAGAATGATACTTACTAGATTAGTCATTTGAGCATCAACACGCATTACTGAGAGCTCAGTTAGGACAGTTAAATGTTGGGGTCAAACCACCAATGGATGCGGCGTACAACCATAGACAATATCAAATTCGGAACTACTTGAGTCCGGCAGAACCCACTGTTGATTTTAAATTAAAGCCGCATTTTCTGAACCTACTGCCACACTTTGATGGGAATGCTTCTGAGGAGCCATATGCATTCCTAAGGGACTTTGAGCTCATCTGTGCTAACCTCAAACACAATAATGTTAGCCAGGATTATATTAGGCTCAAAGCCCTTTCATTTGCCTTGGGTGGAAAAGCTGATTACTGACTTATTAGCAACATGTGCTAAAGGTCCAGGGGCTAAGTTGTAAAATGCCCACAATATTCAACACATGTGGAATTAAATCATTCACAGGGGCATAAGTGCAATTATACAAAAAGATATTTCATTCATTAACAACCAGAAACTACAACCCACAGAATGCAAATTCTCCAAAAACTCACGTGACAAAGCACGTGTCTCACATTAACAGGGACAAAAATGCAATAAAAATAAACAACCAGAGTCTCTATGCAATTTTACCAAACTAAAATAAACTCTATAAAATATTTACAAGACTGAATAATAAAGACTAAAAGAGAGAGGGCCTAAGGGTAAATTACCCTTTATTAATCGAGGGGTTGGATGCGTGCCACGTGGATGATCGTGCAGTAGAGGAGCGCTGCAGCTGAACAAAGGACCCTCGAATCTGATCAGACAGTGGAGGGCTCGCCATGTGGATGATCAGACGTCTCTGGAAGGGGCTCGTCTCTCCTCTGTGACAGACGGTGAAGATGGCGCCACGTGGCGATCAGACGGTGCTGGTAGCGGGGCGCCTCTTCGTATAAATGAACGGTCCAGATCAAATATGGGCCTTCGGGGGGTGACGGACGGCAGGGGAGACTCCTGGAAGAACTCCTCGCTGGTGAGCTTCGCCGGAGGAATGCGAGTGCGTTGGACCTCCTCAGGGGTTGCTGATGGGTGGAAAAGGATCGCCAAGGCATCCCGCGTCTGAAGGACCCCTCTGATGACGCCAAGGAGCTCCGAGGAGCCCGGGCGACAACGACGGAGCTGGGCTCCTGTGCCTGAAGATGAGGTCCTCAGATGGACCTCCTTGGACCTGAAAAGTAGCACAGGAACACTCTTGGGTCGAGGGCAAAATGCCTCGACCCGGTTAGAGGCGAGGTGGGTGACTGGTGCGTCGGGGCGAAGGAACTCCGGCGTTGCGACGGCGAAGGAGTTCGACTCCCAGTTCCGTGGAGAACTGGGTTGGACGAAGGGGCGAAGAATGTGCGAGGGAGAAGGGCGGAGGTTATGGTTGTGGTGATCGACAAAATGGGTGAACGATATGGCCAGAATCGATGGTCGACGGTGAGATATGAAATTGGGCGAAAATGGAAATTAGAGAAATCTAGAAAGGATTAGGCTTACTGGATGATCGAGGTCGACTGTAGAAGAGCTCCTGGAGCTCCTGGTCTTATCCTCGAGGGTCGTCGATGTCCGAGGCTCGAGCGCTACTCCTTGGCGGCGCACGGCGGCGCTAGGCTGCCGGATCAGTGGATGGGGCACCCCCTCCTCGCTGCAACACCACCCGCAGCTTGCTGTCACTCAGGCGAAGGTAGTGGAGGTCTTGGGAAGGAAAGGTGGAGCCAAATATGGATTGGAATGTGCAGCGGAGCTGCGATTTTATAGGAGTGAGGGTCCGGCAAGAATAGGTCAGGTAGGGAACGGTGAAGCTCGGATCCCTAGGTGGATGGTCAGGCGTGGATTAGGGATGATTCAAGGATAATCGGGGCCCAAGGTTTCGATTGATGGAGGTCGGATCATGCTAGGAAAAATAGGTGAAGTCGGGTTGGGAGCAAAGATCCGCGGGCTAGTGGTCCAAGGGGGGGAGTTGACCAGGGGGTCAACATCCCCCGTGGACCAATGGGATGCGGCCACGGATGAAAAATTTGGAAATTCAATATAAAATAGTAAGTGGCCGATTTTGGAAAAAGTTAAAACATAAAAATGTTTATTTATTTATAAACTACTTTTTTGTGATTTTTATTTATTTTTTTGAAATAAAAATTAGGTATTTACAATATAGTATATTATATATAGGTATATACATTATATATTTTTTGATTTTTAATTATTTATTTTTGTATATTTTTATTCCAATTTTGTATTTTATTTATTAATAGAATAAAATTTGGAATAAAAGTATATTTTTATTTTATTTTTATTAATTATTTATAATGGTAAAATAGTTACTTTTATTTATATACATATATGGTATATGGACAATGTTGGTTTTGATTTTATTTTTATTCCTTTTTATTTTATTTTATTTTTGTGATTTTTATTTTATTTATTTACACTATGAAATCTAGAATATGTACAATTTTTATGGGATTTTTATTTATTTATTTATTTATAGGGAGAAATAAATATATAAGTGAGTCTATATACATGGTGAATATACAAGGGTGAAGGCATTTTTATTTTCTTTTAAATTTTCTTTTATTTTTCTCATTTTTATTTTAATTTAATATCTACAAATATATACAAATAAATACCAACCCATTTTTATTTTTATTTAGAGGAAAATATTTTTATTTATTTACATGAGCTTCCTTATCTCTCTCTACTTTGGTTTTTATGCGGTCAGACCCATGCTGACCCTCCCTTGGGATGAGGTCGCTCAATATTCATTCTAAATATCTCCCTCTTTTTCTTTTATTTCTTTATTTTATGCAAAAAAAACATACTAATTATTTATTTTTACACAATGCATGATGAATGCTAAGTATTATTATTTACATATATCTACATGTGTTTGGCAAAGGTTTTGTAGCTAAAATAAAAGAATAAAGAGTGATGAATGGGTATTCATCACAATCCTACACCCACTCTTTCCAGCAGCCACCTCCAATAGCAGAGACGGTTCAAGAGGAGCCTCCACCGGTTTGGAGTTGAATGGAGTATGGTATACTCAGGACCCCGCTAGGCAGGGAAGTACGGGAGACCGACAGACCTACCAGTTGATGAGACCCCATCTCCTCATTCTAAGATAAGTCAAATCATTTGAATTCCGTACATATAATTCGATAAAATGTCTTACACGTGTGCTTGTTTGATATTTTTATTTACTATATGTAAGGCATTAACATTCAAAAAGAAAACTCATAATTATCAAACCATTTTGTCCTAATGGGTTCCTTTATATTATTTTCTTTTTTATAAATAAAGTTCTTTAAATCCAAATGATATGGATAGTGCCCTCATTCTTTTTCTTTCATTTTAATAACACAGTAGAGTCATGTACAGCTCCCCTCCCCATGCAAACTCAAACCCACGTGATTTCATATTCCATTTTTTTCATTTCAATAGACCCCATTTAATCCCATGTGTCTCTTCCATGCACTACACGTTCTCCTAAAATCCAATGCATACTCTACATGTGGTATCCAGAACCGCCATTCCCCACTTCAATCATGCGTAGAAACCATCAAACATCCAGCATCAATAACGTGCGAGGTCGATATCACCATTCTATCCTTTCCCATGCGTGTGCGTTGTGCGCAACTCCGCCAACAGTTGCAGTACTGTCTCCCACCCCCACTCCCCTTTCTATCGTACTCACGTATAGTGGCAGTTGCTATGTTGAAATCAGCCGCAACATCCTTATTCTATAAGTATGATAGTTTGTGCTCTATCTACGGGGTCGGTTCCCTAATGTTTTTTCTTCCTCCCTTTACAGGTTCAACAGTAGATCATCGCTCCTAAGAGGAAGATAGAATGACGGGTAGAGCCAACCGAGCCTCGAGGGGCTCTCGCACACAACGGATTTGAGAAGCCGAGTTCTCTCTAGACCGTGACATCCTTCGTTCGCATACGCCACCGATTCCAGCAAGATGTTTGTGCCTTCTTCGCATGTGGAGTGACAATCCACGTTGCAGTGGCTACCCTTGATTCGGTGACGATATCCAACCCATCTCAGTTTTCATCTGTTGCTTAATTTTTAGTAGTTGTTTCATGTATGTTGCTTTTGTTGTGAAAACTTGTTATGTTGCTTTGAATTTTTAGTTGATTTCCAAAAGGCCGAATGGTCAGAATGTTGTGTTTATTTTATGCTCAAGTTTGATATAGAAAAATCATGTTTTGTTGGATATGCTCCATTTATGTCTTAATTCTGAATGGGCTTGATAAGCTATAGATAAATTGACTTTGAATTACTACACTTAGTGATTTCCCTTTCATATAAATCATATGTATTGGTTGTTATTCCTATTTGTGTGTAGCCTAATCATTTAAATTGATCTTCAGAATGAGAATGGTTAGATAACTTGTTGAGAGTAATTTTTTGTACGAATATAAAAGAAACATCATCTTGTGCACCTTATTAAATGTTGAGCATGTTCACATAGTGTTGAATTTGTGCATCGTATTCATGTTGTGAATTAATCTTTGAAATTTATCCGTGTCTCTGTGGTTCAACCTTGTGCTTACCATCGTACAAGTAAAATATCATTTGAAATCAATGTTTTAATTGGTTGAATTGTGGTTGCAACGACACTAAAATCACTTAATTTCACCTTCTAAAACCGCTAAGAAGCATGTTAATCATTTGGCACCGTTGCCGGGGATATGGCTTGAATATTTGATTGATTCACTTTTTCTATGTACATTTGTTGTTGTCACATGTTAGCATCTTGTTCTGGTTTACTGGCTTGCTCTTTTCGTAGGTGATCGCGCACATTCTGTTACGCGGGACGCTAGGGAGATTCTTTTCTCAACTCAAATCTCGAGCCGGTGAGACGAAGGAGGAGGCAAATACATGGACGAGGATCTCGTTTAATTCCCATCTGAGAGATTCATCCTCTTTAGTTTAGCATTTTTTGTTTTATATTCATTTCTGGCTGAGTTGTGGCCTAGAGACTGGTCTCTCATTATTGTAATAATTTTACTAGGTTTTTGCATTGCATTAGATTGCATTAGGTTTAATTTCTGTAGTGTAATTTGTTTGTGCTCGGTTTTCAAAATTTTAAAATTTGAAAAATTTAAAATCACAAAAAAGGAGTTCTTTAGAAGTTACCTGCTAGGAGCATTTAGAATAGGTCTATATTTTTGCGTTGCATTCTTGCACGTAGATTGCTGGCGAAAGGTACGCGATTCTAACCTTCTTGCATGCATCATTCTCCGTGGTCTTCTCCCCCTTGAGAACATTTTTTATAAAAAGGAAATTCACCTCACTCGATTTGATTGAATATCACTCAAAGCAATTGGACGTAGATATTAAAATCAATTTTCTTAATCAAGTGGTCACATAAGGTTAAAATTGATTAATCTCACCATTGTCTGAATTAGTTACTTGTATTTGCACTTGTGGGATTGCACACTTGGTTGTTTGTTGCACGACGTACGTTAAGGTCACTAGAGCAAAAATCCCCATCGGTGTGCCTTGTGACTCTTTCAAGGTACATTGGATGACATGAGGGAAGGACGAGTATAACCATTGGATGTTCAACTTCGTGTTTATAAGACTAAAATTGAAAAGATAAGGCCACAAAGGGCTTCACCAGTGTGCGTATCAAAGTGACCTTGCTTTATGCTTGATTGCATAGAATAGGAGGTGCATGCAAGGGAGACGATCTCTCAATCCTTCTCTTGTTGTTCCTTTAAGTTCAAATCCTTTCTTCTCGAGAAGAATATCCAACTCTTCTAATTCTCGTTCTTCTCTTGACATTCCTCCACTTGCCACATCACTACCTTCTTACCTCCCTCTTCTCCGACATCACTCAGATCATTCTCTTCTATTCCCTTATCTTCTTCATCTTCCATCATGGATGAACAAGGCAAAAATCCAGACCCTTTGGCGATCATCATGGCCCAACTTGAAAGAATCAATGATCACCAAATTCGAATTGAAGCTCAAATGGGCATTGTTGAGGATGAAGAGGAAAACCCCCAACCTATGGGGGAAAGACACAATCCTGCCCAACAAATCTTAGTTCCATGGATTCAGTTGCCTGCATCGGCATGCCAGATCAATATAAAATCGTCTATAGTTTCTCTGCTCCCCAAGTTTCATGGGGAGAGTGCCGAGGACCCTTATCAACACATTCAGGATTTTCTTGCGGTGTGTGACACCATGCATATTGAAAATAATAATCCAGACCTTGTGTATCTTAAGGCATTCCCATTCTCCTTGAAGGACAAGGCGAGAAATTGGCTCCAGAGCTATGGGAAACCAATCACCACAAGGGCTGCATTGAATTCAGCCTTCCTTAAGAAGTACTTCCCGATTAGAAAAGCTAATGCACTCCGCTACACAATCTCCTCCTTTTCAATGCGCCAAAATGAGTCTTTTCATGAGGCTTGGAATAGGTTTTAGGAGCTATTGCGTAAATGCCCAAACAATGATATGGATAGATGGAAATTGGTCCAGATTTTTTATGAGGGCATGCATGAGAATTTTAAGGTGGTTGTAGATAACACTTGCGGGGAAAGCTCCCAAATCATCCACCATCGACCCAGAATTGGAGAAACTATTCTCCAATATTGTGATTGTGATCCCTCTTCTGAAGGCGCTTGAGCAGGTTCTAGCCTACTCAAAATGTTTGAAAGAAAAATGCACGCGTCAGAGGCGATCTAAGAAGAAGAAAAATAATGAGCAAGAAGAGGAACGGCACATGCTTCCCCAAGCTACATCCAATGTTATCTCCTCCATCCTCCCCCATAAGATGAAAGAACCCTGGGGCACCTTTGGTACGATGTACCATTGGTAATATGACCTTCGAGCACACTCTACTTGATAATGGTGCCTTAAATCAACCTCCTCCCTGCTGCCATTTTACGGCAGTTTGATTTTGGAAAGCTCAAGCCGGTCTCAATGATTTTACAAATGGTAGATCGATCTGTTAGGAGACCACAAGGACTTTTGGAGGATGTTATAGTGACGGTCCAATGGAAGAAGTTCCCTGTTGATTTTGTAGTTATGGAGATGGACCCCACTAAGACCTTGGCCCATACACCAATAATTTTGGGTCGTCCCTTTCTCTCTACAGCTAAAGCCCACTTTGACTTTGAGTTGGGAAAAGTTGAATTCAAGGTCAATGGTGAGATCATTCCTATCGATCTTGTTGTCCCCAGTGGTCATGAGACTGAAGATGATGAATGTGGATGGATAGAGGAGTGTTCCTATTTGGACACTGAGATTGTTCTTGCTCATGTGGCATCTGACCCACTCAATGCCACCATTTCTCTGGCTGACGCAATTGGACATGCAGAAAACATACAGTACTAGTCTGAGTGTTTGGACTCGACTCCCATCTCTCATGATGAGATTTTCTGCAAATTATATATGGCTTGGGATGAGTTGGACACAGAGTTATGTGCTTTATCTTTTTATGATCATGCCCATGATGAGTCCACCCTTTAAGATAACAAGCCCTTCTGAGGGGTATTCATTATCTCAATTTATTTCTGATAGTGACCTTCCTCACATTGTAAAGAAGGTAGTTGATATGTTTACTTTGATGGAGTATTACAGACAGAATCAGTTATCTTCACACTCAGGTCACCATGAGCCTTCACCAATAGCTACGTCGGTCCAGGTTGACCCTTCACTAGCCTCGCTATTGATTAATCAGAAACTTGATATGGACCTAGTGAAGCGTTGCATAGAGATCATGGCCGATGAGATTCGAGAACTACAGTGCATGATCCCTAATGCCTCTTCCCTTGTTTCTCCCGTATCTCTCATAGAGGATGTGTATTCTAATCACCCCATTTCTGAAAAATTGGCTCGGATCTGTTTGATAAACCCAGCACTACTCCCCAAGTGGAACTTAAACCTCTTCCAAAGGACCTAAAGTATGTCTTTCTTGGCCCAGATAAGACACATCCTGTGATAATCAATCCCCATTTAGACGATACACCGGAATCTAGACTCGTTGAGGTTCTTAAGAGAAATTCAAGGGCTTTTGATGGACTGTAATTGATCTAAGAGGAATTAGCCCTTCTTACTGTACACACCAGATCTTCCTGGAAGATAATGCCAAAACTTTTCGAGAGCTTCAGAGATGATTGAATCCAAATTTGTGAGAAGTTGTTAAGGCAGAAATCTACAAATGGATGAGTGCAGGGATCATTTTCCCCATCTCAGATTAGTAAGTGGGTTAGCCCCCTTCATGTGGTTCCGAAGAAGGCTGGCCTCACTTTGGTCCAGAATGACCGAGGGGAGGATATCTCAACCCGTGTTGCCACATCTTGGTAGGTATGCGTAGATTACCGGAAGCTGAATAAAGCAAACCGAAAAGATCACTTTCCTCTTCCTTTCATCGACCAGATTGTCGAGAGATTGGCATGAAAGAAATACTTTTGTTTTCTTGATGGATATTCGGGTTATAATCAGGTCGCGGTCGCTCTTGATGACCAAGAGAAGACGACCTTCACCTGTCCATTCGGGACATTTGCCTTCCGGCGAATGCCTTTTGGCTTATGCAATGCACCAGCTACATTCCAGAGATGTATGCTGGCTATTTTTTCGGACATGGTGGGGGATTTTATAGAAATTTTTATGGATGATTTTTCCATCTTCGATAACTCATTTGATGAGACCCTAGAGTTTTTGGAGAGGGTTTTAAAGAAATGCATTGATGTTAATCTGGTGTTATCTTGGGAGAAATCACATTTTATGGTTAAGCAAGGGATAGTGTCGGGACACATTGTGTCCGAAAGAGGCATGGAGGTTGACCCATCCAAGGTAGATACCATTATACACTTACCTCCGCCTACGAACGTCAAGGGAATCAGATCCTTCTTAGGGCACGTTGGATTTTATCGATAATTTATATTAGATTTTGCAAAAATTGCCCATCCCTAGACCCAGTTGTTGGAAAAGGACCGTGATTTTGAGATGTCTAAAGAAGCACTTCGGTCCTTTGAGATTTTGAAGCAGGCCATCACTGAGGCCCCAATTTTGCAACCCCCCGATTGGACTTTAGATTTTGAGATCATGTGTGATGCATCTGACTAGGAAGTTGGGGCAGTTCTTGGACAAAGGAAGGATGGCAAGCCATTTACCATTCACTACGCCAGCAAGACGTTGGACGAGGCCTAACGTAATTATACTGTTACTGAGAAGGAACTGTTGGTTGTAGTCTTCTCTTTGGAGAAGTTTCGATCGTACTTGTTAGGAGCTCATGTTATCATTTTTTCTGATCATTCAGCCCTCAAGTACTTGTTAACAAAGAAAGACTCTAAGCCAAGACTTCTGAGATGGATCCTGCTCCTGCAGGAATTTGATATTGAAATAAAAGATAAGCCAGGAGTAAAAAACGTGGTAGTGGATCATCTCCCTCAGCTTCTTTCTCTCTCATCATATGAGTCTTTCATTGATGCCACCCCCACTCCTATCAATGCCCAATTTCCCGATGAGTCCATTCTCACCATCAGTGAGTTACCATGGTATGCTGATATGGTGAATTTCCTTGTAACTTCTCGTCTTCCAGATCATTGGCCCAAGACCAAGAAAGAAAAATTTCGATCTGATTTCTGTTGGTACCACTGGGAGGACCCCATCCTTTTTAAGGAAGGGGCTGATTGCATTTGGAGACGTTGTATTCCGGAGTCTGAGATACTGAGTGTCCTTACCCACTACCACACCTTTGGGTGTGGAGGACATCACTCTGGAAAGCGTTTGCAGCCAAGATCTTACAATCTAGTTTCTTTTGGCCGACCCTATTCCGTGATGCCCACAATTTTGTGAAGGAATGCCCTATTTGTCAGACCACTAGAGGAATGTCTAGACGAGATATGATGCCCCTCACTCCTGTGGATGTGGTCGAGGTTTTTGATGCTTGGGGAATAGATTTTATGGGCCCTTTTCAAGGTATCTCATGGATTTCAGTACATCTTATTGGCAGTAGACTACGTCTCCCACTGGGTAGAGGCAATTCCCACCTGCGTTGCTGACAGCGCAATTGTCACTAAGTTCCTCAATGACATATTCTCGCGCTTTGGTTTACCCAAAGTAGTCATTAGTGACGGTGTCACCCACTTTCTGAATGCCTCGATGCGACGGCTCCTGTATAATAATGGGGTTGAACATAGAGTCGCTACACTATACCATCCCAGTCGAATGGCATGGCTGAGCTTTCCAACAGAGAAACAAAGACCATTTTGATGAAGATAGTCCGGACTGAACGGAAAGATTGGTCTCAACATCTTCCTACCACACTATGGGCATATCATACAGCTTTTCGAACTCCTCTTGGTATGAGCCCATTTCGTATAGTGTATGGGAAACCATGCCATATTCCAGTAGAGATTCACCATAAGTATGAATGGGCTATTCGAAAATATAACTTGGATCATGATAGAGCTGGCAAGAAAAGGTTTTTGGATTTGAATGAGCTCGAAGAGTTGCGAGCAAAGGCATATCCAAATGATTTGATTTATAAAGCCAAAATCAAGCAATGGCACGATACTCACATCTCACGCAAATCTTTTAGTGTTAATCAAAAGGTTTGGTTATTTGATTCCAAGCTCAAACTCTTCCATGGAAAACTCCGTTCAAAGTGGAAAGGTTCGTACACCATCTTGAATATCTATGATAATGGTTCTTTTGATATCTTTGACCCATCCATTTCATCTTCTTTTCGGGTCAATGGGCAGAGACTCAAGCCTGTCATTGAACCCGACGGCCCCCTTCCTGCTACAGAATCCTTAGTTCTTCAGGATCTCTGAAGCTGAACGCCAAGCTGAGGCGTAAAACAAGCGCTTATGGGAGGCACCCCATCTCTATCTTTCTTGTATGTATTGTCTATTCTCTTCGCTATTTTTACTTTACTTCCATGCTAACTACATTCTCTTGTGAAACAATATCAGATAAGCATGGGGGTATTCCACTTTCCATTTCTCCTTACAAAAAAACAAAAAAACAAAAAATTAATAATAGTTTTTTTCCATTTTCTACCTTCATGTTTAATGAGGTCATGTTTTCTACCATGAGGACATGGTCTTATTTAAGCATGGGGTGGTCTTATATCTATGTATATATATATATATATCCTAAGCCTTTTATAATCTCTTTCTTGTATATATATGTATCACTTTGTTTTAAAAAAAGATGCATATGAAAAAATCACTAAAAAGAAAATATACACAAAAAATAAAAAATCAAAAATTTCTGTGTACATATCTCTTCCTTGTGAGAATTTGGACCAAGATTTGAGGCAAAGCTTAAGGAGATTGAGTTTGATCTTGACTTTAATCTACCTAATATCCATAGAGACTCAATAGGTTTGAGAATTCGGATCCTTCAGATCTTCTTGACTTAATTCTCCAAGTCAGCAATCTTTACGCAGATTTTGACTTCCCGTGTCTAAGTTGCTCATTTTTTAGAAGAATCACATACTCTTTGATGATTGATCTACTTAAACTTAATTCGCATGCACATAGCTCGACTCAAATAGGATGTGTGAAAGCTGTTGTGATTATGAATGGTATCTATATGGATCCATAGCTGGCGGCATGAACGTCTGAGGACCAGAGAGTGTGGGTTGAAATAAAGCTTCGGATGAGGAACGATCAGCTGGCAAAAATCTTCTTCTCCTCCACCAAATAGAGCACAATGCTTATATCTTGTCCACATAAAAAATTTCAAAAAGAGCGAAAAAAAGATTTTACACCCGCATGAAGCCGTGCTAAAAAAAGAAGAAGAAGAAAAGAACAAAAAAGAAGAAGAAGAAAAAAGCAGAAGCTGGCATTTATTTTTTGTGAGACTTGGCTACACTGGTCAAGCTCAAATTGAGAGATGTGGCTACACTGGTCACACTCCAAATAGCTACTTCTTCCTATCTTCTTCTTTGATCAACTGACCCGAACTTAGAAGGAAATACCCCGCTCCGCGAGGAAAGAGTAGCTAGAAAGGGAACCCAAGGGTGTTGGGCATGGTTGCATAAGTTTTTATCTTTCTAAGTGGAAAGAGCTACCTATTCACACTCATAAGTTCAAGTCCGACTCATATGTCATAAGAGGATGTGATTATGATCGAATGAGCTGAATTGACTAAGGAGTCAAACCTGCTTAAAGGTTCGTGGAACTTGGAGACTGTTGCATCTGAAATTTTGAGCACATGCGAGTCTCGAACGCATTACGAATCTAGAGGTCAAATCAAGCTTGTCTATTACTCTTTGTACAAAACTTGGTCTCAGCTCTCACGTTGGATTTTCCATTGGATTGTCTTGCTAGGGACTAGCAAAGTTTAAGAATGGGGGTATGATGAGACCCAATCTCCTCGTGCTAAGATAAGTCAAATCAACTGAATTATGTACATATAATTCGATAAAATGTCTTACATGTGTGCTTGTTTGATATTTTATTTACTATATGTAAGGCATTAATATTCAAAAAGAAAACTCATAATTATCAAACCATTTTGTCTTAATGGGTTCCTTTATATTGTTTTCTTTTTTATAAATAAAGTTGTTTAAATCCAAATGATATGGATAGTGCCCTCATTCTTTTTCTTTCATTTTAATAACATGGTAGAGTCATGTGCAACTCCCCTCCCCACACAAACTCATACCCACGTGACTTCATATTCCATTTTTTCTTTTCAATAGACCCCATTTAATCCCATGTATCTCTTCCATGCACTACACGTTCTCCTAAAATCCAATGCATACTCAACGTGTGGTATCCAGAACCACCATTCCCCACTTCAATCAAGCGCAGAAACCGTCAACCATCCAGCATCAATAACGTGCGAGGTCGATATCACCATTCTATCCTTTCCCACGCGTGCGCATTGTGCGCACCTTCGCCAACAGTTGCAATACTATCTCCCACCCCCACTCCCCTTTCTATCGTACTCACACATAGTGGCAGTTGCTGTGTTGAAATCAGACGCAACATCCTTATTCTATAAGTATGATAGTTTGTGCTCTATCTACGGGGTCGTTCCCTGATGTTATTTCTTCCTCCCTTCACAGATTCAACAGTAGAGCATTGCTCCTAAGAGGAAGATAGAATGACGGGTAGAGCCAACCGAGCCTCGAGGGGCTCTCACGCACAATGGATTTGAGAAGCCGAGTTCTCTCTAGACCGCAACATCCTTCATTTGCATACGCCACCAATTTCAACAAGATGTTTGCGCCTTCTTCGCATGTGGAGTGACAGTCCACGTTGCTGTGGCTACCCTTGATTCGGTGATGATATTAGACCATCTCAGTTTTCATTTGTTGCTTAATTTTTAGCAGTTGTTTCATGTATGTTGCTTTTGTTGTGAAAACGTGTTATGTTGCTTTGAATTTTTAGTTGATTTCCAAAAGGCCGAATGGTCAGAATGTTGTGTTTATTTTATGCTCAAGTTTGATATAAAAAAAATCATGTTTTGTTGGATATGCTCCATTTGTGTCTTAATTCTGAATGCGCTTGATAAGCTATAGATCAATTGACTTTGAATTACTACACTTAGTGATTCCCCTTTCATATAAATCCTATGGTTAATTGGTTGTTATTCCTATTTGTGTGTAGACTAATCATTTGAATTGATCTTTGGAATGAGAATGGTTAGATAACTTGTCGAGAGTAACTTTTTCTGTACGAATATAAAAGAAACATCATCTTGTGCACCTTATTAAATGATGAGCATGTTCACATAGTGTTGAATTTGTGCATCGTATTCATGTTGTGAATTAATCTTTGAAATTTATCCGTGTCTCTGTGGATCGACCTTGTGCTTACCATCATACAAGTAAAAATTATCATTTGAAATTATTGTTTTAATTGGTTGAATTCTGGTTGCAACGACACTAAAATCACTTAATTTCACCTTCTAAAACCGCTAAGAAGCCCATTAATCACCAGCGTCCCCTGACCTTTCACAACACCGCATTCACCTCTGTACCACCTCCTTCATAGCAGAGCCCTGGATTCCAGCCACCCCAGTAGCAGCGGCAGTAGTACCAGCAGTATGGCCGAGAGGGCCATTACCAGGCGGGTCAGTAGGGCCCGCAACCCCAGCAGCAACAGCAAAGGCAGTACACTGGCCAGCAAGGCCAGTCTTTCCGTTCTTCTTCCCAGTCTTATCCCCTTCCTTCATCGTCTAGTCCTGGTTCCTACAGGAACGAGATTCATGACTTATGGGTGGATGTCAACCGCCTGTCAAGATGGAGAGACAAACATACTGCACCCTCCACCTTGATCCTAGCCCAAGTTCAGGCTAACCTCAACAGTTTGAATCGTTCTAGTTCTCAGTAGCACTTTGGTCAGGTATACTATTCAGCATCTCCTAGATCTAAACATGAGATTCTTTCGTGTGACGAAGCTAAGCACATGTCACTCAAGAGCGAAAGCACCGTGACCGTAGTTAATCGGGCGATGGACACGGGGAGGGGCATCTTTGGAGCTCTGAGGAGTCTTCAGAGGATGAGGAGGAGAGGCATCATATTTCGGAGCCCCATCAGCAACATTTGAGGATACCTACTCAGGGAGCCGAGAGGAGGAGGAGAGCACGTATGCAGCATCGGTAGCATGGATACACTTCTGAGTCTACGGAGGACCTTGCATCTCCGGTTGTGGCGGATACCACTCCAGCTTCTATTCCACAACATGTAGTAGATATTTTTAATTTCAATCCCATGTTGCATCAAAAAGATTCATGTATGAAGAACTCTATTTCTGTTAATGCAAAGAATGATCTTTCAGTTCATGATTCAGACTCTTCATCCTATGTTTCCCTAGCTTCAATCCCTTTCCCCCGTGCTCTTATGGCAGGAAAGCATATCAAAAAAGATTTAGAAAGATGCACCCGATATGGCACGATTTTGTAAAGAGAACGTCACTGTAAAGGTTCCCTTTGGTGAATATGTGGCTAACCATCCTGCATTCCAAAAATACCTTAAGGTGAGATGCACACCTACAAGGGTTAGCAGGAAGAAAGATAATCCAAACATAAAGACACATGTCTTATCAGTAGCCACAACCTATTGTCTCAAGAATCAGACTTTGCCAAAGAAAAAGAGAGACATGGGTGCTCACTATGTCAAGAGTCATATTGACAACATTGCGTTTGCATGCACACTCTTAGATAACGGTTCTTCAATCAACTTACTTCCAGAAATTGGAGTTGGGACCACTTCGTAAATCTAGAGCTTTACTCCAATTTGCAGATCGTTCAGTGAAGAGACCTAAGGGAGGAGTGAAGAACGTCGTTATCTCGATTGAGGGGCAGAACTATCAGGTGGACTTCACAATCTTGGACATGGAGACTTCCAATCATTGGAGAGAATCTCATATCATTCTCGGACGGCCCTTCCTTAGGACCGCAGGTGCTGCTTTCGATTATGGTATGTGAATGATGAAGTTCTGTTCTCCAGGTGGAGAAGTGAACCTTGAGATGAAGCAAACCAAGTATTAGAGACCCGATTCAGAGAGTAGCACAGAGTACTCATCTTCAGAGGCAGATTGCAGTATGATTAGCACAGTTGGGATTTGGGGACAGATTCCTTCAGGACAGAGCGAGTCCCTTTCATCTGGAAAGGGTATAGTGGATGATGTAGTTTGTCAGGTATTGTATGATCATGTGAGATATGCATCTACCTATCCCCATGATGACACAGAGATCCATCTGGATCTATCAGTTCCATCCTCTTAGGAACGATCATGAGACATAGATGATGAGTCGGACGCGGCTTTGACCGAACTCCCACATTTCTTTGGCGATCTGATTCCCCATATTTCTGAGTTGGTGGCGATTACTAATCAGCTTAGCCCACCTTCATGCAGTACGGAACTAGATTCAGATTCAGTTCAGCCAGATTTGATTGATGATACCACATTGCCAGAACTGAAATCACTACCTCCTACACTCAAGTACGCCTTTCTTGCAGGACCCAAAGAGATATATATTGTCATCATTAGCTCAAACTTGACTTTAGAACAGGAGTCTAGGTTGTTAGAAGTCTTAGAGAGGAACCGCAAAGCAATAGGCTAGACAGTATCAGTTCTCGTGGGCATCAAACCCGCTCTCTGCTCGCACCACATTTTTACTGAGGATAATGTGAGACCTTCCCATGAGTTCCAAAGGAGACTTAACCCCAATCTACGGGAAGTAGTGAAGAAACAAATTGAGAAATAGTGCAAAGAAGGGTTTATATACCCTATTTCTGACTCCAAGTGAGTAGCCCTGTTTCATGTTGTCCCGAAGAAGTCGGGAATTCAGATGGTCACCAAGGAGGAGGGTGTAGAGATCGTGACAGGAGTACCTACGTCGTGGCGTGTCTGTGTTGACTACATGCGTCTGAATGCCGCAACCAAGAAAGATCACTTTCCCTTGCCTTTTATTGATCAGATCTTGGAGAGACTTGCAGGGAAAGAGTTCTTATGTTTTCTTGATGGGTACTCAGGCTACAACCAGGTGGCCATAGCCCATAAGGACCAGGAAAAGACCACATTCACATGTCCATTCGGTACTTATGCTTTCAGACGCATGCCATTCGGGCTCTGCAATGCCCCAAGCACATTCTAGTAGTGCATGATAGCCATATTTGTCGAGATTGTGGGATATTTCCTGGAAGTGTTCATGGATGAATTCTCGGTTCATGGTGATTCTTTTGATACATGTTTAGCGCACTTGGACCGAGTCCTCACGAGGTGTAGAGAGGTGAATCTGGTACTCCTGGGAGAAGAGTCACTTTATGGTGACGGAGGGTATCGTGTTGGGGCATGTCATCTCCAAAAGGGAATGGAGGTTGATCCTGCCAAGGTGGAGGTGATCAAGAAAATCAATCCACCTACCAATGTGAAGTCAGTGAGGTCATTCTTAGGGCATGTTGGATTCTATAGAAGATTCATTCAGGATTTTTCAAAGATTTCATGCCCACTGACTGAGCTCTTAGGGAAAGACACAGAGTTCGTTGTAGATCATAGGTGTCTGGAGGCCTTTGAGCTCTTGAAGAGGAAGATTTGTGCCTCGCCTATCCTATAAGCTCCTGATTGGTCTCTCCCTTTGAGATCATGATTGATGCTTCAGATTTCGCTATAGGAGTTGTGTTAGGTCAACTGCGAGAGGGGATTTCATTTGCGACCCATTGCGTGAGCAAAGTATTAGATCCTACACAGAAAAAATATACAGTGACTGAAAAGGAAATGCTCGCGGTAGTATGGGCCCTCGAGAAGTTCAGATCATATATTTTAGGCTCTAAGGTGACAATTTGCACTGATCACACAGCTATTCTATATTTAATGGAAAAGAAGGATGCAAAGGCATGTCTTCTTAAGTGGATTTTACTCCTCAAGGAATTTGATTTGGAGATAAAAGATAAACCTGGAGTGAAGAATGTTATGGCTGATCACCTTTCTCGGATTGAACTTAAGGATTCTCCTGATTATAAGCGGATTAGAGAGACCTTCCCAGATGAGTCAATTTGTGATATTGAGTCACTCCCGTGGTATGCCAACATGGTGAACTATCTTGTCTCCAAGCAGATTTCCCATGGTTGGACTAGGAGCAGCATTGATCGACTGAAGTCAGATTCAAGGAGATAACGCTGGGACAATCCTTTCCTTTTCTTCGAAGGACTGGATGTGTTTGGATAAGGTGTATTCCTCAGGAGGAATATCAGAGTGTCCTCACATATTGTCATTCACTTGAGGCTGGAGGACACCATTCGGGAAAGAGAACCGCTCACAAAGTACTTCAATGTGGATTGTATTGGCCGACCTTGTTTAGAGATGCTATTGATTTTGTACGGTCGTGCCTGATCTGTCAAAGGATGGGAGGGACAGTTGGACAAAGAGATGAGATGCCCATCCAATCGATAATTATTTGTGATGTTTTTGATGCATGGGGCATAGATTTTATGGGTCCCTTTCCCAACATCCAAGGACATGAGTATATTTTGTTGGCGGTTGATTATTAATCTAGGTGAGTGGAGGCTATCCCAAGTCGAACCGCAGACAGCAAGATTGTCTGTAAGTTTGTAAGAGACCACATTATTGCTAGGTTCGGGGTGCCAAAAATTTTGATATCTGATGGGGGTAGCCACTTTGTGAACCGAGTTATGAGATCTTTAGCTAAGGACTATGGATTTGAGCATAGAGTTACTACTCCTTACCACCCACAATCCAATGGCATGGAAGAGGTTTCGAACAAAGAGGTGAAGAGTAAATTGCAGAAATTGGTTCGTCTCGATATAGGAAGAACTAATCTCAGCTCTTGGACCAAGTTCTGTGGGCCTATAGGATAGCCTACAAGACACCATTGGGTACTTCACCATTTAGAATGATCTATGGCAAGCCATGTCATTTGCCCGTAGAATTGATTCATAAATCCGAATGGGCAATTAAGAAGATTAATTGGAGTTATCACCTAGGGAAGCTTTGTCGAGACTTGAACTTGAACGAGCTCGTGGAAATCCGAAACAGGGCATATGACATCAGTTTGATTTATAAGGATAAAGTAAAGAGATGGCATGATCAGCACATTAGGTGCAAAGACTTTGTCCTTAGACAAAAGGTATGGTTGTTCAATGCCAGGTTGAAGATGTTCCATGGGAAGCTCAAATCTAAATGGACAGGTCCCTTTTTTGTTAAAAAAGTGCACGAGAATGGAAGTGTAGAGATAGCTAATCTCGAAGATGGTGCACAATCTCATGTGGTAAATGGACAATTGTTGAAGCATTTCGTAGATTCAAAAGAGCAGTTACTCCAAGTCGAGGTCATCAACTTCATGCAAAGTGAGCACAGAGTAGATACATCATATCACTCGTCATGAAGATGCAGCATCAAGATTCAGCATCTTAGAAGATTCAATCAGTCTTGTACATTCTCCCTTCCTTGTATATTCTCCAGATCACATCGGTTCTCACACTTACTCTTGTCCTATACTTAGGCTTACCAAGAGCCTAAGTATAGGGGGGAGCCGATGCCTGCCATGTGTATATACTCATCCATTTCTCCTCTTGACCTTGTCCGCCCTATTTTTTCTCTTCTTCTACACTTAGGCTGACCAGAGCCTAAGTATAGGGGGGTGGATCGACTTCTATACTTTTTATTTTAGTCATCCTACGCTTAGCACGAGCTATGTCTTTTTCGCGCTTCTTGTGCTCTGAGGACATACCACATGCTAAGTATAGGGGGTGTCTATTTATTACATATATACTTTACCCATAGCTTGTACTTCCACATTTTTTGTATATATTATACAATAATTATGGGGTGGGTAAAAAAAACTTAAAAATCTTTTTCAAAAAAATCTCTTAAAAAACTTTTCAAAAAAAAATGATTTTTCCCCTTATTTTCTTTAAAAAAATTTAAAAAAATGTCCTTTCTTATTTACTCATCTTTTTCAAAACATAACTAAAAAAACTTTTTCTGACAACAAAATCTTTTCCTTTGTTTGTCAAAAACAAAAATAAACAAAACAGACTCTAAAAAACAATCAAAAATCAAAAACCTTTTTCTAAAACTAAAAAAACTGACTAGTAAGTTGGTTTAATTTCTGACACAATGACTTTCACACAAGTCAAGTGATGTTCAAGAACACTTGGTTTATGAGGTCATTAGATTTTGAGTTAATCAGCCTTAGTCATTTGGGTCTTTGACTTAATTATTCACATTTCCCTAGTTTGAAAGATTTGTGTGCTATATTGCATGCTTAGTCTCTACCTTAAGAATATGATCAGCACCTCACATACACGACTGTAGTTATGATGAGACGAGTTGAAATTTCTCTTGAGGAACTGGGATGAGGGATTTGAGTTTGGACTTGTTTTGATGATGCTCGAGGATGGGATAAAATCAATGAAGGCTTCATGAAACCTGAGTGTCAGCATCTTTAGCCAGTATGAGAACATGGTTCTTGTACTATCTCTTGACATTTACCTATGTGCAAGGGTATGATAAAATAAAAAATATTGATCAGTGTGCACCAACTCTTAGTAAAAGCAGTGGAGCTAGCCAAAATACTTTAAAGCAATGAAATGTTAAAGAAAAGATCTCATTCCACAAAGTCAATTATCAAAAGAGCTTCCACCAAAGGCGAGCGCTCCCAACCATTTCAAAGTGTCCACTTGAACCACCGCAATTAGGACCAGGAGTCAGGCTTGCACCAAAAAAGGGCTCTGCATCGTAAATGCTACAAGTCTGGGTGTAGAAGGTACGATAGGTACTCAAAAAAAGGCACATCCCGTTGTGCTCCCAGGAAAACAAGTGCAGATGGCTCCAACTTCTCTTGACGAACGCACTGATCAACACCAAAAATATGCATTGAGTAATAAGGCACTCGAGAGGATCCTTGTTCCAATGCGAGGGAGAGAAGAAATGACACAATCCTATGCCCTCCATCAACTAGCCTTCCATCTACACTTTTAAGTCTGACAACTAAAGAGACGGTGAATTGGATGCAAGAAATGATTTATTCCCTAGTGTTGAGGATCGGGTTCTAAGGAGAGTCTATTGGACTGGAACCTTTAGTGACGTTGCGACTCTACTCTTGTAACTGCAGTCCACACTTAAGTCATATCCTTACTATATATGTATACAAAGAGAGTCTGATGATTAGGGAAATTGGATACCTTTTGACTAGAGCTTGGTTCACCTTAGAACTTTAGGATCTCTAAAATCAAGAGTTATTGAACAGATCAAGTCTTATATTCACATGTATAGTCAGGGGTTAATCCAACTTATTCATTCTTTATTTGCTCGAGGACTGGCAAAGTTTAAGTATAGGGGGGTGATGAATGTTGCGATTCATCATCTCAATATCTTGATCTTAGCAAAATCTCCGAGTAAAATCCTAAATAAATGTCCATAAAATCAATAAATTAACAAAATGACTCTTGTAGATAAAACACACTAATTATTGTATATTAGATTATACAAAATAAATTAACAATAAAAAGCCGCAAAAATAAAGGAGTTTTTCACCTTTAAATAGCATAAAACTTCATGTATTTTTAAAAATTTCATTTCAAATCTTTTTTGGCGAATTCTTTCTCTAACTTGTCCATAACAATGTATATAAAAATACAAAAATATAAAACAAATTTCACCTCAAATAAATGTTCATAGATCCCAAAGAGAAAAAGGCGTAATGTTCAACTTCCAAGCCAAATTCCCGCTCCGTATGAACTCCGAATTCACCAAACTCACTTTTAAAATTAAGTTAGAAAATTATCTATCAAACGGAAGTGGTTTCATTAAAATCAAAGCTCATTTGCAAAAGTTGGGTTTTGGGACCTAGATATACATTGTATATTATGTATATATTTATTCTTTCTTTATATTTCCTAATTACTAAAAACACAAAAAAACATGGTTGTGTTGTATTTTGATTGTATTATTTTATTGTATTTTTCCGTTGTAAATATCTCTTAATAAAAAGACGAAAAAATACATATTTGAAAAGTAAAAAAATTGTACATGTTGTTTGTCTTCTTTTGTAAATTCCCCACTATTTATTTTCTTCTCTTTTATTCTATTGTATTTAAAGTAGCCTACTTTATTTATTTATTTATTTATTTATTTATTTTACATTCTCTACAATAACCACCATTCAACTTTATTCTACCACCAACCTCCATTCAACCCCATCATTTCTTAAACCTCCCATTAAACTCCATTAATAATATAACCTCCCACCACTTTACTAACCTCTCATTTCATCCTCTTTATATACATCACATCCTCCTCAATTTGCACTTGATCCATATTTATGTGAGGAGAGCCTAGTTCCCAGAGTTGAATCGGTGACAGCGATGCAACCGCGGTCGAGCGACGACAGCCCTCTCTCCGGTGAGATCCCTTGGCTTTTTGAACAACATTGCAGGCACATCTGTGCTTTGCTCGAGCTCATCGCTCGTCAGCGATTTGAGCGAAGACCGTGCTCTCGTGAGCACCTCATAGGCGACCGTCTCCATTGTAGGTATTTTTCCCTTCATTTTATCATCATTGTTATTTTCTCATTTTTTTATTCACATCACCACTTATTTATCACCTTCGTTTGTTCATTTTGGCATTTATCATTCCACTCCATCATGTCATCACTATCACCATCATTTTTTCCCTTTTTGTACATATCCACTTTGTTTTCTCACTGTTAAAGAAAATTTTAAAAAAAATAGAAAAATTAAACTTAAAAAAAAGGTTTATTACTACTGCAAAGAAAAAAATCAAGAAAAAATAAATTTAAAAAAAAAAAGAGAACAACGCCACCAGCAGCCGCCCCCTTCCCCCCATCGCAGCCGATGCCGCCACTCGCAGCCGGCGCCACGAACCCGTGCCGCCACCAGCCCCGCGACCCTCCGCCGACCTGCTCGCACCGGTCCCAGCCTATTGCCGATCAAACGTCGCCACAGCGACCGAACGGCGTCTCCAGCGCCCCCCCCCCCCCCCCCGCCCAGGCTAGCGCCCATCGTGGCCGACCGTGCCCTCCGCCACCGTTGTCTCTCTCCAGCGTTGCCGCAGCGTACCACCGCCGCCGTCGCGCGTCTTCTAGCCGTCGCTGACCCCCTCCTCCATCAGCCCTTTTGGGTGCATCTCCATCGTGCCCAGCAAGGAAGAAGAAGGTCCAAACTCTTTCCTTTTTTTATATAAAAATTGCATAAATTTCTTGTATAGTTTCTATAATTACAAAAAGGTCCATGTACATACTTTGTTGTAAATATTATTTTCTGAAATTGTAAAGATACCCCAGTGTTCGCATCTTAATTTGGACATCATTATAACATCTTTTTATTTAATGAAAAATGTTTTGATGTTGAGCAATTAATTTTCACACGGGGATTCTGACATACTCTATATATGAGGTCTGTCGAAAGAAAGAATCAGTTTCAAACTACTACTTTGCAAAGATAGCCTCGAAGACTAGATCTGAGTAAACCATTTGGAAATTTATTTTTATTTTTATAATCTTTGGGTAATTAATTAAAATTGTTTAACTAAAATTCTGCATATTTTACCCATCTTGTGCTATTAAATTCTCATCTGACACATAGTTGCTCTAAAATTTCCACAACAATTAGACATGATTCCTTGATATTTGATTGAATTACTATCCAAATTTCATTCAAAGTGGAGTTGTCTTGTGCCTGAAATAAATCATAGAGTAATTTTTGTATTTGATTTTTAATTAAATCCACATACATCCATTTCACAAAATTTCATGTCGCCTAGATTCCATATACAAATATCCTTTTGAGATAATTTGCACTCTGATTAATTTGTAATTATGGATTTATTGGTAATTATTTACTCACTCTCACTCTATTTTCACTAAAACATCCATAAAAATTCATAGTTTGTCAAAAAATTTCAAAAAATATTATTGTAGCTTCCTTGTGTCATGCTTATTTTCCAATACATTTTTCATGATTTTTGCTTAATGTTTGTGTGAAAAGTTGCGAAAATACCCAAAAAAAGTGTGCATTTTTAATTGTTGTGTTTTAATGCTGAAAATTCCAAAATAATGTGTCTTGCATTCCTCATTGATTTAGGATCCTAGGAAAAATATAATTTGGTTGAATTGAACTGATTTGACATTAAAATTAATTTGGCTTATTTGTGTGCTTTCTTAGTGTCTTAATTCACTTGCATTGTGCATTTTGCATCCTATTTGCATAAAAAATATAAAAAATATGCTTTGGAAATCTAGATCTAAATTCTCAAATTAATCCGAGGTGGTTCCTTTGCCTCCCTGTGTTCGACCCCGGACTTGCCCGGGATATAAATTAAGCCAAGACACTCTTCACAGAAATCTTCTCTCGGTTCTGATTGAATCGCTAAGTACACGTAGTACAATAAACATGAATTAATCATTGTATTTAGCGACTCGTCAATACCAATATCCTCTTTTCTCGGTTCCTATACAACTTCAGGCCTAAGATGTAAGAGGATTCTCCAAGATCTTTCATCTCAAAGATATGGGATAGCTAAATTTTCACACTCGTCATCATCCCTGTATCATTCCCAATGATAAGGATGTCATCTACGTAAAGCATGATGAACACAATGGCACTCCCACTAAGCTTCTTGTACGCATAAGGTTCATCAGGATTCTGCACAAATCATAACTCTTTATGGTTTCGTCAAATCTGATGTTCCAGCTACGAGAAGCTTGCTTGAGCCCAAAGATGGATTTCTTCAGCTTGCATACTTTGCCATCCTCTGTAATGAAGCCCTAGGGTTGCTCCATATAGATATCTTCCTTGAGGTATCCATTGAGGAAAGACGTCTTGACGTCCATCTGCCAGATGTCGTAGTCAAGGTATGCAGCTATAGCTGCAGTATCCTGATGGATTTAAGTATAGCCACAGGAGAGAACGTCTCATCATAATCGATGCCTTCTCTTTGTGTGTAGCCCTTGGCTATGAGCTATGCCTTGAAACTCTCTACTTTCCCATCAGGTCCCCTCTCTCTCTTGAAGATCATTTACACCCAATGGGTTTTACCCCTTTAGGTGGATCCTCTAGAGTCCATACACCATTCTTATGCATGGAGTCAATTTCTGACTTCATTGCTAGCATCCATCTATCCATGTCATGATCCGCGAGTGCTTTGTCAAATGAAGTAGGATCATTGTCAGTCTCACCTGACACATGGAATACATACCTTTCAGGTGGTGCAACCACCCTCGAACTTCTTTGAAGAGGTATGGGTGTTTCATCTTTATTTATCTCTTTAGTTTCTGGTCCAGGAAGCTCAGAATCCTCAGGGGATTCAATGAGTTCCTCTACTTATTTTTTGTCTTGGCTTTTAAGGAAATCATCCTCCAGAAATTTCACATCTCTGGAGACAAAAATCTTTTGGTTTCAGGGTCATAGAGCTGGTATCCAATACCATCCTTGACATACCCAATGAAGTAACACTCACGAGTACGAGATTCTAGCTTACTTGCGTCCACGTTCTTAGCATGAACCAAGCAACCCCAAAGCCTCAAGTGATTAACACTAGGTTTGGTTTCATACTAGAGCTCATGAGGAGTCTTAGGCATAGATTTGCTAGGAATCTTGTTCAGGATATATATTGCAGTCTCCATTGCATATCCTCAGAAACTAAGTGGTAAATGTGCTTTGCTCATCATTGAACGGACCATATCCATGATGCTCCTATTGCGTCTTTGAGCAACTAATTAAGTTGGGGAGTTCCAAGAGGAACGAGATTGGAGACAATTCCATTCTCTTTAAGATATTCCTTGAATTCATCTGAGAGGTACTGTCCACCTCGATCAGATCGAATCTGTTTAATCTTCCTATCGGTTTGGTTCTCAACCAAAGCGTTGAATTCTTTGGACTTTTAAAAGGTTTCAGATTTATGACGTAATAGGAAGATAAACCCGTATTGTGAATGGTCATCAATAAACATCAAATAATATCGATATCCTTTTGAGTTGCGGTACTGAAGGGACCACATACATCGATATGTATTAGGTCAATAATACCTTCGCATCTTATAACCTTGTTACGAAAAGGCATTCTAGTCATTTTACCTCGAATACAATGTTCGCAGGTAGGCAAAGATTGAACCTGTAGAAAATCTAAAGGTCCATCCTTTATCAATATGTTGATCCTATCAACAGATAAATGACCAAGCCTTTGATGCCAAATCATGTTCGAATGATTTTTATTCTCCCTGTAGCTTTTAGGGTTTTTATTAGTGGTTGTAACATTCATGATATACTCATCAATGCACAATTTATAGAGTCCACCAGAATTCAAAATACCATCCGCAATATATTTATCATAATGATTTATGACTAATTTATTACAGAAAAGGAATTAATATCCACTTCTAACAAGCTTGGATACATATATTAAATTCCTTCTGACTTCAGGTACATAAAGACACTTTTTAAGTACTAAGACTATACCACTAGATAATGATAGTCGACAGGTCCCGACGGCGACTGCTGCAACACTTGCATCAGATCCCATCTGGATGACTATCACCCCTTCTTCCAGATTTCTAGTTTCCTGAAACAAATGCAACAAATTGTATACATGAACAGAAGCACCAAAATCTACGACCCAACTTCCTTCTCGTGCAACGAGAAAGCTAGTTTCAATGATGAAAGTAGATTTCATACCTGTTGGGGATTTACCTTTATTGACCAAGTTCAGGTATTCCGGGCAGTTACGCCTTCAGTGCCCCGGCTTCTTGCAGTGGTGACATACATTGGTTTTCTTCGATGCTATCAATGTGGATGCACTGGAAGATGAGTCAATGCCTTAACTCTTCTTCTTTCTCTTCTAGGCTGGGTCCTTCTGAGAACCTTGCTTCCGACCGCGCTTCCCTTTGACCTGTGCAACCATTGCACTGCCAGCGGGACCATCTTTCTTTATTACATCTTCTGCAGACTTTAATGCTGCAAGAAGTCCAGCGTTCATCAAGTCCAACTTGTTCATGTGGAATGAAACCAAAAACTTATTGAAAGACTTGGGCAAAGACAGCAGAATGAAATCAGCTTGCTTGTCTGCATCATGTTTTCCCCAAGGGTATCCAGCTCCGCAAAGTACCCAAACATTTTGAGTACATGCTCTCGGACTGAAGTTCCTTCCTTCATCTTGCAGCGAATGAGTTCTTTCATAATGTTATAACGTTGGGTGCGGTTTATGTCACCAAACATATCTTTCAGATTCTGCAATATTTCCTGGCATGTGCTCATCTCCACATGTTGCTTCTGAAGAACATTGGAGAGAGAACCCAGGATATAGCATCTAGCCAAGATATGATCTATCATACTTATCATTGTATTGCTTTTCTTCCTTCGATTTAGGGCTTTCATGCTTTTCTTCTGTGAGCACATAACTTATGCGCTCAGCCAAGAGAACAATCTCCAAATTACTGATCCAATCCGAGTAATTTGGTCAGGTCAACTGGTTGGCCTCCAGAAGCTTGCTTAGTGGGTTCATGGACTTCATTTTCTGAAATTAAGAATGCACTATATTAGAACATATAATCATATATTCATATTTATGATATTTGATTAAGGTATTTTAAATCAAATTATTCTTGCTTTGTCATCTTTGAAAGTTGATTTCCTTAATCACTTTCAAAGTAAGAGATATACTTACCGCTATATCTCAAGAAAGAACTGGGATCTCCTCTTTATCTTTGTCATATCCCAATAATATGAGAACCTATGACTCCAATAAAGATAAGCGGGAACACATTTCGCCTTTCAAGTCCAACTTGCATTTCCCAATTCCGTCTTTAACACCCGATCGACCACCCCTAAGGTGATGTTGACCTGTCATTAATTGAACCAACTGTCAATAGGAATACAACTCGCTATGCGCAATCCAATATCGCTCCAATAATATGAGAACCCGATATTATGGTCAATACGCATACGTCCTTACTCTTTCGAGAAGCGACAAGCCCGATCCAAATGGATCGTATGCAGGAGTTGTCACTTCAGACAGGCATCTCCTACATACAATATCTAGCGACGGAACCCTTCGCCTTGACGGGAGACCATTGATGTCACTTATGTGATCCTCCACCTCATATTCAAATTTTAATTAAATATTATGAATCATATTCATATTTTAATTCTTCCAAGGGAAATACATATCTATTCATAATAGAGTATTTTTAATTGGATGTAATTAACTTAATTAAATTAATTTTCAATCCAATTCAATCAACAAACTTGATTGTTTTTACTTGAATACATATATGGTATTATCTCAAAGTACGTATTAATTCGAATTTTAATAATTAGAGAAATACATCTTGACTTTTCGGTACTATCGAGTTCCTACCCGCTGTCATGGCCAGTACCGACGAAAGTGGGATAGACCGCAACCGGTGCGACCCGCTACCCCAATGCTTCCCGACTAGATACCATATCCACCTCAGGAAAAGATAATGCCAAATAGATCAATTCGTACTTGAGATGATCATCGGTGCTTCAATCGAAATTATACCATATAGTAATAATCGAAATATTTTTGGTTATAAGGAAATTTGCTAGACAAATTTCCAATCCTATTCAAGCAAGGAGTTTGATGATTGTGTTTCCAATTATGATCTAGATCAAATATAATCAATTTATTGGTTGAGGCCATGTCAATTAAGGAAATAATCATCATTAAATATTTCTAAAATATTTTCCATAATTATTTCATGAAATTAACAATTAATTTCACTAATTGACAATCACATGGTTCTTGATTAGGAATGTAATTTCAACAGTGACCCCTACTTACTAAAATTAACATATCTTAATCAATTAAATCCAAATTAGACAAAATCAATTTTCAAAGATTGATAATTTGATTTAGGACAGAACCTAATAATATCACGCATTTTGAGGGGGATCAAAACTGTAATTAACTCATTAATCATGTTAAGATTTGCAGTTCCCGCAACAGTGAATACATGTTCATTAAAACAACCATATCTCGAGCAAACCGAATCCAAATTACGTAAACTCAGATCCTATGATTTTCTTATTTAATGGGAAACAAAATACAAGTGACAATTCGTGTTTAAATATTTTAAACATAGCCGAATTTATTCACTAAATAGATGTGTGAAAATCAAAAGCGATAAAAAAAACTTTCGCAACCTTAATGAACCCAAGTCATCCTAGGTTTACAGATCGTATCCCAAATGTTCGACCTAAGGCTCTTATACCACTTGAAGGATATGGTATTATCCTCAAGCTCATCACGAAAGCGTGTGCATCGTGTCGAATACGACGTAGAACGACTAGTCGCACTAGTTGTTCTATGCAGCGTAATTTAAAAATTTCCGTGTGATGAAACCAAATGATCCAAGAACGATTCTCGGATTGTTTCATCTAGAACTACATCAAGTATAAAGGAATACCTCTAAAAGCGTGGTTGATCGAGTCTCTATGAAAAGAGACTCCTGTCTCAGGTCTGGTCGTTGGAGAAGACGCTTGTGAGTACGGGGATGAGTCGCGTGATCCTCGCAATCCAACAAGTTGATCCAAGCACGGTGAAATCCTGATCTCGTCGTACGAGATCGAACACCTTCTTCACGAGCGTAGCACTCCAAAGAAGATGGAGAACCGAAGAGCGTCGAAGCGACGATGCGGTGGCGAAGCTACGATGGCTTCTTTCCTCTAGGGTTTGGTGGACGGCCACCAAAAAGGGGAGAAGAGAGTTGACGTGTAGAATGTGAGAGAGAGAAGAAAATTGTATCTCAATTGCATAACCTAAGATAGCATGGTATGCCTCTCTATTTATAGTGTTTTGGGATCCATGGATCACAATCCATGGGACACATAAAATCAATGGATGAGATTGATTTATGTTCAATCCAATGGTCAAGATTGTTGTTGGTAAAAACCAACAACTAACAATCTATTTTAGATCAAATATATTTGATAAATCAAATACAATTCAATCCCAAATTAAATCAAGCAATTAAGGAGATAATCATCATGGAGATTATATCTTCCCATGAAACATGGTGGATGGCCACCAATTCTATATAGAACTTGGTAGCCGTCCACATGTTTCCATGTGGAGGCAATCTCATGAAATCTCATGAGATTGCATATCTCCATGAAAATCTCCATTAATTTCCAACAACTTTTGTTGTGATTTATTCTTCAAAAATAATTCATAATTAATTTTGAGAATATTGCAATCTTACCATTGGAATTTTGTGAATCACATTCACAACCCAAAACAAAAATATAATTTACATTTTCAATTAATTACACAATGTGTATCCAATACACATCAATAATTAATTAACAAATATAAATTATAATTAACTCTATCTAATACATTATAAATCACATTTATAGTGTATTATGAATAATTAGATATTGTTGTCTACATTATTCTTATCCACATACATCAAGATAATTAAATCACATTTAATTATCATTCTCTTAATGCTCAGATATAATTCAACTATGGAACTATTCTTGAACCCCTTCAAGAATAATGTGATTTCTCCGCAGATACTTAGAGATAAGGATAGGGCAATTATATTATTCCATGTATAATTACTTGGATATTGAGATCATATCTCAAACCCAGATCTCATGGACCTCCCACAGATGCTTGATTAAATCAAGGCCGCAAACCTAATCTTCTCATTGCATCTGAATCTTATTCAGATCAATGTCTATCACATGGACTAAGATTAGATTACTTCTCTACTGAGAGGAGTCACTAAAATCCACACCTGTTTCATCACTCCCTCGGAATGGAAGCGTCATGGTTATACAATCGTTTATGATTACATCACCCTCAGGTATTCCCAGTACATGTACATCCTACATACTGGAAGACCTATGATCATCTTGAAGATATAGATCACTTTTACACTGTCATCTTCAGGATTTGATCACTAAGTTTCTCAATCTTGGTCAATGGGAATTGGTATAGATCATATGCTTTCCCAAAGCATATATCTTACCTTCAAATTCATGTCAGGCTTCCAAAGCATGACGACCATGCATGGAATTTGATTAGTCCCAATACCTCGTAAGTGAGCTCATATCTTCTAGTTCACATGTGAAGCTGTATGATCCCTTTGAGAGATCGTATTACTCATATGTCCTTACATGCACACCAGCTTGCCGGTGTATAGACCTTGGTTAAGTCATCAACCTATTGGTCTGCCAAATGTACACACTCAAACATATAGTAACATATATGTCTCTGGTCAGAGGATGCATGCCTATGCTGTGACGGTATTCAACATAGGTCTTTGATTATCTCGATCTCGTTACGTCAACTCATTGACTCAACTAATCTGACACCTCCGAATCACTATTCCTATGCAGAGGACCTGCATCAAGAGGTCGGTTAGATTTCAGCCAAATGAAAAATTATTGCCATCTCCTACTCATGCTGGAGATCATCGCTTAACAATCATTTGATGATGCTTGATGAGTCATCTATCTAACTCCATAGATATTCATACAAGCATCAGCCTCTATGATTCAATCAATGAATCAACAGCTGCATGATTGTCAAGCTGGCCATGGCACATAACCCTTATTGTACATAGGGACCTTATAGTGCATTCATTCATTCAATCTCAGAAAGGGAGTGAAAAATAGTCAATAACTTTTATTGATAAATCATTTATTACAATAACATTTATTGTAGGAATAATTCATCTCGGGCTCACATTGCTAACAATGGTTCTTGTGAAGAAGGCGTTCAATCTCGTAAGACGAGATCAGGGGATCCTTTGCTTGGGACATCAACTTGGATTGTGGGAATCACACGACTCATCTCACGCTCACAAGTGTCTTCTCCGACGGATCGGACTTGAGATAGGAGGTTTCTTTCTTTGGAGTCTAGATCGCAATCACGCTCTAAGAGGTATTCCTATATCCTTGTTATGGTTAGATGAAACAATTTGAGAAATGTTCTTGGATCATGTGGTTTCATCCCTTTGAAAAATTTAAAATTCCGATGCATGGAGCAACTAGTGCGACTAGTCGCTCATGATCATATATGATACGATCATCACACTTTCATGATGCGCTTGACGATTTCTCCATATCCTTCAAGTGGTATGAGAGCCTTATGTCGAGGTTTTGGATACGATCCATGAACCTATAAAAATTTAGGCTCGTGGTGTTCGTGAAAATTTTTATCGCATTTCAATTTTCGCAGCCCTATTTTGTGATATTTTTCGGCCCTATTTAAAATGTTTAAATATAAATTTATCAATAGATAACGGTCCTAATTAAATAAGGAAAATTTAGAATCTGAGTTTGCGTAATTTGGATTTCATTTTCTCAAGTTATGATCATTTTAATGACCATATGTCCACTGTTTAGGGGATGGCGAATAATGATGTAATTAAGATCTTAATTATTGTTTTAAAATGCCTAAAAATGCATGCTAATCATATGATTTCTATTTTAAATTAAATTATCAAACTGTGGAAATTGATTTTTCTTAATTTGGATTTAAAATTAAAGAGATATGTTAATTTTAGTTGGTGAGGGTCACTGCTGGAAATTGCATGTTTTATCAAAAAACTTGTGATTGTCATATAAGAATCTTATGAAAGTTATGGTTATTTTCCTAGAATAATTATGGATGACATCAAAAAAATATTAGAATAATAATTGTTCCCTTAAATGGCATTGCCTCAACCAATAAATGATTAGATTTGTTCTATATCACCAATTGGTTACTTGATACACTTTCATCAAACTTGCTACTTGAATAGGTTTTCCTTATAATCAGAATGGTTTTGATTATTACTATATGGTATAATTTTGGTTGAAAGATCGATGATCATCTCATGTACAAAGTGATTGACTTGGCATTATTTTTTCCCTAGGCGAATATGGTGTCTAGTCAGGGAGCATTGGGGTAGCAGGTTACGTCATGTGCAGTCTGTCCCACTCCCTTCGGTATTGGCCATGACAACGGGTAGGGAACGGATAATGCTTGAGATATCATGATGTATTTTCTAATAATTAAAATTCAAATAATACGTACTTTGAGATAATACCATTATTTCAAGTAACAATCAAGTTTGATGATTGAATTGGATTGATAATTAGCTTAATGAGATTAAATTAATTATATCCAATTAGTACACTCTATTATGATAAGATGTGTATTTCCCTTAGAAGAATTAATTGCATGAATGTGATTCATGATAATTAATTAATTTGAATATGAGGTGGAGGATCACATAAGTGGCATCCATGGTCTCCCATCAAGGCGAAGAGTTTCATCGTCAGATATTGTGTGTCGGAGACGCATGTCCGAAGTGATAGCTCCTGCATACAAAGAGTAAAGTTGTATACGTAGTGACACCAATATAGGGTCCTCATATTACTGGGATGATATTGGATTGTGTATAGAGTGTTTTAAGCATGTTGACGGTTGGTTCAATTAGCAACGGGTCAATATCATCTTAGGGTGGTGGGCTTAGGTGTTAAAGACCAAATTGGGAAATGCAAGTTGGACTTGCAAGGCAGAAGGTGTTCTCGCTTCTCTTTATTCGAGTCACAGGTTCTCATATTGTTGGGATGTGACAAAGATAAATGGGAGATTTCAGTTCTTTCTAGAGATATAGCGGTAAGTATATCTCTTTCTTTGAAAGTAAATAGGAGAATGAAGTTTCAAAGTTAAAAAGGCAAGACTAATTTGATTTAAAATTCCTTAATCAAATGTTTTAAAATAAATATATAATTATTTATATGTTCTAATATAGTGCATTCTTAATTTCTGAAAATGAAGTCCATGAACCTATTTAGCAGGCTCCTGGAGGTCAATCAGTTAACCGGACCAAGTTATTCGGATTGGATCTGAAATTTGGATCATGTCCTTTCTGCTGAGCGCATTTCGTATGTGCTAACCAAAACAAGCTTGCAAACCCAAAGATTTCGGAAGAGATTTCATTTAATGAAAAATATGATGAAGATCATAATTTGGCAAGATGTTATATTCTTGGCTTATTATCCAAAGTGCTTCAGAAGCAGCATGTGGAGATGAACCATTGCCAAGAAATCATGCTGAATCTAAAAGAAATCTTCGGTGATGTGAACCACACACAGCGTTATAATGTAATGAAAGATCTTATTCGATGCAAGATGTAGGAAGGGGCCTCTGTCAGAGAACATGTACTCAAAATGTTTGGGTACCTTTCTGAATTAGAAACCTGGGAGCCTTCATGGATTCTAACATGTAGGCTGATTTCATTCTCTTGTCGCTCCCTAAATCTGTTAACAACTTTGTAGTCATGTTTCACATAAGCAAAGTTGACTTTACTAACACTGGGATATTGGTTGCATTAAAGTCTGATGAATATGTAATGAGGAAGGATGACCCCTCTGCCAGTGCAATGGTGCACAGGTCAAAGGAAAGCACGGTCGGAAGAAAGGTTCTCGGAAGGGCCCAGTCCAAAAGAGAAAGAAGAAGAGTCAAGGCATTGGCACATCTTCCAATGCATCCACTTTGATAGCGTTGAAGAAAACTGGTGTTTGTCACCACTGCAAGAAGCAGGGACACTGGAGGCGTAACTGCCTAGAATACCTAAAGTCGGTAGACAAAGGTGAAGGCCCTGCAAGTATGAAATCTACTTTCATCATTGCAACTAGCTTTCTCATTGGACGAGAAGGAAGTTGGGTTGTTGATTCCGGTACTTCTATTCATGTATGCAATGTGTTGTATCTGTTTCAGGAAACTAGAAATCTAGAAGAAAGGGAGATAGTCATCCAGATGGGATCTGATGCAAGTGTTGCAGCAGTCGCCATCTGGACTTGCAGACTATCATTATCTAGTGGAAGGGTCCTAGTATTAGTGTCTTTATGTACCTGAAGTCAGAAGGAATTTGATATCTGCATCTAAACTTGTTAGAAGTGGATATTCATGCCTTTTTTGTAATAAATTAGTCATAAGTCATTATGATAAACATATTGCGGATGGTGTTTTGACTTCTGGTGGACTCTATGAATTATGAATTGATGAACATATCATGAATGTTACTGCCACTAATAATAAAAATCCTAAAAGATCCAGGGAGAATGCAAATCATTCGAATATGGCATTAAAGGCTTGGTCATTTATCTGTTGATAGGATCAATAGATTGATAAAAGATGGACCCTTAGACTTTCTAAAGGTTAAATATTTGCCTACCTGTGAACATTGTATTCGAGTTAAAATGACTAGGATGCCTTTTC
The DNA here is from genome assembly GCA_037367405.1 of Ottelia alismoides. Classification (NCBI taxonomy): domain Eukaryota; kingdom Viridiplantae; phylum Streptophyta; class Magnoliopsida; order Alismatales; family Hydrocharitaceae; genus Ottelia; species Ottelia alismoides. The sequence continues at coordinate 93,294 of JAZKJV010007289.1, forward strand.
GTAACAAGGCTACACAATGCAAAGGTATTCTTGACCTAATACATACAGATGTTTGTGATCCCTTCAGTATCGCAACCCAAAATGGATATCAATATTATTTAACGTTTATTGATGATCATTCGCGATACGGGTTTATCTTCGTGCTATGTCATAAATCTGAAAACTTTGAAAAGTTCAAAGAGTTCAAGGCTTTGGTTGAGAACCAAACTGATAGGAAGATTAAACAGGTTCGATCTGTCCAAGGTGGCTAGTACCTCTTAGATGAATTCAAGGAATACCTTAAAGAGAATGGAATTGTCCCCAATCTCACTGCACGTGGAACCCCCCAACTTAATGGTGTTGCTGAAAGACGCAATAGGACCATCATGGACATAATCCGTTCAATGATGAGCAAAGCACATTTACCTCTTAGTTTCTGGGAATATGCAGTAGAGACTGTAATATATATCCTAAACAAGATTCCTAGCAAATCTATACCTAAGACTCCTCATGAGTTGTGGTATGGAAACAAACCTAGTGTCAATTACTCGAGGGTTTGGGGTTGCTTGGTCCATGCGAAAAACATGGACGCAAGTAAGATAGAATCTCGCTCTCGTGAGTGTTACTTCATTGGGTATGTTAAAGATGATATTGGATACCAGCTTTATGACCCTGAGACTCAAAATTTTTTCGTCTCTAGAGATGTGAAATTTTTGGAGGATGATTTCCTTAAAAGTCAAGACAAAGGTGAAGTAGAGGAACTTATTGAATCCCCTGAGGATTCTAAGCTTCCTGAACCAAAAACTAAAGAGATAAATAAAGATGAAATACCCATACCTCTTCGAAGGAGTTCAAGGGTGTTTGCACCACCTGAAAGGTATGGATTCCATGTGTCAGGTGAAACTGATAATGATCCTGCTTCATTTGATGAAGCTCTCGCGGATCATGACATGGATAGATGGATGCTGGCAATGAAGTCAGAAATTGACTCCATGCATAAAAATGGTGTGTGGGCCCTAGAGGATTCACCTGAAGGGGTAAAACCCATTGGGTGTAAATTGTTCTTCAAGAAAAAGAGGGGACTTTATGAGAAAGTAGAGACTTTCAAGGCACATTTCATAGCCAAGGGCTATACACAGAGAGAAGGCATCGACTACGATGAGACATTCTCTCATGTGGCTATACTCTAGTCCGTCAGGACACTACTGGCTATAGCTGCATCTCTTGACTACGACATCTAGCAGATGGACGTCAAGATGGCTTTTCTCAATGGATACCTCGAGGAGGATATCTATATGGAACAGCCACAGGGCTTCACAGTTGAGGATGGCAAAGTATGCAAGCTAAAGAAATCCATTTATTGGCTCAAACAAGTTTCTCATAGCTGGAACATCAGATTTAACGAAATCATAAAGAGTTATGATTTTGTTCAGAATCCTGATGAACCTTGTGTGTACAAGAAGCTTAGTGGGAGTGTCATTGTGTTCATTGTGCTTTACATAGATGGCATCCTTATCATTGGGAATGATACGGGAATGATGATCAGTGTGAGAATTTGGCTATCCCATACCTTCGAGATGAAAGATCTTGGAGAATCCTCTTACATCTTAGGTCTGAAGTTGCTCAGAAACCGAGAGAAAAGGATATTGGGATAGTCCCAACACGGGTACATTAAGAGGATTCTTGAACGTTTTTGTATGGATAGTTGTAAGAAAGGATTCCTCCCCCTAAGACATGGTATCCACCTATCTAAAGGGATGGCTCCTCAAAGTGTTGAGAAAAAGAAGGACATGGTTGGATGCCCTTATGCATCGGTTGTAGGAAGCTTAATGTATGCCATGATGTGTACTAGGCCAGAATATATGCCATGTAGTGGGAGTGGTAAGTCGTTACCAATCCTACTATGGAGAGCAACACTGGAATGTAGTAAAAAATATTTTCAAATATCTAAGACAGGTGCAATATTACATCTTGGTCTATAGAGATGGTGATCTCCAAGTCTTGGGGTGTACAGATTCAGACTTCCAATCTGATATTGATGATCGAAAGTCGACATCAGGGTTTGTATTCTTGTTGAACGGTGGTGTTGTGAGCTGCGGAAGAAAGAAGCAGGACGCTAAAGCAGATTCAACAACAGAAGTCGAATACATTATCGCATCAGATGTTACAAAGGAGGTGGTGTGATTGTGCAAGTTCATCCTGGAACTTGGCGTAGTTTCCTCTAATACTCACATACTGTTACTCTGCGATAACATGGGAGACATTGCCCAATCAAAGGAACCCAGGTGGCATCAAAAGAGCAAGCACGTGGAAAGGAAATACCACATCATTCGGGTGATTCAAAAGCGTAGTGATATCGTCATCACCAAGGTGGCCTCTGCCGACAACGTTGCTGATCCTCTTACCAAACCTTTGACACAGAAGGTTTTTGACCAACATGTAATGAGTATGGGTTTAAGGGTTGTTCTTGAATGATTCTGAGGGCTAGTGGGAGATTGTTAGCCATGTGATCCTAAGGCAAATCATTCTTACAATAAATGTTATTATAATATATGATTTATCAATAAAAGTTATTGATTATTTCACTCCCTTTATGAGATTAAATGAATGAATGCACTATAAGGTCCATCTGTACAATTTGGGATATGTACCATGGCCATCTTAATAATCATACAGTTGTTGAGTCAATAATGGAATCATAGAGTCTAGTGTTTGGATGATTATCTAATGAGTTAGATAGAGGACTCGTCAAGCACCGTCAAATGATTGTTAAGAGATGATCTCTAGCCTGAGTAGGAGAAGGCCATCCTTTCTCATATAGGTTGATATCTGACCGGCCTATTAATGCAGGTCCTTTGAATAGGAATAGAGATTCAGAGGTGTCAGATTAGTTAGGTCAAGGAGTTGACGTAACAAGATCGAGATAACCAAAGTCCTATATCGTATATTGTCACGATACAGGCACGCATCCTCTGACCTGAGATAGATGTGTTACTATATGTCTGAGTGTGTACATTTGGCAGACCAATAGGTTGATGGCCTAACCTAGGTCTATATAACGGGGAGCTGGTGTACATGTAAGGGCATATGAGTAATACGATCTCAGAAAAAAGGGATCATAAAGGTTCACTTGTGAACCGGAAGACATGAGCTCACACATGAGGTATTGGGACCAATCAAATTCCATGCATGGTCGTCGTTCTTTGTAAGCATGACAAGAATTTGAAGGTATGATATATGATTTGGGAAAGCATATGATCGATACCGATTCCCAATGACCAAGAAGGAGAAACTTGATGATCAAACCATAAAGTTGATAGTGTAAAATTGATTGATCTATATCTTCGGGTTTATAATAGCTATTCTAGTATGCAGGATGTACAGGTATTAGGAATACCTGAGGGTGGTGTGATCTTAAATGATTGTATAACCTTGATGCTTCCACTCCAAGGGAGTGATGTAACAGGTCTAGATTTTAGTGACTCCACTCAGTTGAGAAGTAATCTACTCTTGGTCTAAATGTTGGACATTGATCTGAATGAGATTCAGATGTAATGAGAAGATTAGATTTACAGCCTTGATTAAATCAAGCATCTGTGAGAGGTCCGTGGGATCTAGATTTTGAGATGTGATCTCAATATTCAGGTCACTATATGTGGTACAATACAATCACCTTGTCATTATCTCCAAGCATCTGCGGAGAAAGTGCATTATTCTTGAAAGAGTTAAAGAACAATTCCAAAGTTGAATTATGTCTAAGAAATGAGAAATGGATAATTAAATGTGATTTGATTATCATGAATAATGTGAATTTGATTCACATTATCTAAATGCATGAGAATGATTATTCAATGTAATTAAATGAGATTTAATTATTGTGGATATGGATAATGTGGATAATACTATCTAATTATCCTGGTATATTGTAAATATGATTTATAATATATTAGAGAGAGACTTTTATAATTTATATTTGTTGACTAATTATTAATGCGGATTGGATTCACATTAAATAGACTAACTGAAAATATAATTACATTTTGTTTTGGGTTGTGAATGAGATTCACATAATTTCTAAGGGCATGGTTGATATTTTTCATAAGATAACTTGGAATTATTTTTTGGTGAAAATATTATCGACAAGATATGATGATATATATAATGAGATAATGATATCTCATAATAATTTGAAGAGATTGACCAAGTTCACTAAAGAGAAGTGGACGGCTACAACTCTCCATGAGGAGAAGAGTAGCCATCCCCTCTTCTTAGGGAATTGGTTTACTCTCTTCATTATCTCTTCTCTAATCTAAGATAATTTAATTTGAAATTAATTTTATTGATTTATCAATGAAAATTAATTTAAATTAAATCATTTGTTGTTGTATTTTTTACACCAACATCTTAACCATTGAAAGAAATACAAATCAATCTCATTCGTTGATTGTGTGTTGTCCATGGATTGGGATCCATAGACTCCCAAAACACTATATAAGAAGAGGTGATGCTTTCTCTTTGAGATACATAAAATCACATGAACTCTCTCTCTCATTTTATTCTCACACATACTTTCTCTCTCTCTTATCTTGAGTGGCCTTGCACTCTCATAGAGAGAAGATCGTCTTCGTCGTCATCTTGCCTTTGTGCTCCGCTTCGACGACTATTGGCTCTCAGTATTCTTTGGTATGGGGTGCTTGTGAAGAAGGCATTCAATCTCGTGAGACGAGATCAGGAGATCCATTGTTTAGGACATCAACTTGGATTGCAATAAGCACATGACTCATCCTCGCGCTCACAGGTGTCTTCTCCGACGGATCAGACTTGAGTCAGGATGTCTTCTTATATAGAGGCTAGATCGCAACTACACTCCAAGAAGTATTCTTATATCCTTGTTGTGGTTAGTAGATTAAATGATCCGAAAAATGTTCTTGGATCATGTGGTTTCAACCCTTTGAAAAAATTAAAACACCGTTGCATCGAGCATTTAGTGCGACTAGTCTCTCATGTTCGTATATGATATGATCATCATGCTTCCTAGATGAGCTTGAGGATTTCTCCATATCCTTCAAGTTGGCCCCTCCTCAGATAGAGGGCTAAGGAGAGGTTCCTATTGCTGAGAGGGAATGGAATCCGTACAAGTATCATCATGCATCACATATGGAGTCGAATATAAAGAAACCTTTCCTTTATTAATTTTTTTGTTCTTTTTCATATGGTCCTGAGATACAAACACAGGAGGAGATACAAGTGGAGTAGAAATGGTGTCATCAGCACCACACACATCACCTGTCCTCATGGCATCAGCACCACGCTCTGGCTCAACATCATCTGATATGGTGGCATCAGTTTCACTGACTGCATCTGGAGAAGCAACGGCTTCAGTACCATCGAATGGATCAGCATCCTTGGTGGCGTCAACAACACTTTCATCAACATCATCATCAACATTGCTATCCTTCTCATCTAGCGCTCCTAGATCATCATGGTGTCGTCACTCAGACGAGGCGCCGCTGGTTGGCATCCGATCGCTCCAAAATTTTAAAAATCAGCATCAAATATGTATGAAGAAATATCGCCCAATGACTCACTAGGAGTGGTGGTCTCTGTAAACTATATCAGCTCAGATTTCCTCTTGAGGTTGGGGTTAGGCTCGATCTGAGTGGGTATGGCATCCTTGCCCTTTACTATCTCCCTTATCTCATGCCTGAACTCGTCCATCTCCTACCTGAAAGATGACTGCTAGTTTGAGAGTAGGCGGGATAGATCATCAAGGGATGGGTTTTCATATATGGTTCCATGAGAATTGGATGGGTTGCCTCGTTGGAAATGAGGTTGTTGCTGGAACTGGTGAGGGGGAGGCTGAGTGAACTGCTGATGTTGAGGTTGCTGCCTCCACTGTTGTCCCTACTGGTAGGGATGAGGACCCAACTGATAGTGGTATGATGGTTGCTAGGAGTATTAAGGCTATTGCTGCTGGTGCTGGCTGGTCTGCCCATCATGAGCTGGAGGTTGCTGCTGGGATGAGGTGCCTCTAGTTGACCACTTGAATCTAGGATGATCTCGACGGATCATGGGCTATTGCTAGTCATACCAAATCCCATTAACTCCCATCAATAGATCTTTGCTCGTACAGGGGTGGGGAAAGAACTGCCAGTGGCTGGTCCTATAAGTACACCACAATCTGAGTATCCTGAGATGGTAGTGGTTGCAAGTAGTGGTGCGACAACTGTTGGATCGACTCCACCTGGATGTGGTGAACTTGTCGATACTTGACGGAGTGCTGGGAAGAGCTACTACTACTAGGATCAGCCCGTGACCAGAGACGGGGCTGAGAAGCCATCTGTGTCTCCTGGAGACACATGATCTGGGCCTTCAGGTCACTCAAAGTCTATACCAACTGGTCGATCTGTGTCATGCCCTAGCACTGCTTCTTCTCAATGATCTCCATGTGGTCCAACTTCTCACTGATGATGCCCATGTTAGATGCCGATGACTCTGCCTGAGTTGCGGCTGACTAAGAAATAGATGGACCCATATCAACCCATGCTATCCTATGATAGGAAACAGCCTGTGGTAGGGGCTTCCTATATGTAGAGCCTGTTCTGAGACATCACCGTGTAGTTCTCGACCATCTCCTCATAGATGGCCCAGACCTGGTCCTCATCTTTGGCGAAATAGGAGCCCCACAAGAAGTGTTGACAAGCCCCTGTAGTTCCAGTGTCAGCCCAAAAAAGAAACTCTAGACTAAGTTGGGATTGGATATGTCATGGTGTGGACACTGGTCGATGAGCTCACAGAATCGATCCCATGCCTCATGGAACTGCTCATTGGAGATCATGGTGAAGTTGTTGATCAGAGCTCGCGCTGCATTCGTCCGACCGAGTGGATAGTACTTATTCAAGTACTCAGTCCGGAGATGCTCCCATGTGGTCACGTATCTCTAAATTCTTTAGCCAGTAGGTTGCTCTATCGATGAGGGAGAACGAAAATTCCATCATCTTGATGGTATCCTCGTCCATAAATCTGTCGTGGACAGTGTTGCAGATCATCTCAAATTCTTGCAAGTGTAGATGCGGCTCCTCAGTGGCTATCCCATGAAATTTGGGCAAGAGCTGAATGGTCTGGGGGTCGAGCTTGAAGTCGCCCAAAATCTTCAGAAGCTAGATCCATTAATGGGTGAGGGTTGCACCAAGGTTGTACAACTCCCTCATCATCCTGGCGGGTCTGGGTAGCGACTGTGGTTGTTCTGGTTGTCCTCTTGCTCCTCCTCCAGCAACTGGTATATCGTCATCGGCTTGTCTCTGCGCCTATCCTCTATCAGCTCGCATATGTGCTAACTCCTGACAAACCTCTTCCGTGAACGCTCCTTGATCTCGAGTCTATCGATGCATCGTCTCTAGGGAGGCTAACAATGTGTTGTTGATGGTGCCCTGATCTTAAACATAAGTCGAACTCTGAGGCTTCCCATTAGTGCATCCGTCACTACTGGCCATCTCGTGGGTCTTTGCAAAGGCAAAAGACCCGAACTCAGGTGTCGTCAAATGAACAAATAGCTATGCTGCTGGTTTCTGCTTGGGCACCTCAAGACTATAAAAAGGGTGGTCGAGGGGGAACAGGGAGGAATCGAACTCAGGTTCGGAGAGTGGGTCTAAGCCCCCCGAAACCTCCCTAGATGAGTGGGTCATAGTGCTCGAGAGCGGTGCTACCAGAGGCAGCCTAAGGGATCTCCAGCCCATCATCATGATCTAGGGATGAGTGTAGATGAGATATTGTAATCAAACAAGATGAGAAGTCAAAATCCAATTTCACCTACTCAACACTAGAGTTCATGACCGTAAAGGTTCGGTTATTTATCTTGCCAATTTTATTTTAGGTGATAAGTCAGTCTTGCAGAGAGATTAAGGGAGCTGTTAGGAACCTAATGCTTCCAGGAGACTATCCCAATCCCAAAGCTAGATCTTTCCCAGACAGTATGAGTTGCAGACCGTTTATTGGCTACCAGATCAACTCACTCTGCTAAGGTCGTCACAACCCGCTTTATCGGATATCAGAGAGATCCTCACTGGAGAACGACTAACCCCAAGACTAGTAGTCTAACGGAAGTTCATTTGTGTCTCTATCCTAGTGTGCGGGTTACTCTCTCAATCAAGCAAACCAAACAAGGAGGGGATGGCTCTCCCAAAACAAATATTTTTAAGTGAGATATCTTTTAAGATCAAGTTTGCATTAGCAGCCCCAAATTTTATTGCTTTCTCTTTTTAAGATATTTTTCAAAGCAAACAACGCCTAGCAAATTTTTCGATTTCCTGGGGTTATTTATGTCCAAAGATAGGGGGAGGAAGTCAAAAAATTCGATGCGCAATCAAAGAGTATGATGCATGCAAAGTAAGAGATGTGTACCTGTTGCCAACACTCTACATGCAGGATGATCTGGCATAAATTAAAAAATAGAATTGAAACTAATCTATATGATGCACAAAGAAAACGACCTTAGACGAGCAACTTCTAATGATCACGAAGAACTGTAGCTAGCTAATCAGATCAAGTCCGGAGTCCGATCTTGGGAACCACTCGGTGCCTGCCACAACGGGCCCTGCTAGCGATGTATGTGGTTCGTCATGGCATGTGGACTCGAATCTAATTAAACTAACTTTTTAGTAAGAATTATTAATAAAGTCCAATTATGAACTATAGGTGCAAGAAAACTATCAGAGATTGGGCCTTAATTATTTACGTCGCAATGAAGAGAAAATCCTAAGTCTAGGGGCCAAAATTTTCAGGAATCAAATAGAAATAAAATAGGATAAATCAAAACTGATGAAAAATGTGGTGAAGTCCCCCGAGCATATCAGTGCTCGATGGAACAGATGTCGATAATCTAATAAAGAGTCCAAGGTCAAAGGTCATGAATTATTACAACAATAATGAATGAGTTGGAAATAAAACTAACTGCCCTAATTCTACTCTCTCTGATATAACTACTCCTATTGCTCCTACTTCTCCTCAGGTACGGGTTCCATCCAAAGTGAATAGATAGAGAGGAAAATATTCAAAAAGATATAAAATCGACTACTAAGCCATGCTCCCCAGCAGCAGCGCCATTCTGATGACACGAAAACCGGATTATTTAAGATAGAAAAATAAACAAGTGTCATTGTTCTCAACCAATCACTTCAGTCAACAAAAAAGAAACCACTCAGTCAATAGATAAAGCAATCAAAATCAATGTTAGCGGTCTCCACTATTTATTTTAACCCGGTATAGAGACCATGGTCGAACACAAGGAGCACGAATAAAACCTATGAAGTAATCGATAATCAAAGAAGAAATTGCAAATTTTTGGGTAAATTTTAATATTGCAAATTTTTTGTGGTTTTCAATTAAAGAATGAAAACAAGAAATAAGAAAATCAAGGCTTATAAACAAACTTTTACAATTTTTATTTAAGGCCAAAAATACTCAAAAATCAGAAATAAAAATATTTTTATATTTTTCAAATATTCAGATGTTTTTGGTGATTTTCAGGGGTTTTTCTAATTTTTATATGATTTTATAAAAATCCAATAAGATCAAAATGGGGAAACAATGCACAATCATGACAAAATTACAAATTAAAAATATTTAAATGTCCAATGTCATGGATATGAATTTTATGGGATACTAGATAAAAAGGGCTACAAATAGAATCTGAAATCCTATTTTTTTATATTTCTAGAATTTTTAATGATTTTTATGGGCTTTTAAGGCTTTTGTAATTTTTAGGGTTTTTAAGGGTTTTTGAAGCAAAAATGCTACAAAAACAAAACATAATAAATGAGCAAAACACTGATTTTATTGGAATTTTTTCGAATAATTTTCATATTTTTTAGTATTTTTTAAAATAGACAATAAACTTTTTAGGGGTTTTTTATTTTTAGAAAATAAAAGGCAGCACAAAAATAGTCCAAAAAATCATAATAAATAATACATGTTAGCAGGAGCCTGCATGTCCTACATCCATCTCTGACTTTGCAACTTCACAGTGTTATTTATATAATTTTTGGACTTAATTGATAATAATTTAATTAAAAACTAAGTAGACACTTTACAAGGACCTTGTTGCTATTAAAACAAAGTTCACAGGCCCATTAATAACATATATAAAAAACCTAGGGCCAGTAATGCAAAAAGTCTAGGAAATTCATGCACATATGTAATACACCACGTATAGGGGTATATATGCAAATATCAAAAATATTTCATTCAAAACATGATAGAGAAGAAGTTCATAGCAGATAATGCAAATACACTACAAATTCACGTGGGACAGCACGTGAGTTCACGTATGGAGGATTGAAATGTAATTATATAAACTACGAGGATCTTATTACAAAATGCATATACATACAACTTTATTTACTGGACTAACTAATAAAGCATAAAAGTGTGGGATAAAGGATGCAAAATACCCTGACACACGTGAGGCGTGCGTGATGTCTCTGATTGTCCTGATCGTCCCCTGCACAAGGATTTGACGGTGGAGGAAATGTCAGAGACGTGCGGTTGTGATGTTATGCTACAGTACGAATCTGGCAACTCTGAAAAGATGAGGACGTGTGGTGCAGATCTGTCCCCTGCTCTGATCGACCGTTAGGGATAAAGCGTGGGCGTACGTCCGAGATCAAATCTGGGAGGTGGTGCTTCTCATCGACTGCGGAAGGAGGGCTGGAAGAACTCATCGTATATGAACTTCAATGGAGGAGGGATCGAGATCCACCACTACGATGGAGGATCGGAGGAGTCCTGCACAGTCGTGGGAGTGGTCCGTGTCCGGTGGGAGGTTCCGATGGAGGAACCAACGGTCAGGTGTGCGTGATGTGGGAGCTCCGTCAGGAGCTGAAGGATATGGTTAGATCCTCAAGCGCATCACGGAAGCGTGAGCGTCGTATCAAATACGACGAGGAGCGACTAGTCGCACTAGTTGCTCGATGCAGCGGAATTTAAAAAATTTTATACGACGAAACCACATGATCCAAGAACACTTCTCGAATCGTTTCGTTTAAACCACAAACAAGTAATAGGATTACCTCTTGAAGCGTGGTTGCGATCGAGTCTCTAAACGAAGAGACCTCCAGTCTCAAGTCCGATCCGACGGAGGAGACGCTTGCGAGCGCGGGGATGAACCGCGTGCTTCTCGCAATCCATGTTGATGATCCAAGCGGCGGATCTCCTGATCTCGACACACGATATCCGACGTCTTCTTCACGAGCGAGGCGCACCGAAGGAGACGGAGATCCACGAGCAGAAGAACGAGCAGCATAACGACGATGCCGCGGCGATGGAGAACCTCTCCATGGCATCCATGGTGGACGGCCATGAGAGGGAGAGAGAGGGTTGACCTCTAGAGAGAAAGAGAGAGGGAGAGAGAGATGCTTCTCAAGCATTATGTGTAAAGAGAGAGCATGGGTATGCCTCTCTATTTATAGGGTTTTGGGATCCATGGATCTCAATCCATGGGACAACACAAATCCAATGGTTCTCATTGATTGTGTTTCTTTCAATGGCTAAGATTTATGTTGGTAAAAACCAACAACAATTAATTTAATAAAAATCAAATATATGTAGAATATAATTTGATTTATATTAAATCAATCTCAATTAGAGAAATAGGAAAGGAGGCAAGCCTCCTTCCATAAGAGGGGTGGACGGCCACCACATTCCTTGTGGGAATTGTGGCCGTCCACTCTTCCTATATGGAAGGCGGATGCCTCTCCTATTATATGAGATTGTATTATCTCATAATTCTCTCTAATATCTCTCAACAACTTTTGTTGAATATTATTTCACAAAAATAAATCCAATTTATTTTGTGAACATTGCAATCATGCCATTGGAAATTTGTGAATCACATTCACAACCCAAAACAAAATGTAATTTATATTTTCAATTATTTAGACAATGTGTATCCAATACACATTAATAATTAATCTACTAATATAAATTATATTTAACTCTCTCCAATACATTATAAATCACATTTATAATATATTATGAATAATTGGATATTACTATCCACATTATTCTTATCCATAATAATTAAATCACATTTAATTATATTGGATAACTTATTCTCATGTGCTCAAATAATATGAATCACATTCATATTATTTACATCTTTGATAATCAAATCACATTTAATTATCTAAGATAACTCTCCTTATAATATGAATCAAATTCATATTATTCATGATAATTAAATCACATTTAATTATCCATTTTCTCAAGTCTCAGATACATATATCAACAATAGAATTATCCATGAACTCTTTCAAGGATAATGCGCTTTCTCCGCGAATACTTGGAGATAAGGACAGGGCGATTGTATTGTTCCACGTATAGTAACATGGATATTGAGATTATATCTCATATCCAGATCACGGGCCTCCCATAGATGCTTGATTAAATCAAGACCGCAAATCTAATCTTCTCATTGCATCTGAATCACATTCAGATCAATGTCCAACATTTGGACTAAGATTAGATTACTTCTCTACTGAGAGGAGTCACTAAAATCCAGACCCGTTTCATCACTCCCTAGGAATGGAAGCGTCATGGTTATACAATCGTTTATGATCACATCACCCTCAGGTATTCCTAATACCTGTACATCCTGCATACTGGAAGACTCAGATTAAACCCGAAGTATTAGATCAACTTTATACTGTCTACTTCAGGGTTTTATCAGTAAGTTTCTCATTCGATCATTGGGAGTCGGTATTGATCATATACTTTCCAAAAGCATATATCATACCTAGGCCTTGATCATATACTTTCCAAAAGTATATATCAAACCAACAAATTCAGTCAAGCTTCCAAAGCGAGACGACCGTGCGCACGGAATTTGATTCTTCCCAATATCTCATGAGTGAGCTCATGTCTTCCGGTTCAGTAGTGAACCTGTATGATCCCTTTGAGAGATCGTATTACTCATATGTCCTTATATGCACACCAGCGCGCCGGTGTATAGACCTTGATTAGGCCATCAACCTATTGGTCTGCCAAATGTACATACTCAGACATATAGTAACACATCTGTCTCCGGTCAGAGGATGTGCGCCTATATCATGACAGCATATGATATAGGACTTTGGTTATCTCAATCTCGTTAAGTCAACTCTTTGACCTAACTCATCCGACACCTCCGAATCTCTATTCCTATGTAGAGGACCTGCATCAAGAGGTCGGTCAGATATCAACCTAAATGAGATAGGATTGCCATCTCCTACTCAGGCTGGAGATCATCTCTTAATAATTATTTGACGGTGCTTGATAAGTCCTCAATCTAACTCATTAGATATTCAGCTAAGCACCAGCCTCTATGATTCAATAATTGAATCAACAGCTGTATGATTATTAAGATGGCCATGGTACATAACCCTAATTGCACGAAGGGACCTATTATGCAAATTATGTATTCTTCATTTCAGATCAAGGAGTGAATTGCAACAACATTTATTGCATAATGGCTCGCTGTGGGCTCGCATTTCCAACAGGAGCTGCTCCACCGAGCAACTAGATGTCCAACAGAAGCTCATATCATGCGAGGATGCCTGCAATAAATGAAAGAACTCGGGGCTACGCTTTGGTTCAGGTTATTGAAGCTAGAGATGAAAGAAGCGAGGGTGGATGGAAGTTGATCTCCAGCGAGGGTGGCAGAAGGAGATATATGCCTTAATATCAACATGAGGGTTGAGTCCAAGGATGATCAGGCTTTGGTGAGAGATGGACCATTCGTAGAGGGGTCGTTCAATACAGACGTGAGGATCTGATGGGGCTCCGACCAGGGTGGTCAGAGCAGATGAACTGCAGCAGAGGCTGAATGAAAAATTCAATGGGAATGGAAAACAGAGTCGAAAGATATGTTACATGAGGGTGTTGATGAACTCATCAAAGCCATACAGAGCTGGAAGATGGGGTCGTGGCCTAGACCATTCTGCGATAGGTAGGGAGGCTGGACGCGGTAGAGGACTCTGTCTATGTAGTTGAGCTACGTGAATACACCACCAAGCTTCGATACAAAGATACCCACCGGTCGTTGTCACTCAACCGAAGCTTTCTGGGGGTAAAGGAAGGGGCGAGGCACGAGCTACTCAGCTAAGAAGGTGGAGGTGAGACTTTATAGGATTCCTAGGGGGCTGGAATGATTGAGCGAGAGCATGCAACCCTAGGAAGATACATGCCTTCCTAGAGATCCGCGGAGATCATGGATCCTAGGAGGAGTCTCGGGCGAAGAATCGAGGCAAGATGTGATCGGGTCTGGGCGTGAAAATAAGGAGAAACGGCTCCGACGAGAGGTGGACGACCCGACCTGACCTGGAAGGAGGCGTTGACTGAAGTCAACAAATCCTCTGAGCCAATCGAAAAATAGGGATGTACAAAATATTTATAAATTCAATAAAAAAGTAAATGATTTTAAATTAAAAAGTGTTCAAATAAAAAATGTTTATTATTTTTCAAAGAATTTTCTATGATTTTTATTTATTTATTATGAAAAATAAATTAGTGTATATACATTATATGGTATTATATACAAGTATAATATACCTATGTATTATGTACAATTATTTTTATTTTGTTTTTTACATAAATACCCTAATTTTACATTTTATTTATTTATAATATAATTTTAGGAGTACAAACATTTTTTCTTTATTTTTTTGATTTACTTATAAATATAGAATAAATAGTGAATGTGAAGTATATACATGTGTTTTGTACAAAGGAGGGGAGAATTTATTTTTATTTTTGTTTAATTTTTCTTATTTTTCTTTTATTTTTCTATCCTTTTAAGAAATATATACAAGGATGTAAAATAATTATTCAATTTTTTTATCAAAAATATTTATTTACAAATATAGGTAATATGTATATCCCAAAGTAGGCCCTATCTCTCTCTACTCATTTTATTTGGCGATCAATTCAAGGCTTGACCTTCTCTTGGGATTCGGGCCACTCTGTATTTATTCTAAATACCTCCCTTTTTCTTTTACTTCATTCTTTTATTTCTGCACAAATACATGCTAATTATGCAACATTAACACATGCATGTTGAATGTTAAATTATTGTATTTGCAGGTATTTACATGCTGATTTGTCAAGATAAATAGCTAAAATAAAAGAATAAAGAGTGAGAATTAGGGATTCATCAATCACACATTCTGCTTGTGGATCTGTTGTTATGTTTATTTGGATAGGTTCTTTGTGTTTACTGGTGTTCTTTGTTGGCAGCGGGCGCAAAGTTTATGATAATGTCATGTATTTATGCCTTGTTGTAGGTTTAGGTTAGGCTCCATTCCTGCATGATGTAATTGGATAAAATCCATCAAAAAAAGAGCCATTTGTTTGCTTTTAGAAATTCAGATTCTCGAGCTGCTAATTTGATCCAAGGAAGAAAAGCCCCAAAGCCTCCGTCAAGGCCGCACCGCCGGTCAACCCCACGTGCCCATCTTACCGACATGACCTTGTGCACATCCAATCGCGGGCTGAAACTCTAAGGGAAGATGTGGTCGGTTGTGTGGGGTAGAATGTGGGGGCGACAGGCAAATATTTGAGGATTTGGTGCTTTTCTTCCTTTCGGGCATTTTCATCCCCACAACACAAGACTTGATGTGTGTCACCTGCTTTTATTAGTAGAAAATCGATTCAGGGTCGAAACAAAACAATAGGTATCACATTGTTACTTTTAATTATTGAGGTACCACATTGAAATTGAGTGTATAGTTCAGAGACTTTTGTTTAATTTACTCTTTTGTTTAAGATTAAATTAATATGTTTAAAAAAATCTTAAGATAATACCGGGGGACCATTTGTTGTGCCTTAACCACAATAGAGACTGTTGTCTCTCTTTTTTGTAGATCGAAGTTGTAACCTTACGAATGGAAAATGTGTATTTTGATATATAGCTATATCTAATATTGATCCCATATTTATAACTCATCCATTTTAACCAATCAAGATTTGACTATTTCTTAATTAGTTTTAAAGTTTAATTAATCTTGATTGCTTAATATTCACATATACGATTTGGATTTGCAAAAAAAATTAAAAATTGGGGCACAACAGCCTTTGCGAGATTTACTTCAGAAAAAACTGGCTTGTCCCGAAGTCGGGAGCAAATCATCTGCAGCAGGGTAGTTAGTCCTAGTTGTTTTTTTCGACATATTTTTCAAAAATTCGACCGCATAGATTTAATCTATGATTAATTTTCTATATACCTACCATACTTCACTCAAATTTGATATTTATAGCTATTTTATCTTAGAGATATTTACACCCATAACCCTGAGTAATATGGTAATTACCCCAGAAACCCTCTATAAACACTAATTATCCTCAGGACCCTGAATAACTACGTCGTTTTACACCCATAACCTTCCGTTAGTTTCGTTCGTTAACTCAACCGGATAGTTGAGTTAATCTAACCCAATTCATGATCCTACGGTGGAGGTTAATCAAAAAAGAAAAGAAAAGAAGGAAGGAGGAAGTGGGTTCCATCTGGAGCTAGCACGATGGGAACTTTCACGGAGGAGGCCGAGCAGCAGGGGAGGGGCGGATGCAGGCGGAGTCGCGCGGGGGAGAGGGGGCTGCAGGGGGAGGCGCACGGGGGAGGGGGGTTGCAGGGGGAGGAGGTGCGCGGGGGAGGGGGCTGCAGGGGGAGGAGGTGCGCGGGGGAGGGGGCTGCAGGGGGAGGAGGCGCGCGGGGGAGGGGTGCTGCAGGCGGAGGAGGCACGCGGGGGAGGGGGCCTGCAGGGGGAGGAGGCGCGCGGGGGAGGGGGCCTGCAGGGGGGGAGGCGCGCGGGGGAGGGGGTTGTGCAGCATGGGGTTGGAGGCACGCGGGGGAGGGGGCCTGCACGCGGGGTTGGAGGCAAGGGGGGAGGGGGCCTGCACGCGGGGTTGGAGGCACGCGGGGGAGAGGGGTTGCAGGCGGAGTCGCGCGGGGGAGGGGGGGCTACAGGCGGAGGCACAAGGGGGCGGGGGGACCTGGGATGGTGGGTGTTGCTTGGAGGTCGAAGGGGAGAGGAGGAGGTTGTCGGAGGAGTTTGCTGCTTGGAGGAGGAGGTGGGTGCTGCTTGGAGGAGGAAGAGGATAAGGTGGAGGAGGAAGGTGATAAATGAACTTTTTTGTGAATAATAGAAACTTAAAGGGTATAAATATAAAATACATAACGGATACCGTCAATAGTTAACGGTAAAATGGATGGAAGTTGACTCAGGGTTATGTAATGTAAGGGTTAAACATTATTCGGGGTTCTGGGTGTAATTCGTGCTTGCGCAGGGTTCCTGGGGTAATTACGAGATTACTCAGGGTTATGGGTGTAAATATCCCTTTATCTTAATAATCCAAGGTTCACTTATTTTTGAAATGGATTTTAATATTCTGAAGGGCATATTTGGTAAGGGAATAATGATAAGAATAAGCATTTATTCCCATGTTCCCTTATTCCACTTCCTTTTCTGGGCTTTACGAAGAAATGGTTTATTCCGCCATTCCTTCATGGGTTTATAAGGAGCATCGTGTGGTGTGGATTTATGGTACTATATACGCCACTTCACGAGGGTTCTGGGCGGTAAGGGTTCAAGAAGATGGAACTGATAGAGTCCGCATAAGATATTTACGTGGCCATCGTATCCGATGGGTGATAATCCAAGGGCATGGAGGTGGGGATGCACATTTATGCTCACTGCTTGAAATTAATGCATCCAGGTATGTTGCTAGGCGATAGAGAGGTTAAAGAGTAGGAAAATATATGCCTTTTATAGTAGGAATCAATTTGGATGCATGCCTACCATAGTTCATTTTAGCATGTGCCTACAAATTAGTTAGGCAATTTCAGTATATTTGGATATTGCATTGACATAGATATGGATGAGCATTGGGATGAGCTAGGACAGTCCAACCTAGCCCACAAGTATGACCCACTTAATTCACCTCAAAACTCGATCCAAGCTTGGGCCAAAAATACCATGTGGAGAAGCTGGGAGGAAACTAAACGCTTACTTCGCTAGAAGGACCGACTTATTGTGCACATGACTAACGAATCAACTTTAGTACATGACTTTGTCGACAAACCAATGTGTGATAAGCATGTCATCCTGTAGAATTCATATTCCACCTTGTAAGGTCGCTTAGCTTATATGTATGAAATTATAGAATCTTAAATTTTAATAAACGGGAGGATTTTTTCAATAAAACGCGTGAAATGTGTTTATATCATGGAATGCCTATTGGTGTTAATACAATTAATAATGCATTGGACTTAATATGATTATTTGAAAACTAATATATTTAACTAACTTACTAATCTTATTCATTATCCCTCATGTGCCAACCGAGCGGAGAATAGCACCCATCTACCCTTATTCCTCTTTATTTTCCCTTATTCATATTCGTCCATCCGAACATAAACAATATCTTATTCCACCTTATCCCTCACCCCTTTTCCTTGGAAAAGGGATGAAAATGATCAAATATGGATACAAATATAGGTGTTACCATATCCTTATCCTTTTTAGAATCCGGATACGAATACAAATATCACACGAATGCGTAAAATGTAAAATAATATCATCAAAATATCAATACGAATGCAAAATGAATATTGACAATGCAGATACAGATATTGACAAACGAATATAAATAAATATACAAATATTATATATGCTCAAATTTACTTAAAAGGTATAAGCATTTTAGGTTCATAACAATTTTTAATATATAAAAAGTACACTAAATATTTTAATAATGAATATGTGTATAAAAATAACTAAATAATAAAAGAAAACTTAAAGATATAACTAAATAATAAAAGAAAAATTACCAGATGTAAGTAATGGTATCATCCAGAATTTGAACTCATAGTTATATTCGTATTCATATTTGTATCCATATTTATATCCTTCAAAAAACAAATATTCATGTTCGTATCCTTAACATTTTGAACATTTGTATCCATATTCGTGTTCGTCAAAATTGAAGATATTATATTTGTATTCGTATTAGGAGAATGTTAAACGATTGTATTCGTATTCACATTCGTATTCGCTAGATACGAGAAAATGACAGACATATCCTATATTTGATGAATGCAGATATAAACGGATATGAATATATTGTATTGGTTGTTATTCCTGTTTATTCCTCCTTATTCCTCTAGCGAACCAATTTTAAATGTTTACTTCTCCGCTGATCATTAAGATAAATTAGTTATAAACATCAAATTTGTGTGAAATTTGATAGTGATTGATGAAATGAATTTCACACATAAAGAAATGAAAGAAAGGAGGGCAGAGCAGACTCAAGCAGAAAATCCTACAGCTCTGCTCTGCTCACCCTGAAGTCAACTGCTGCTGCCCCTGTCTTTCCATCAAGGCGACCCTCTCTCTAACACCAAGTGGAGATCCCTCGCATTCCTCCTTGATGGCTAATATGTTCGCCTCGATACGTCGATCGGTGGCTTCGCTCGATCCCTCTTCCTCCTCACTCCCGCCCTCCATCACGGAGAAGGAGCTTCGCGAGATCAAAAGCATCACAGAAGATCTGGAAGAAGTGGAGTAGATGGCAGAAAGTATCAAGGCCGTACTCGTCGATGCAGAGGAGAGGCAGATACGAGAAGAATCTGTCAGGTTGTGGCTCCGTAACATGAGAGACTTGGCGAACCAAGTCCAAGACCTGCGGGATGTCTACAAGTACGATGTGATGGCTCGAGAAGTGGAGAAAGCATCTGATGATGCACCGGAGGAGTTTGACAACAAGGTATGCTCCCCTATTTCCAGCTCTGTAGCTCTCCTACTAGATGCTTCCTACAGAGGAAAGATCGCCGAAGAGGTGTGTAGAATCAAGGGACGATGTACAGCCATGGAGACGCGAAGGAACAGTCTGCATCTCAGAGAAACAGATGGCAAGCGGTTGTCATCTGATGATTGCATTACTGATCGCTTGCCAAGTGGTTCCATTCCTTCCGATCCGGTATTCCTGGGAAGAGAATATGAACTGCGACAAGTGATCGGCATGTTACTTGCTAATCATGTTGATGGTCTTAGTAAGGTTGAGGTGATCGCTGTGATTGGCATGGGCGGTGTAGGCAAGACAACGCTCGCACAGCATGTGTACAAGGATCCGCAGATAACATCAGAATTTGAAATGATGGGATGGGTTTATGTATCTCCAGATTTCGATGTCACCCGTCTCACGAAGGCCATGATCGAATCTCTCTCTCAAGAGTCGTGTCACTTCAGTGAGTTGAGCCCTATGCAGGAAAAGGTAACAAGATTGATACAAAACAAGAAGGTTCTACTTGTGTTGGATGATGTGTGGAATGAGAATATTATATATTGGGACATCTTTATCGCCCCAATCATATATTGCGCCAACAATGGAAGCAAAATATTAATCACCACCCGTCTGGAGGAAGCTGCACATGTTGCTATGGCAGTAGATTCGATCAGGTTAGAGAGTTTATCTGTGGACAACGTTTGGAAATTATTAAGGAGGCATGCAATTCCAGGTAACGTCGTTGATGAGCAAAATCTAGAAGAATTGGAGGAAATCGGGAGACTTATTGTGAAGAAATGTGGCTCTTTGCCTTTGGCTATAAAGGTTCTCGTAAGTCTTTTGAGATCCCGTGTGTGTAGTGCGAGTAGCTGGAGGAATGTTTTGAATAGCAGCCTCCTCGATTATGGCATCAAGGAAAGTAAGCAGATCCTCGGATCTTTGTATTTTAGTTATCTCCATTTGTCTCCAAAGCTCAAGACATGTCTCAAGTTTTGTTGCATCTTTCCAAAAGACATGATTCAGATAGTGGACCTTGAAAATTTTCTGATGGCACATGATCTTATGGATAATAGAGAGGAAGTAAAAAAATGTCCAAGAGATTTAGAATCAAGGTCCTTCATTCATATTAAAGGAATTTGGATTCGCATGCATAACCACATCTATGATCTAGTACAATACATTTCAGAGGAGAACCATGTAACTCTCAAGTGCAGGGGTGGACTCCTGGAACAGCAAGCTGAAGACCATGTTTTGCCTACTCCACATGCTCGTGTTGAATTCTTATTAGCATCTGATCTTAATATAAAGCTAACTGATAAACGTACATTATGGATAGAGATTGACCCTTTCATCGAAACAAGGGTAAAATGTAACATGTCTACGCCTAGAATATGCATTTCTGTCGGGAGGTCCTTACGAGTTTTAATAGTTTGCTTTAAAAACAAGTCTAAAACAGCAAGAAACATTGAGGTGAACCTGGATAGCTTAAAATGTCTTCGTGTGCTTCGATTTGAAGGGTTGAATCCAATACCTCCATGGATTTTTCGTCTATATAATTTGCGACATCTATATATACACCACCAAAATTTTATAGGAATGGATGTTATTTGCAAGCTGAAGTGTTTACAATCCATGATTTTCAGCAGCCGTGAAATCAGTTCCTTGCCAGAATCAATATCCATGCTTATCAATTTACAAGAACTGAAACTGATGGAATGTTCAAGACTCGAGAAGTTGCCAGAATCAGTCTCTAAGCTTATTAAATTACGAGAACTCAGCTTAGAAGGTTGTTCACATCTTAACGCGCTACCAACGGGCATAGTTAACCTTACCAATCTACGATCTCTTAACTTACAGAGAACTGGGATTGCCTATATGCCTAAAGGATTAGGCGGATTAATCAAGCTTAAGTATTTAAGTGAATACTTTGTCGGCTCTGGTAGTGGGCAGGCAAGGTTAGGTGAGCTGAAGAACTTGGTTCATCTTGAAGGTGACATTTCTATATCTTTTCCTTGTGGAGCTGCATGCGAAGAGGATGTGATGCAAGACAACGTATTAGACAGCATGGAATATATCCAAACATTGTCACTATACTGGGGTGATCGAAGAGCTTGGTCTTTTTCTTTGTCCGATGAGCACACTTTGGTCATAGCGAATTAGCCGTCAATAGTTTGTTTTCCAGAATGTGTAGTCCTTTTTTGGATATGTCTCATGACCTGGGATCTGGTTATTCTCCCTGGGAAGTCTACGCTAAATTTATTAACCTTACTAGTTGGCTTCCTGGTTGTTCCTGTTCTTCCTTTCCTGATAGTGTGGAGCAAACAGAAAATGAGAGCCGAGAAGAGCAGGTCTTGGATAGCTTAAGGCCTCATTGCAACATAAGAGAGATATATATCAGCGACTACAGGGGGTGCAAACTCGCATCCTGGATGGGAAGTGAATCCTATACTAAACTGGTCAGACTCCAGCTCCGAAAGGTCTGTTATAGCACATCGATATCCCCTATTTATCAACTCCCATCGTTAAGTTATCTTGGAATATCATACATGCAATTGTTAGAGGAGATGGTTCCCTACCAAAATCCTGCCAGAGGCATTGAAAACGCAGAAACAAGCCAAAGGCTTTTCCTCCCTAAACTCCAAAAACTGTATATTGACAAGTGTTGCAAGCTAGAGACGCTTCACTTGAGAACGGCCACTTCTCTAAAAGAGGTGGAAGTTTGTTGTTGTCTGAAATTAAAGAATATTGAGCTTCCACGTTACATGGACTCTTCCTATCGAAGTGTTAGGATTGGAAACTACCCTGAGATTGCTATCACCCGAGATCTCCGTCACTCATGGTTAATTCTGGACAAATAAATCGAATTCGAAGATTGATTATGAAAGGTAAAAATTATTCAGAACTCTGAAGTATGTTTATGTATATAAGCTCAATGGTGTTCATGTATGAAGACACGTATCCTTTCCTAATGTAGTCCTTTTTGTTTCATTTCTTGTGGAAAGTTTTTTTTCTAGCCTTTGCTATAAAGCAACTATGCTCCAGTAAAAACATACCCGTGGATCATGGATACAGAAACACTGTATTTGTTGGCGACATTTTTTTTCTCGCGTGAATTTTCTTTGTTCATGTTCAAATGTTATATCTAGTACAAAAAGGAAATTTAGATAGGTAAATTAAAATAAAAAGCTAATATATTAGATGTGAAGCTCTTCTAGACTTTCCTATTGAAGGAGTCGAGATAATTGTAGGTATACAAGTGATTCATTGCTGAATTTCATGGAGGACCAAATCTTCCACATACTATGAGTTAAAATAACTTCGTTTGGTCGTTCTAATCTTCAGACATGATTTTACATATTTTCTAAATCAATACAAGGTTATAAAATTATTTTATTTTTGTTAAATCACATTAGAGATACTGAATAAATGATGAAATTGTCGCATAGTGAGAAGTAAAAAAACCGCTTCTGTTAAATAAATATGTCAAGGACATCCTTGTTATTTCTCCTTTTCTATTTTATTGTGTATGCTCGACCTTTCTCTTATACTCAAACTAGATAATAATAAGCACACAAAGAGATGGTGGTTAATGTGGAAACCCTCCACACCAGAAGGAGAAAAACCACGGGAAGAAAATGTCTTTGTTGCTCACGGCAACTAGGGCTTTAATGGGAGGGGAAGATATATATATATATATATATATATATATATAGAGAGAGAGAGAGAGAGAGAGAGGAAAGGGAAGCTACAACATGATGTAGCTAACCTTAGCTACATCAGGGGCAATTTCATCCTCTTTTTTTATTTTTTATTTTTCGAAATTTCCACGATGAATTTTCATAACTATATCTCTCTAATATGTCATTCAAATTTCGTCAGAAACAGAGACTCCTACGGCCTCCATCCAGACAGTCATTTTTTAACGGTCACAGATTTGATGTATTTTACATGTTCTGGATGGAGGCCGTAAGAGTCTCTGTTTCTGACGAAATTTGAATGACATATTAGAGGGATGTAGTTATGAAAATCCATCGTGGAAATTTCAAAAAAAATAAAAAAAAGAGGACGAAATTACCCCTGATGTAGCTAAGGTTAGCTACATCATGATGTAGCTTCCCTTTCCTCATATATATATATATATATATATATAGGATTTCTTTCAAATAGGACGTAGTCCTTCCATATACAGGAAGGCCATCCTCTTTTTTGTATAAAACAGGATGACTTTGGTAGAATACATAAACAGTTTTGTATTATAATGTGTAGTTTTAATGTTTGTATTATAATACATTGTTTTGTATGCGGCTATATATATATATATATATATATATATATATATATATATATGGTAAGGTTAGAGGGATCAACTTCCAAGATATGCTTATCCATTTACATGGCACTCAACACTCCCCCTAAAGTTGGGCATAGAAATCAAACATGCCCAACTTGCCAATATTCTTCTCAAACTTTGGCATCTGACTACCCCTTAGTGAAGACATCAACAATTTGCTCTTTTATTTTTATATATCAGAACCAATACCTTGGAACTGATTCTTTCTCAAATAAAGTGGCGATCAATCTCAACATGCTTTCTTCAGTCATGCAACACGAAATTGTTGGAGAGACTAGTTTCATAGGCATATCTAGATCAACCCCATGTCAGTCAGATAATTTTGAGCTACAACATTTCTGTGACACCCATCGCTATAGCTCTGTACTCAGCTGCAACACTTGACCTCACACAAAAAGATTGTTGTTTACTCCTCCAAATCACAAGGTTGCCACCCGTGTACACACAATATCCAGTAGTAGAGCTCCTCGTATCAACACATCTTGTTCAGTCAGAATCAGTGCAGCACTCAACCTCGAGCTTACCATATCTTGTAAATATGAGTCCTTTTCCAGGACTCCCTTTTTATACAGCAAAGGATACGATTAACTGCCTTCGTGTATAAATCAGTGGGAGCATGCATAAACTGACTTATCACATTCACAACATAAGTGATGTCAATTCTAGTAAGCGTAAGGAGGATAAGTTTCCAACAGGTCTTTGCTATCAGCATTTGGAATCTTCATTAAGTTGCTTAACATCCTTTAAACTCAACTTGTGATTTTCCTAAATCGAAGTAGTGCCAGATTTACATCATATCCTTCCTATTTCCTTTAAAGATTCATATTATACTTCCTTAACATAGGACAAGCACATCACTAGATCTTGCAATCTCAATACCTAAAAAGTATTTTAATTTTCCAAGATTTTTTAGGTCAAACACCCTTGCAAGTTCACCATTCTATTGCACAATCTCGTCTTTCCCATCCCCAATGATGATCATGTCATCTACATAGACAAGAAATATGGAAACTTTTGTTATTTTCCTCTTAAATAAGATGTTATAGTCTCCATTTCCTCGATGATATCTCAGTCTGGTCATCACAATTCTAAGATTCTAAAATCACGTTCTAAGTGATTGTTTTAAAGCATATAATGTCTTATTTAGCTTGCAACGCTTTCCTATGCTTTTATACCAGGTAGCATATGCATGTAATCTTCTTCATGGAGATCTCCATTCAAGAAAGCATTCTTCACATCCATTTGATGTGGTTTCCATTCATTGACGACATCAATTAAAATAACAACGTGCACCGTACTCATTTTCATTTTTTTCCACAGGTACAGAAGTTTTCAAGAAATCAACACCTGACTAAATCTCTTTGTTACAAGTCCAGCTTTCTATCTCTTCACTTGACTATCGAATTATACTTTATGTTGTACACCGACTTTGAACCAACCATATGTACCCCTTTAGGGAGTACGCAATGTCCCATGCACAATTATATACAAAGAGGCTATAAAGCAATAATAATTTTTATTGAGTTTGGAATAAGTAACATATATGTTCATAGGATATTATGCAATCTGCATATCTCGAGAGAGGCTTTATTTTTCTACATCCACACCTATGTGCCACCGAATCCCCTTCACATATTATCAAGTCGTCAACCTTCTTATATTCATCAATATCATTTATTTTCTTTTCCAAACCACTTTATAGATCATTGTTAGACTTCCTAGAGGTAATAGAGAAGCTCGGGTAATCAACGGGTTGAATATAATTGTGACTGGTTTCTCCTCCATGAGCTTGCAATACAGTCCCTTATTGATCTTTCTTAATTATATTTTTTGCATGCCAATGAGGAGAACAAAGTTATCACTCCTCTGTCTTAGTACTGGTGTAAAGGAGCTGCATAAAAATTACAGATCATTATATGTATCCAAGAAAAGAATATCATGGATGTTTCTTTCACCATTACTTACATTCTCCCCTAAAGGGAATATTCAAAGAAATATGCTCTATAAAGGTGCCATATTTAGTTACATCTATTTTTCCATCCTTAGGATTGAACCATTTATAACCTTTCTAAGTAGTAGAGTATCCTAGAAAAATACCTTTAGTTGTACGAACATCAAGTTTCTTCACACCAGATGTAGAATGGTGGAAATAACAAACACACCCAAAAGTCTTCGGATGAAGAGCAAACGTCTAACTCTCAAACTGAACAAAAGAGAAAGGAGGTGTCATGTTCGCTCATTCTGAGGGCCTCGTGTTTATAAGGAATTCTCTTATGAGAACCGCCTCTCCTTAGAATCATTTAGGAATGTTTCTTTGAAATAAGATTACTCTGCTAACTTCAAGATGATATATGTTCTTTTATTTTGTAACAAAATTCTCTTGAGGGGCATAACTGTAATAAGTCTGATGACTAGTTCTTTTAGCATTAAACAGTTCTTGCAGCTCCTTAGACAAATATTCACGAGCTTTATCAAACATAAAACATTTGATCACTTTCTTCAATTGTATCTTAATAAGATTGAAGACAATTTTTACAATGATGAGTACTTCCCCATGAGCACAAAGTATATAGACAAATGTGCTTCTCAGATAGTCATCAATAAAACTAATGAAGTATGTGTAACCATTATGAGTGGGACCCCTCAGGAGGAACCCTAATATCGTCAAACATCATCAGCCACCTTCAACATTGAACCGGACCTTTGTGGCATCTTTCGAACACTTGGTGGACTTCAACACACAACCCATTTCATCCTACAAAAGAGGGGCCAAGAGACGAGAAACATGCCCACAGAAACACTCAAGAGCACAGATGACTTTAGATGCCAAAAAACACCACAACAGAACAGCCTCCTGCAGGTGGAATCACATGCCCTCCATCTAGAACATGTCGATTACAGCAATCTTTGGACCGTTAAAATTGCACGTTCCGGATGGAGGGCATATTAGTCTATGTTTCTGACGAAATTTGAATGGTATATTGGAGGGATATATAGATGAATATACATGGTGATATTTTTCAAAAAAAATAAAAAAAAATGCGGAAAATGGGATGAGGCATCTATGTTGGCTGCCCCTTGGGGGGTAGCCTCATTTTTCCATATGTGTGTGTGCGTGCGCGCATGCACGCATGCTTGCGTGCATGGAAAAAGGAGTATGCTCCCTAGGTGTAGCTAACTTAAATACTCCCACCCCTTTTCCCCTGTATTTTTTTATTTCCTGAAATGAAACCTATTGGAATTTAGATCACAATATGTCACATGGTGTCATTAATATTCAACTTAATTCGAGACTTCTATCCCCTCCATCAAGACTGTCAAATTTTAACGGTCTCAGAATTGTTGAGATTGACCCCCTTCAGATGGAGGGTATAGGAGTCTCTATTTCTGATGAAACTGGAATGACATATTAGGGGGGATATAGTGATGAATATACATATTTTCATTTTCCAAAAAATAAAAATAAGGAGAAAATAGGTGTGGGAATAGCCAATTGGCTACACCCATGGTGTAGCTTCATTTAACCCACATATATATGGGGCCTTCCTAATAAGACTTGGTCCTTCCATTATTAAGGAAGGCCAATGATAGTAGCCGTTAGATTCAAAACTAACGACATCATCAATTTATTTTCTCAAAAGGGTATTTTGGTCATTGAAAAATGAAAAGATGGAAGTCGCAAGGTAATTTCCTAACAATTCAGGCTCATTGTCGCTAAGGCAACTACTCGAATTATCTCGTTATTCAACAATTAACCCACACAAATAATTCAACAATTAAGAGCAAGGGTTAAAATTTATTATACCCTACTAAAAATGTATAATGGCGAGCAAATATTGGTCGAACACAGGAAGCAAAGGGGTAGAGCAGGCAAGATAGAAATCAAATCATCAATTATCTCTCAAATACTTAGCCAAGTTGTAGTTTTTTTGGTGGATTTTTTATTTTAAATTTTTTTTATTTTTATTTTATATATTTTTTTTTGATTTAAATTTCTAATTTTATATTTTATATTTTATTTTTATATTTTATATTTTATATTTTCTTTTTCTTTTAATAATGATAATAAGCTATATAAGATTTATATACAATATAAGCTAGGGTTAATACAAAAATTCATAAAAATGTTCAAAAATAAGAAAATATAATATTTTTGGGTTTTTAATAATTTTTACTGTTTTTTGTGAGTTTTAAAGAATTTTTTCTATTTTTATATATTTTTAAAGTCAAAAATACTCAAAAATAGGGTTTACATAAATACTCGAAATTAAAATGGATATTAAAAATACAAAACAAAGTTCAAAAATCTCCAAATTAATTATAATATAAATATAATAATATAAACAAAATTATAAAATAGAAAACACTATTTTTGGATTTTTTTAAGAATTTTATAAATTTTTTATGAAGGTTTTTAGAGTTTTCCTAATTTTTTGAGTTTTGTATTATATTTTTAGTGGTTTTTGGTCTGAAGTTGTAAAATAAGTAAATATATATATATTATATTTTTTTGGAATTTTTCAAAAAAAATTTATAATTTTATGTATTTTCTTTTACAAATAAGGATAAAAAGGCATGTTTTGATTTTTTTTATAAATAATAAAAAGTTTCAAAATTATAAATTAAAAATATGGCATGAAAGATTAATGCTACGGGAAGCTATGTCTATTTATTTTGGATTTTTAGATCAATGTAGATGTATGAAATAAATAGATACAATAAAGAGAAACTACACTACTAATAAGGGCATAAATATAAATAATATAAGTTCTAGGGGCCAAAGTGAAATTTCTCCAAAATATTTAAAGGTGCACAAAAAGCTGCGGTATTGATACAAAATACATAAAGTCCCAAGGGCCTTCTTGCAAAAATATGCAATTCACATGTATAAACACGTGAGCCACAAGCGGGGACCAAAACATAAATACCAAAAAGATCGAGGGTATGTTTGTAATTTTACCAAAATAATATAACTGAATTAAAAAAATTGCAGACTAATTAGAAATACAAACTCTACAAGGGGTCCTGCCGTAAAATCACCACCTGATGACCGTGCCAAGGCAACTCAGGTTAAGGAATATCTAGGGTCGTTGTGACCTGAATCGTAAGGCGCGGTCAACAAGAAAAATGTAGACCACCAACGAAATCAATCAATAATAAAAACAAGGCAAGTTGTTAGTTATTTAACATGGTATAGCCAACAGGGTCGAACACAAGGAGCGCGGAATGAAACCTATGAAGTTGTCAGGTAATCCAAGAAATAAAGAAATTTTTGGTGGTTTTTAATTTTTAAATTTTTTTTATGATTTTCTATTAAGAAAAGAAATAAAGGAGAGGAAAAAAGTATCACTTAAGCAATTATTTAAAGGCCTAAAAAATGCAACCAGTGTGCAGCCGAGATTGACAGGCGCTTTAAAAATATCTAAAGTGCCTATAAAATCTGAGCAAAAATTTTATGTAAAAATATAAAATAAAATCTACCTATAGAAATTGAAAACATATTTTTTGATTTTTTATAAATTTTTAATATTTTTATAAGGTTTTTAATCTTTTTCAATTTTTAGGGGTATTATAAGAGGGAATGAAACAAAAATCACACTAAAACTAAAGCAAGACAAAACAAGCAACCAAAAATTGTTTTGGAATTTTTAAAGCTATTTTTATATTTTTAGTTGATTATTCAAAACTAATAGAAACACTTTTTAGAGTTTTTGAATTTTAGAAAATATCAAATAGCATCAAAATGAGTCACAAAAATTACCAAAAATACTACACAGTAGCAGGAGGAGCTATGTGTAAAACATTTGGAATTTTTCCAGTAATTTGATGTTTATTTGATTAAAAATACAACACACGGATTACAAGGACCTAAATGCAATTTATTTCTATTTTGGGACTAAATATACATAGGGAATAAAAGCACATGGTCGAATCTGTAATTTTTCCAATAAAATACGCACATGCTCTAAATCCACGTTCACAGGGGCATATATGCAAATTTGAAAAACATTCATTCAATCATAACACATGAAAAGTTCGAGAGAGATATAGCAAATAACCCACTACGCATATGATCAGGCACGTATCTCTAAACATGAAGGACTAAACTGCAAATACTAAAAACTGCAAGGACTAATATGCAAAAAGGTCCAACTATCACTTTTATTTTACAGCTAAAACATAAACTAAAAGAAATGCAGGGTAAAAATAGCAATATACCCTCAAAGCCACGTGAGTCATGCATGGGAGGGCAACATGTCGGCCGCTGGTGGGGGCGTGATCGTGCGGCTCTGCAAGCGTCAGATGTCAGATCTGACGGTGTCGGCTGGTCGGGGACGTGGCACGTACAAGACCGTTAGATCTGACATCTAACGGTCTGACACCTCATATGGGTGAGCAGTAGAGATGGAATCTAGTAGGTGGTGTCGATTCAACACCAGAGGAGATGTCTGGAAGAACTATGCCTGGACGAACTTCACCAGACCCAAGGATGTGATCCTTGGCTCCGATGAAAGATCGGGAGGCACCACTGAAATCGTGGACTGATTCCGCGTCAGGTGATCAGCACAGGTGGATGCTCTAACGGTCTGATTGGCGAGACGACGTAGGGGACCTGGAGCTGCTCCGGTGAGGTTGGGCGAGGGTGATCTGAGGGCTCTCCGCGCGTGACAAGACCTACAATGAGTTGCTCTGACTCAGGGGAAAACTCAGATCTAGGTTATTAGAGATGAACACCAAATAAGCGACGGGGAATGGGGCTCGATCTCTGGTGGTCACGATATAGGGAGATCGTGGACCTAATCCTGGCGACACGGGCTAAGATCAGGGTGATCAGGATGCGTAGGATGATGGAGGGTGAGTGCGCGAAGGTATCTGAACGGTTGGATGCGGGTGACGGAGCTCCAACCGATTAATCGAAGCTGGCGGAGCATAGGCGGTCCAAGATGGAAAGAACGGATCGAATAGACTAAGTCGTAAGATAAGACGCTCACCTAAAGATCTGGATCAACTCTTGGGCTTCAGGCAAAGGTGGGAGTCAGGGTTATGGCCATGACCAAGCGGCAACAAGCGAGGGAGGCTTCTTGCAGTGGAGGTCCGGCCATGAAGGGGGAGTGTCGGCTATACGTCACCGAATCGATCACTGGAGGGCCCTTCAGATGACTGTCACCACGCTGAAGATTTCTAGGGTATCGAGAGGGACTGAGGCATGAGCTGCCAAGCTGGGGAGGCGGATAAGAAATTTTATAGCAGTCTCAGGTGGCTAGAGAGATCGGGTTGACGCGCGCGAACCGAGGAAGATTTGTGCCTTCTTAGGGAACGGGGAAGGTACGGGCGAAGATTTGAAGCATGGGCACGCGTGATCCAGCCGGGATAAATAGGAGAAAGAGGTCCGGCGGAGCAGTCGGGTCGGATCAAGCCCTAGAAGAGGGGGTTGACTCGAGTCAACGATCTGTCATGGACCAATCAGAAAATTTGATTTACATAAATATATATAAATTAAATAAAAAATAGTAAATGACTTTAAATCAAAAGGTGAATAAAATGAAAAATGAGTGTTATTTTCAAGCTATTTTTTTATGATTTTTATTTATTTTTATGAAAAATAAATTACTATTTATAGAGTATATTGTATTCTATACAGGTATATTATACCTATGTGTTTTGTACAATTATTTTTAATTTATTATTTTTATATAAATACTCTAATTTTCTATTTTATTTATTTACAAATTGATTTTTAGAGTCTAAAACATTTTTTTATTTTTATTATGTATTTACAGGTATAAAATAAATAGGGAAGGAAACCTATATACATGTATTATGTACAAGTGAAAAAAAGAAATTTATTCTATTTTTATTTTATTTTTCTTATTTTTATTTTATTTTTGGAAATATATACAAGGAAGTAAAAACACATTTTTATTTTTATTTTGAAAAAAATATATTATGTACACATATGATACATATATATAAGGTGGAGTAGCCCTATCTCTGTCTACTTATTTTATTTGGCGATCAGGCTAATGCTTGACCCTCTCTTGGGGTTTGGGTCACTCAGTATTTATTCTAAATACTTCCTTCTTTTTCTCTTTATTCTTTATTCTTTTATTTTTGCACAAATACATGCTAATTATGTACTATTAACACATGCATGTGTATTGCTAAGTTATTGTATTTACACCAATTTACATGATGCATTGCTAAGATAATTAGCTGAAATAAAAGAATAAAGAGTGATGAATAGGGATTCATCACCTCCCTATACTTTACCTTTGCTAGTCCCTTAGCAACCACTTTTTTGAAAAAGAAGTGAAAAAAGAAAGAAAAAGAAGGAGGAGAATCAAGATAGATTATTAAACTTGTCTTCATTAAATTGAAGTATGGAGCTCAGTCAGACCTTTGGATTATTAGTTTATCGGAACCTTATTTGGACCTAGGTTTAAAACTCATCAGCCTCTAAGTTCCACCAATTTATGGTCAAGACTCCTTAATGCTCCAGATCAGAACAAGTCTACATACACAAACTCTAATGACCATGAATCTTTTCTTGTCCTATGTAAGTGATATGTAGCTCCCCACCTCAGAAATGGCAAAGTAACAGCCCCCCTTAACAAGGTAACTCTAATGCCCTAGTCCAGGAGTTGTTTCCTCGAGGAGCAGGGTATTCCCTTCTAAGTTCAAGTACAACCGGCTCAAGAAGAGGAGGAAGAAGAGAATGGACCATGACCAGTGTAGTCATGTTTTCTTGGGAGCCCAACTAGTGTAGCTAAGTCTCTCGCTGCAAGCTTCATGGGATGAGAATGGGTAACATAAGCTTTGCTTTATTTGGCTATATACACTCCAGTGGGTATTTTCATTTCAATCAGACCCACCACTTTTTTGAAGTTTTTCTTTCTTTTGCACATTTTTTTGATGTGCATATGTACGACATATCTACATGGTGCAGCATATATACATAAGGAGTTTTTCCTCTTGAGCCAGTAGACTATCCCTCTTTTAAAGCTTTATTGCAGCCCATAACTCCTTTGTTTAGACCTCAACACCGCCAGACCAAGTTGAGACACACTTCCTTCACTAAAAGAAGGTGAGTGGTTCCGCCTAGAAGTACTACTCTCGTATGCTACCCCAAGCCAAAGAAGACTGCATCCTCACCACCTCATCCGTAGAGAGCTAAGTGTAAGGTGTTGGTGCAAGTAAAGACATTGTCTATGAGAGTAATGTGTGCGTTGTTAAGTGCTCTACTTAGGCTCATCAAGATGACATGTGATCATAGCTTAGTAGACTCAAAGAATTAAGTCCCAAATAGACCTGAAGAGTCTTAACCCTAAGCCCTATAAGGTTCCTCTTAGAATGAGGTGGATTAAGGTCTTAACCAAGCTCCATTTTCTAATTTAATTCCAGGCTAGTTTAGATGTCAATCTATGATTCAGAAAGCTGTATAAGTATATACAAAAAAACTTTTTATGCAAATTTTGAAAATGTGCAAAATTTTTTTAAAATGTTTGAATGAATGAAAGCATGGATGAATAAGTTTTGCAAACTATTTACACACATTTACACAAGGGTTTTTTCAAACTTTTGTTTTTGAAATATTTTACAAAAAATTTGTACTATATACATAATTTTGATATCCAAATATTTACACAAATTTTACATACAAAACATTTTATGAATATTTGTACAAAAATAATTTTTATAAATAGCTATGTATGTGCAAGAAAGAATTTTATGTACAAGAAAAAATTTAATTTTTTGTGATTTTTAGGCAAAGGTTTTTAGCCATTTTATTTATTAACACACTCACACAAAGCACGAGTTATGGCTAAAGTGTATATGAAATATATACGATACCCCCCTATACTTAGCTCGAACGATGTCCTCAGTGTGGATCAAGAGCGATGAAGAAGACATAACTCGTGCTTAGTATAAGGAAGTGAAAAGAAATGCTATATTACAACGATGAATCAAAGAATAGAATGAAAGGATCTCGGTGTTTCCCCCTATTCTTAGGATTAAGTAATCCTAAGTATAGCATATTGTACATAAAGGGAAATCCGAGTGGAGGAATGTACATGGTATACCTCCCCTATACTTAAGGTAAAATATCCCTAAGTATAGGAAGCAAAACAGAGGTAAAAAGGATCAAAAGGGAAATCAAAAGTCTATACCCCATTATACTTAGGGTAAAGTACACCCTAAGTATAGCATAATCATAAGATGCAAATGGGGTGTTGGACTGAAGAATAGTATGATATGGACATCTGGATCTATACAAGGTGGAAGACGGTGATAATCAGGCATGAGATGCAATAGATGTGAGTCAAAGATCACATCTCACGCAAAATGAATAGGGGTGACGTCAACAACCAGTGGCTCATGATCTAGATATGGTTTGAGCCGATGTCCGTTAACACGAAAGGTAGACTCAGATGACATCTCAGATATGTAAATACTCCCATTGTCATATACCTTTCGGACCATGTATGGTCCCTTCCATTTGCTCTGAAACTTCTCTGGAAATAATCTAAGCCTAGCATCGAACAGCCATACTCTCTAATATGGCTCAAACTGCTTGTGGCTGATATGAGAATCATGCCATTCCTTTACTCTCTCCTTATACTGTAGGTTGCTCAAAAAGGCTGAATCTCTAAGCTCCTCCAGGGTTTCCAATTCTGCCTTCCTCCGGTCTCCTACACTTACTGGATCCAATAATATAGCTGTGATATCCCAAAGTAACTTATGCATAATCTCAACAGGTAAATGGTAGGGCTTGCCATAAATGAGGCGAAAGGGAGATGTACCCAAAGGAGTCTTGAAGGAAGTCCGATATGCCCACAAGACCGAGTCCAAAAGCTATGACCAATCCTTTCGGTCTGGGCAGACTACCTTCTGCAATATCGTCTTGATCTCCCTGTTCGACACTTCATCAAGACCATCTATCTGAGGGCGATATTGAGTGGCTACTCGATGGTCTACGCTGAACTCGCTAGCAAGGGCCTTTACATTATCGTTGACGAAATGAGACCCCCCATCAGATATCAAAACTTTAGGCACTCTGAACCGTGAGATGATATTCTTCCTAAAAAATCTACAAACAGTCCTAGCATCTGTGGTTCAGATGGGGATGGCCACAACCCAATGGCTAACATATCCAACGATCAATAGAATGTACTCAAATCTCTGACTCTTAGGGAATGGACCCATGAAATCGATGCCCCATGCGTCAAAAACCTTACAGAAGTGAATGGGTTGCATCGGCCTCATATCACGTTGTCCACAAGTGCCTATCCTCTGACCGTCAGTATACCTCTTCACGAATTCATCAGAATCCTTGAAGAGGGTAGGCCACCACAGGCCGGATTGGAGCACTTAGTGATGTCCTCCTGCCTCAAGCGTGTGGCAGTATGTGAGGATGCTATGGTGCTCCTCCTAAGGAATGCACCGTCGCCAGACACTATCCCCTCCTTCATGATAAAGGATGGGATCCTCCCAATGGTAAAACTTGGCCTTCGCAAGGAAGATATCAAGTCGCTGCCTGGGCCAACCTTGTGGAACTTTCTTGGCAACAAGGTATTTCATGTTGTCGGCGTACCACGAGAGCGAGGTGATAGCAAGGATCGCCTCATCTGGGAAGGTCTCAGAATTAGGATCAATCTGCTCAGATTACTCAAGATGCTCTAATCGGGAGAGATGATCCGCCACCACATTCTTGACTCCAGGTTTGTCTTTAATCTCAATGTCAAACTCCTGGAGTAGAAGGATCCATCTAGTCAGTCTCGCTTTGGCATCCTTCTTTGCCATGGCGTACCTGATGGCGGTATGATCTGTAAATATAGTCACTTTTGATCCAATGATGTATGATATGAACTTATCTAGGGAAAAAACTACGGCTGGCATCTCCTTCTCAGTGACGGTGTAGTTCTGTTGCGCGACATCCAATGTATGGCTAGCGTAGTGAATGAAAAATAGCACTCCATCCCTCCTCTTCCCAAGCATGGCCCCTACGGCAAAATCGGAGGCATCCGTCATGATCTCGAATGGGAGAGATCAATCAAGCGGCTGAAGGACATGAGCCTCAACAACTAGACTCTTG
Organism: Ottelia alismoides; assembly: GCA_037367405.1. Taxonomy (NCBI): domain Eukaryota; kingdom Viridiplantae; phylum Streptophyta; class Magnoliopsida; order Alismatales; family Hydrocharitaceae; genus Ottelia; species Ottelia alismoides. Next base: position 129,527 of record JAZKJV010007289.1, read on the forward strand.
AGAGTCTCAAATGACGCAATCACTTATCATCTACAATGAACTCGGTATCTTTGTTCAGCAAATCAGTCAACGGTCGGGCAATCCTGCTGAAATCATGAATGAATCGTCGGTAGAAACCGATGTACCCCAGAAAAGACCGTAACTGTTGCAGATTGGACGGTGGATTGAGTTTCCTGATGATATCCACCTTGGCCGGATCAACCTCCATGCCCATGTTGGAGATGATATGACCAAGCACCGTCCTTTAAGTCACCATGAAGTGACTCTTCTCCCAGGATAATACAAGATGGACCTCGATGCATCACTGAAGGACGCGGTCTAGGTAGTCAAGACAAGCATCAAACCCATTGGCATAGACCGAAAAGCTGTCCATGAAGACCTCCAAGCACTCACCCACCGTGTCCGAGAAGATGGACAACATGCACCTTTGGAATGTCGTTGGGGCGTTACATAGACCAAAGGACATCCGTCTGAAAGCATATGTCCCAAAGGGACAGGTTGATGTGGTCTTGTCCTGGTCTTCAGGCACAATGGCCACCTGATTATAGCCGGAGTACCCATCAAGGAAACAGTAATGATTCTTCCCAGCTAGCCTCTCTATAATCTGATCAATAAAAGGCAGTGGAAAATGATCCTTCTTGGTAGCCTGATTCAATCATCTGTAGTCCACACAGACCCTCCAAGAAGTGGGTACCCGGGTATCTATCTCCTCTCCAGACTCGCTCACAACTGTAGTGATGCCCGTCTTCTTGGGCACCACATGTAATGGACTAACCCACTTGGAGTCGGAGATGGGGTAGATAAAATCAGCGCTCCGTCATTTCGAGATTTCCTTCATGACTACCTCTTGAAGGTTCAGGTTCAGTCGTCGCTGGAACTCACGCGATGGCTTGGCGTCCTCTTCGAGATAGATATGGTGAGAGCACAAGGACGGACTTATCTCCTGGAGATCAGCTACGCTCCATCCTATCACCTTGTGGTTCCTTTCAAGAACCTCCATCAAACGAGATTCTTGCTCTCCAGTCAAATCTGATGAGATAATGACTGGGTGTATCTCATGCTGGGCTTCAGCTATGGGCAACTAGGAGCTGGCAAACCTGGCCTCTAAAAAGTATGAGTGAAGGCAACCAAATCTGCATGGAAGAACTCTCGTTGATCATGTAAATCTGTTGAAGGCTGCTCTACTGATGTGCAGGTACTCTGTATCGGATCAATCTCCACCCTAAATGATAGCTCTGTAGGAATCAGACACGGTATCAACTCATCAAACTTGACCCAATCTATGTTTGACTCTGAGGGATCTGGATCTGAATTAGAAGAAATATCAACTGCCTCGCTATCCTTAACATGGTCCGCAACCTCGAATGTGTCCTCTGCCAAGAGTGCGCTCTCCAAGCTCTCCTCTACTGGAATCTATGGCTCTTTGTCGTCTGAATGTGAGAGGATGACTCGTGAAACGGGATCTGTCCAAACAGCCTCATCATCTGTAATCACAAAATCACATTCCTGGTGGACGTCTCGCTCTGCCTCTGTCATCTACTCTGAATCGATGAGCTACTCTGAGCAGGATGAATCTCGTGCTCTAGTCTAATCGATCGTCTCTATTTGTATACTCTTGCCTTCGACACGAAAGTACACCTTCCTGCTATCATGGTCGGACACTGTCTTGGCTGTGGCCAAAAACGGATGTCCTAAAATGATGGAGGTATCAGTCATAGACTCAGGGATCTCCATGTCCAACACAATGAAGTCCACAGGGAATTTCAGGCCCTGAATTGTGACGACCACGTCTTTCAACAACCCCTTCGGCCTCTTGACAGATCTATCAGCAAACTGAAGGACTGACATGCTCTGTCGAAGAGGGCCAAACTCGAATCGGTCGAGTAAGGCTGTCCGGAGTAGGTTGATGGAAGAGCCACTGTCTAATAGAGTCCGATCGAACCTATGCTCATGGATGTGACATCTGACATAGGGAGCTCCTGCATCTGGCCTCTTGGCTGACAGACAGTTCTGAATGGTGAAGCAGGTAGCCCTAGTGAGCATATGGATCTATGCATGGTGGTTCCTCTTCATCCTGTGAATGGTAGTCTTCTCTCTAAGGTTCCTCTAGAAGGGAGGGATGTGCTCAAGGACCTCCTGTAGAGTCAGCTGAATCTGGAATTTGTCTATCATCTGCTAGCTGAACTCTAACTGCTGAGATTTTTTGAATTTTCTTTTTTATTCCCCTTAGCCAAGCGGAGTGCTTGAGGGAAGGGGATGGTTGGGCCCTCCTCAGATGGAGGGCTATGAATGGGTCCCTGCTACTGAGATGAAACAGAATCCATACAAATATCTCCAGGCATCGCAGATGGACACGCAAATAAAGAACCCTTTCCTTTATTATTTTTTTTAGATTTTTCTGAATAGTCCTGAGATACAGAAACAAAAGGAAATGTAACAGGAATAGAATGGGTGGCCTCAGTGCCACTCGCAGCATCTGGACTTGCAGCATCCGCACCTCTCTCTGGCTTAGCATCAACATGTATAGTGGCATCAACACCACCTCCTGCATCTGATGAAGTGACGGTCTTTGTACCGTTGGTTGGATCTACATCCTTGGTGGCATCAGCACCACCATTATCAACATCATCATAAGTGGCATCAGCACCGCTCTCCTCCTCGTCTGGCGCTCTTGAGACCTCATGGTGTCGTCGCTCAGATGAAGCACTGCCGGCTGGCATCCTACCGCTACTAAGTGTAACAAAGTCAGCATCAAAAGTGTAGGAAGTAATATCACCCAATGAATCACTAGGAGTGGTAACCTCTGTAAATTGTACATGCTCAGACTTTCTCTTCAGGTTGTTCGGGTTAGGCTCGATCTGAGCAGGTATGGCGGCCTTGCCTTTGCCGATCTCCCTCATCTCCTGATGGAACTCGTCCATCTCCTGCCTGAAAGTGGTCTGTTGCTCGGAGATAAGGCGGGCTAAATCATCAAGTGATGGGTTCTCATAGGCTGGCCCATGAGAACCGGACGGGTTGCCTCTCTGGAAGTGAGGTTGTTACTGCTAGGAAGGATGAGAGGGATACTGGTGAGAATATTGTTGAGGCCGCTGCTGCTGCCTCCACGGTTGTCCCTGCTGATGGGGACGAGGACCCTACTGATAGTGTGCTTATGGCTGTGGGAAGCGGGGATGTTGCTGGTGCTACTGGTCGTACTGCCCACCCTGAACTGGAGGCTGCTGATGGGAAGAGGCACCTCCGGTCGACCATCGGAATCCAGGATGGTCTCGGTGGATCCTAGGCTAAGGTCGGTCATACCAAATCTCGTTGACTTCCGTCAATGGCTCCTGCTCGTAAGAGGGTGGGGGCAGAACTGCCAAGGGCTGATCTGGCTGATATACCACCATTTGAGTCTCCTGAGGCGGTACTAGCTGGACGTACTGTGGTTGCTGCTGGAACGGCTTCGCCTGGATATTGTGAACCTGTCGGTGCTGGGCGGAAGGCTGGGTTGAGCTATTGCTGCTGGTGGGGTCAGCCCGTGACCTGAGACGGGGCTGAGAAATCGTGTGTGCCTCTTGGAGACACATGATTTGGGTTTTCAGGGCACTCAGTATCTGTGTCACCTTATCTATCTGTGACATACCCTGGCATTGCTTCTTCTCAATGAGCTCGATGCGGTCCAACTTCTCGCTGATGATACTCATATCAGCGGTCGACGACTCTGTCTGTGATGCGGCTGCTGATGAATTGCATCGATCCGTGCGATCCTCTGGAAGGACGCATCCTGTGGATGGGGCTTCCCCTGAGTGTAGAGACGGGTCTGGGACATGATAGTGTAGTTCTCAGTCATCTCCTCGTAGATAGCCCAGACATGATCCTCATCCTTGGTGAAATAGGATCCCCTACAAGATGCATTCAGAAGCCCCTACACCTCTGGTGTCAGCCCACAAAAGAAGCTCTGTACTAAGTTGGGCTTGGATATGTCATGATGTGGACACCGGTCGATAAGCTCTCTGAATCGGTCCCATGCTTCATGAAATTGCTCGTTGGGAAGCATGGAGAAGTTGTTGATGAGGGCTCGCGCTGCATTTGTCCGGCCGAGTGGATAGTACTCATTCAAGTACTCATTCCGGAGCTGTTCCCACGATGTCACGTTATCTCCCTAAATGTTTCAGCCAATAAGTTGCTCTGTCAACGAGGGAGAACAGAAAGGCCATCATCTTGATGGTATCCTCGTCCACGAATCTGTCGTGGACAGTGCTGCAGATCATCTCAAACTCCTGGAGATGGAGGTGCGCTCCTCGGTGGCTAGCCCATGGAACTTGGGCAATAGCTGGATAGTCTGAGGAGGGAGCTTGAAATCTCCCAGAAGAGCAGGCAGCTGAATCCGACAGTGCGTTAGAGTTGCACCAGGGTTGTGCAACTCTCTCATGGGGCGTGCTAGTCGAACGGGCTCCACTGGCTCCTATGGAAGTGGTCCATCTCCTTCTCCTCACTCTGGAATGTCTCCTCCTCCACCAGCTCAGTTCTACTCTCTGTCAGCTCGCATCCGAGCCATCTCCCTATGCATGTCGGTCATGAAAGCCCCTTGATCTCTAATCTGTCACTGCATGGTCTCCAGGGAAGCTAACAGGTATTGTTGATGGCACCCTGATCAAGTACGTACGTCTACGTCTAGTTGGGTCCATCAGTGCGCTCCTCGCTGCTGGACATGGTCTCTACAAAGGCAAAGGACCTGAACTCAGGTGCCGTCAAATGAACAAACATCTGTTGCGGTCTCTGCTCGGGCACCTCAGGACTAGTAGAAGGGTGTTCGAGTAGGAAAAGGGTGGAGTTGAACTCAGGTTCAGAGAGCGAGTATGGGCTCTCATGAACCAACCTAGATGAATGGGGCGGAGTGCTCGAAAGCGGTGCAACCAAAGGCTGCCTAAGGGACCTCCGGCCCATCATCGTGATGTAGAGAGTGAAGGTGGATGAGATCTGGAAAACACACAAGATCAAGCAAAGCTAACCCCCAATTCACCTACTCACGCTGAGCTGATGACCGTAAAGGTTCGATCTTTTATCTTGTCGATTTTATTAGGTGATAAATCAGTCTATCAGAGTGATTATGCGAGCTGTTAGGAATCCAACGCTCTCACGAGACTGTCCCGATCCCAAGGCTAGATCTTTCCCAGCCAGTACAAGTTGTGGATCGTTTATCGGCTACCCGATCAACTTGCTATGTTAAGGATATCGCAGCCTGCTTTACCGGAAACAGGAGCGATCCTCACTGGAGAATGACTAACCTGAATCTAGTAGTCTGAAAAGAGGTCAGATATGGCTCTAGCCTAGTGTGAGGGTCACTCTCTCGCTCATCCAAACCAGACAATGAGGGGATTGCTCTCTCAAGATAAATTTTTCGGTAAGGTGTCTTTTAGGATCAAATGTGTTTAGTAGTCCAATTTTATGGTTTTTCTTTTTAGATATTTTCAATACAAAAATCGCCTAATGAATTTTCTGATTCTCCTGATTATTTTAAGTCCAAAATTAGGGGGGAAGTTGAAAAAACTGATGCGCGATCAAATACAATGATGCATGCAGAGTAAGAAATGCGTACCTGACTCTAGATCTCTACATGCAGGGTGATCCGTGCATAAAATAAAGACAGGAATAAAACTACCTATATGATGCAAGATGAAAACGGCCTTAGATGAAGCAATTTCTACACAAGAAAAATAATAGCTAACAGGTCAAGAGAGAGGTCGGAGTCCGGTCTCTGATGCCCGATCGGTGTCCGCCACAACGGATCCTGCATGCGCTGTATATGGCCTCTGCGACACGTGACCTCTCTAGTGACCAAGTTAACTTTTTAATTGTGATTTAATTAATTAAATCCTATTAATGACCTATGGGTATGGGCAGATAATTAGGGCTGGGACCTTAATTAGTTACGACACAATCAAGATAAAATCTTAAGTCTAGGGGCCAAAATCTTTGAGAATCAAAATAAAAGAAAATTCGAAGAAATCAAAACCGACGTAAAAACCGTGGTGAGGTCCCCCGGTGCTTAGTGAAACAGACCCCAATAATCTGCCAAGTCCAAGTGTCTGAGTCCTGTATCATTACAATAATAATGGAGTAACAATGAAAAACAAAGACTGCAGTTCCTCCAAGTGTCCTGCTCCTCCTCTCCTACGCTCTTTTGCTGCTCGATGCAGAAATGAGCCGCCTCCTCTTTGCTCAAGTGCTCTGGCACTCCTAAGAAAGCCGCCCTCGCTCGTCGGGCCCTCGCAAGAAAGAGAGAAACAGAAACTAGTCAGATCACAGTTAGAAATAAATAAGAAGAAGAAATAAAAATAAAAAGTAAAATAAAGAAAAAGAGAAAAACAATCAAAAAGAAAACGAAAATAAAAAAAATTAAAACAGAAAACCGACTACTAAGCTGGGCTTCCCGGTAACGGTGCCATTATGATGACCGTACCAAGGCAACTCGAGTTAAGGAATATCTAGGGTCGTTGCGACCCAAATCGCAAGGCACAGTCAACAAGAAAAATGTAGGCCACCAACGAAATCAATCAACAATAAAAACAAGGCAAGCGGTCTTGCTAGTTATTTAACCTGGTATAGCCACCAGGGTCGAACACAAGGAGCGTGGAATGAAACCTACAAAATAGTCAGGTAATCCAAGAAATAAAGGAATTTTTTGTGGTTTTTAATTTTTAAATTTTTTATGACTTTCTATTAAGAAAAGAAATAAAGGAGAGGTAAAAGGTAACACTTAAGAAATTATTTAAAGGCCTAAAATTACTCAAAAATTCAAAACAAAAACATTTTTATGTTTTAAAATATTCAGGAATTTTTGGATATTTTATGATGTTTTTCTGATTTTTATTTAATTTTTTAAAAATAAAAGAAATAAGAAAAATGCAACCAGTGTGCAGCCGAGATTGACAGACACTTTAAAAATATCTAAAGTGCCTACAAAATCTGAGCAATAATTTTATATGAAAATATAAAATAAAATCTATCTATAGAAATTGAAAACACATTTTTTTGATTTTTATGAATTTCTAATAATTTTTATAAAGTTTTAAATCTTTTTAAATTTTTAGGGGTTTATAAGAGGGAATGAAACAAAAATCACAATGAAACTAAAGTAAGATAAAACAAGCGATTAAAAAATTTTTTGGAATTTTTAAAGTTGTTTTTATATTTTTAATTGATTTTTCAAAACTAACAGAGACACTTCTTAGAGTTTTTAATTTTAGAAAATATCTAATAACATCAAAATGAGTCACAAAAATTATCAAAAATACTACACAATAGCAGGAGATATGTATATAAATTTTGGAATTTTTGGAGTAACTTTGATATTTATTTGATTAAATACAAGACACAGATAACAGGGACCTAAATGTAATTTATTTCAGTTTTGGGACTAAATAATAATAAGCAATAAAAGCACAGGGTCAAATCTGCAATTTTTCCAATAAAATACGCACATGCTCTAAATCCACTTTCACAGGGGCATATATGCAAATTAGAAAAACATTCATTCAATCATTAATACATGAAAAGTTCAGGATAGATATAGCAAATAACCCACTACACAAATGATCAGGGACGTGACTCCAAATAGGAAGGACTAAACTGCAAATACCAAAAATTGCAAGGACTAATATGCAAAAAGGTCCAACTATCACTTTTATTTTACAGCTAAAACATAAACTAAAAGAAATGCAGGGTAAAAAGAGCAATATACCCTCAAAGGCATGTGAGTCGTGCGTGGGAGGGCCACGTGTCGGTCGTTGGTGGGGGCATGATCGTGCGGCTCTGCAGGTGTCAGATGTCAGGTCTGCGGCGTCGGCTGGCCAGGGATGTGGCATGTACGGGACCGTTAGATCTATCATCTAATGGTCTGACACCTTCGATGGGTGAGCGGTCGAGATGGAATCTGGTAGGTGGTGTTGATCCAACAGCGGAGGAGGCGTCTGGAAGAACTATGCCTGGACGAACTTCACTGGACCCAAGGATGCGATCCTTGCCTCCGATGAAAGGTCAGGAGGCACCGAAGAAATCGTGGGCCGATTCCGCGTCAGGTAACCGATACGGATGGTCGCTCCAACGGTCTGATCGGCGAGTGATGATTACATGATATGATGTGATAATAGGCTTAAATTATGTGGAAGACAATATCAATTCTTGATTTACAAACTCTAAAATCACATAATCTATGTCTATATTATTCCATGTACACAACAAGAGAAAGAACCTTTTAATTACACATAAATCGACAAATCATGGTTTTTATCTGGGAAAATATTTTCAAAGATGTTGATGGATATTTTATTCGACAGGATTATTCAAATATTGAGATGTATAAATGTCCATTACTCTAAATAAACAATCATATTTTTAAGAGAAAGAAAAATGTATTGGGATCATAGTTTGACAAAATAAACAACACTTTCATTTAGGCTCTACAAAAGCCTATACCTTTTTGTTAAAAAGAAATGAGAAGGGGTAATAGTATAAATTTCCAAAACCTTTAAATGCTTAAGGCCTCCCATGCATGTACATTCACCTTCTCTCTCTCATTAACCATGAGGATAGTCGTCCATTCATCCTCTCTCTCTCTCCTACCCATGCAACTCCCAATGCATGAATGCATTTATTGATTTTGTTTGCACAAGCATGTGACCTTTCACTCCATTTTCAAGAGGCACACATTGCATGTATATAATGGAGTCCCCTTTGAGCACGTAGATGGCCCTCCTTTCCATGGCTATATCTCTTCTCACGCACAGCACGCATACTCCTCCCTCTCTCGTTCTTTTTATCTCACGCATACCCTCTTCTCTCTCTCATTTTTCATATGAAGATGACGCCTAATATGTTGCAGTCACCGCGAGAACGCCCAGCTCCAGTCCATCTTCAGCACACAGTTTTCCTCTTGCGTACACGCCGATGTGCGCGGCTCCTCCTCCTCCAGCTCTCAAAGCCGCAGCCACTGTCTGGTGCGTCCTCCTCTTACGCGCACAACTGTTGTGTGCGACCTCGTCTTCGCCGGCATGCACCAGCACACTCCAAACCACTCGTGCTTCAGCCATACTCCAGCCCGCAGTTGTACGTGCGGGTGACCAACTGCAACAACCGAGCCCCTCGTGTGCAGGTGCACGAGTGGATGTGTGCCCCCTCTGTTGTGCGCAACCTCCAGCACACAAACCCTGCACCAATCTCCTTCAGCCATACTCCAGCCGCAACTGTGCGGCTTTGACTCGCTACGCCCTCGCGCGTCCTCCTTCTCCTTGCTGTTGCCCGCAGCTGTGCGGCTTCGTCTCCAGCGTGCACCCCTTCTTCCAATGCAACACCAAAGTTGCATTCGTGCATGAGCATAAGATTATCTCTCTCTTTCTTTATTTGCTTCACTTTATTTACATGTCAATTGCACTTATACCCTTGAACTCACTTTTTAAGTCATTTCAAGTATATCCTTTTGTTTCAAAATTAATTAGTTGCAAGCATTAGATCGTGTCTTTAATGTCCTCTCTAATTACATCTACATTTTTTATATGTCATTTCATGTGTTGAAACATCGTCTTAAAACACTCGAAAAATACTAGAAAGTATTTATGTTATCTTTAGATAAGTTCGATCAAGTTTGACATCCTCTCAAGAAAATCATCATCACATCTCGTTTCATCGGATTGAGATTAGAATCAAGTTTTAAATGTTGAATTAAAATGGCAAACTTACTTAGTCCTTGTGGATTTGATCCTCTACTTGCCGCATAGTTGTTGCTTACATTCAGTGTGCTTGTAGTTGTAATATCATTTGTTTGATTGCGATTTTTCATGGAACAACAACGACGTGGAAAAATTATCTTCTTTAAACCGCAGAAAATCATGTCAACATTTTGGCGCCGTTGCCGAGGACTAAGCAACGTTTGCATTTTTTTCTTCTTTCTTCTTCTTCTTTATTTCTACTCATTTTCAATTATCTAATCCATGCATTTTATTGTTTTGCAGGTACTTAGGCTTCAAAAAGAAAAAAATTACTTATCTTTTCATGCATTTTGTTTTAGCAAACTTGTAATTTGGTAAACAAAAATTTGTAATCTTAATTTCCCCCTCCCTTCTCGGAAAAGCTCGCCATCAGCAGGACAAAACATTACGGATTAGCGGTAGAGCCCCGCGGAGCCGAAGGAGGTAGCTCCGACAACTAGAGCCAGGCCAGGCCCGACTCCCTCGAATGCAGAGATTGGCCTAGAACTGACCAAGCGAGAGGACCGCTTACTCCTTTTGTTCTAATTCCCGGCCCCGCTCCGTCAAGTCAGGGTCTGTACTCTTCCCTGGAAAGTTTGCCACCAGGACTTTGACAGAGCGAGTCCTTGGGTCGACTAAGAGTGAAGGGTTATCGGAGGCGAAACTGGGGGAGTAGCCTCGCCAGAAGTACAGGCACTGTGAGTCCATCTTTCTCTTAAGCATCTTAGGCTTTTAAAATCTTTCTGCATTTGTTTGCGCTCCGGACTTAAACCGAAAAAAAATAAAAAACACTTATTCTTTGCATCATCTCTGTGGTCTTCTCCCTCTGCTCACCTAAAAAGATCACCAAAACGTGTGTTATCGCGCTAAAAAGATAAGCTTGAAAGGCCACCGCAGTGGCCCGAGCAGAAAGCGGTAAAATTCTGAATGCTTGTTTGATGCACGTGTATGACACAAAAATCACGAGCACATAGAACTCTTGGATAGAGACAAAAATCCCTGGTGCTACGTGGGATTGCAGAGAGAAATCGTAACTCCTCGACGCATTGGGCACAGGTTCTTGTTGGAAGAAGAATATCCTCGAATTGAGTACCGCACCCTGGATCCCCCAAACGGATTAGGACATCGATTTCTCACAATCTTCCACACCCACCTCATCCTTAAGGACTTTAATTTCTCTGAAAACTTTTGTTGAATCACTAAATTAAAATCGAAAAGATCACCGCTTCCGCGGCAATTTTTGTGTGAGTTGGTGAATCAACAACTTGCCTGGTGTTTGTACTGTGTATGCTAGGTCGTAGGTCTCTGAAAAATCTAGTACAACAACCATTAGAATACGACCCAATTTATAGAATAAAATCCAACCCATCTCCTTCAACTGAGAATTCACCTGACCTTGAAGACATGGGAGAAGAAAGACCAAATCCTATGGACCTCATCCTGCATCAACTGCAACTATTGAGAGAGGAAAATGCGACGATCCGCCACACCATAGCACCTCTCATCCGACCACCGCCCATAAGCACACATTACAACCCGGCTGCAGAAGACTTAGTTCATTGGGTCCAAATCCCGCCTGAAGTATGAGACTTTGAGATAAAGCCCGCATCACTCTCCTTAATCCCAAAATACTATGGAAATGACTTTGAAGATCTCTTCCTCCACATCCAAGATTTCCAATCTGCTTGTAACACAATGAGTATCCCTGGGGTAGAAAAAGAATACATCTACATGAAAGCCTTCACCCACTCACTCAAAGACAAAGCACTCCAATGGCTCCGAAATTATGGAACCCCACTCACCTCTTGGGACTCCTTAAGAGAGGCATTCATCAAGAAATACTTCCCAATAGGAAAGACAAATGCCTTAAGACAAACCATATCGTCATTCACTCAGAAAAACAGAGAGCCCATTCATGAAGCCTGGGAACAGTTTAAGGAACTTCAAAGGAAATGCCCTCATCATGCCATCCCCAAATGGAAATTGGTTCAGATATTTTATGAGGGCATAGACACATCATTCAAGAGAGTTATCGACGGCTCATGTGACGGGAATTATATTAGCCGTGACGAACATTTTGTTTGGACTTTATTTGAAAATATGGCTAACAATTCGGTGAATAGTTCCTCAATTGAACAATACAGTGGGAACATGAGGACAGTCAATATCATTGATCATGAGAGATCTAGCAATGAGAATCCTGACAAATGGGAAGCGCTCTCAAAAAAATGAACCTCATGACTCAAGTCATAGAAAAATTGGCCATGAATAATCCCACCAGCCATGAAGTTGACCACACCACATTCATCCATAATCAAGATATAAATTCTGAGACTGTGAATTGGGTGCAGAGAAATCAAGGAGGAACATATTCAAATAACCACAACACATGGAGAGAACAATCAAATTCTAGGTGGAATGGACAAAACAACTATCATTTCCAAAATCACACCCAACCCAGACAACCGATAGCACCGCCCGTGACTCAACTTTTCACCACTACGGTAAACTTCGATGCCTTGGCTCAGGCAATACAACAACTAGCTATAGCTCAACAACAGGTCACTGAAGCTCAACAAAAAGCCAACTCTGAGAATGCCCGTCAATTCGCTGAGATCAGGTCATATATCCCAGCCTTGTCACCTCAACCACTGCCCAATCCTAACACCAACAAGGCTAGTTCATATGGAATACTTCAAACTCCACCACCTGCCGGATCTTTTACCTCACCACCTGATTTCCAAAACCAGAGTCAAGGATTTTTTACATCTTCTAGGACAAATCAAGGGAACCCACAACAAGCACCTAGAAATCATGTAAATTTCAAAACTCCATCCCGACCAAACCAATCTGCTAATGCGGTCACTCTAAGAAATGGAAAAACTACTTCTGCCTTCACCAGACCACTAGAGGAGCAAATTGAAATTGAGGAAGAGATTAATGATGAAGAGATGCTAACTGAGATAACCATGCCCCCTCCTACCTCCCTGACCATAACCATCCCCTTTCCCAGAGCTCTTCACCAAAGAAAACCTCGATCATCCACCATCGATCCAGAGTTAGAAAAACTGTTCTCAGACATTGTCATTGAAATTCCGCTCTTAAAAGCCCTCGAACAAATCCCCGCCTTCTCCCGCTTCTTAAAAGAAAAATGCACACCAAAAAGGAAATCAAGAGAAAAGACAAAGGAAACTCTAAGAAGAAAAATATGTGCTGCCCCAAGCCACATCAAATGCCATTTCTCAATTCCTGCCCCCCAAGAAAAACGATCCAGGGGCACCCTTGGTTAAATGCATGATTGGAGAGTTGACTTTCGAGCGCACCTTATTAGATAATGGTGCCTAAATCAATCTTCTTCCTACCGCCATCCTCGAACATTTTGACTTAGGGAGACTGAAACCTGTTTCAATGATTTTACAAATGGCGGACTGCACTGTGAAGAGACCAATAGGACTTCTTGAAGATGTTATAGTCACAGTACAAGTTCATAAATTTCATGTGGATTTTGTTGTTATAAATATGGATTCTCCCAACACACTGAGTGAAACATCCATCATTTTGGGAAGACCCTTCCTAGCTACAGCTAAAGCATATTTTGATTATGAGGGGGGCAAAGTCGAATTTTTAATCAATGGCAAAACCATCCCCATTGAGCTGATCATACCCAATTCTATTGACTCTGGGACTGAAGACTGTGCTTGGATAGAAAATTGTGTTGTACCCAACATACAAAATGACTTTGCTCCCATCCATCTCACCAAAGATCCTTTAGAGGTTAGTCTGAACACCTCTAGATCCACTTATAAAAACACTTCTCATGAAATTGCCACCTACAATCTGAATCTTGCACTACAAGCTCCACCATACCCTCTCACCGGACAAGAAATTGATGAGCTTGATAATGCCTGGGACACATTAGACTTTGAACTCACATTAACTTCAACCATGATCATGCCCATGATGGAACCACCATTTGAGACTGTTTATGTAATAGACTCAAGAAACACTACAACTCTGAATCCATCAACAACCACTGTTAAATTAAAACCACTACCCAAAGATCTGAAGTATGCTTTCTTAAATGATGCTCACACTCTATCAGTCATTATCAATGCCAACCTAAATCATATGCAAGAGAGCCAACTAATAGAGGTTTTAAAAAAGATTTCTTAGGCCATTGGATGGAAGATAACAGATCTAAAAGGAATAAGCCCCACATTCTGCACTCATCATATATATCTGGAAAATGATAGTAAACCCTCTCGATAAATGCAAAGACGCTTAAATCCCAATCTGCGAGAGGTTGTGAATAACGAGATCTATAAATGGGCAAGTGCGGGTATCATTTATCCTATCTCTGATAGCCCCTGGGTCAGTCCCCTCCAAGTTGTCCCCAAGAAGGCTGGATTAACAATTGTCAAAAATGAGAAAGGCGAGGACATACCCACCAGAGTAGCCACATCTTGGAGAGTTTGTGTAGATTATAGGAAACTCAATAAGGCTACTCGAAAAGATCATTTCCCATTATCATTCATTGACCAAATCATTGAGAAGCTAGCTGGAAAAGAATTTTTCTGCTTTCTAGATGGATATTCCGGTTATAACCAAGTAGCCATAGCACCAGAAGATCAAGACAATACCACTTTCACTTGTCCATTTGGAACATATGCCTTCCGCCGCATGCCTTTCGGACTATGTAATGCCCCAGCAACATTTTAAAGATGTATGAAGGGAATTTTCCTGATATGATCGGCGATTTTATGGAAGTATTTATGGATGATTTCTCTATTTTTGGAGACTCTTTTGAGGAAACACTGGGATTTTTGGATAGAGTCCTCCAGAAATGCATTGAAGTGAACTTGATATTATCTTGGGAGAAATCACATTTTATGGTGAAACAAGGGATTGTGTTAGGACACGTTGTGTCAAATAAAGGGATGGAAGTGGATCCATCAAAAATTGAGACAATCACCCATTTAAGTCCACCGGTGAACATCAAAGGTGTTCGGTCCTTCCTAGGTCATGTCGGCTTTTACCACCGCTTCATCAAGGACTTTTCGAAAATTTCCCGTCCTCTCACAAAATTACTGGAAAAAGATCAAGACTTCACTTTTACTGAGGACGCATTTGAATCTTTCAAAACCCTGAAGAAAATCATCACTGAAGCACCCATCCTACAACCCCCAGATTGGAACTGTGAATTTGAGATCATGTGCGATGCATCTGATTATGCTGTAGGGGCAGTATTGGGTCAAAGGAAAGATGGGAAACCTTATGCCATTCACTATGACAGTAAAACTCTGGATGATGCTCAAAAGAACTACACTGTGACTGAGAAAGAACTTTTGGCTGTGGTGTTTTCCTTAGAGAAATTTTGATCTTACATCCTACGATCCCACATCATCATCTACACAGACCACTCAACTTTGAAATATCTCTTCACAAAGATCCATGCTAAGCCTAGATTCATTAGGTGGGTATTACTGCTCCAAGAATTTGATTTGGAGATTCGAGATAAAGCCGGAGCAAAGAATGTCCTGGCTGATCATCTTTCACGACTCCCTTCCTCAAACACAGACACAATCCCAATTTCTGATAATTTTCCAGACGAAAGTATCATGTCTATTTCTCAACTCCCTTGGTATGCAGACATCGTCAATTACATCGTCACCTCCACATTCTCTGATGATTGGCCAAAACATAAGAAAGACAAAATCAAAGCTCAAGCCCGATACTATCACTGGGAAGACCCTTTGCTCTTCAAAGAGGGTACTGATTTGATATGGAGACGATGCATCCCTGAATCTGAAGTCAACGATTTCCTAACTCACTGCCACACTTCTAGGTGTGGAGGACACCACTCGGGGAAGCGCACAGCCGCTAAAGTCTTACAATGTGGTTTTTACTGGCCCACACTCTTTAAAGATGCCCATCATTTTGCTCAATCTTGTCCTGCCAATCAGACTAATGGAACGATGACCCGCCGCAACATGATACCCCTCCAACCGTACATATAGTTGAGATCTTTGATACTTGGGGAATATACTTTATGGGACCTTTCACCACCTCACAAGGCTATCAGCACATCTTACTCGCTGTTGACTATGTATCCCATTGGGTTGAAGCCATTCCCACATGCACTGCTGATAGCGCCACTGTTGTTAAATTCCTGAACAATCTCTTATCCCGATTTGGATTACCCAAGGTGGTCATTAGTGATGGTGGTACCCATTTTCTGAACGCTTCAGTCAAGAACTTACTTAAGAAAAATGGGGTCGAACACCGGGTCTCAACTGCCTATCACCCACAGACCAATGGAATGGCCGAGCAGTCAAACCGGGAGATCAAGACCATCCTCCAGAAAATTGTTCGCTCTGATCGTAAAGACTGGTCTCAACACTTACCTTCTGCTCTTTGGGCCTACCGTACAGCGTTCCGTACACCCTTAGGAATGATCCCATATAGGTTAGTATATGAAAAGCCTTGCCATCTACCTGTAGAGATCCACCACAAGTCACTTTGGGCGATCAAGAAATGCCATTTGGATTATGATGAGGCTGGAAAGAAAAGACTATTGGACTTATCTGAACTGGAAGAACTGAGATCACAAGCCTATGATAACAACCTGCTATACAAAGAGAAAATCAAGTTGTGGCATGATGCCAACATTTCGAGGAAAACATTCAAAGAAAATCAAAAAGTAGGGCTATTTGATGCAAAACTGAAGTTATTTCCAGGAAAACTGAGATCGAAATGGAAAGGACCATACATTGTAACTCAAGTATTCGATAATGTCTCGATAGAAATTTCTGACCCAAACACTAAATCCACTTTCAGAGTCAATGGTCAAAGACTAAAACCCGTTGTTGAACCATCTGGTCCTATGCCTGTCTGCACAACATACCTTCTGTAGGAAAAATGAACCGCCACATCGCCAAGCTGAGGCATTAAATCATGCACTCTCGTGAGCCTCTCCTCACAGGTATCTTTTCGTCTTGAAGCTCGCATGCTTATTTTCACTGCATTGTATTAGACAAGTATGGGGGTACCCCTCTGCATTACATTCCAAAAAAATACATTTCACATCCCTTATGATCCTCCTATTGCGCATTTTCTTCACCATGAGGACATGGTTTCCGTTAAGTATGGGGGGTGTCTGCATAGTTTTTCAAAATTGCATACTCTTTCAAAAAACTCTCTTTTGCAAAAATTCTCCTAAAAATATTTTCAAAAGAAAGAAAACCACCAAAAATACATCCTTCCTAGTTTTATCCTATTTTGAGAAATCAGATCTTCACTGCATAAATCATAGACTGAGGTTGAGTTGACCCTAATCCACTTAACTTCATCAGAATTTCACTAGGCATGAGTTTTTAAGCTTTCTTCTGGTCCATAAGGACTTTATTCTCTCAGTTCCATTAACTCTACTGGTGAACGAACTTTTGTATCTAACTAGATTACCTGAGAAACTAGTAGCACTCTTAAACTCTTCAGTGGATATTAAGCAACTGCACATTACACTTAGCTTGATTGAGTTTATTTTACGAGATACAATTACAATCTAGTTGAGGTGAGGAGTTGTCCTCTTGGTTGTGCCAATGCCTGAACCTTATCTATAGTCAATGAAGGAACTTGACTCAGGAGAAACATGATCTCTCTAGTCTAAGTATGTCAGCAATTAAGCCAGTATCGTGCCTCCAAAGTCAATATTAAGCCGATACTACCTTTTGATGCCAAACCCAAAACAAAAACACCACAAAAAGGCATGTCACAATACAAATTACCAAAAATCACCAATCATGCAAAGATGTAAGAAGCAAAAGCAAAGAAAGAAGACCACCAAATAACCCTTCTCCACCAAAAAGCCGTGGTAGCAGCCCAATGATGCTACCTAAATTTTTAAAAGAGGCCCAAAGAGGCCCAGGGTTATGCTCTGCAAAAGGAAAAGAATGAGAGCAACGGACCAAAGCGGTCTACGGAAAACCCCAAAATTAAGTCCCATTCTCCAATAAACTATGAATTATTTTTTCTATGCTGACATACTTGGATGAAAGGAGAATATGCCTGAATCTAGGTGAGGACTGAGGCTATATGTATAGGGAATCATTCGGTACCTCGATAGATTGTGTTGATAGCTCGTTCTCTTGACTTACGAAAGCAAAAACTATCACTAACATTGTTTATATCCACTCAAGGTCAAAGAGAATACATGTTTTTTAGGGATGAGCTGACTTGATCGACCTTCTGAAACCATGTCTGATTTTGTTGGAACTGAGATGCTGTTGAAACTACAAAACTCGAGTCAAGTCGACTATTCGAACAAATCATTAATCCATGGGTCGACTCTACTGAAGTTTGTGTATTTGTGTGGTTAGGAACTGAAAACTCAAAGACTTTGTGGGAGTGTCTGCTGCAAACCCTCACCAGAACTACCTTGGCTAATTTCCTTGTCCTTCATTATTTCTTATCTTCATTTTGCTCGGGACTAGCAAAATTTAAGTATGGGAGTGTGATGATTACATGATATGTTGTGATAATAGGCTTAAATTATGTGGAAGACAATATGAATTCTTGATTTACAAACTCTAAAATCACATAATCTATGTCTAATTTATTCCATGTACACAACAAGAGAAAGAACCTTTTAATTACGCATAAATCGACAAATCATGGTTTTTATCTGGGAAAATATTTTCAAAGATGTTGATGGATATTTTATTCGACAGGAGTATTCAAATATCGAGATGTATAAACGTCCATTACTCTAAATAAACAATCATATTTTTAAGAGAAAGAAAAATGTATTGGGATCATAGTTTGACAAAATAAACAACACTTTCATTTAGGCTCTACAAAAGCCTATACCTTTTGTTGGAAAGAAATGAGAAGGGATAATAGTACAAATTCCCAAAACCTTTAAATGCTTAAGGCCTCCCATGCATGTACATTCACCTTCTCTCTCCCATTAACCATGAGGATAGCCGTCCATTCATCCTCTCTCTCCATTCATCCTCTCTCTCTCCTACCCATGCAACTCCCAATGCATGAATGCATTTATTGATTTTGTTTGCACATGCATGTGACCTTTCACTCCATTTTCAAGAGGCGCACATTGCATATATATAATGGAGTCCCCTTTGAGCACGTAGATGGCCCTCGCTTCCCCTGGCTATATCTCTTCTCACGCACAGCACGCATACTCCTCCCTCTCTCGTTCTTTTTATCTCATGCATACCCTCTTCTCTCTCTCATTTTTCTTATGCAGATGACGCCTAATATGTAGCAGTCACCACGAGAACGCCCAGCTCCAGTCCATCTTCAGCACGAAGTTTTCCTCTTGCGTACACGCCGCTGTGCGCGGCTCCTCCTCCTCCAACTCTCAAAGCCGCAGCCACTATCCGGTGCGTCCTCCTCTTACACGCACAACTGTTGTGTGCGACCTCGTCTTCGCCGGCACGCACCAGCACACTCCAAACCCCTCGCACTTCAGCCAAACTCCAGCCCGCAGTTGGGCGTGCAGGTGACCAACTGCAACAACCGAGCCCCTCACGTGCAGGTGCACGAGTGGTTGTGCGCCCCCTCTGTTGTGCGCAACCTCCAGCACATAATCCCCGTGCCAATCTCCTTCAGCCATACTCCAGCCGCAGTTGTGCGGCTTTGACTCGCTACGCCCACACGTGTCCTCCTTCTCCTTGCTGCAGCTCGTAGCTGTGCGGTTTCGTCTCCAACGTGCACCCCTTCTTCCAACACAACACCAAAGTTGCATCCATGCATGAGCATAAGATTATCTCTCTCTTTCTTTATTTGCTTCACTTTATTTACTTGTCAATTGCACTTATACCCTTGAACTCACTTTTTAAGTCATTTCAAGTATATCTTTTTGTTTCAACATTAATTAGTTGCAAGCATTGGATCATGTCTTTAATATCCTCTCTAATTGCATCTACATTTTTTATATGTCATTTCATGTGTTGAAACATCGTCTTAAAACACTCGAAAAACACTCGAAATCAAGTTTGACATCCTCTCAAGAAAATCATCATCACATTTCGTTTCATCAGATTGAGATTAGAATCAAGTTTTAAATGTTGAATTAAAATTGCAAACTTACTTAGTCCCTGTGGAATCGATCCTCTACTTGTTGCATACTTGTTGCTTACATTCATCGTGCTTGTAGTTGTAATATCATTTGTTTGATTGCGATTTTTCGTGGAACAACAACGACGTGGTAAAATTATCTTCTTTAAACTGCAGAAAATCGTGTCAACGGTGTAGGGGACCTGGAGCTGCTCCGGTGAGGTTGGGTGAGGGGTGATCTGGGGGGTCTCTGCACGCGACAAGACCTGCAATGAGTTGCTCTGACTTGGAGGTAAACTCTGGTCTAGGTTATTAGAGATGAACACCAAAGAAGCAACGGGGAATGGGCCTCGATCTCCGGCGGTCACATAGAGGGAGATCGTGGACCTAATCCTGGAGATACGGGCTAAGATCAGGGTGATCAGGCTACGTAGGATGATGGAGGGTAAGCGTGCGAAGGTATCTGAACAGTTGGATGTGGGTGACAGAGCTCCGACTGACTGGTCGGAGATGGCGGAGCACATGCGGTGCAAGATAGAAAGAATGGATCGAATGGACTAAGACGGAAGATAAGATGCTCACATGAAGATCTAGATCAACTCCTGGGCTTCAGGCGAAGGTGGGAGTCGGGGTTATGACCTCGACCAAGTGGCGGCAAGCAAGGGAGGCTTCTCGTGGATGAGGTCTGTCCATGAAGAGGGAGCGTCAGTTTCACATCACCAAATCGATCACCGGAGGGCCCCCTCAGATGGTTGTCACCACGTTGAAGATTTCTAGGGTATCGAGAGGGAGTGAGGCACGAGCTGCCGAGCTGGGGGCGGATAAGAGATTTTATAGCAGTCACAGGTGGTTGGAGAGATCAGGTTGAAGCGCGCGAACCGAGGATGATCCGTGCCTTCCTAGGGATCTGCAAGGATCACAGATCCATGGGGAAGGTGCGGGCGAAGATTTGGAGCATGGGCACGCGTGATCCGCCTGGGATAAATGGGAGAAAGAGGTCCGGCGGAGCAGTCGGGTTGGGTCAAGCGCTGGAAGAGGGGGTTGACCCGAGTCAACGATCCATCGTGGACCAATCAGAAAATTGGATTCACAAATATATATATATATATATATAATTAATAAAAAAATAGTAAATGACTTTAAATCAAAAAGTGTATAAAATGAAAAATGTTTGTTATTTTTCAAGATATTTTCCTATGATTTTTATTTATTTTTATGAAAAACAATTATTATGTATGCAGTATATTGTATTATATACATGTATATTATACCTATGTGTTTTGTACAATTATTTTTAATTTGTTATTTTTACATAAATACTCCAATTTTCTATTTTATTTAATTACAAAATAATTTTTGGAGTCTAAAACACTTTTTGTTTTATTTTTATTATGTATTTACAGGTATAAAATAAATAGGGAAGTAAACCTATATACATGTATTATGTACAAGTGAGAGAAAGAATTTTATTCTATTTTTATTTTATTTTTCTTATTTTTATTTTGTTTTTAAAAATATATACAAGGAAGTAAAAAACATATTTTTATTTTCATTTTTGTAAAAAAATAATTATGTACACATATGATACATATTATATAAGGTGGAGTGGCCCTATCTCTCTCTACTTATTTTATTTGGTGATCACGCCGATGCTTGGCCCTCTCTTGGGCTTCGGATCACTCAGTATTTATTCTAAATACTTCCTTCTTTTTCTCTTTATTCTTTATTCTTTTTATTTTTGCACAAATACATGCTAATTATGTACTATTAACACATGCATGTTTATTGCTAAGTTATTGTATTTACACCTATTTACGTGATACATTGCTAAGATAATTAGCTAAAATAAAAGAATAAAGAGTGATGAATAGGGATTCATCACCACCTCACGTGATGCGTCACCGTGAGGTGACGTGTCTAGGATCAAAATGCAATATATCAAAATACGGGGATCTTTTGCAAATAGTATAAAATATTTAAATGACAGATGAAAGATTTAGTACTATTAGTTAAATACAAAAAAACATGTGGGCGAGATTGCAAAATACTCATGCAAGAGCTCGATCTAACGATGAAGCGTGATCACTTGGATACGTGCGACTAACCGACGTTTGATACCTTTCGGTTCGGACGGCCGCGATTAGAACGCCACGGAGGATCAACAAGAGGGCTCAATAGGATCTGACGGCTGCTGCTGCAATTGGGGAGAGGAGGGGAGATCAACAGCGGAGAAGCCCTCTTGAAGAACAGGGACAAACTGGCATTGGGCGAGCTTCTCCGAGCAAAATACGGCTACTCTGATGATCCCAGAAGCTCGAAAAATGGTCGGCAAGGTTCCTGGACGGGTCCTCGAGTGGCAGGAGGTGCCAAAATGGCGAGAGATCGGTCGGAGCGCCGCTGCGAGGTCGGAGGAGGATGCTCAGGAACCAACTTCCTGCAAAATTCGACCCCTTGGGGGGGTCCTTTGGCTCCTGACCCTGCACATGAGGTTCTAGTAAGAAAGCACGGGCACAGGAGCTCTTATTTGGTGGTGGAATGGGTCGGAGATGGGTCGGGCGGTGGTGGTGGCCGGAGCAGAGCTCCGCCGAGGGCGTTTAGGTTGAATATACAGGTTAAACACTCAAATGCATCCTGGAAATGAATCCTAAAGCTATTTCTAGGTTGGAAGTGCACAAAAGAATGGATAGAAAACATGTGCCTCATCGGTGGACCGGAAAGCAGGGACCTCGATGGCCAATGTTGGCCGAAAATTGAGGTAGAAGCTCCTCCGCCCTCTCCTGACCTGCTACAAGGTGCTGGAGATCCCCCTATCACTGGGATCGATCCGGAGCACGCCTCAGAGGAGGCCAAAGTTAGGGGAAAGGGTTCAAAAAGTGGAAGAAGGCGAAGGTTGGGTTTTGTACAAGTGATCGGGGGTGGCGAGAAAGATTGAAGAATATCGAGCGTATCAAATGTCCAATCCTCGATGCAAACATAGGGCGTGTAAGATCATTCTACAAGGAGAAAAAGTCGAGAAGACATCATCGCGGTTCGATGAAAGATGTGGACCTACAAAAACCGAGAAGAAGGGACAAAACACAAGTCTGATAGGGGGCAGACCTTGGTCAAAGAGTTGATCAAGGTCAACTAACGGGAGGAATCTGGTTGGTCCACGTGGACCAACCAGAAAAATCCCTACAAAAAAGATTTAGAAATTCGATTAGAAATAATAAATGATTTTAATAATTTTAAGTTATAAAAAAATATATTATTATTTTTATAAAGTATTTTATTATGATTTTTATTTATTTTTTAGAGGCTTACGATTACAAGTTACTTTTGAGGGCTATATATAGGTATATTTATCTATGCATTTGAGTATTTTATTTTTATTTTTATTTTTTTATTTTATTTAATTCAGTTTATTATTTTATATATTTATAACTTATTTTAAGATACTTGAATATATATTTTTACTTTATTTTTTTGATGTATTATATACAACTAAATAATTAGAAGTATTAATTATATAAGTAAAGTTATAGGTATTTTACCTATATGTTTTAAACAAGTATTTTATTTTTTGCATTTTATTTAGTATTTAATCTTGTTTTAATGTAAATATATTACATATTATATTTACAAATTATAAAAAATATATAAAATTCAAAAAATAATGAATAATAAATAAAATGAATATTTTTAATCAGTACAACTATACAATAGGGGTCCAAACCTAACTTTCACACAGTAACTCCAAAAAATATAAAACCACCTTCATTAAATAGCTTGTTAAAAGTTATAAAAAATTAAGTTGATTTTGATATATTTTAAGTTTTTATTTAGGAGATATGGGATCTGAGAGTTGGGGGTTTTGGAATTATATTCAAAACATCACTTTTTATCTGTATATTATTTTTTGTATGAAATAAATTTTTTGTTTTTCTATATTTCATTATCTACAAATTTCACGTACAAAGTTTCTTTATTTGAGGTATGAAAAGTAGAACTAAAAATTGGTCCAAAATGAATAAAATGAATAAAATTAAATGGATTTTCATTGTATTTTGGTCATTATCTCCCCCTTATTCCTTGTCGACCTAGCCATCGAGATTGCCTAGGTCTCAGGGTTTAGGGTCATAAATATTTTCAATATTTTATTTTATCTTTTATTTTCTTTATTCTATAGTTTTGACATTAAAACAGTATTTTATACACTATTTACACCACAATGATGAATGAATGCTAAAATGCCTAAATTAAGGGTATTTATGCACATTGACTAGGGTTTTTAAGGTCAAAATGATAGATAAAGGTGATGAAGTGGAAATTTATCAATCAACAACTTTTGCATTAATTATGCATACTAATTAATATTTTGAAATAGTAAATCTAACCAGTTTTATTTTTGGTATTTTTCGCAATACCATATTTAAATAATGTCCAGTTTTGTGTTGGGCGACATTACGTTGGGCAATGTTTGTATCCTCATATGTTTTTTTCCTAGAATCTATGGTTTCTTTTGTAATGATTAAATATTTTTTGTATTTATTGTGGTTCCTTCAAGATTAGTCAGTCATTTGTAAAATATGTACGGTTCGTTGTAGAATACAATTCATATTAGCAATTAATGCATGATTTTTTGTAATTAGGGATTTTTACACCCATAACCCTTAGTAATTTCGCAATAACATTCATAACCATATATAATCACGAATTACATGAGAACCCCCGGATAGTTACTCCATCTCATATTCATACCCTCCGTTAGTTTTTCCTTTAATCCAACCATATAATTGGGTTAATCTAACCCTTATCCTATCCAATAGCTGTAAAAAATTCAAATAAAAATAAAAAGGGATATTTACCCAGCAGACCCTGAAATCTTTCGAAATTACCTCTACGACCTTTGAAACATCGTAATTCCTCCCACGACCCCGTAATCTTGCTCCGTCTTACCCTACGAACCCTACCGTTAAAATGATACATCTAGAGTTAACTTTCTTGAGTTAGAGGCGAGTTAATCTAACCAATCCGCGATCGGACGGCTAGAATCAAGCAAGAGAAGGAAAAAAAATCCACCCTCCTCACGAGTCTCGACCTGACCGGAGGAGGTGTTGGGGCGGCGTTCCACCTGAACGAGAGAGATGGGGAGGAGCTTCAAATAGGCGAGGGTCGGGGGGAGGGCTGGGGACGAGCACGTGTTGACGTCCTGGAGGAGGGGAAGGGGCTTCAACTGGCACACCAGGGGAGGAGCGTCTAACCGGTGCCCGGGGCATGGGAGGCATCGCGGGGGGGGGGGTGGGGGGGTGGGGGGGTGTTCAGCAGGAAGGGGGGCTGGGTTGGGGTTTGCAGGGGAGGCTTCGCGGCGCCGGGGGGGAGGGGGTGCGGGGGAGGCATCGCGAGGGTGGGGTTCCGTAGGAGGGGGAGCTGGGTTGGGGTTTCGCTGGGGAGGCATCACGGCCCGGGGAGGCATCGCGGGAGGGGGGGTTCCGCAGAAGGGGGAGCTGGGTTTGGGGTTTCGCAGGGGAGGCGGAGGAGGCATCACGGGGGTGGGGGGTGCTGTGGGTTGGGTCCATCCTAGACCCGGGGGAGCTTGCGGCCGCCGAGGTGGGGGGTGCTGGGTTGGCTCCGTCCTCGACCTGGGGGAGCTGGCGGCTGCCGGGGGCAGGGGGGGTGCTGGGTTGGCTGCCGGGGGCAGTGGGTCGAGACGGAGGGGGGACCAATGGAGGCTAAGCAGGGAGAGGGAGAGGGAGTGGCACTTATGGTAAATTTGATAGATAAAATAGGCATAATGTATAAGAAGATAACAGAATCTGGTTAACTTTAACGGCTTAATGGATGAGAGTTAACCACAGGGTCTGTGGAGTAAGAGTTAGCAAGATTACGGGGTCGTGGGAGGAATTACGATATTTCAAAGATCGTAAAGGTAATTTCGAAAGATTTCAGGGTCTGCTGGGTAAATATCCCAAATAAAAAACATCTCTCTCCAGCCGTTGGTGATGAGTACTCTTCCTTCCACCTTTTGCAATTCATCTTGTCACGTACAGATTTAAGAAACAGCATTCGTGTGTTCTACCTATGGGAGTTCTGAAACTTAGATCTATTCAATAAAGAATCAGTCTATCAAACTAAACAAGATCTATTCAATGCAGCTTGCTCAGGCATCAAACTATACAAGATCTATTCAATGCAGCTTGCTCAGGCATATTCTGAAACTTATAAATTTCTTTGATGCAGTTCGCAGGGATAAAAACTCATATAGCAGATGTTTACGGAGGCGCAGCTGATCTCGATGTTATGATAATCAATATCGTAAGTCAAAAGTAATATATACCAACAAAACATGCTGTTATCATAAATAAATATAGCAGAGATCGGTGTTCCTGTCTGTGCGAAGAACTGATGATGAACACGCATGTAATCTTAGAAAACAAAGTTAAAAAGCTGAAGTAAATGATAGATTTTTAACATATGATCTGCACGTATCAATGACCTTAGTGTTTCACACCTTTATCTGAAATATGCGTCCGCGCGTTTGATAGGGCAATTCTGGTTTGGTAAATTAAATACAGATATGTGGTCATTAAAAATCCATCATTTACTTGTGCGGCGGGGAGGGGGAGCCTGCGAGAAGAGAAGGGGGGAGGTCGGGTGTGTGCTTGTGCTTCCGAGGGTCGGGGGAAGCCTGCGAGAAGAGAAGGGGGGTGAGGAGGTCGTCGGGGGTGTGCTTGTGCGGCAGGGACGGGTTGCTGGTCGAGGTCCGAGGGAGTTGCAGGTGGGGGAGGCGTCGGAGGAGATCTTGTTGTCAGCCACTCATGGGGAGAGGTGATGGCATGATTTGAAAATAAGAATGATTTTAGGGGTGATTTTGTCTTTTTTTAACGGAAACCGTCAAATATAACGGACATCTCAAGCGGAACATAACACGGGGTTATGTCATGTAAGAGTTAAGCATTACTCAGGATTTCTCATGTAAATCGCGATTATACAGGGTTATGAATGTTATTGCGGAATTACTCAGGGTTATGGGTGTAAAAATCCCTTGTAATTATTGTATGGTTCTTTGTAGAATAAAATTTGTATGATTCTTTATAAAAATACAATAGTCATTCACGCTCAATCAATGAGTAAAATAGAATCGAAATATGTATAATACACATTCAAAATGTATAATGCACATAAAAATGTATAATACACATCTAATATACAAGATGTATAAAAAACTACAATTTTCATTTTCACTCAATTATATATAATACACATCAAAATTGTATAATACACATCAAATAGTGTATAATACACATCAATATTGTATCTCCGTGTCGACGGGAACCACCTTGCCGATGAGGTCGTGCATGATGTTGGGAAGCCTATGAATAGGATGAAGCCCTCCTCCTCCGCCAAGAGACCTGCAAGTCGAACGAGACGAGGACAATGCTATGCACAGTGACACTCCTCGTCACGTTGCTTCCATTCCTCCTCTCACGTTACCCTGTGCTGCAGTCCAACGTTGCCGCATGCATCATATAATCTCGCTCAATCCCGCCAACAAAGACGTCCATCGTATGATCCGGCGTAATTCCCCTGCTCGTCTCCGCTCTCAAGCCACTGGATTCTGATAGATCCACCGACGTCGTGCTCGGCGTCGTCCTCGTTGCAATCGTCTACAGCATCGTCGACGTCGCCCGCAAGGAATTCATCCTCCTTTTCTCCCGCACGTCACTCGCCTCCTTGCACTATACATCAGATCCGGTCCACCTGATCGCCTGGAGGAGGAACCATCGCCCCAAGTCGAGCATCGCGTCGAGCATCATCTCGCGTCCCGATCGCCCATCGCCACTGGAGAAGACGCCTCCGTCGTCCTTTTTTTGCGAGATTTCGAATTTGAAAGGAATGATTAGAAGAGAGATTAATGAGGAGATATTTTAGGTGGTTATAAACTATATTTAGATAATGTATACTGACCAAAATAGATTTTTGATTAATTAAATAATATTACTAATATACTTTTGATAATAACCATCATATCAATTATGGATGCATGGGATCGTTGACCTTCCTTAAGGATAGAGAATCAAGTCTCATTTAAAAGATATCCTACACACACATAAACATATACAAGGCAAGGTTAAACTTATCCCCTTCTAAGATCCGTTTATTCGTTTACATGACACTCAACATACACCATTCTCTATAAAAGGAAGGTATGGGACACTATAATCATATATAAAAATACAACCAAACTTCCTTCATATTTCTTTCTTTATTTACTTTAATACGCTATGAGAGTATTAGTCTAGGAGAAGCTTTGTGCTCTCCTTCCATGGAAAGCTCTCTTGTTTTCCTGGAAGTCGCTCTCGCAGCGAATCTTCCAACGATTCTTGATAGTGTACCGTTAATGCATTAAGTACAACATATGGAGGATCCAAATACTTCCTATTTTCATTTCCTACAATCTGGAAGGCATCATTGATGGCATCGGCCTTACCCTTGCGGTATATATGTTTGATCTTAGTAGAAAAGAATTCTAGTCAATCGTGATTATCTAAAATGCCAGCATCATGACTAAATTGTGTACCTTGAATCCTAGCCATTTGATCTAGGTTGAAGATGTTGTATTAAAATTGTATATATAGGTTTTAATTGGAAAATCTATTGGTTACAATTGACATTCAATTTGGTTTCAATTGGGAAACCAAATGGTTTGGAGGGAAAGCGGGAATTCCCAAATTTGAAACATGGTTGAGTTTGGGTGGAAGTTTAGTACCATACCTTGGAGATCTAAACTTTTGGTGGACTTATATATGAGTCCACACCCCAAGCTCTTGTAGCAATAGTAGAGAGGAGGAATGGAGGACCACACACGCGCGCGCTCCGCTCCGCTCCGTCTCCGGCTCCGGCTCGGGAGAGTCAATTCGGATCTTGATACTTTTGCTGTGGGTTTCATTTACGCAATTTTGAAAACCAAAGGTCGCGTTTTTAGGACGCAAGCCCCTCTATTTATATCCCTCACTCGACTCGGTTTTTCTTCACTCGCAAGAAAAAACCTCTCTCATGCCGTTTCTCTCTGGTTCTTCCTCTCACGGACGAACGTTCTCTTCTTCCTCTCTCGACTGCAGTTCTCTGAGGTACAATCGAGGACGATCCCGTTGGTGTGCGCTGACGACGATCGTGAACCGTCGTATCCTGGGAGCAGATCGCCAGTACCCTACGCACCGGTATTGTGGGGGCGATATCTTCTCTAAGGACAGTCCATTACATGGACGCTTCGGTGACTTCTAAACTGATCTCTATTTTATTTTGTTTGCCGCAATATGTTTATTGCTTTACCCTTTCTGGATCATGCCCGTGTTATTTATGTTTCTGTTCTTTTAACCGGTTCCTGTTTGCATTGAATAATCGGATAATGATTGAGAAACTTTTGATTAATATGATTTTAATCTGTTTCGTTTCTCTGTTAATTCATTTGCATCCGATATTATATTGTTTAATGTATGCACTGGTAATCTTATTTACAACAATCTTAGAGAAGATATCTGGAACCGATTTTAAAATGTCGGAAACAATGTTTAAATCGAGGGTAGATATGACGGGATGCCTGAAAAATTCGGTGGACAGAATTTTAAGCGTTGGCAACAACGCATGAAGATCTGGTTAACCACCATAGGGTTAATCTCGATGCTTGAAACTGACTGTCCTACGGTGGAGGCGGAAAACCCCTCACCCGATAGCCATAAGGCGCAATCCGCGTGGAAGGAACGCGACCGTATATGTCATGCTTGCATCTTGTTGGCTCTGTCCAACACTTTGCTTGACGTATATTGTTCGTCCACGCAGACTGCGAAGGGGCTATGGGAAGACTTGGATCGGAAGTATAACACCGAAGATCTCGGTATTGAGAAATACTCCGTAGCCAAATTTTTGAAGTTTTCCATGGCCGAAGGGAAGTCTGTTTCTGAACAGGCACACGAGTTTTTACTCCTGCTCCATGGTTTAGAGGATGCCGAAATGAAACTTCCAGAGAAGTTTCAGGTCATGTGCATCATAGAAAAATTCCCAAAGTCGTGGGAAGACTTCGGTATGACCCTTAAACACAGAAAGAGGAAAATTTCTATGGATGACTTGATGGTGGCTATTTCCATAGAGGAGGAACACAGGAAACAAAAACATGTGCTTCCTGTTGATATTCAGGCTAAGGTTAATCTTGTGACCTCGAAGGGCAAGGATAAGAAGGGAAAGGGACTCAATAACAATAAAATGAAACCAAAGGGCAAGATCCAGAAAAAGGCAACGAATAAACCCTGCTGGCACTGTAATCAGGTTGGCCATTGGAAGAAGGACTGTCCGTCCTTGAAGGCTCAACCTAAGGCTACAGACGGGAGTCCACAAGTGAACATGATCACTATGGGACTCGGGGCTAGCGAGGGGTATGTCTCTGTAAAACCTGAACTATACAGTATCCATGATCCAAATGAGTGGCTCGTGGATACGGGAGCCAATGTAAATATATGTTCTGATAGAATGTTGTTTTCTTCTTATCAGACCTGCAGCGGTGGGACTGTGAAGATGGGGAACGATTCTGCAGCCAGGGTGCTAGGGTCGGGACAAGTCAACTTGAGGTTCTCCTCTGGACGTGTCTGGACGTTGCACAGGGTGCTGCATGTTCCTGACATCAAGAAGAATGTGTTATCCGGCTCTATCTTAGTTAGAAATGGTTTTGAATTAAACTTTAAATGTAATAAAGTTGTTATTCTGAGACATGGTGTCTTTTATGGTAAAGGCTATTTGGTTGACTTTGATTTGTTATTTAGAATTAGATGTGATTCAGTAAACATCAATGAATTGAATATTTTGAATGATGAATGTTCTAATTCCGTGTCTCATGTTGTGAATAATCTAGAATCTTGTGATCTGTGGCATGGTAGATTGGGTCATGTAAACCTAAATTCGATTAAAAGAATGATGAATTTAGAGTTGATCCCTAAACACACAATTGATAAAACTCAAAAATGTGAGATATGTGTGCAAGCAAAGACACCTAGGAAGTCTTTTCAGTCTGTCTCTAGAGATAGTGAGATCTTGGATCTAGTGCACACAGATATCTGTGAGTTTAATGGTGTGTTGACCCGAGACAATAAGAAATACTTTATCACCTTTATAGATGATGGCAGTAGATACTGCTATGTACATCTAATGAAAACCAAGGATGAAGCCTTAGAGAAATTTCTTATCTTTAAGAATGAGGCTGAGACACAAACAGGAAAAGTGCTTAAACGCCTTAGGTCAGATAGAGGAGGTGAATATACCTCTAACTTATTTGATGAACAATGCAAATCTTTTGGCATAGTTCATGAAGTTACGGCCCCATATTCATCGCAATCAATGGGATAGCAGAACGGAAAAATAGAACCTTAACTGACATGATCAATGCTCTCCTACAGAGTTCTGGACTTCCAACCTATATGTGGGGAGAAGCCTTGAATACGGCTTGCCATATTCTGAATAGGGTGCCTCCAAGACATATGGAAAAGTGTCCATTTGAACTTTGGAGAAATAGGAAACCGAGTTTAAGATATCTCAAAGTGTGGGGCTGTCTCGCTAAGGTTTTAGTCCCAGAACACAAGAGAAAGAAACTTGGTTCTAAAACTGTTGATGCGGTCTTCTTAGGTTACCTGGAAAATAGCTATGCATATAGGTTCTTGGTAATTCGGTCCGAGATACCGGGCATAGATGTCAACACTATTGTTGAACTCCGTGATACTACCTTCTTTAAGGGATGTCTTCCCATTGAAGACAGGGATTCCTCAGAATCTGACCATTGAGGGCGCCTCCACATCAGGATCTATTCCAGATCAAGTGGAAAGGATATCGAATGTGGGGGTTGAGACTCAACCTGAACCCAATGATCTCTCTGATGAGATTGAGCCAAAGGAGGAGTAAGAGACCTCGGACAGCCAAGGATCTGGGTAGCGACTTCGTTGTCTACCAGATCGAGGGTGATCCACCAAGTTACAAGGAAGCCATGGCTTCATCTGAAGCAAAACAATGGAAGGAAGCCATCAAATCTGAGATGGATTCCATTATGGCTAATGGAACTTGGGAGTTGGTTGATTTACCCAAAGGGTGCTCTACTATTGGGTGCAAGTGGGTGTTTAAGAGAAAGCTTAGACCTGACGGATCAATTGAAAAGTACAAAGCCAGATTAGTTGCCAAGGGCTTTAGGCAAAAGGAAGGTATCGATTATTTTGATACCTATTCCCCTGTGACTAGGATGACCACAATCCGGATGCTCAAAGCATTGGCATATGTATATGATCTCTCTATCCACCAGATGGATGTGAAGACCGCCTTCTTGCATGGCGATCTTGAGGAAGAGATCTATATGGATCAACCTGATGGGCTTGTGACTCCTAGGAATGAGGGAAAGGTTTGCAAGCTTGTCAAATCCCTTTACGGATTGAAACAAGCACCAAAGCAGTGCAATGAAAAGTTTGAGAAGACTATTTTATCATGTGGCTTTAAGGTTCATGAATCCGATAAGTGTGTTTATTTTAAGGTGAAAGGTGATGAGTGTATTGTCTTGTGCCTATATGTTGATGACATATTGTTGTTTGGATCACATATGAGGATTATTAATGAGACTAAGGTTTTCTTGAGTAGCAAGTTTGAGATGAAGGACATGGGTGTTGCTGATGTGATCTTGGGTCTCAAACTGACAAGGTCAGTTGATGGGATTGTAATTTCTCAATCTCACTATGTTGAGAAGGTACTTGAGAAATTTGGATATCAAGATTGCAAATTTGTAAGCACTCCCTTTGATTCATCCAAAACGCTGTTTAAGAATAAAAGTGGAGTACCTGTGGCCCAGCTAAGGTATTCACAAGTGATAGGAAGTTTAATGTATCTTGCAAATTGCACGAGACCTGATATTTCATTCTCGGTTGCAAAGCTGAGTAGATACACTAGCTGTCCTGACCGTACTCACTGGGAGGCTCTGGATCGAGTACTGAAGTACTTGAAGGGAACTATTTCCTTTAGTTTGCATTATGGTAGACATCCATCTGTACTAGAAGGATACAGTGATGCAAGCTGGATAGGGAAAATAGAGGAGTCTGGGAATAATGGTGTTACAGGGTATGTATTTACCCTTGGAGGCGGTGCAGTCTCCTGGAGGTCTGTGAAGCAGACCATTCTAGCTCGATCTACTTTTGAGGCCGAGTTGTGTGCTTTGGACACAACTGGAATTGAGGCTGAATGGCTAAGGGAACTTCTGTCTGAAATTCCCATGGTAGGTCAGCATGTTCCTGCGATCTCGGTACATTGTGATAATATGACCACAATTGCCAAGATCAAGAGTTCAAAGTTCAACCAGAAAACAAGGAGACACATACAAATCAGACTTAAGACGTTAAGGGATTTGGTGTCTCGAGGAGTGTTGGCTGTGGATTTTGTTGGATCCAAAGACAACACGGCAGATCCGTTGACTAAGGGACTTGATAGATCTTTAGTCCTAAAGTCTAGGCTTGGGATGGGACTGAGACCCATTGGGAGTTCCTCTATAGTAGCAACCCAACCTAACTGAGTGGAGATCCCACAAAGTAGGTTCAATGTGGTAATAACAAGCTGTTAGGAGAACTGGTTGGCACTCTAAGTTTAATGCGTAAGCATGAGTGTCTTATCCCTGGAATCCTGAGTGCCATTTAAGCTGCAAGTTTAGGAAGAGCGTAGGCTCTGAATGGGTTCAAGCCTTTGGGCAGGATGTTAGCAGTACATCCTTGGAGAACGCCACCTATGTGAGTGTTACTGTGGGCCGCAGTTAAAGGAAGAAGGTCTTTCCTGAACACACTCATGAAACAGGATAAGGGTGCATGGCCTTTAAGAGCACCAACCCTGAAGATTGTACCAAAAATAACTCTTTGTTGTTTCTACCGTATGCTTTAACACCAAGGTCTGAAGTTCAAGACGTAGTTCACTTCGTTCTTGTTAAAGTGAAAGTAGTAAACTCAGGTAGAGGTTCAAACCGGAAGGTACCTTTACTGAAAGCAAAGTGTGGGCAGCCGAAAGAAGTCTCTTGAATACCTTTTGAATCTCTTTTTCAAATTGGTGAATTCGTGGGGGATTGTTGTATTAAAATTGTATATATAGGTTTTAATTGGAAAATCTATTGGTTACAATTGACATTCAATTTGGTTTCAATTGGGAAACCAAATGGTTTGGAGGGAAAGTGGGAATTCCCAAATTTGAAACATGGTTGAGTTTGGGTGGAAGTTTAGTACCATACCTTGGAGATCTAAACTTTTGGTGGACTTATATATGAGTCCACACCCCAAGCTCTTGTAGCAATAGTAGAGAGAAGGAATGGAGGACCACACACGCGCGCGCGCGCTCCGCTCCGTCTCCGGCTCCGGCTCCGGCTCCGGCTCCGGCTCCGGCTCCGGCTCCGGCTCCGGATCGGGATCGGGATCGGGAGAGTCAATTCGGATCTCGGATCTCGATACTTTTGCTGTGGGTTTCATTTGGTAAGTTGATTAAATTAATCACATGATTAATTTGGTAAGTCGACTTAAATGGGAATTCAACTCGCCATTATGGGCGCGTTTTTTGGGATCCGAAAGGATGCGTTCTCGGGACGCAATTTTGGAAACCAAAGGTCACGTTTTTAGGACGCAAGCCCCTCTATTTATATCCCTCACTCGACTCGGTTTTTCTTCACTCGCAAGAAAAAACCTCTCTCACACCGTTTCTCTCTGGTTCTTCCTCTCACGGACGAACGTTCTCTTCTTCCTCTCTCGGCTGCAGTTCTCTGAGGTACAATCGAGGACGATCCCGTTGGTGTGCGCCGACGACGATCGTGAACCGTCGTATCCTGGGAGCAGATCGCCAGTACCCTACGCACCGGTATTGTGGGGGCGATATCTTCTCTAAGGACAGTGCATTACATGGACTCTTCGGTGACTTCTAAACTGATCTTTGTTTTATTTTGTTTGCCGCAATATGTTTATTGCTTTACCCTTTCTGGATCATGCCCGTGTTATTTATGTTTCTGTTCTTTTAACCGGTTCCTGTTTGCATTGAATAATCGGATAATGATTGGGAAACTTTTGATTAATATGATTTTAATCTGTTTCGTTTCTCTGTTAATTCATTTGGATCCGATATTATATTGTTTAATGTATGCACTGGTAATCTTATTTACAACAGAAGAATCGTTCTATGTAACCCCTCATATTGTACCATAACTCAAAAGGATTGTGGTCTCGTTGCCTAGTCAGCGAGCATATAGTTGTGGGTGAGGGAGCAGGTCTATGGGGGTATCATGGGAGATAAGTTTTATTAACAAAATCTAATCTATTTGGGTATATAGATCTGTTTGTATCAGTGATCCATTGGTACGAGAGTAATATATATAAACTCCCACAGGCTTAGGGCTCTCAAAATCCTATGTACCTTCTTTTTTCCTCACATAATGAAAATCGATCACCACTGCCTAAGGACGTAGCCTAGTTACGGGTAAACCTTATAAATATATGTTTCTTTGTGATTGCATGATTAACCATTTTGTGTGTATACCACTTATGTGATTCACAACAAATTGGTTGATTTTCTCTATGGCTGAGAGCATTTGTGCGCAACTTGCTTCATTTTCCACTGCCCACGAAGTATGGAAATATGAGCATTGTTAACTATGTTTCCAATGTACGAGAACTAGCTACAAATCTTGCCCTTTGTGGCATCCTGTTGTAGATGTGATTACCAGCTAACCTATTCCAACTTCTCATGAAGATGATGATTTTCTTTTAAGTCATGATCAAATTCACAAGAAGATCCATTCATCTATTAACATTAATTATGCCAACTTTTCACCTCGTCCTCGAGGTTATGAATCAGCCATTCATGGTTCTAATTTTCATGAAAGATCACACTAAGATTCCCATGGTCCCTCTGTAGCAAGGGAGCATGACCGCTTCTGACCTGACGCATGTCAGATCTGTATTAAAAATAACCATACTATTTTATCCTGCTCTATTAGATACGATGGGTATGCTTTTCTCCTTCTCCACATGTTAATTTTTCTTCTTACGAAGAAACTCCTCGTTTGGTTTTTTTAACAAGCTCGGATACTTGCGGGTGGATCGGACTTGTGATCCGGATTACTGTAAATAATAATCTCAAATAACCACAATATCACTTAACACTTTCAATCGCAATATAGACAAGAAAACCACAAGTGCACAAGTATTTAACATGGAAATTTTCTTGGGTAAAAATCACGACCTGGGTCTCCCGACTCAGACTTTCAACCAGACGCAAATGGGTCTTACCATTAAACCGAGTTGCTTACGTGGGCAACCCAACCATTTACAACATGAGTTGACTACCAATCAAGTCCACTGTTTACAACTTGAGTTGTTTACGCGGACATCTCAAAACTGCATACATATTAACAGACCTAAAAAACTCAATATCAAAGTAAATATGCATTGAATAATAAGAGGTAAAATTAAAACAATCTTACAGAGTAAGAAGCATGGTCATAAGAATCAATCTCAGAGAAACAGAGTTGTCGGAATGAAGAGCGCAATAGAAAATTGCTCTTGAATACTTTCTCTCAAAGTATAGAGTAGAAAGCAGAGAGAGGAGAGCTTGTTGCTTTTGGTATGTGTTGTACATTAGTGTATGGGGTCCTATTTGTAGGTCTTAAGATCCCATAGATGTTAGCTCTCAAAAGTAGTTGTTGTGAACAAATCAAGAATGAAATTGACTTTAAAAATCTTCCTCAAGTGGAATATAATCGATCATGATATAAAGATGATTGATCAAAATCAAATGATCGATCATGGGGATTTAGGTGATCAATCAGAATCAAGAGATGATCGATCATGGATCAAAATTGATCGATCAAAGATCAGCAATTGCAATTCAAATAGTGGTCGATCATAAAAGGAGAGTGATCGATCAAGTGTAAATGATCGATCGATCAACTTGACTTTTTGACCTGCAATATGTGATTTAAGGTCTTTTATATTCTAAGACAATGACAAAAGCAAGATTCGATAAAAGAGAAGATTCAATCTTCTTCTTGAGCTTAAGATCCTTCCTTGAGCTTGTGTTGAAGTTCCTTAGTTTTGAACTCCTTTGAGCTTTTTACCTTCTTCTCACTTAAGCTTGAGCTCCTTAACTTCAGCTTGCTCCTGGTCTAGTAACTTTCCTTCTCTTGACCTAACTACAAGCTTTGCACACAAGTTTTGTTATCATCAAAATATGCATGCTTATGTAATAACAATTTCCCCATTAATGCATGCACTCACATTTGTCTATGGCATCCTATCGTGCAATGTTTCATTTCACTTGTGCTCTATCGAATATGGATCCGGATACTCCATGTAATGGTGATGATTCTATCACTATGGTAGTGGACATGGTCTATTTATTTTTCTTGTTTGTTTTAAGATTGTTCGTGCATCTCAGACTCTTCATATGCATGAAGTTTTACATGTACAAACATGTCACAAAGAACATGCTCTCCATATTTCATTTTAATAATGAAAACTCTTGTTATTTCGGGATGTATCCTCAGCATTTTGCAGTTAGGACTTGTAGACCAAGAGGCATCTTCTTGATAGGGACATGGTAAACGACCTCCATAGGTTGTGGCTTAGGATCGTCTATTTTCACCAAATAAAGCTGCTTCACCTGCTAATCATCTCTTTAAACGTGCTTCTTCAGATGTTTGGCATTGTCCTCTGGGCACAAGCTAATCATAAAACTGTCCAGCAACTTCTTTATTCGTTTTCTCTTCTAGTTCATACCACTTAGAAGAATGACATTATGTGTATTGCCTGCTAGGAAATCACACCGTCACCCATCTGTTGCTTCTTTTAGTATTACACACTTGTCCTTGTACACTCTGATGTATTACAATCCGTTGTTCCTTGTATTTTTTGCCACGTGTTGTGTGACCTTCATATGTGTGGACTTATCAATTTGCTACTAAAGACCAACTATGTGATACTTTATGCTGAGCACTGATCCATTTGCGATTGTTCATATATATTATTCATATATGTGTGTATTGTAGGATTAAGGTATGGGTTATCATAGTCTCATTTTGCGGGTGTTGCTGCCTCCTAAGGTTCATGTATATGTACTCTTATTCTCTCTCATAATGGAACCTCTCTTTGCCTGTGGTTTTCCCCCACTACAGCAGTGGATTACGTAAAATCGTGTGCGTTCTTCATGATTGATTGCTTGTGGTTGATTGCATATTTGGATCATCATCGATAAATTGCATGTGAGATTACCATCTAAACCTGTCTGGTTGATGGTTTTCACTTTGACGTTGAGACCTCCCATAATAGATCATTATCGATCCGATTCGACATCCGGGATGACGATGAAGTTTGAGATCGAGAAATTCGATCGCAATGTCAACTTTAGATTATGAAAGGTCAAGATGGAGTCGATCCTCATCCAACAAGGTATCCAAAGGTGTTCAAGGGTATCGAGAAGATGCCTGCAACATTGATTCAAGACAAGAAGTAGGACATGGATGCAAAGGATAGGGAAAGCGTACATCTTTACCTCTTGAACGACACTCTTCGCGAAGTTATAAAGAAATCCTCCACAGCAGCTATGTGGCTGAAACTTGAGAATCTCTACACAAGGAAGACTCTCGTCAATCACCTACATCTCAAACAATGACTCTTCATGCTTCGTATGGTCGAAGGTACATTGATTAATTCTCATCTAGAAACATACGGTTCGATTATCTCCAAATTGGAAAACACGGATGAAGATATTCAAGACCAAGATCAGGCGTTCCTATTATTATGTTTGTTAGCACTCTCATATAAGCACTTCTGTGAAATCCTAATTTACAGGAGAGACGAGATCGTGCAAGATGATGTGAGATCATCTCTTCTCTTGAAGGAGTTAATTACTCACGAGATTTTTGCCATGCAACAAGAAGGCTGAGGTGTTCCATGCGAAGGGTAAATACATGGAACCAACGAAGTCTGATGAGCATGGGAGGACAAGAAAAAAGGGTAGAGCAAGTTTTGTCGGTACTGTAGAAGGGGCATATGAAATAGGAGTGTTGGAAATTCCAAAAGAAAGAGAAACAAGAAACAATATGGAAAAGATGGTTCTACAATAAAACCGAGTTATTTAGAAATTGAATGTAGAATTGTTGGCTATTTTCTGATGTCCAATACACCACACAACGAAGGACGCACAGCTCCTCGATTCTGGTTGCTCCTACCACATCACAACCAACCGTCATTGGTTCTCCTTGTATAGATCTGTTGATGGAGGAGTTAGTTATGGTCAATCATTCGCAGTATAGGTTCATAGGGTTAGGAAGCATTGAACTGAAGATGCATAACAGGACATTTGTCACCTCGACAGATGTTCATCATTTCCAAATACAACAAAAAACCTCATATCTCTTGTACCCTAGAAGAGAAAGGGTGCAAGTATACTACGAAGGGCGGGATTCAGACATTTGTCAAAGATGGGTAGTTTGTTATGTCCATGAAGAGGTCTAAAAATCTATATGCATTACAGGGAAACGCTTTTACAGGTGCAGCGCCTGTTTCCACTAGTTCAAGGGCTGACAACACCGTATTGTGGCATCTTAGGTTGAGACATCTGAGCAATACATGCATGAGTACCTTTGTTAGAAAAGGACTACTTGATAGCAAGGATGTGGACAAGTTCGACTTTTCTAAACATTAGATTCTTCGCAAACAGAGATGAAAAAGTTTTGGCATCGTTGAACATAAAACAAATGGCACTCTAGATTATACTCACTCCGATCTATGGGGGTCATCTCAAGTCCCATCCAAAGATGGTTTATGATATATACTGACTTTTATTGATGATTATTCCAAAAGGGTTTGGATTTACACCCTTAAATCCAAATATGATGTGTTAGGACACTTCAAACAGTGGAAGGCACTACTAGAGAAGCAGATTGTGAAAAGCATCAAAAGGTTGTGGACTGCTAATGGCCTAGAATTTTGTTCAACAGAATTTAATGGCTTTTGCAAGAATGAAGGAATTGCTAGACACCTTATAATTAGGCATACTCCTCCCCATAATAAAGTCATACAATATCTAAGAGTCTCTATGTAAAAAAATATAAAAGAAATAAAAGATTCTTTCAAATAGGTCCCTGGTATGGGATATATTTATAAGAAAAAATTTTGGAACTTGCATGTAGGTCCCCGTACGAGGACCTAAATACAATATTCAAAACTTCTGGAGGCACGATGAGATTCTAGAACTTAATAGGGCTTCTGTGATATTTTTCTATCGATTCGCGTTTCGACGACGGAAATTTGAAGTGCGCGGTTGATCTGGGCCGTCGTGAGGTCCACATGTCACGTAGCTGTAGCATGTGTTCTTGATATTTTTCTTCCCTAATTATTCAGGTGTCCGGCAGTTCTTCTGGTCTTCCTCAATCTTCGGGGACAATTCCATTGAAGGATAACCTCCTGCTGGGCCAAAAGGGGGTCGCCTACCCCCTTCAAGCTCCCCCGCAGTGGGAGATGAACGGAGAAGGGTGATAGCAACAGATTGAAGCACGGCTAAGGTTTGCTACCAGGGATTGGTGATTGTTGCTCGATTGATCGAAGGTGCTAGAAGCTAGCGATGAAGATGGATCCAGATGAATAATTGGTGATGCTCTGGATGATTGACTATCTGCAATTAAAGATTTAATGCTCGATTTCTCAAGGATATCGATCAAAAGACAAGGCTCTACATATAGAATGAGTTCCCACAATAAGGGAATATGGGAGTAAAAATGGGGAGATTGGGTCAATTTGGAAAATGGTTTTGATTGAAGATTGAGAATGATGCTTATGAAGATCTAATAATGTAATCAAGAGGTCTAATTCGACATGAAAAATGAGGAACTGAAAACTGGATGAAGGAAGAACTTGGGAGTCGAGCATATAAGACCCTCGGATGCTTGCTAGATGGGACCGTCTTCATAGAGATGGACTCGATGTTAGGCGGTGATGCAAGGCCGATGAGGGCCTTGGAACTCTCCTCTGTCCTTCCTCCTCCCTCGCGAGCCGACAAAGAGGTGTTGTCACCACCGTATGTGGCCGTAGCTCGATGGGAATGATGGGGAATCAGTTTTACATCTGGAGTAGGTTGAGAAGTTAGGAGACGTTAGTTTAAAATGAAGGTCTTCATCAGATTATATAGGGTGATCGAAAGAGATGTCGTTCGATCCATTGGTTAGATGTTGAACTAGGTTGTTAGGTGGCTAGAATCAACAGGTTGGACCAGAGAATGGACGGAAAATGAAGCTTAAAAAATAGGTGAAGATAGGTCATTGGAACAGGAGCTCCAACAGCTTCTTGTGAAGAAGATGGAAGCACCACAGTGATCAGAAAATAAATAAGATTCATAATTAGAAAATAATTGTTAAATGATGTTATTTTGAATAGATATAAAAATAAAAATATTTATAATAAATTTATTTAAATTATGGTATAATTTATTTTTATGAATAATATATATTATTAAATATAAATATAATATTAATAAATACATACATAGCATACTTAATAAATATGTTATTCATTTTTAATTTAATATTTTCATAAGTAATACATTGTTTTTATATTTTATTAATTATTATAATAATAAATAGGAGTTTTATGATTTTTTATAGATTTTCATAACTTAATTTATATATATTAACAAATACAGATATATAGCTCACAGTTCAAATCTATCTATATTTTAGTGTTTTGAATTATTTAAACTATTAAATAAAGATTTTAATTCTGAATTTTTTTAATAAATAAACTACAAGATCAATGAAATAATTAAAAATTGTAAAACCAAGTGTTGTATAAATAATATGTATAGAATAAAATAAATAGCCTAGAAACCCACTTGTCATTAGGTCTCAAAACTGACTTTTTGCAAGTGGGATTCAATTTTAGTAAAATCACCTTGATTAATTAGATAATGTTATTTTATGAATTTTAAAGGTGGGTAGAGTGAAATTAAACTTCGTATGAAGAAGTTATGAGATTCGGAAGTTGAGAAATTGACAATTTGAAAACCAGATTTCTTGGCATATATACGAGTTAGGATTTTTTATGATTTATATATATAAACACAAGGGAAAATAGTTTGGTGAAAAATATGTACAAATGAAATAATTAAAAATAGTTGATTTTTTGAAGAATAATAACTAAATAAGAACTAATATGTGATGCACATAATTAATTATTTTTATTGTTTTTCTTCCTTATCCCCCCTACTTTATTGTTTATCAACCAATCCATGCTGACTTGGTCTCGGAGGTTAGGTTATATAAATATATCTTATAGCTATATTTATATTTATTTAGTCATACTATACATGTATACATATTTACAGTCTGCCTCTTTTCTTTTTATTCTTTTATTTATTTACACATTTTTAATGCATAAAAATACATTTTTATTCATGAATAGTATTTTTATAAAAGATGTGAATTGATGGGTACTTACATGTATTTGTTAAGGGTTTTAAGACAAAATGCACAAGAAAAGTTAATAAAGCATTGATTCATCAACTCCCTTATACTTAAACGTTGCTAGTCCCTTAGCAAATGCTGGTCTGAAAAATAAGGAAAAGAAAGAAAGTTAGAATGAATTTATTTTTCTAAATCAATTCATGAGAACAGACAAAGGACAGAACTTGGTCGGGCCTAAAATAAGCATTTTTGTCGAAGTTGTAACTAGGATTAGGATTTTAATCTCAATAGTCCTCAAGTTCCACAAATCCTTATTCAGGTTCACCTCAACAACCAACTTAGATCCTTATATCCATATCGCTAACTCTTTCAACTTTGAATTCAATTTGTACTGTATGTGAATTGTGTTAGCTCTTCCTGCTTAAAGAAGCAAAGAAACTGCCCATCCTAATAATACACCCCCACTGGTTCCTCATCCAACTACTCTGTCCTCGAGGAGGGGGTATTTCATTCTAAGGTCAGGTTGTGTTGTGTCCATAATTGACGAATCACGGAAAAGCCCTTGTTAAGAGTCATGGATTATCGTTCGCTTAAATTAATGTGTCATTTCGTTGTAGGAGGCCAATCGGAATCGGTCAAGAAATAACCAAAAGAATATTTAATCAATTTTTATCAATGTAGTTTTATGTTTATTTTGCTTGAGCAAGTCCCAAGGTCGAACACAAGGAGGCAAAGGAACAACCTAGAATTTTGTCTATCAAAGTTTGTGTACGATTTTCGAGGCGGTCCCTTTTTGTAATTTTTAATGCAATTTGGGATGCAAAATGCAAATTAGGCTGATTTTAGGGACTAAAAAGTAAAGTACAATCAAACAATGTCCGAAAAATATGGAACTTGGACGAGATGATAATTATGATGAAATGAATGCACTGTAACATTTTTGGAATTTTTGGATGCAAGGTTAATTTTTTATGAATTTCTGAATGCAAATGATGTGAATTTCAATATTAAATTATAATAAATATTAAACCAATTTATTTTCAAGAGACAAATTTATCCAAGAAATATCACTAGATGATCGATCTCAGAAAAATCCTAAACCTCGAAAATATGAGATTTAATACCTATTAAAATCAAATATTGAAATATGCAAAATGATTTTTACAAGGCCAACTATGCATGCAAATGCAATTCTTTTTTGGCACAATGTAACATACAATTAATTCTACAATCCACGGATTTTTGGCAATTTTTAGAGCAATGGCTAATCAGTTATGAATTTCCAAGCATAGAATGGGCAAAATATTGTAGAACAAAATGCATATTTTCGATGAATAAAATAATGTAATGTAGCGGTCCAAAATTAAGGGGGAATACAGGGGTATTTT
Organism: Ottelia alismoides; assembly: GCA_037367405.1. Lineage (NCBI taxonomy): Eukaryota > Viridiplantae > Streptophyta > Magnoliopsida > Alismatales > Hydrocharitaceae > Ottelia > Ottelia alismoides. The sequence goes on from JAZKJV010007289.1 coordinate 173,188, forward strand.
TACAATAACAATAAATAAAAAGAAATATAAATGTGCTGAAGAGGGACTGATTTGTAATTACCGAGGGTTCTAGGGTGACTTTTGCAAAATTGACAAGTGACCCTTGGTTGACTGGACTATGGTGTAATTAGATAGAGCTTGGAGGGGCAGATCGCAATTAACCTCATAGGTCACGTGCAATGCACGTGACCCTGCGTGTAGCTGACGTTCCCCCCGGGCGCATGTGCCTAGCATGTGTGGGAGGGTCTTGGGCCACCCGCCCAGTGGTGAGGTGGAGCAGATGAACAGGGCTGAGCTCCTGGGTCGGGGAGGCGTTGGCGATTGTCAATGAAGCTCTGGCCGTAAGCACGCAATGTTGGCGGCTCTTAGATGACATCAGAGTTGTAAGGAGGAGGATGGCGAGTCTCCTGGTGGGAGTCGACGACTGACGGGCATCGACGTTGATCGTGGAGGTGGAGATCAACGGAGCAGTGTTGATGAAGTTGATGGTAGCTGCTGGAGACGAAGGCGAACGACTGCATAGGATCGGCGAGTCTGGCTTTGAAGGAGATTTCGATGAAGATGGCGTTGTCTGATTGGACGATGCGGTAGCCAGTGTTGGAGTAGTGTTGTCAATGAAGGTCGTCATAGGCTCGACGGTGGTTCCGGAGCGAAGTAGTAGGCACAGGGTTGTTCTGCAATGAGGCCTGGAACTCGGATCTCTCCATGAGAAGAGGTCGGGCTATCACCCCGATGGTCGTTGAGGAGCAATCGGTGGATGAGTTGTTCGAGGGCGGTGGAGAGATTTTATAGCAGAAGGATGACCGGTCGGAGATTGAAGGATTCGTAGATTGGGATTCGATTTATTCGAGGACGAGATACGATTGGCGTTAGTAGATTGACGAGCGAGACGAGGGGGATGTGCGACAATCGGAGATGAAGATCGGAGATCGCGATGCACGACGGTGCGTGAGATTTGCAGGGAAGGCGCTCCTGATTGGGAAAGGGGAAGAAGACGAGGTGCAGCGGCCGTCCGATCGGTCGAGATCGGATGACCAGCATCGCGCCACGTGGCAGCAAGAGAAGGAGGCCGGCGATGTACGTGTGTGGCACGTGCGCGGGAGGCACGTGTTACGCACATGAGGTGGTTTTCAATTTTTTATATTTTTATTTTTTTATGAAAAGTGAAAAATAAAAACCCCAAAAATGGGTGACACGCGGTGGCTCGAGGAGCTGCCACATGTCAGCCCCACAAAAACAAAAAATAAATACCTTAATAAATACATAGAAAATAGAAAATGAACTCGGATTGAAAAAATTTCTTCACGAAAATTGCTCGTCTCGATGAGATCTACAACTTTTATTAATGGACCAAAACCTAAATCAGTCAATTGCACAAAGTGATTTTTTTGGGGTATCACATGTACATAGAATACCTCGATTTTTGGGTTTTGTAATTTTTTATCATTTTTAAACTAGATAAAAATCTGGAAAAATATGATAAAATCGATGATAAATATTTACATATTAATCTATTTTTTTTATTTTTATTGAGTAAGAAAAAGAAGAAAGAAAATAAAAGATGAAAAAGACCATTTTTTGTACAGACGGTTAGTGAAGACTCTGACTCTGTTAGTTTCTTTAATTTCAAGCTCAGTTTGGATTTGGATTTTTACGTATTTTAATAAAACTTTCATCAAATAAGACAAATGAAAAATTATTAAAATAAAATGAGTCAATTATGAACATAAAATAATAGGTCAAAAACCGCTAAAATACAAATTGTACAAAAGAGGCACAAAACTTGACTTTCACATATGAGCTCCGATTCACTTGAACTTGGTCTTGTTTTGAAGGTAATTGAATGTACATTAGTTCAAAAGTGAGTAAAATCAAAACGGACACTAGATGGGGAAGATATGAGGGTTTTAGTCCGGAAATCTAGAACCAGGGTGTGGGTAGTTAAAAATCAGGGAATTTAGGCTCATTACTGGTCAATTTTGGCTGGGATTTTTGGCTTCTTATTTTGTGCAAAAATAAGTGATAAAATGCAATTCTTATCAAAACATGCATGAATGCTAATTATGCAGAATAAATGAAGAAATGCTAATGATTTTTAGGGATTAGAGCTTAATTAATGAGTTTTAGAGTGATGAATCTGAGATTCATCATCCCCCTATACTTAAACCATGCTCGTCCTAGAGCATCAAAAGAAATGTCATGAAGTGAAATGAGATTGGATTCCATATCAAGACCATGAGCTGAAGGTGAAAATGAAACTAGACTCGACCTTTGGATTATTAGTTTGGCGGAACTTCTGTGAGACTTAGAATTTTAAAATCAACAGCCTTCAAGTTCTACACATCATTATCACAGTTTCGGCTCAGAAGTCATCTTAGATCAATCATCTTCCCAAAGCATACCCTATGAACATTGAACAATCGACTCATATGTGTGAAAGGTTTTAGCTCTTCCCATCCAGAATGCCAGACTACCATGCAAACCTCCTCTCCAGTAACTCATCCTCGGGGAGTCATGTATTTCCTTCTAAGGTCTGTCGCGATGTGTTCACAATAGAAATGGGGGAGAAGTTAGAAGAAGGAGAAAACAACTGGAGGGTGGTCAGTGTAGTAACCTCTCCTTGTGAAGCTGGCCAGTGTAGTCGAGTCTCTACCAAGATCTGCAGGTTTTCTTGAAGCTTGGACCTTTTTGGTCAGAAATTTATTTGGTAGTGGCTTCTTTGTATTTGGATTTTTGGTAGTTCAGCTTGGATCTTGTTGTGCACCTACGGATATAGATTTTTTTTCGTACATGGTTTGGGGTCCTAGAAAAATTATGCCCAGCCGTCCATCCCTTTTCCGAAGCTTTATTTCAACACGTACTCTGGTCTTTAGACGTCCATGCTACCAGAAAAAAAACTCACACAGTCTTCCAACACCCCGTTTGAGTTGTGCTAAGTGCATAGTGCGAGATTACAAATTAATTCCCTATTCCAGAGATGTACCCAGAATGAAGAGATCAGGTTAGACACTAAGAGTCAAACGTTGCACATTTTAGATGGAACTCAAAGATTAAGTCCAAGACCTGAAGTTTCTAAAATCCTTTTTCTCGGTGAAGATTCTCTGAAAATTAAGTGGATTAAGGTCAAGTCCAGATCACTCTCGGTTTCTGCTTATAACTCAGTTCAGATCCCAAGGACTTTTCACAGATGCAAATGAATGAAATACTGGATGAAGAGCAAGTGTGTGAAATGCATACACATTTTTTTGAATTTTTTTATGGAAGGGATTTTTAAAAGGTTTTTTAATGCAAAAAATGAATAAGAAGCCATTTTTTCAAAAATTTTGGTTTGGACATAGTCAGTGTTAGTAGCAAAACTCTTTTTCTTTTTCTCTTTTTTCTTTTTTTTCAACTTAATTATCCACCCCGTAAATACATATAGACTTACGCAAAAGTACGAGATATGGGTAAAATATATACACAATATATATAGACCCCCCTATACTTAGCGAGTGTTGTGTACTCAGAGCACAAGAAGCGTAAAGAAGACATAGCTCGGGCTAAGCATAAGAGAGTGAAAAAGAAAAAGAAAAAGATAGATCGGTCCGCCCCCCTATACTTAGGTTGTGAACAGAGTAAGTATAGAAGAAGAGCGAAGATGAGGTGTTCGGGATATGTGAATTAGGAGAGTATATACAGATGGGTATCAGTTCCCCCTATACTTAGGCTCTGGTCAGCCTAAGTACAGAAGAAGGGTGGCAGTGGAATGAGCGTGATATGGGGAGAGTGATATGTACTGATGGCATCAGTCCCCCCCCCCTATACTTAGGCTTTGGCCTAAGTAAAGGAAGAATATGTACAAGGAGACTGATGTGGTCGAGAGGGAGGGTGGCTAGCCGATGATTAAGGCGGTTTTCAGCCGATCTTTTTGTGAGCCTGTGGTGGGAGATTGTAATGACGAGAAGAAGATGAAGCGTATAATTCCTAACTATTATCAGTGTTATCCTCGGAGAAATCATGTTGGATATTAGATGAAGCGTAAGAGTCAAATGAAAGATAACCATCATCAGAGTTATCATCAGAGGAATAGTATTTGAAAGTGGACACGCTCCAGATATTCTTGTCTTTTTGTTTCTTCAGTTGTTTTCTCAGAATTTGTTCCTTCTTGGGATCAAGCGATTTGTCCTCGGATGAATATTCTGAAGCACCAGTCTCAATCAGCTCATAAAAAATAATTCTAGTGTATTTGATGGGAGCAGGAGCATCGGCTTTGGATGAATAATAGTGAGGAATGGGATTCGTCCAGCGGGAATCGAAGTTTGGATCCTTGCAAAGATATAGTTTTAGAACTACCGAGCAGACCTCACTCATGTAGATTTCCTTTCCCGGACCTGATGAGGAATCATCATATGATTCCTCTTCTGGAAGGTCAAAGGTGACTTTCTTTTTTGATGAAAGAGTAGTCATTTTGTTTCGTGAAGTTGTTGGTCCACTTGAGTCTCAAGATGAATAACCATTGGCATTTTTCTCCTTGGTCGGTGTTCGTCCCGCGTGCTTATTCTTAGTCTTCTTAATGTCGGTGCACTCCTGAGTTGGAATGATTTGGTCAAGGTATTCAGAGTAGTTTGACCCATGGTGCGACCATGCATAAGTCTCAGAATCATATAAGAAACACGTTTCTATTGTGAGATCTGCAAGAGTTGAAATAGTGGGGGGAGTCTCTGCATGTTCGTTCTCAATTGACTTGATGTTGAAGCATTCCTGTGTCGAGTTGATTTGATCAAGGTAGTCAGAATAGGTTGACCCAAGGTTCGACCATACATAAGTCTCAGGATCGTCTGAGTCATATATTTGATTTTCCATGGTGAGAGCAGCTAGGAATGGTGCGGGAGGGTGAGTCTCTAAATCAATAGTCTCATTAACAACTATTATCTCAGGTGTAGCAATGAGGTAGGGCTCTTCTACCGCTTGATGGCTACGGTTGTCGAGGACTTCATGAGTTGCCTCAGAAAATCGTGGTTCCTCAAAGACTTATTGAGATCGAAGTGCTCCCAATGCTGTAAAATTGATTTCCCGAGTCTCACACTCAATAATTGCCTTAGCCAATGCTAAGAATGGCTTTTCGAGAATAATTGAAGACTGGGTGAATTCTCCTTGATGCTCAATATCAATGATCATGAAGTCTACTTTGAGTGGAGCACCTTGGAATGTAATGTTGGTCGAAATGGTTCCTCTAGGTTGCTTTATCGATCGGTCGACCAATTGAACGATCTCTTGTATTTTCCTGATAGGTCCAAGTTTGAGTCGTGAAATACAGAGGTCGGGAGGATATTGATCAGTGAATCGTCATCAATTCGAGCATGGGTAAAAATTGTCTTTGATTTCACAGTCAAATCTGGGCAACCGCTTCACTATGTAGCTCTTGGTTTTTCTCCTCAACACTAAGGAGGAGGCCATTGACAAGATATGTCTTTCAGTCTTTGTTCTTATCCTGCCCGACTTTTTCATCATTAATTTGTCCATTACAAATCCTTTAAGGTCAGGGAAGTGTTCAATGGCCTGTATAAAGGGAAGTTCAAAAATTAATATTTCTCCAGTGCTTCCTGTAAAGTAGGATCCAAATTCTTCAGATATTCTTCAATTTCAATTTTTATGTATTTTTCTAGATTTTAAATTTTTTTGGTATTTTCTGTGTGGTGTGGTGATGTGGTATTTTTCGTAGATGAGTAGGGGCTTTGATGTTCCGAGTAAGAGTCGTAGGCATAGTCATTCCTAGGGGAGTAATATGCAGAAGTGTCGTTGTCAGAGTCGTCCCTAGGGTGAACATATTCTCTAGGTTTCTGAATATCCTCAGAATTTTCAATATGAGATCCAATCTTTTTTCTCATTCATTTTCAAGTCCGATGTCCTGAGATTGAAACTAATCAGTCGGCAGACTTTCTAAATCTATCCTCCATTAAATAAAATCTCTTATTTATCCTTGAAATATCATCCTCAAAATTCTGTTCATGATCAATCATGGGAGCAGTCGGGGTGTGTTTTTGCATTTGAGATTTAATAATTTCATCTTCCATTTTCCTATTTGAGCATGGAGAAGAGTCTATTGGAATATCCAATCTATGATCATTATTTTCCGAAAAATCCTCCTTAAAATTTATGGAAGGAGGCTACTCAGTTGAAGGATTTTACAGGAATTTGTAGATCTCTTACTCATCATGCCATGACTCAGGCATGTAATGCTGATTTGAGTAGAGTCTAATTCCATGGTCATGATTGATCATATCCTCAAATAATGGAGTCATACACGGTGCATATGTATCGATATCATCTGTTTGTTCCTCTGTATGAATAGGCTGATCAAAGGAGTGGTATCCGGATTGGTCAATAGGGATTTGATCGTCGTGGTCAATCCAACATGGATTATCCTTAGGGACAAGCCTCTCCATTTGGTGTGATCGGGCTTGATCTCTCGGCCAGTCATGAGATTCAAAAGTGATTTGAAATAGTTCGTTAGTTTCAACGAGAAATCGAGAATAAGACGGTTCAGTCCAGGATGGTAAGTGATCATGTGTGGTCGGATGATTCGAGTAGAATGGCTTGGAATTCAATGAGGGAATTAAATTCATCCAAGAGTCAGAATCTCTCTCAAATGTTGGAGGATTATTGAAAGAAGGGGGTTTAGTCAATTTGGGCATGATCGAGACAAATTCATTTTCATAACATAGATCAGATGGGTACTCAGACCATTGTCCTGTCTTTGTCAAAGGAAGTTGATGATGAATCGAAATGGCTGATCTCGGTGCAAGTGCACGGGATATTCAAAAGAAATTTTTATCAAGGAGATTGATGGCACAAATGTGCGGCTTTTTTTATCTTCGAAATCGGTTCATGCACACAAATCAAACACAAATCAAACCCCATGTTCACCAACTCACACAATGAAGTTGCAAGAGTTCGGCTATTATCTTTTCAAGTTTAGTTGGTGATAAAACAATTTTAGAAAATAGTTAGCGAGCTGTTAGATGCTGAAAATTTAAAGACTGTCCTAAGTTCTTACGACTAGTTGCACCTACTTTCAGCCAGTATGGGTGTAAGTACGGACCGTAAAACAGCTACCTGTGTTACTTAAGGACGGAGCCTTACGCAGTGTCCTTTAAACCACCCACTCTGCTAAGGAAATCCGGGTCGTTTATTTGCTACATGTAGATCCTCATTGAGAAGTAGCTAATCATTTTTGATAGAATCAGTAGGTTATATGAAAATTCAGGTTTGGGTTCTAGCCTTAAGTATCGTCTCTCGCTCACTCAGAAAAATAAAAGAATCCAAGGTTGGGGTTGCTCTCCCGCAAAAATTCTTTATTTTATGGGTTTTACAAATTGGCTATATTTAGCAGTCCCAAATTTAATTAGGCGATCACTGAAAATTTAAGGTGAGCACAAAATCACGTCTACCGTCCAGTCCCAATTTCCTTTTTAAAATTATGTGGCAAAACAGGAGGGAGAAATTCGGGAAAAGCTGATGAACGCGAGCGATGATGTATGCTCGGTTAGAAGACTTACAGTGATTCCTCATAATCTCCATGTGGGATGCAATACAAGAATTGAAAATTTAGTCTATATGAATGCAATCTGATGAAAAACCGCACCTAGCAGAAAGTTCTATTAGTGGGGAAGAATTGAGTTAAATTTGACTAAATTGAACGATCTAATGTGTGTCTTAATTAAAGTGAAGTGTGGTTCTAGGTTCTACGAGCACAATCAAAAAATTAAACGCTCTAAGAGCCGTATATGCAGGTCTATCCTAAACGCCACTCAAGTCGGGCCCCACCCTCATCGGAGAGTGAAACAGGACACGACACACCACAGAAAAAGTTTAAGGTTTTTTTACACACACGAGAGTCCAAACGGACACCGCTATAAATGAGCAAATACTTATAAAATTGCAGAAATATAAATCCTAAACTCTACGCTCTCTCACAACTCGAGTCGATCTTAATTTTTAATGCAACTTTTCAGAAGTCATTGATGATGCTTCAGTTTCCTAAAAAACCGCTCTACGTACGCCGGATACCTCGCAAGAAAAATAAGAGAGATGGTGTAGGAGAGTGACTCGAAAATAAAAACAAGAAAATAAAAGCTGGAAATAAATGCAGAAGAAAATGGAATTTACAGAGAAAAATCGGGGGTCAGAATACCCAAATGCGAAAAATCGAACAAAAATTTTGAGACAAAATCTAAGCCATTTGCCTCCCCGGCAACTGTGCCATCTAACGATCACGGAAAAGACCTTGTTAAGAGTCGTGGATTATCGGTCGCTTAAATTAATGTGTCGTTTCGTTGTAGCGGGTAATCGGGATCGGTCAAGAAATAACCACAAGAATATTTAGTCAATTTTTATCAAAATAGTTTTATGTTTATTTTACTTGAGCAAGTTCCAAGGTCGAACATAAGGAGGCAAAGGAACAACATAGAATTTTTTTCTATCAATGTTTGTGCACAGTTTTCGAGGTGGTCTTTTTTGTAATTTTTAATGCAATTTAGGTTGCAAAATGCAAATTAGACTGATTTTAGGGACTAAAAGTAAATATCAATCAAACAATGTCCGAAAAATATGAAACTTGATCGAGATGATAATTATGATGAAATGAATGCACTTTAATTTTTTTGGAATTTTTGGATGCAAGGTTAATTTTTTATGAATTTTTGAATGCAAATGATATGAATTTCAATATTTAATTATAATAAATATTAAACCTATTTTTTTCAAGAGACAAAATTATCCAAGATCTATCACTAGATGATCGGTCTCAAAAAAATCCTAAAGCTCGAAAATATGAGATTTAATACCTATTAAAATCAAATATTAAAATATGAAAAATGATTTTTAAAAGGCAAACCATGCATGCAAATGCAATTCTTTTTGGGCACAATGTATCATACAATTAATTCTACAATTCACAAATTTTTGGCAATTTTTAGAATAATATTAATTAGTTATGAATTTTCAAGCACAGAATGGGCAAATATATAATTTTCCACAAAATAATTAATTAATAATTAACCATTAATCACAAAAATGTCAATCCTATGCTATAATGAAGAGAATTAATTGTAGAACAAAATGCCTATATTTGATTAATAAAATAATGTAATGTAGCAGTCCAAAATTGAGGGGGAATACAGGGGTATTTCTGCAATAACAATAAATAAAAAGAAATATAAATGTGTAGAAGAGGGACTGATTTGTAATTATCGAGGGTTTTGGGGTGAATTTTGCAAAATTGCCAAGGGGTCACGTGCCAAGCATGTGACCCTTGGTCGGCTGGACTGTGGGGTAATTAGATAGAGCTTGGAGGGGCAGATCGCAATTAACCCCGCAGGTCACGTGAAATGCACATGACCCTGCGTGTGGTTGGCATTCCCCCCGGGTGTACGTGCCTGAGCTCCTGGGTCAGGGAGGCATTAGCGGCTATCGATGAAGCTCTGGCCGTAAGCATGCGGCGTTGGCGGCTCTTCGATGACATCAGAGCTGCAAGGCGGAGGATGACAAGTCTCCTGGCAGGAGTCGACGGCTGACGAGCGTCGACGTTGATCGTGGAGGTGGAGTTCAACGAAGGAACGTTGATGAAGCTGATGGTAGCTACTGGAGACGAAGGGGAATGGCTGCGTAGGGTCGACGAGTCCGGCTTTGAAGGAGATTTTGATGAAGATGACATTGTCTGGTTGGACGATGTGGTGGCCAGTGTTGGAGTAGCGTTGTCGATAAAGGTCGTCGTAGGTTCGACGGTGATGCCAGAGAGAAGCAGCGGGCACAGGGTCATTCTGCAACGAGGCCTGGACCTTGGATCTCGTCACGAGAAGAGGTCGGGTTGTCACCCCGGTGGTCATTGAGGAGCAATCGACAGATGAGTTGTTCGAGGGCGGGGGAGGGATTTTATAGCAGAAGGATGACCAGCCGGAGATGGAAGGATTCGTAGATTGGGATTCAATTTATTCGAGGACGAGATACGATTGGCGGCGGTCGATTGACAAGCGAGACGAGGGGATGTGCGATCAATCGAATATGAAAATCGGAGATCACGATGCACGACGGTGCACGAGATTCGCGGGGAAGGCGCTCTTGATTGGGAAAGGGGAAGAAGATGAGGTGCAGCGGCCGTTCGATCGGCTGAGATCAAACGTCCAGCATCACGCCACGTGGCGGCAAGAGAAGGAGACGGCGACACATGTGCGTAGCACGTGCGCGGGAGGCATGTGTTATGCACGTGAGGTGGTTTTTATTTTTTTTATTTTTTTATTTTTTTTATAAAAAGCGAAAAATAAAAACCCTAAAAATGGGTGACACGTGGTGGCTTCAGGAGCTGCCACGTGTCAGCCCCACAAAAATCAGAAAATAAATACCTTAATAAATACATAAAAAATAGTAAATGACCTTGCATCGAAAAAGTTTGTTCGCAAAAATTGCTCGTCTCAATGAGATCTACAACTTTCATGAAGACACCAAAACCAAAATCGGTCAATTGCACATAGTGATATTTTTGGGTTGTCCCATTTACATAGAATACCTCGATTTTTGGGTTTTATAATTTTTTATCATTTTTAAACTAGATAAAAATCCAGAAAAAATACGATAAAATCGAAGATAAATATTTACACATTAATATAATTTTTTTGGATTTGTATTAAGTAAGAAAAAGAAGAAACAAAATAAAAGATGAAAAACACCATTTTTTGTACAGACGGTTAGTGAAGACTCTGACTCAGTTAGTTTCTTTGATTTCAAGCTCAGTTTGGATTTAGATTTTTACGTATTTAATGAAACTTTCATCAAAGAAGACAAATGAAAAAGAATTAAAATAAAATGAGTCAATTATGTACATAAAATAATAGGTTAAAAACCGTTAAAATACAAAATGTACAAAAGAGGCCCAAAACCCAACTTTCACATATGAGCTCTGATTCACTTGAACTTGGTCTTGTTTTGAAGGTAATTGAATGTACATTAGTTAAAAAGTGATTAGAATCAAAATGGACACTAGATGGGGAAGATATGAGGGTTTTAGTCCGGAAATCCTAGAACTAGGATTTGGGTTTTTGGTCCACTTATTTGGGCTAGAGATTTTTTGTATTTTTATTTATTCTTGTTAGTGATATGTACATAGTGGAGTGGTTTTGGGTCATTTGGACTTAGCTTGAATTAGTTAAAAATCAGGGAAGTTAGGCTATTTACAGGTCAATTTTGGCTGGGATTTTTGGCTTCTTATTTTGTGCAAAAATAAGTGATAAAATGCAATTCTTATCAAAACATGCATGAATGCTAATTATGCATAATAAATGAAGAAATGCCAATGATTTTTAGGTATTAGAGCTTAATTAATGAGTTTTAGAGTTAATAAATCTGAGCTTCATCAATAATCGAATAGATAGAGAATGTAGAAGAATGAGAAAAGGACTGGAGTTTGACCAATGTAGTCAAATCTCCTTGTGAAGCCCAGTCAGTGTAGCTAAGTCTCCACTAAGATGTGCAGGCTTTTTGGAAGCTTGGACCATTGTGGTCATATTTGTATTTCGTGGTTGGCTTCTTTTTGGAAGAATTTGTATTGTTGCTCGCACTGCATCAATCTTTTTGTGCCCCGACAGATATAGCATATTTTCTTTCGTCTATTTTTTGGGGTCTTGGAAAAATTGTGCTGGCAGATCCTTCCCTTATCTGAAGCTTTATTTCAACCCCACAACTCCCCTTTTTAGATGTCCGTGCCACTAGACAAGGATGAAAATGCACCACTAAAATGAACTGCCCTTTGCAACCTCATGCAAGACGAGGTTAGTGCAAGGTGCGTGTGTCCAAAATTGGTCTACTATTGAAGAGTTAAATGGATGACATCAAGTGTTCTACTTAGGCAAGTTTAAGTTGAATTCCCAAACATGGTCTCATGGAACCCAAAGATTTAACTCAAAGATCTGAGGAGTCTAAATTCCATTTCCTAATTAGGCTCCTTACAATTAAAGTCAAAGACCATAATCAAGCTCCATCCTTCAAACCATTCCCAATCTTTAGTTCGAGGAATCAAACTTATTCTGAAAAATGCTAATGCAAATTGCAACCATGTTTTTGTGAAGTAAAATTTTCTTAATTTTACTCATTTTTATGGATTTTAAAGATTTTGTAATTTTTATGAATTTTAAGACTTTGTATTTTTATGGATTTTTCAATTTTTATAAATATGCATTTTTATAAGAATTTACATGATACATTACTAATATTATAATTCAGATTAATAACTAATGTATTTTACAAATTTTTTATACCGAGAATTTTAAATATTAGATTTTTATACACATTTTAATAAATAGGATTTCAAATAACTATTATACATATTAGATACATATTTTAAATATAAATTTTAAATCAAGGAATTTAAATAAGAATTTTGCATATATTTTACTTATGTACAAGGATTTTATAAATAATAAATAAATATATTTTAAATAAAATTTAATCACTACCACTATGGATTTTATATATATGGAAAATACATAAAAGTACGAGTTATGGACAAAAGTATATATAGAGTATATATATACCCCCCCTATACTTAGCTTGTACTATGTCCTCATAGTATGAAAAGAGAAAAAGGAGGGCATAACTCGTGCTAAGTAAAAGTGGGTGAAAAAGAATAAAAGAATAGAAATTAGTCGCCCCCCCCCCCCCCCCGCCATACTTACGATGTGGTCATCATAAGTATAATGGAAGACAAAAATAAGGTGACTGAGGGCAAAGGAATATACAAACGAAAGAAAGAAAGAAAGAAAGAAAAAGATACAAAATCACTTGATCCCCATATACTTAGGATTAGGCATCCGGAGTATACAAAAAAATGTGATCAAAAATTTGGGATGAGTGATTGGTGTAAAGGAAAGGAAAAACAAGAGAAAAGTAAAAACAAAATCGAAAACGTAAATCGGTGGACAATCGATCCCCCGTGTACTTAGTATCTGGTATCTTAAGTATAAAGGCAAGCAAAAAATGGGGACGATTGGGACCTAAAAAGAATATACAAGTGATAGTGGACTTCAGATAATCGAATGGCTCACAGGTCTCTGTACCGGACACAATGAAGTGGAAGAGTAGGCATAAGTCATGTAGAAAGTAGATCACCTCAATCGGGGCCGTACAGAATCATCTGTTATGCAAGTATGTACCAATCCATGGCTTATTGTGTAGAGCTGCCTCTATAAGTGAACATTATACATGGCATCGGCCTCTGAACTGTAGTAATTGTCTCTGGAGTCGAACTACATCAGGTGTATATACATGTGTCCATCACACCATCCGACTCTATGCTGAATAAATCATATGATCTCTGAAATGTAATCAATTGTCTCTCTTACTGGAATATATGAACTCTCAATATGTGGCACTGAGATGTCTACTGCAACTGACAGCTCCTCTGGTCCTGATATGATCTATGTTATGCATGTGAACAATCATCTGAAGAATTATGTACCATATGGTCAACCCCATCCTCATGTAGGATATCGTGGGTATCAAATTAAACACTTTCAAGATCAAGAGAACGCATGTCATTGTGTGCTGACAGTCATCTACTAGGTTTGTCTCCTCTGAAGTGAATGACAATACGGATCTGGGACTGCTGCATCCTCTCGCCATCTCAATGTGTACCTCTCCGTTGTCTGTACAAAATGATACTCTCATAGAATCATAATCGAAGAGTGCCTTCGTGGTCTGCTAGAAAGGCCTCCCGAGAATGATTTGAGCAAGGTGTAACTGTGTAGGGCACTCCATATCTAGGACAGTAAAGTCCATTGGAAGCTGCAAACCCTGTACGATTATGATAATGTTCCTCAACACACCTCTAGGTCTCTTTCCTGATCGATTTGCAAACTAAAGTAACACCATGATCTGTAAAGAGGACCTAACTCAAGTTTATCGAGTAAGCAAGATGGTATCAAATCGAGGAACCATTATCTAAGAGAGTGCGATCGAATGTAGCATCTGAAATCTCACATTTGACATAATGAGCACATGAATCTCTCTTTTTCTTAGGCACCTTGTTCTGAATAGCACATGAAATAGCCTTCGTCAACACATATTTCTCAACTCGTAATTTCCTTTTCCTACGTGTTGGACATTTGTTCCTCAATTGTTGCTTAAGTTTAGGAAAATTATCCTAGACATCACGAAGTGGAATCTTCAGAAAAATATGATTTTTCAATAATCGCTCGGTCTCTGGAGTAACATCATTCTTTTTGGTCTTTTTTTTTGTATACAAAGCATCAGGAAAAGGAACAAACTTAGGAACAACAAAATTCTTTCTTTATTCAAATCATCAAAGATGGAATCATCATGTACATCAGGAGTCTCAAAACTACGTACAAAACTCTTGAATACAGGGAAAGAAGTAGAATTACCAGGAGTGTTTGTATGGCTTGGCGTGGTATTACCATCTGAATCGCCTATGTCCATATCAATTGTATTCGCATTGCTCTCATATATGGCATCATCCTGGACATCATGATCCTCATGGTGGTCCTCCTCCTCAGCATCAAAATGCTCGCTCCTCATCATCATGTGCCCTCTCCTCCTCTAGATCAAGTTCTCGTGGGTGTCTACCACTCCTGAGAATAATGAAGTTAGATAAAAATTTAGGAAAATGTGACCATACATGTAGTGGTGTCTACCTAATTTGGATGTGACCTCTTGTGGTTCGGGTTCATTAGAGGTTGTGCTGGGAGAGTGGTCTTGGGCTTGATTAACTCATCCAAGTGATGTTTAACCCGCTCCATCTCTGTCTTGTGTGTAAACTGAAGCATGCTAATCATATCCATAATCTGGTTCAGTGCCAAGGACTGTGAAGATAACTCTGATTCAGGAGGTTGTCAGTGGCTCTCTTCTTTCTCCTGCCTAGAAGTGTGTTGCGGTTGTTGTATATATGGTTGAGGAGATCTCTGAGGTTAATGTAAGACTGTTGCTGTTGGTGGTGGTGATATGAATGTGGATGTGTAGCAGGAGACTGATAATGTGCTGGTGGTCTTTGATACGCATGATGGTAAGACTGATGTTGTGTATATGGTTGTCGGTGCTGACAGTGTGGACGTCCATGTTGTGGATGAATCTATTGTGATTACTGGTATAGGATTTGAGGTGTAATATATGCTGGTGATTGATAATAAACAGGAGTGTACCATATACCATTTGATATCAAGAGTAAAGGAAGCATTGACATCATCAACTACAGGTATCATGATCTGACTCTAGTTGAAAGTGGACAAATCCTCATGCCAATCCAACTGCAGAGTCTCAATCGAACATGACGGCTCGCTTTGAATATATTGTATCTGAAGGGTGGGAGGGGCGGGTAAAGACCTCCATGTAGGTTAGGAAGAAGAAGAAGAGAGTTACTGCAGTACTATAGTTGCATCTCGGTCATTTTCTTCGTCGGATCACTCAACTGATGTGGAAGAGATGAGACTTTCTCCAACTCCCGCAGATGTTGCAAGTCATGTACTTGCTTTTGAATCACATCGACTAATGTAAGTTTCTCACTAATAAAGCCCATGTAAGATCATGACTCAGAATCAGAAATATGTGCCACCTTTTGATGATCTCGGTGGTGTGGGGGTTGTGGGGCCTTCTAGAATGCCTGAGTAGAATCTACAACTCGTGAGTTCTCTACCATCCCCTCAAATATGGACCAAACAGACTTGAAATCCTTATTCTAACAGCCACCTCCACATGCGACGCTCACTAACCCCTGAATATTCAGTTGGAGTCCTTCAAAAAAGATATGTACTAGCACATTCAAAGGTATCTCATGATGAGGACATTCTCTGTCAAAACCTTGAATTGTTCTCATGCCTCGTGGAACAATTCATGTGAATACTGCATGAAATAGGAGATCCGACTCCTCATTGCATTCGTCCATCCTAGAGGAAAATATTTACGCAAGAAGGTTGGCTTGAGGTCCTCCCAAGTCGAAATCTCTCTCCCTAAATGGTTCAACCAATATAATGCCTTATCTTCTAAGGCAAAAGGGAAAGACTTGAGACATATAGCCTCATGCGTAACTTTT
Organism: Ottelia alismoides; assembly: GCA_037367405.1. NCBI lineage: Eukaryota > Viridiplantae > Streptophyta > Magnoliopsida > Alismatales > Hydrocharitaceae > Ottelia > Ottelia alismoides. Next base: position 189,260 of record JAZKJV010007289.1, read on the forward strand.
GGATAGCTCGTCGTACCACATATCATCTCAAACTCTGCAAAAAGTTAACGGCTTCTCTGACATGTTCCATAGAACTTGGGAAGCAAGTATATGAAGGGTGGTCTCAACTTGTATGACCCTTGATTCAATGGTAACCGAATCCAATGTTGCAGCATGTTGGCTCTAGGATCATACTCATATCTCAATGTAGCAGGAACCACGACAGGTGGTGATGGGTTCTTGGCTTCTTCTCTCAACGCAGCGATCTCACCTCTTAACTTGTCATGGACTCTACACTGATCTCGTATATGTGCGTTCATCTGTTGAAGTGTGTCTAGAATCCCCGTTGTAATATATGTAGTTGGATCAGGTCTCTCATCAACATGCCTCTCCTCAACTGCTCGCTCTTTAATCTCGATTGAAGGGTTGCGAGGCAAGGGAGTCTGGGTCTGACTCACCTCGTGACTATGTGGGACCGACTTGGGAATAGGGTCATACCGAATCTGTGAAGATGTACGTGAGATAGTGGAAGATCGTATGCTCATGGAGTCCGAGCATAAAATCCATCTAAATGTCATCCTCGGTGTCAAAAGGATACAGAAATAGAATACGATGTCAAATCAAGAGAAGATTGTGAAGGCCTATAAGATGCTAAAATATGCACACCCCACAAACAAACGCAATGCAAACCCTCAATTCAGCAACTCCACACCGTGAAGAGTGTAAGAGTTTGGCCTTTTATCTTTTCAATTTTAGTTAGGTGATCAAGAGTTAATTAAGTAGACTCATAGGTGGTGTTTCCCTATCGCCCAGCGCACGTCCTCACAATTCCCCAAACAACAGAACCATCTGCCCAAGCTGTCAGGTTATATCAGGCCCAAAGGGAATTGTGAGGCGTAGTACACCAAAACGATTCTCTATGGTTGGAGGCAAGTGCTTGCAGTTGCAATCATGTATCGAAAAGTGATACACAAGTACTTAGGGTACAAGTACAGGGATTTTTTGCTCTAATCCTTAGGGTTATGTATTCACCCACTATGTCTGGAGTTTAGTACCTATAACAATGAGGGATTTGCTCTCCCAGTACAATTAAGTCCAGATTTTTTATTTTTCGTCAAAGTTTCAAAAGAAAAAAAACTATTTAATTTTTAAGGTTTTCATTTTTTAGATATTTTCAAGAATAACTATCGGGAGATCGGATTCCTTTATTTTTGAAAAATGTGTCTCAGAAGGGGGAATCACAAAATACAACGGAAATTAAGATGCATGCAGGGAAAGAAACCATACCTAACTCTAGCTCTCTATGAGCAATATGATTTGTGCAAGAAATTTAAACCTAAGCTAATGCATGTAAAAGCCGTGAAAATAGTGTCCTAAACCAACAACTCTAGTGTAAGAACAAATTACATTCAAATCAATGAATTACACCTAAGTATGGATTATGGCAGTCGATTCTACTTTCATGTGTCTAATCAAACATGCATTCACCCTAGGTTTTCAGAAATAATGTGAAACAAAGAAAATAAGCTAGAAATCCAAACATCATAGTGAGGCCTCCCAAGTGCACCGACACTTGACGAAACAGACCCCGAGAAGAAAGTAGGTCAAAGTCCATCTACAGGTTGGGATGTCCTTAGTGGACCCCTACAAAATAAAAACGGGCAAGTGCCCATTCCTCTCTCGCAAAAACTAAAACACATGCAAAGTCCTTAAGCTCTTAAAGAAAACAAAAAATGAACTGTGACTAAAAAATACAAAAAAATATGTTATTCTGACTAGCACTACTCCTCTACAACCGGCTTATACAAGAATGAGCCAATCTATGCGATCTCAACAGGTTCAACTTCCCAAGAAGCCGGCTAATTATGTAGCCTTATATCATGTGTCAACATAGACATATAAAAGAAACTAAAAAATAAAGAAAATCAAAATATGAAAAGAAAATCAAAAACTGAGAAAATAAAAAAGTTGATAAAAAATCGAGAAAACAAAAATCGAGAAAAATTTGAGAAAAATAAAAGAAAACAAAACACATAAAAATTGAGAACAATCTGAGATAACAAAGAAAATAAAATCGAGAGAAAATCAAATACTCAAAAAATCGAGGAAAATTGAAAGAGAGAAGAAAAGAAAAATCACAAAATATATAACCTCAAAAATTAAGCGCAACTACGCCTCCCTGGCAACGATGCCATTTTTATAATGGGCGCTTGACTAGCGGTTAGTTTGTGTCTGTTGTAGAGACTGCTGAGAGAAACGCTCATTAGTCAAACAAAAGACAGCAAATAGGAGAGAGAGAGAGAGAGATAGAGATAATAGAAGGTGAATAAAAGCGACTCTCTCCTAAATTTGTCGTTAACTATTTATTTAACTTAACCAGGCAAGTGTTTCTAAGTCAATGACAAGGAGGCAGAAAATCATGCTCAGATTTTTTAGCAAGGAAATATTTTGTGATTTTTTATTTATTTCTTCTTTTGAGAAAAAAATCTTTTATCTTTTTTAGTTTTCATAATTTTTATTTGATTGTTAATTTCTAAGTTTTTAATCCATTTTCTCAAAGTGATACGTTTCAAATCAATGTGATCTACAATATAGTAATAGATGGTAGAGAATATAGAGTGATGCCATATATGGTACATCCACAAAGAATACTCGAGCAATGGGCTCGAAGAACAACTCAATATAAAACCAAATCGGAGATGGAAATCGAAGAGTTAAATCTTGATAAAATTGCGATTAAAATCCTCGAAATTCGATTAGAAATAAAATTGTCAAAAAATGATATCAGCCTAGTGTTCGCAATTGTCCAAAAAGTCCTACAATGTCCAAGAGTCTCTATGTAAAAAAATACAAAAGAAATAAAAGATTCTTTCAAATAGGTCCCTGATCAGGGATCTATTTATAAGAAAAAAATTAGAACTTACACGTAGGTCCTCGTGCAGGGACCTAAAAGCAATATTCAAAACTTATGGAGGCGCGATGAGATTCTAGAACTTAGCAGTGCTTATGTGATATTTTTCCATTGGTTCGCGTTTTGACGACCGAAATTAGAAGTGCATGGTTGATCTAGGTCGTCGTTGAGGTCCATGTGTCGTGAAGCTGTAGTATGTGTTCTTGATATTGTTCTTCCCCAATTCTTCAGGTGGCCGACAGTGCTTCTAGTCTTCCTCGATCTCCGGGGACGATGGCATTGAAGGCTGACCTCCTATAGGCCCAAAAGGGGGTCGCCTACCCCCTTCAAGCTCCCCTGCGGTGGGAGATGAACAGAGAAGGGTGACAACGAAATATTGAAGCACGGCTAGGGTTTGGTACTAGGGATTGATGATTGTTGCTTGATTGATCGAAGAGGTGCTTGAAGTTGGTGATGAAGATGGCTCCAAATGAATAACGGGTGATGCTCTAAATGATTGATTATCTACAATTAAAGATTTAATGCTCGATTTCTCAAGGAAAATGGTCAAAAGATAAGGCTCTGCAGATAGAATGAGTTCCTATAATAAGGGAATATCTAGTGAAAATAGGGCGGATTTGGGTCGATTTGGAAAATGGTTTTGATTGGAGATTAAGAACGATGCTTATGAAGATCTAATGATGTGATCAAGAGGTCTAATTCGACATAAAAAACGAGGAACTGAAAAGGGGACGAAGGAAGTACTTGGGAGTCAAGCGTATAAGACCCCCGAATGCTTGCTCGACAGGGCGGTCTTCCAGGAGATGGAATCGACGTTAGGCAGCGATGCAAGGCTGACAATAGCCTTGGAACTCTCCTCCATCCTTCCTCCTCCTTTTGGGGGCAGTGAAGAGGTCTTATCACCAACGGATGTGGTAGTGGCTCGACGTGAAAGATGGGGAATCAGATTTGGATTTGGAGTAGTTGAGAAGTTAGGAGAAGTTAGTTTAAAGTTAAGGTCTTCATCAGATTATATGGATTGATCGAAAGAGAGTTGGTTTGATCCAATGGTCAGGCGTTCATCTAGGTTGTTAGGTGGCTAGAGTTAATGGGTTGGATCAAAGAATGGATGAAGAACAAAGCTAAGAAAACTAGGTGAAGATAGGTCGTTGGAACAGAAGCTCCAACAGCTTCTTGTGAAGAAGATGGATGTGATGCTGACACGTGTCAGCATCACGGTGATCAAAAAATAAATTAGATTAATAATTAGATAATAAATGTTAATGATGCTATTTTAAATCGATATCAAAATGAAAATATGTATAATTAATTATTGGTACAATTTATTTTTATAAATAATATATATTTTATGAAATATAAATATAATAATAATAAATACATATATACTATGCTTAATAAATAGGTTATTCATTTTTAATTTAATATTTTAATCAGTAATATATTATTATTATATTTTATTATTATTATAACAATAAATAGTTGTGTGATTTTTATGGATTTTTATTGCTTAATTTATTTATATTAATAAACACATATATATAGCTCATAGTTCAAATTTATCTATATTTCGGTGCTAATAAATTATTTAAAATACTAAATAAAGCTTTTAAATTCTTATTTTTTTAAAAGATAAATTACAAGATCAAAAAATAATTAAAAATTGTAAAACAACATAATCTATAAATACTAAGTACAAAATAAATAAATAGCCCAGAAAACCGGTTGTCATTAGGTCCCAAAATCAACATTTTGCAAACGTACTCCTAATAAATATTAATGAGGTTCGGAAGTTGAGAAATTAACAATTTGAAAACCAGATTTCTTAGCATATATATGTGTTAGAATTTTTTATGATTTTTATGATTTTTATATACATTTTTATAAACACAAGAGAAAAGAGTTTGGTGAAAATATGTATAAATGAATTAATTAAAAAATTGTTGAAGTTTTGATAAATAATGACTGCATAAGAATTAATGTGCAATGTACATAATTAATTATTTTTGTTGTTTTTCTTTCTTATTTCCTCCTACTTTATTGTTTGTCGACCAATCCATGTTGATTTGGTCTCAGGGATTAAGTCATATAAATATATCTTACCGCTATATTTATATTTATTTAGTTATACTGTACATATATACATATTTACATTCTGCCTCTTTTCTTTTCTGTCTTTTTATTCTTTTATTTATTTACATATTTTAATGCATAAAAATACATTCATGAATAATATTTTTAGAAAAGATGTGAATTAATGGATATTTGCATGTATTTATTAAGGGTTTTAAAATAAAATGCACAAGTTAAGTTAATGAATCATGGATTCACCATTGCTATACCATCGTCGCAAAGGAGTCTAACCTTCTACGATGTAGAGTTGCTATCAGATCAAGATGATATGACGATACAGATCCAACCCAACTCTCTAATCGCGAGACAAAAACCTCGGTGGAACCGAGCCTAGCCTCGAAGCACCCAAGACACCCATGTGGTCCTAGCCACCTGCCCCGACCAAGCATAGATCTAGGTCTGAGATGCACGTGCCCCTCACATGCCCTCCCTAGGAAATTATAGTGGAATCCCGCATCCTTCTTCAATTACAGAATGGCCCATCCCTCACGTGCTTTATGTGTTGCATCTATGGTTTTTGCAGGCGCACCCCTCCATGTTTTGTATTTGCATATAAGACCATGTGCACTTGAATAATCTCATTAAACCTCTATCGATTTATTTAAATTGTATTTGGATCCTTGTTGGACTGATTTATAATTTATTTAAGTGTTTTAATTTATATTGTATTACATTTATGACCCTGTATTAAAACTTGAATATCTTAAGCATATTAAATCAAATTAATGTAAAATTTATTTCATTTGAAAGCTCCATTAGTGATCTTGAATGGCATAATTAATTCTTTGAATTGATCTATGGAATATCAGTAATTAATTTGAGAAGTAGTTAATGTATTTCAAATTAATTCAAATGTCATTCATTAATTATAGCTTATTCTAATGCATCATTTGGTCACTGATTTTATACAAGCATTGTTAAATTAATCAAAGAACATATTTTTTTATTTCACTTGATTAATTATTCAATTAACCTTAAATGATACATGAGGATTATTAGTGGTATTCATTAAAGATAACTCAAGATATTTATCCATTTACTCATGATGTACTTAGACCATAACGTGCATATACTTTGATGTCATCATTAATTAGTGGAGAAATTAATTCGGGAGCTAATTCTATGTGCGTTCATGTGTATTGTATTGCATTTCTCTATGTAGCATGTGTGTCACCTTTGAATTGCATCAAAAATCTATAAAAATAATCATGCATTCATATGTTTTGTATTTATTAACATAGATATCATTCTAAGTAACTTACTTAGGTATTTAGACCCTACTTAAGTGGACTAATACACTCGTGTCCTTGTGTTAGACCACGGACTTATCCATGATAAATTAAAGTCAAGTCCTCTTCGTAGAGATTTCTATCTCAATTCTGATAAGTTGTTAATAGATCGTATTACAACAAATCATTATTAGATTAGTCGATTAGTGATTCATCACCCAGTACAACCACATCATGGCCGGCCATCTGAATCAGAAGAGAGGAGAGTTCAACATGTGAAGAAGAAGAATGCATTGCAAATAGGCATAGATGAAGGAAAATCAAGCCACCCTTCAGATATGTGGATTCCGCTTTTGCACGCGCACTATCTGTTCAAGAGGAAACATGTGATGCATGAGAGCCGAGTAGTTTTTCAGAAGATGTTTCATCACAGTACTCTGTAGAATGGTTTGCAACAATGAATGAGGAGATTGAATCTCTTGATCATAAAAATCAAACATAGACCCTTGTTCCCCCACCACGTGGACAGAAGATGATTGGCTACAAGTGTATTTATAAAGGGAAAAGGGCATCTCTGGATCTGTCAATGCGATACATATGGCAAGTTAGTTACCGAAGGCCTTATCTAGGTGGAGGGTATCGACTACAATGATATATTCTCACCTATGGTAAAGCACATATGTGAGTTTGAGTATTGCGACACCACTAGAGGGGGTGAATAGTGGTTCGAGGCATTATTAAAATCTTTTACAGAATGAACAACAAGCACAGATAAAATAATCAAGCAGACCAATCAACACACTTGCTTAACATTTTTATGTGGAAAACCACCATGGTAAAAATCACGACCTAAGTCTTCCTAACTCAGGATTTTCGATTAGTCGAGCTAATAAACTACTTCACTAAAGACTGAGATATTTATGAGGTTATCTCAACCATTTACAAAGCTGATGTGTCACTGTCTTAGTTCAAACACCAAGAAAAACACTACGTATCAAATATTGTAGCACGAGCAAGAGAACATGCAAGCTTTCGCCTTTCTTCGTGCTCCCTTAGAGAGCTCATGTCGAGCTTCTCTACACACTTAGGATCAGACACCTAAAGTCCTGTAGAAAGATGTTAACCCAAGATAAAGCAATGATAATATCCATGTGAAGTTATCTCAACAGATATCGAGAATAATTCTCCAATTAATAACATATAATATCATAGACAATAGTAGTATAATTGCATAGAAGATTCTCAAATAATAGCACAAGCAATTATAACACAAATATCACATGCGGATAAGTAATATCAAACAATAATAAATATCATCACACTAGAGAGAAGCTGCCAAAAGTACTGTGACTGATGTAGAAGAATTTGAACACTGGCTAGAGGATCGAACATTACTCAATTGAACAAACTTGCTTCACAGCTTTTCAACCAATAATACTCTTCTCAAAAATATTGAACAAGTAGACTAACAAGAGAAATAATATAGAGAGATTCACTCAGAAATAATTTATAGGTTTATATAATGAAAGTAAGAGGGAATACTCAATTGATGTGTATTCCAACAATGGGTATGTGGTCCTTACATATGAGCTCAAGAAAAGTGGCCATTAGAAATAGATTTGGTATGAGATCAAAGATGATTTCCTGATATGATTGATCCAGTAAACTAGTATGATCAACTGTAAATGATCGATTAACTTAAAAGCTATGATCGATCAGTTGATGACCATTTGAATGATATTCAAAAAATAGTCAATGAGTTCAACTTTCATGACCGAGAAAGAGTGATGATCAGTAAAATCAATTGGTCAACAAGGTATAATCGATCAGAGAATAAAATATGATCGATAAATTTCATAAAGAACTGATAATCCTGAAAAGGAAACTTTTGGTTGAAGCTTGTTGGAGTTACACCTTTTTCAAACCTAATACATATAAACTTATTAGAAGTCTTTTGAACAAGAAACAATAAAACTAAACATATTTTTTTTGCTTCGGAACATTGACTTAGACACGGTCGTGAAGAGCTGAAATCCACACTTGAAATCCTACAACTATAGAGAATATGTGAAAGACTAAAATATACTTTGTGTGTTTGTCATCTTTAATATCTTGGAGAACCAAAACTTAACAGTAACCCTGGTTTAATGATGATAAAATCTTTATCAAAAGCTTCAAAAGTTGTAAACACTTAAGCATGAGAAATTATCAAATCAAACTTGATATATGTAACTTATATAAGCAAGTCAAAATAGTTTGATTCCATATTCGAATCTTGATTTTAGTTCCCCCTTACTAAAAGAAAACAAAAACATTTAAACTTTGTAAGGTGAATGAGAGTCGTAAAACCTTAATGAAATAATTATTTAATTAATTTTTCATCTTACTTAATCAATCCATCAATTAAAACTTTTAATTTAAGCTTTGACATTTTCTTCCTCTTTTTGTTATTAATTTAAAAGACTAAGGTAGAATGAGAGAAACATGCACACTTCATTAATTAGTAGGAACAACTACAAAATGTTTGTATGGCACACAAACTGCTTCCAATCCAGAGACAGACACCAAGAAAAAATGGGATATTAAGGCAGAAACGACAAAGAACTACAAGTCTAGTCAGAAGGGGCATAGTTAGAATCCTCAACATGGGGTGAGTGACGAGTTCTCTTACTCTACTCAATGACTCTACGAGTGTTTGAGTTGTACTCATACTCGGGGGTGTCGGACTCAAAATCCTTTGACTCAGTAGCTTCTTCTTTTTCAGGCTCTGGGACTGGAGTAGTCATGTGAAGTCCCTTACCTAGTCTAGAGGAGGATGCATCATGGGCACAAGGTCGGCGTGAGGGCTATGGAGGAGTAAGTGCTTGTTAGGTTGCTAAGCGATGAGGTCGGGCATGGGATGCACGTGGTCTAGGTGTTGCACGTGTTGAGGCAGAAGGAAACTTTGAGATATGCATATGATGCATCTCGTCAGATATGTGATACAACTTCTCTCTCCGTCATTGACGAATTAAGCATAATTGTTGGAGAATGTTGCCATCTCTCGCTGAAAGCTCATTATTGTGTTGGTTGTCTCTCTGATCTATCAGAACTCGAGAGAACGAGAGTCGATGATGGCTTGTTGGTTGAGTTGTTCCTCAAGGCCTAGACGGTAATCAAGATATGGCATCAAAGGCAGAGGGGTTAGGACGAACAAACATGGGAACGAATCTAGAGAAGTTAGGGGTCGATGTGGGAAGGACTTAAGTGAAACCTGAGGTGGTACATGTGATTCTACTTCTGGTTCGTCCAACTTTGAGGTGAAGAGCATAGACTCTACACCAAAGAGACAAACTCATAGGATGCGAGCATGGTCATGAGGGATGTGTACTCCAAAGTGCTGGAGGATGTGGGTGACTAAAAATCCTAACGAGATACATGATCTAGGTGGTTGAGCTAAGATGTGGCATAGATAGTGAGATCAATTGAATGGTCGGACTTGAATAAAGACAAAAATGAGGGCTTGGACCTCTAAGGTGGCATGGGTTAGGTTCAAAATCTGGTTGCGAAAGCACCAAGAAAAGACACAATTGAGGAACCTATGGAGGGGCTTGAGGTTCAGGGCTAACAAGGGCTTAGTGAAGTTAAGCACGAGCATCAAGACTTCCCTACGTTAGTCTTGAGTCACTATGTCCAAAACCTCAAAGATGGTGGGGCATGTGTACGAGCAACCGAGAATTGTCAAGATGACTGAATGGTCAACAATAAAAGTGGTCCTATTAACCGTGGACCTAAACGGTAGTGGTTGGCATCGCCAATGTCCTCGAGATTGGCATAGAACTCGATAACAGCTTCGGTCAAGATGGACTCTATACGAGAATCCTCATTGCCAAGGAACATCATCAGATCGAATAGGGTCTTGATCCTATTCAAGTTAAAAATCCAAGTGAACTCACGAAAATGGTTGTTGAAAACTATCCACTGAATAGGTCGGGAGGTCATGAACTTGAGGCAGAAATAGCCAAACATCCAATCTTCTACGGATGCAGATTTGGAGGAGGAGGCGTATTTTGACCTGTTGGGTGCCATCTCTGAATGCCCATGAATTCCTATCAGCAATATGATGCTAAGGAACGGAATAAATCCAAGAAAAGAGATGTAAAACAGAAATATCAGCAATATGATGCTAAGGAACGGAATAAATCCAAGAAAAGAGATGTAAAACAGAAAAAACAAGAGTTTGAACTTAGATGATCGATCGGAGCTTTTTGATGATCGATCATACTCTGTCTGATGATTGACCAGACATGCGATAGGGCTTGAGAAAACTGGCTCCTTTTAGTGGTCTTTCTCTCTCTGAGATATTCTAACGAGAAAAGGTGCCTTGGGTCTCTATTAAAGAACGAGAGGGAGCATTTGGATGAGATGGATTTCTATGGATTTAAGGTGTCCTTCTTTCCCAATGTAAAGATATGATGTGTCATTTGAAAAGGTCTCAGTGTCATCTCGGTCTGAAGTGGAAGGTTAGGCGATGTCCTAGGTGTCTTTTCCAAAATTAGAGGGGTGTCAAAATTTTAAAATTTGAATTTCACCCAGATGATCGATAATTTCGTAGGTATGTTCGATTATTATAATCGATCAGTACTAAACCGATGATCAAGTGATCGATCAACCTATTTTAATGGTCGATCAAATATGTCTTAAAAGTTCCTTTTATGAATATTAAATTCAATGAATATCACTCAATTTGTACAACTTCAATTTTCTTCTAATTAACTCAATTTGAGATGTAACTAGAGGTTTTGTAAAAATGTCTACTAGTTGTCTATATGTACTAACGTAGTCGAAAAGATTTCACCTTTCAAGATATTTTCTCTTAGAAAATGATGTCTAACATCAATGTGCTTCCTTAAGTGGTTGACAGGATTCTTAGCTAGGTTAATAGAGCTAGTATTGTCACATAGTATTATATTCCTACTAAAGGTCAAACCAATGTCAAAGAGTGTTTTCACCCAGAGTAGTTGAGAACAAGCTAAAAATGCGGCTATATGCTCCGCTTCAGTAGTTGATAGTGCCACACAATTTTGGTTCTTGAAAAATCGTTATGCAAGGGAATTCTCCATAAATTGGCAGGTGCCACTTATACTTTTCCTATCCTTACAACTGCCCGCATAATCTGTCGCTATAAGCAAATAAATCTAATGAATGCATCTTTGAATAAAACAAACCCAAATCTTTTGTAAAAGTTATATAACGAAAGATTCTTTTCATGACTTTTAGGTGGCTTTCTTTTGGTGCTAACTAAAAACATGCAGCTAAATAAGTGCTAAACAGTATATCAGGTATGTTCACAGTTAGATAAAATAAAGAGCCAGTCATACCTTTATAAAGCCTCTTGTAGACATGTTTCTTGGACTTGTCTAGGTCAAGGTGAGTCACTGGAGCAATCGGAGTAGACTTCGCCGAAACTTTGTCGAACCAAAATTTCATCAGAATCTCCTTCGTGTACTTTTATTGCAAAATAAAAGTACCGGACTCTGTATGTTTGATTTGCAAACCTATGAAAACTTGAGTTCTCCCATCATGCTCATCTTGAACTATTCCTGCATTACTTGAGAGAAATCCTTGCAAAGAGTTGCATTAGCGGATCCAAACACGATATCACCAACATAAATTTGCACAATCAATAAATCATACAAGATAAACTTCACAAACAAAGTGCGATCTACTTGAATATTCATGTTACGTTTTGTATTCCTATTATGTCGCAGATCTGAAACCATTGGAAAATTCAAAGAACTCCTGATTTTGGTTGAGAATCAAACATGAAGAAAAATAAGACAAATTCAATATGACCGAGATGGAGAATATCTTTCAAAGGAATTCAAATAATACCTTAAAGAGGTAGGAATGATTTCCCATCTCATTCCTCTAGGTATTCTCAACTCAACGGAGTTTTAGAAAGATGTAATAGAACCATGTTGGACATGGTTAGATCAATGATGAGTAAAAGCCATCTTACCTCATAGTTTCTCTGGACATACAATATAGATTACAGCTTATGTCCTTAACAAGATTCCAACTAAATCTGTACGCAAAATCCCTCATGAGCTTTGTTATAGTTACCACGCCAAGTGTACAATACTTTAAAAATTATGAGGTTGATTGGTCCATGCTAAAAATGTGAATGTAAGCAAGTCAGAATCTCACACTAGAGAATACTACTTCATTGGATAAACAAAAAGGATTATAAGTGTCAATTTTATGATTTGGGACTCAAAAAGTATTTATCTCTGTGTAAAAAATACCTTTGAGGTTGCCAGGTCATTTGTAAGGCAAGATATCAGGCTACTCAACCTAGTTAGCCCTATATTCTCATAAATCCAATCTAAGGTATTCGTATTTACATCTTTACTATTGACGAAGCAGGCATAAAATCCAAATAGGATAACTCCAACAGTTATCATTGCAGTATTCAAGTATTCTTCGAAGGTTGGAATGGTACGATTGTGGTACCACCTGGCCTCTTGTAAGCAAGCTTTTGCAAAATTGCACCCGCTATGAACAACATAGTAAGACCTTAGGCAGAAATCTTGTTGCTGCTATCTTTTTTAACAAGCTCAAAAGGGAACAATAAAGAGAACCTTCATTTTTATTTTTGAAAATTTTCATTCAATCAATGGAAAAGCAATATGATGTCATTCAATAAGAATCTAAAGGCGTGAGGAAAAAAACGATCACGTAGAGGTTGGATTACAATGTGAAACAAGAAAGATCCCAAAGTTATAGACTCAAACATGTGCTTATACCAAATGCTCTACATACCGAACATCGAACAATAAGAAGATGCAAATCATATAGAATCTCGAACAATAAGAATATGCAAAATGATTTGCATCTTTGTGTGGCCATTTTGATTGGTTAAATAAATTCACGCTATTTGTACAATTAGTTCCAAAACTGATGTGAGTTTGGGACTTATACAATACTGGGTATATGGGACATGAGTTCACTTTCATGATACATCTCCAGAGTATAGATAAAGGTGGTAAACTGCATCATTTTCCAAGAACTTAAGTAGGCAAAGTTGTTCGAAAAGATAATGTGTGCTCCATAGGTTGGAAATTTCCTTAACAGGGTTGAAGCCCTTGAAAACAAAGTGTTGATGCCAATCCTATATTGGGATGGAACTTCTATAAATTCTTTAAGTTGTGTATTTCTACACATGAGTAGCCTACCTTTAAGTAAATTCCATGTCTCCTTTATCCACCAATGATCTCTACGCCTTGATTGATGATGGTAGGATAATTGATCCTTGTGTTAATATGGGTTGGAACAAATTCTATAAGCTGAAAATATCCTTGGAGATGAGGTTCTAAGTTTGCTTTACTCGCTACTCTTCCATATAGTTAGGAAACATTTCAAATTGATCTCACGAATTCTGCATCTAATGGAGTTGTTTCCTTAGACAGCCAATGATAGTGTTTGAATGGAGAAATGAGAAGAAAGTGTCGAGGTTCTTGTCACCATCATAGGGTTTGGTCAAAGAAAATCTGGAGTGAAATAAAGTCAAGAATACTAAAGGAAGAGATCTTATAGTCAATATCCAAATATAAAGATTTGGAGTGTCATCAATGAGGCAAGAAAAGAGAAAAGTGATATAAGAATGACAAGGATGATAATGTTGTTGTCATCGTTGTTGAGCATGATTTGTCCTTTGCGTCTGACCTGATATGGTAAATGTCATTAGAGTTAATACTTGTTGGCTCATTGACAATGGTCCAACTCTCCATGTGATCTCCAACAGGGAGTTTTTCACATCTTATAATTCTTATGATTCTGACACTTTCAAAATGGATGATGATTTCTTGTCTAAAACTATTGTCATGAGTGAAGTCATTTTGCACAATGCTACTAGAGAACATGTGAAGTTAGAAGATGCTAGGCATGCTTCTGATATACATCTGAACCTGATATCCATGTGAAAGCTTGATGATGAAGGTTATCAAACTATATTTTGTTGTGGACAATAGAATCTTACTAATGGTACTTCCCATGTGGGTCAAGGGAAAAAGTGTAACATTAACCTTTATGTAATGCATGCATCAATTTCCAAGTTTGTAGCAAGTGCATCCTATGATGATAACTCAATTGAACTATGTCATAGGAGGCTCAACCATATGAGAGAGAAAGATATGTACACCTTAATTAAGAGGGGTCTTTTTTCAGTTGTGAAGAAATAAAATATACAACAATCCATTCATTACTTACTTGGAAATCAGTCAAGTTACATTCAAAAGTGACTAACCATCTAGGAAGGCACAAGTACGAAATTGGTTCATATATGATCCTATGAAGGTTGGATCTCTAGGTGATGCATTTTATTTTGTTACATTTATTGATGATTTTTGTTGGAAGCTATGGTCTATACCCTAAAGATGAAAGATCATGTCCTCAGTATGTTCAAGGAATTTCATGCACATAAGGGAGAGGTGCCCCTCTTAAAGATACTCTACACATGATTATTTTCTCTTGACAAATAGTCGTGAGCCGGAATACTACAAAGAAGCTATGAAGGATGTGAAGAAAATAAATGGATCAAATCCATGCAAGTCAAGATGTGGTTTTTACATGGTAAACATGCCTTTAGCTTGTGAATCTACTAAAGGTAAAAGAGTTTTGAAAAATAAATGGGTTTACAGAGTAAGTCATGACATGACCTCTTTAAATTCAAGATACGAAGCTGGGATGGTTGTGAAAGGCTCTAGTCAAAAGAAGGGTGTCAACTTTAGTGAGATATTCTCTCGCATGATGAAGATTCCATCCATCAGAGTCGTTATTAGTTACATGGCTAGTCAAGATTTATATATTGAAAAAATAGATGTGAATATTGTCTTCCTCCACAGTTATCTCGAGGAGGAAAACTACATGGGCAACCAGAGGGATTTGTGGCCAAAGAAAAAAAGACTATGTTTGCACAATAAGAAAAAAGTATGTATGGACTAAAGAAAGCTCCAAGGCAATGATATAATAAAATATAGTCATTTTTGGGGAAGCATAACTACATAAAAACTGCTTTAGATCATTGTATCTTCATCAAGAAAATCTCAGGTGATAATTTCTTCATTTTGCTGATTTATGTTGATGGCATGATCATTATTGGCATTATCACCTTTCTAAAAGCAGTGAGAAAAGCTATTGAACTAATTGAGCAAACATATACCAAAGGTGTTAAAATACATATTGCATGATGTATTGATGGGAAAGAAATTGCCTATGTCAAATGAATTGGAGAGGGAAAAGTTCGCCTATAAACAATGTGTGATTCAACTAGAACTTCAACTCTATTCATTGGTTTGAATTTCTGAAGATTGTATCGTAATGTATACAAAATACCCATTGAATTGTTTTGACTAGCTTTAGTTCCAATTGAAAGTTCTTGATCAATATGTCATTATAGACAACACTAACAAAGAGAAAATGAAATAGATAGAAAAAGGAGCAAATAGATTTATGGGATATTTACACCTATAACCCTGAGTAATCTCGTAATTATCCCAAGAACCCTCAATAATCACGAATTACGTCGTGAACCCTAAATAATGCTTAATCTTTACATGGCATATCCCTATGTTAAGTTCCATCTTATTTCTCCATTATCTATGACGGAAAAAGTCATATGTTGATAATTTTTCCCTTCAAAATACATCATATTTATAATATAATGCCATTCTATAGATCAAACAAACTGATGCCATTCTGGAGAGGAGGGAGGGTAAGGAAGCTCCAGCTGCACCCATCGTTGTCGCCCCTCGCTCCTGCAAGCTCCCCCCCCCCCCCCCCTCGTTGCAAGCTGCAGCTGCAAACCCCCCCCCCTCTGGTCACCCGCATGCCCTGCCTCTCCCGCAAGCTCCTGTTGCAACCCCCCCCCCCCTGTCGCTCGAAGCTGCGGCTGCACATCCCCCCTCTGGTCGCCTACACGCCCTGCCTCTCCCGCAAGCTCCAATTACACCCCCCCCCTCGTGTTACCTCTCTGCACAATTGCCCTCCTACAAGGGCTCGACCCCTCGCCCCTTTTGCAAGGTCCCCGGCCTCCCTGCTGCTCCCAACATCGCTACCCCTTCCTGCCCTCCCTGGTCGCATCCACCCCTCCTGCTTGCAAATCCCCCCCCCCCCCCGGCCTCCCTGTTGCTCCCACCATCGTTGCCCCTTCCAGGGTTGCCTCTCAGCCACCCCTCCTGCCTGCAAAGCCCTCCCCCAATCATCAAATCCAACTAGTTGCTCAAAGCCCTCACCCAGTCCCTGATCGTTGCCTCCCTTGCGCAAATCCGTCCCCACCGTCGCTGCTCTTCAACACCGGTCGCTCAAAGCCCTGACACCCCCACCCTACCGCAAACCCATTCCCACCATCACCGCCCCTTCCTGTAAATCCCCCCTCCCCCCATGTTGTACCGCATCCACCAAGCCCTCCCTGGTCGACTCCCTCCCAAGCCCCACTTCCCCTCCAGTAAGCCTCTACCAGCTTGATTCCAACAAATCCCCCTGCCAGTAAGAACCCTCCACCCCATCCTGCAAGCTCAGAGGTCCAAGAGAGGACGGCGACGATGGGAGGAACCGAGGAAGGAGAAGTGGAGGAGGTGGTGACGTTGGAGGGGGCTGGTGGAAGGGAAAGTTTTCTTTATGTTTTGATTAATCACAGCTCTCAGGTCGTGGATTGGTAGCCATCTGGTTGGGTTAATGAACTAAACTAACGGAGGGTTATAGGTGTAAAATGAAATAGTTATTCGGGGTTCTCGATGTAATTCGTGATTATCGAGGGTTCCTAAGGTAATTACGAAATTACTTAGGGTTATGGGTGTAAATATCCCTAAATTTGTCCACCAGGACACTAACCAAAAAATGTAGTTATTTGATTCTGAAGAATTACATGAGAAAGTCCTCTGCTATAAAGGAATGGGATCTGTGAATCATATTTTAGGTATGAAGATTACATTTGTCGGATAGTTGAAGAGACTTTATTTTGTAAAAATCGTAACTATCTTATTTCCAATGGTTTATGAGTGAATTCAATTTTTTATGAGCTTGTATTACATAGCCAATCTTTCAACATGGGTTTTGGGATTTTTAGACCATGTGCCTACTTAATGCAGTTTATTTTGTAAAAATTGAATTTTTGATTCAAAAAACAATTTAGGTTTCTTGGATGTATTGCTTAGCTTGGGAAAATCTACTAGTATCCCATCACTTAAAGAACAAAAATCTCTCTTGTTTTTGCAAAAATCAAATCAGGTGAAGTTGAGATTTCCCCAAGTTTTTAACATTTTTATTTTCTAAGTTCTACGTGTAATATTTTGCGAATTACTCAAGACCTTGTATTCATCTATTAGTACTTTATCAACCCATATTTTAGTTTGTAAAAATATTATAGTTTTATATCTTTTAAAAAATTAAAAATTAAAATCATCCCATTTAAAGTATATTGATTCTAGTGATTTTATTTCTCGCCAAAAATTCTGGAAAAAAATAAGTTGCATGTATGTCATACAGATACATAACGCCTCCAGAAATCATTTGAAAATTCCATTTTTCTTTAAAAAATCAAAAATATTGAAAAACCCCATGAAATATCTATAAAAAACATAAACATCAAATTAGAAAAACAAGGGCTTATTTTGTAAAATTTCAAATTCTATATGTAAGAAAACCCCAAGTATTTATAGGGCCATTCCTCATTTTTTCCTTATTTTCTCTCTCCCTTGTATTTGCTTAAGTAATTTTCTTTTATTTTCCAATCCAAAAACACCTTTTAAAAAAGTAATTTAGAAACCCTTTAATTAGTTTAAAGAAAAATGTAAAATCCTAAAAACACCTTTTAATTTTCTCTATGTTATCTCTAAACTAATCCAAAATGTAAAATTAAGAAAATCTAATCCAAAACCCATTTTAAAAAATAAAACTCCAAAATTAGTTTCCCTTTAATTTTCTTTATGTTTATCTATGTTTTATTCAATTTAGAAACCCTTAATACTTGACATCACAAATTCTTTATAAATGCTAAATAGATTTTAAAAATTAATTAAATCATAAATATGAAAAATAATCATAAAGATATAAAAATAAAATTTAAAAACTAAAAACTTCTAAAAATACATAAAAACCAAAAAGTTATAAAAATACCACCTAGGACACTCACAAAAAAGCCTATTGTTTGAGTCAACGACTACACATTCCCGGGTGTTGAGTCGGATTTTCGAGGGTTGGAATTTAATTGATGATAAATAGGTCGTTGTTTTGATCCCCAAAACTCGCGTCAACAAAAGATTGTTTTTTTTTAGTTTTTGCTACTTATTAACCTGTATAGCAGACAGGGTCGAACTCAGGGAGGCTACAATTCCTGAGGATTATTCAATTAATCAGAAACTAATTAAAAGAAAACAGGAATCTCAAAGGACAACTATCCTTGGCTTTTGTGAATTTTTTTATCTTTTTATTTTTTTAATTTTTTTTATTTCTGATTTTTTATTTTCTGATTTTCAAATTTTTAGTGATTTTGATTTTTGCAATTTTTTCTAATTTTCAAAAATAATGCAAAGCAATAGGAACAAAGATCAAGAATATACACACACCAACTCTTTTTGTAATTTTCAATTATGCCAAAAATAATCAGAAAAATTCAAAGAAAATATTTTTGGGTTTTAAAAGTTTTGAAATGTTTTTGAGAATTTTTGTAGTTTTTTCGGATGTTTTTGTATTTTTATAAAAATCAAACAAGGAGAAAATAAGAAAATGTGGACAGCCTGGGGTAATTTACAATTAAAAATCTTTTGAATGTCCAAAACTCCTGGCTACTATTTTTAAGATAAACTAGAAACAATTATCTACAAACAGGAACTGAAATCACAATTTTTGGATTTTTGTAGAATTTTTATGATTTTAGAAGATTTTTGATATTTTTCAGATTTTTTGAGTTTTTTAAATAATTAATGCGTGAAAAATGGTCAGAAATTAAAAGACAATGAAAGGGAACTACTCTAATTTTTTAGAATTTTTGGAGCTATTTTCGAATTTTTATGAATTTTCAAATTTCAAAAAGACAAAAAGGCACTGTTTTTTATTTTTTAATAATAATGAAGGACAAATGCAATGGAAAATTTATGCTAAGAAAATAATCACATCAAGAGCATAGCATAATTTTCTCAAATTTTTTGGACTAAAAAAATTATTTATTTCATTCAAAAGCACAAGCAAATCATCTTTCTGCAGTTCGGGGACTAGAATGTAAATACTGCGAATATTTTGGACTGAAATGTAAAGATTCAAAGTTTTTGTCTCAAATAACTAATAAAAATAAATAGATAAATGAGAGCGCAATTTTACCAATAGATCATGTGCATGTCGCGTGCTTGAGGTTGACAGGGACTCATTTGTAATTTCATGAACTTCTGGAGTCTTTGATGCAATTCTACCAATTTGATAAGTCTTGAACTGCTAGGTGGCTTTCTGTAATTTCTGAAATAGCCCGGAGCTCCTCTGTAAATTCTCCAAATATATATATATATATATATTATACCCGTTAGGGTTTCTGAGAAATCATTCGTTTCCAACACAGGTGCAGAGGGACAAGTCCTGCCACCGCCCCTTGTCTTCCTCGTCACGTGCGGGCGGCGGCGATGCGGACGGCCGGTGGAGCGGACTTCGGCGGCACTAGGGAGGCAGAATGGCGAGCGGAGCGCCTGGATACGCGGTTGGGAGGAGCTGATGGCGGAGGGGCGGCGTAGGAGTGGCGCTCGCGCGGCGGATCGGCGGCACGGAGGCGGCGGTGAGCGGCGCGCCGCGCGCGCGCGTGGCTGCGCGGGGCTGCGCGGCCCGGTGGAGGAGGATGGCAGCGCGGCGTTGAGATGCGACGCGGGTCGCAGCGGCTTCAGGCGGCTGAGAAGGCTGAAGAGGGAGGTCGGTGAGGCGGCTGGCTGCTACAGGCGAGGCGGGAGGGCGCGAAGGGGCCGTGCCTTGGGCGGCGCTGGCGCGCTTATGGCGGAGGAGCGTGCGCAGGAGCTTCTGGGTGAGGCCGCGAGGCGGCGCCGCGCTCACGGAGAGGCCGCGGACGGTGCTGGAGGCGGAGAGGCGCGGTGGGTCAGCGGTGGCGATGGGGGATGCGGCTTGCGGCAGTGATGGAGGGGCGGCGGCGCCTGGGGGCTGCCGTCCCTTCTGTTTTTTTTGTTTGTTTTTTTTTAATTTTTTTATGTGATGTAAACAGCAGATAAAGGAAAACTTTTTTTATTTTTTTATTTTTTTTAAATCTGAAAAAACAGGAGATGAAAAGATACAAAATTTCTTTTTTTGTAATCTTTTTAATGTTTCCCTGCAAAACAAACGTTAGACAAAAATGATTTTTTTTATTTATCCTGCAAAACAAACGTTAGATAAAATAGAGATAATTTTTTTTGTCTTTTTTTTATTAATGGTCCTGCAAAATCAATGTTAGAGATAAAGAAGAAAAAAATGCTTTTTTTTATTTATCTACAAATCTGGAAAAATGAATGGAGATTCGACGGAGATGAGGGATTCGAATCCGATCTCCGGATACCGTACGCGGTCGGAGTTGAGAGATCGTGGACGGTCGAAATAGAACGTGGAGAGATCGAGAAAATGAGATGAAAAATCGAGTCGGTGGCGGATCAAATCGAGATGGATTTTTTATAAGATCTAGAGAAAAAAATGACGAAGAAAAATACGACAAAATAAAATACGATTAAACTAAGATAAAAATGCGAAGAAAAATTTGGATCTCACCTTAGGAGCGGAAAATGGACCGTGATCGCCTCGACAAAGCCGACTCGCTGTCATCGGACGGCTTGGAGGCTAGGCAACTTCCTCGACGAAATTTCTCTCGGAGATCGGGCTCCTCTCTCTAAAGATTGATCAAGTTGGAATGAGGGAGAAGGAGCCATATAAATAGAAAAGAGATGAAATTTGAATTTTTGAATTTTTATTGGATAAAGGGAGATAAAAATTGAAGTGAAATTTTGAAAAAGAGAATTGAAAATTAAAATTGAATTTTTGAAAAAGAGAGATGAAAAATGATTTTTTTTGAATTTTTTGGTGGAAGAGATATGAAATTTGAAATGAAGATAAAAGAGAAAATAAAACAATTTAAAAATTATCTAATTTTTTTGAATTTTCACCACTTTATTTATTGGAATTTTTAAATGGTTTTTTTTTATGAAGGTTTATTAAAAATAGCAACTATATACCTATACTATATACGTATGTGACACTATATACAAGGATAAATGACGAAATTGGCCTTTTTCGTGTTTTTAAAAATTTATTATTTTTTAAATTTTTATTTTTATTAAAAAAATCAGTGGGATTAATTTACAATATATACAAATACAATATGCAAAAAATACATGAGAAAATTGCACAAACCACCCCAGAAAATCGACTTTTCAACCGTAACTCCAAAAATTGTGAAAATACAGCCATTTTGAAGATAATTTAATTTCGAGTTCAATGGAACTGAGATTGATTCAATTTGAGCTCATATGGAGCCGTAATTGGTCTTTCAATTAGTGCTTAGTGGCTTTTTCCAAGTATGGCTACTTTTATTCTGTACAAGATTTAATTGGGCAATCAATTTTAGTAATTAGAACACATCTTTATTTACAACTTTGATTCTGAATGTTATTTGATTTGAAGTCAATTAAGGTACAAATAAATTAGTGTCAGTTTTATACAGATATACACAAAATAAGTGAGAAATACATTTTTTGGATTTTCTGGTTGAGGACCCTATCTCCCCCTACTTTATTCCTGGTCGAACAGGCCACGTCTTGACCTTCTCTCGGGGTTTGGGTCAGCTTGTATACAGTCTTCCCCTTTTTTTATTTCTTTTCTTTATTATTTTTTATTTCTTTTCTTTATTTTTCCTTTCTTTCTTTATTTATTTATTTTATGTTAAAATTAGTCAGAAATGTACAGTATTTACACAGATGCAAGTTAGTAAGAATATGGAATTAGCGTGACATGCAGGTGTTTTATAAGGGATTTTAAGCTAAAATAAATAAATAAAGATGACGAATCGCAGATTCATCATCCCCTATGCTTTACCTTTGCTAGTCCCTTAGCAAACACTTATTTGAAAGAATAAGTGCAAAGAAAAAGAAAAAGAAAAAGAAAAAGAAAGGGAAAATAAAGAAAGTAGGACAACATTGAGTATTAAACTTATCTTCATAAAATTGTAGTTTGGAGCTCTGTCGGACCTTTGGATTAATTGTGTGTCGGAACTTCTGTGAGACTTAGAATTTTAAAAACGACAGCCTTCAAGTTCTACACATCATTGTCACAGTTTCAGCTCAGAAGTCATCTTAGATCAATCCTCTTCTCAAAGCACACCCTATGAACATTGAACAATCGACTCATGTGTGTGAAAGGTTTTAGCTCTTCCCATCCAGAATGCCGGACTACCATGCAAATCTCCTCTCCAATAACTCGTCCTCGGGGAGTCAGGTATTTCCTTCTAAGGTCTGTCGCGCTATGTTCACAATCGAATAGGGGGAGTGTTGGAAATGCGAGCCCACGGCGAGCCATTATGCAATAAATGTTGTTGCAATTCACTCCTTGATCTGAAATGAAGAGTACATAATTTGCATAATAGGTCCCTTAGTACAATTAGGGTTATGTACCATGGCCATCTTAATGATCATATAGCTGTTGATTCAATTATTGAATCATAGAGGCTGGTGCTTAGATGAATATCTAATGAGTTAGATTGAGGACTCATCAAGCACCGTCAAATGATTATTAAGAGATGATCTCCAACCTGAGTAGGAGATGGTAATCCTATCTCATTTAGGTTGATATCTGACCGACCTCTTGATGCAGGTCCTCTGCATAGGAATAGAGATTCGGAGGTGTCGGATAAGTTAGGTCAAAGAGTTGACTTAACGAGATCGAGATAACCAAAGTCCTATATCATATGCTGTCATGATATAGGCACACATCCTCTGACCGGAGACAGATGTGTTACTATATGTCTGAGTATGTACATTTGGCAGACCAATAGGTTGATGGCCTAATCAAGGTCTATACACCGGCGCGCTGGTGTGCATATAAGGGCATATGAGTAATACGATCTCTCAAAGGGATCATACAGGTTCACTACTGAACCGGAAGACATGAGCTCACTCATGAGATATTGGGAAGAATCAAATTCCGTGCGCACGGTCGTCTCGCTTTGGAAGCTTGACTGAATTTGTTGGTTTGATATATACTTTTGGAAAGTATATGATCAAGACCTAGGTATGATATATGCTTTTGGAAAGTATATGATCAATACCGACTCCCAATGATCGAATGAGAAACTTACTGATAGAACCCTGAAGTAGACAGTGTAAAGTTGATCTAATACTTCTGGTTTAATCTGAGTCTTCCAGTATGCAGGATGTACAGGTATTAGGAATACCTGAGGGTGATGTGATCATAAACGGTTGTATAACCATGACGCTTCCATTCCTAGGGAGTGATGAAACGGGTCTGGATTTTAGTGACTCCTCTCAGTAGAGAAGTAATCTGATCTTAGTCCAAATGTTGGACATTAATCTGAATGTGATTCAGATTCAATGAGAAGATTAGATTTGCGGTCTTGATTTAATCAAGCAACTATGGGAGGCCCGAGATCTGGATTTGAGATGTGATCTCAATATCCATGTCACTATACGTGGAACAATACAATCGCCCTGTCCTTATCTCCAAGTATTCGCGGAGAAAGCGCATTATCCTTGAAAGAGTTCATGGATAATTCTATTGTTGATATATGTATCCGAGCATTGAGAAAATGGATAATTAAATGTGATTTAATTATCATGAATAATATGAATTTGATTCATATTATAAGGAGAGTTATCTTAGATAATTAAATGTGATTTGATTATCAAAGATGTAAATAATATGAATGTGATTCATATTATTTGAGCACATGAGAATAAGTTATCCAATATAATTAAATGTGATTTAATTATTATGGATAAGAATAATGTGGATAGTAATATCCAGTTATTCATAATATATTATAAATGTGATTTATAATGTATTAGAGAGAGTTAAATATAATTTATATTAGTAGATTAATTATTAATGTGTATTGGATACACATTGTCTAATTAATTGAAAATGTAAATTACATTTTATTTTGGATTGTGAATATGATTCACAATATTCCAATGTCAAGATTGCAATATTCCCAAATTTAATTGAGAATTATTTTGGTGAATAAAAATCCCAACAAATAGTTGTTGGAAAATAAGTAGAGAGAAAATCAAGGAGATATGCAATCTCATGGGAATCCATGAGATTGCCCTCCAAAGAGGAAGGTGTATCTCCTTTATTTTCTCTCTCTCTATTTGTGTGGTTTAATTTGGTATTATATTTATTTGATTTATCAAATATATTTAATCAAAATTAAATCACAAGTTGTTGGCTTTTACCAACAACTATCTTGACCATTGGATTGTCATAAATCAATCTCATCCATTGATTTTATATGACACATGGATTGAGATCCATGGATCCCAAAACCCTATAAATATAGAGGCATTCTTGACTCTCTCTTTACACATAATGCTTGAGAAGCATCTCTCTCTCCCTCTCTCTTTCTCTTTAGAGGTCAGCCCTCTCTCTCTCCCTCTCATGGCCGTCCACCATGGATGCCATGGAGAGGTTCTCCATCGCCGCGGCATCGTCGTTATGCTGCCCGTTCTTCTGCTCGTGGATCTCCGTCTCCTTCGGTGCGCCTCGCTCGTGAAGAAGATGTTGGATCTCGTGTGTCGAGATCAGGAGATCCGCCGCTTGGATCATCAACTTGGATTGCGAGAAGCACGCGGTTCATCCCCGCGCTCGCAAGCGTCTCCTCCGTCGGATCGGACTTGAGACAGGAGGTCTCTTCGTTTAGAGACTTGATCGCAACCACGCTTCAAGAGGTAATCCTAATTACTTGTTTGTGGTTTAGACGAAACGATCCGAGAAGTGTTCTTGGATCATGTGGTTTCGTCATAAGAAATTTTTTTTAAAATTCCGCTGCATCGAGCAACTAGTGCGACTAGTCGCTCCTCGTCGTATTCGATACGACGCTCACGCTTCCGTGATGCGCTTGAGGATCTAACCATATCCTTCAGGGAGAAGTTAGAAGAAAGAGAAAAGAGCTGGAGGGTGGCCAGTATAGTCACCTCTCCTTGTGAAGCTGGCCAGTGTAGCCGAGTCTCTACCAAGATCTGTAGGTTTCTTGAAGCTTGGACCTTTTTGGTCAGATATTTATTTGGTAGTGGCTTCTTTGTATTTGTATTTTTGATGGTTCTGCTTGGATCTTGTTTGCCCCTACGGATATAGAATCTTTTGTTTCCATACATTTTTTTGGGGTCTTAGAAAAAATTGTGCACAGCCGTCCATCCCTTTTCCGAAGCTTTATTTCAA
Source organism: Ottelia alismoides (assembly GCA_037367405.1). NCBI lineage: Eukaryota > Viridiplantae > Streptophyta > Magnoliopsida > Alismatales > Hydrocharitaceae > Ottelia > Ottelia alismoides. The sequence goes on from JAZKJV010007289.1 coordinate 214,955, forward strand.
CCCGTACTCCGGTCTTTAGATTTCCGTGCTACCATAAAAGAAACTCACACAATCTTCCAACATCCCATCTGAGTTGAGCTAAGTGCATAGTGCGAGAGTACAAATTGATTCCCTATTCCAGAGTTATACCCAGAATGAAGAGATCAGGTTAGACACTAAGAGTCAAACGCTGCACATTGTCATGTGGAACTCAAAGAATTAAGTCAAAGACCTGAAGCTTCTAAAATCCTATTTCTCGGTGAAGTTCCTCTAAGAATTAGGTGGATTAAGGTCCATCTAAGCTCCATTCTTCAATTTTATTCCAGACATAGTTTAAATGTCAATACTATCCTGAAAAATGCACATGCAAATGCAACATATGAACAATGCAAGGGTTTTTTTTTATTATTTTTTTTGAAAAAGGAATGATGCACATGTGAAAAGAACGCACTTTTTTTTGAACAATTTTCTAGTTTTGGACTTTTTATGGCTTCTTTTTTTAAGGAAAAATGCAAATGTGAAAGAAAGTTTTTTTTTGAAAAAGGAATGATGCACATGTGAAAAGAACACACTTTTTTTGAACAATTTTCTAGTTTTGGACTTTTTATGGCTTCTTTTTTTTGAAGGAAAAATGCAAATGTGAAAGAAAGTTTTTTTGTTTTTTTTTTGAAATTTGCAAATTTTTATAGATTTTTGGTTTTGCAATTTTTTTGTTTTATTTTTGTTTTTGTTTTTGTTTTTTTTTGTTTTTTTTTTGAAAAGGGTTAGTAAAATATACCAGTATATACAATGTTTTTTTCTTGATTGATTTTTTTGTGTTTTATTTTGTTTTTTTTTCTTTTTTTCTTTTTTAGCACGTGGATTTTACAAACTATACACACATAACCCCCCAATAAACGTATTTAAAAGTACGAGTTATGTCTAAATTATATATACAATATATACGACACCCCCCTATACTTAGCTCGAACTATGTCCTCATAGTGATCAGAGAGCGAAAAAGGAAGACATAACTCGTGCTAAGTATAGAAAGGTGAAAAGAAAAGATAAAAAGAAGAGAAGATGGTGATCCCCCCCTATACTTAGGATCAAGTAATTCTAAGTATAGTAGAGTGTGCAAAAGGGGAAAACCGATGACGAGAATGTACAGACTCAAAAATAAAAAGACACAATATGAACAACATCACCCCCCTATACTTAGGGTAGAGTATCCCTAAGTATAGGCAACAACAAGAGTGATGAACAGGACGAAAATGAACAACACAAATCATTCACCCCCCCCCCCATACTTAGGATAAAGCACATCCTAAGTATAGCATATACATACACACGGAAAAGGGGTGAATGATAAAACAGGAGAAGAGAGAGTAAAACGAAAGGATATACAAGAAGAGTGGATGTACAAATGTCAAGAAGGTCGAAAGCGAACCTTCTTGCGGGACCGCTGAGGTATGGATTTGACAAGGTGTAGGTCGATATTGGGATCATCATTAGATATAAACTGAGTAGAATCGACCAAGAATGTATCCTCAACGGTTTCAGATTGTGCAGGCCTAAACCGGTTATTGGAAGTAGTATGGTCATTTCTGGCCTGGGAAGTCTCGCAAACATCAAAGTAAAATGGCTCGAAATCATTATCCGAAAAAGTAGGATCATTTTCAGCCTGGCGAGCCTCTACTGGATCATTATCTCTATCAAAAGGCCCAAATTCTTTTATAAAAGCAATCAAATCAAATTTGGCCTGATCGGTCTCATCTGAATCAACTTGAATAGGAATGGACTCATCAGTGGAAGTATTCGAATCATGTCCGTCCTGTCTAGTCTCAGAATCTGCCTTCCGCTCTAGGGTGTCTATCGTGTAAATTCCACGGATGTCATCAATGCATCTCCATATTCCAGAAGGGGGAACTCCAAGATCTATGCTTTCCGAGTCTTCCTCCTTCAAGAGGAATTCTTGGGTTTCCTTATCATCCAACATATAACAAGAATCTCTGATATTATCATCGATGTCAAATTCCTTGGGGTTGTCTAACACTGGCGGGTTCTCATGAGATGCAGGTTTCTAGGCAGTGGTGGGTGTAGTGATCAACACATCGCTCCCTACATCAGAACGGAAGCGAATTTCTCCTGAACCATAATTAATAACGGCTCCCGCAGAGGCGATGAAAGGTCATCCCAGGATGATTGGAGGGTGCTCCACAGGAGCGGAGGTCTCCATGGGCATTACAATAAAATCCGAAGTAAAATTCAGGCCCTGAATAGAAATGACAGCATTTTCTAGAATACCCTTCGGCCTCTTGATGGATCCATCAGCAAATTGAACTATCATCCTGGTTTTCTTAAGAGGCCCAAGATGAAGAGACTGTACCATAGAGAAGGGTATTACATTGATTGACGAACCGCCGTCAAGGAGAGCGTTATCACAAGAATAGTCAGATATGGAGCAACTCACAAGAGGTATTATCGTGTTCCCTTTCTTAAAACACAGACGGTGAGAGATGGCGTAGGCAGTGGCCATGGTCAAGATGTGACGCTCAGATCTTCTCCTTCACTTTCTCTTCTTGTGTTGAGGAGTAGATAAATCTGTCATGGCCTGTTGAAGTGGAGTTTTAATGATCTCATTAAGGGTGGCTACCACTTCGGGTTCAGTCAATATTTTTTTGAATTTTTGGACCTCATCCATACAAGAGAGGAGGTCGGAATCATCATTTACATGAGGATTGCCAAGAGCAGTCTGTACAGTGGAATCCTCAGTGTCAAGATTGGTACATGTAGTGGATGATTGTGTGGGTAAATGATTGGGCATTTGGGTCTTCTCCTCACAAAATGAATCAATAATGTGTCTCCCAGAATCTTTTTGGATTTTTAAATTTTTCTCATTTTTTTTGTATTTTGGGCGATTGCAGGCTCTCATGATTATCCTCAAATGAATCCATATCCTCAAAAAGTGGAGCAGTGTTCTGGCTCGTATTTCTATTAAAGAGATTGTTAATCCTCGAATTCATATGCTCCACCATCTAGTTCAGTGTCTCAAGTGTGGAAATCATGAAAGGTGACTCCAAAATCTCAGGACCGTGTGGACTGAATGAGGGTGGGTGAAAATCATAGTCCTCCTCTTTCTAAAATAATGGGTTAGGCGGATATGCACAAAATCAGGAGGAAAGTCCTCCTGGAAAAAGGAAGGTGGATCGTTTGGAGAGTACGAGGTATTTTCAAAGATCGGGTTAAAATAACTCCAGTCGGCCATCTTCGAAACAAAAGATGAGAGAGCACGAGGGTCAAGACAAAAGATATGGAGAAGAAGGCGCAAATGCACAGAAGGATCTAGCAAGTACACAAGCAATCAAACACAATACAAACCCCCAGTTCACCAACTCAACTCAAAGTGAAGACCGTAAAGGTTCGGTCAATTAATCTTGTTTGTTTTAGAGTTAGGTGATAATCACAGAAGTTGTACAAACACTTAGGCTGAATTATGGGATTTGGGCACTAACCTTAGTGTGTACGCGAGCAAGTTAAAACGAATACAATGAGGGGGTTACTCTCCCCAAAATAATGATTTTTCCTTGTGTATTTTTTTTAGGGTCGAGTTTTCTTTAGCAGTCTCAAATTTTAGGCAGTTATCACTTGGTTTAAGTATATGCAATGAATCATCTACCGAGTGTCCAATTTCCTTTTAATTTATGTCAGTGAAAATAAGGAAGGAGATCAGAAATGCCAATACACGATTAAAAACGATGATGCATGCAGGGGTTAGAGATGCGTACCTTGTCGCCAGCACTCTACATGCAAGTGATCTACGCAGAATTTGAATACAGAAAATAAACTAACCTATATGCAAATGCATGTGAACCGTCCTAGATGACAACTTCTATTAACGGGCAAGAACAAGTTAATTTGACTAAGTCCAAACTACGATCTACTCTATAGGCACAAAAATTCTTGTTTAGGGTGTTTGGACCTAATTAATTACCTGGCTCAAGCAAATTAATTAAAGCAATCAATAGGTGGCTTTCGAAATCTACGGAAAAAAAAGAAAAATAAAGGCGATGAAAACAAAACCGATGAGGTCCCCCAAGTGCACCGGCACTTGGCGAAACAGACGCCGCAATAAATGAATGTCCTTTTACAAAGTTCAAATGGAAAAGAAACTCTCTCTCTCTCTCTTTTCGTCTCTTTCATGCTTCTTCTCTTTTTCTCACGCTATCCTGCGGCTTGGTGAAGAATCAAGCCGCCTCCACGTCGCTTGGGTGCTTCGGCTCTCCTAGGATTGCCTCCTTCGCTCCGCGGGCCCTCGCAAGAAAAATAGAAGAAAATGTGTAAGAAATACAATTATCAAATATGAGAAAAAGAAAAGAAAAAAATGGATGCAGTGGTTATAAATAATGAAGTGAATGGCAGAAATGTAAATAGATATTTACAACCAAGAATAGCAGGTCAAAAGAGAAACCTAACTACCCTCGTCGTGCTTCCCCGGCAACGGCGCCATAATGTTGAGTCGGATTTTCGAGGGTTGGAATTTAATTGATGATAAATAGGTCGTTGTTTTGATCCCCAAAACCGGAGTCAACAAAAGATTTTTTTTTTTAATTTTTGCTACTTATTAACCTGTATAGCGGATAGGGTCGAACTCAGGGAGGCTACAATTCCCGAGGGTTATTCAATTAATCAGAAACTAATTAAAAGAAAACAGGAATCTCAAAGGATAACTATCCTTGGTTTTTGTGAATTTTTTATCTTTTTACTTTTTTTAATTTTTTTATTTCTGATCTTTTTTATTTTTTTGATTTTCAAATTTTTAGTGATTTTGATTTTTGCAATTTTTTTACTAATTTTCAAAAATAATGCGAAGCAATAGGAACAAAGATCAAGAATATACACACACCAACTCTTTTTGTAATTTTCAATTATGCCAAAAATAATCAGAAAAATTCAAAGAAAATATTTTTGGGTTTTAAAAGTTTTGAAATGTTTTTGAAAATTTTGTAGATTTTCCGGATGTTTTTATATTTTTCTAAAAATCAAACAAGGAGAAAATAAGAAAATGTGGACAGCCTGGGGTAATTTACAATTTAAAAATCTTTTGAATGCCCAAAACTCTTGGATACTATTTTTAAGATAAACTAGAAATAATTATCTACAAATAGGAACTGAAATCACAATTTTTGGATTTTTGTAGATTTTTTATTATTTTTAGAAGATTTTTGATATTTTTCAATTTTTTTGAGTTTTATAAATAATTATTGCGAGAAAATTGGTCAGAAATTAAAAGACAATGAAAGAGAACTACTCTAATTTTTTTAGAATTTTTGGAGCTATTTTCGAATTTTTATGAATTTTCGAATTTCAAGAAGACAAAAAGACATTGTTTTTTATTTTTTTTAATAATAATAAATGAAGGACAAATGCAATGAAAAAATTATGCTAAGAAAATAATCACATCAAGAGCATAGCATAATTTTCTCAAATTTTTTGGACTAAAAAAATATTTATTTCATTCAAAAGCACAAGCAAATCATCTTTCTGCAGTTCGGGGACTAGAATGTAAATACTACGAATGTTTTGGACTGAAATGTAAAGATTCAAAGTTTTTGTCTCAAATAACTAATAAAAATAAATAGAGAAATGAGAGCACAATTTTACTAATAGATCATGTGCATGTCACGTGCTTGAGGTTGACAGGGACTCATTTGTAATTTCATGAACTTCTGGAGTCTTTGATGCAATTCTACCCATTTGATAAGTCTTGAACTGCTAGGTGGCTTTCTGTAATTTCTGAAATAGCCTGGAGCTCCTCTGTAAATTCTCCAAATATATATATATATATATATATATATATATATATATATATTATACCCGTTAGGGTTTCTGAGAAATCATTCGTTTCCAACACAGGTGCAGAGGGACAAGTCATGCCACCGCCCCTTGTCTTCCTCGTCACGTGCGGGCAGCGGCGATGTGGACGACCGTAGAGCGGACTTCGGCGGCGCTAGGGAGGCGGAATGGTGGGCGGAGCGCCTGGATGCGCGGCTGGGAGGAGCTGATGGCGGGGGGGCGGCGTAGGAGTGGCGCTCGCGCGGCGGATCGGCGGCACGGAGGCAGCGGTGAGCGGCGCGCCGCGCGCGCGCGTGGCTACGCGGGGCTGCGTGGCTCGGTGGAGGAGGATGGCGGCGCGGCATTGAGATGTGACGCGGGTCACGGTGGCTTCAGGCGGCTGAGAAGGCTGAAGAGGGAGGTCGATGAGGCGGCTGGCTGCTACAGGCGAGGCGGGAGGGCGCGAAGGGGTCGCGCCTTGGGCGGCGCTGGCGCGCTTATGGCGGAGGAGCGCACGCAGGAGCTTCTGGGTGAGGCCGCGAGGCGGCGCCGCGCCCACTGAGAGGCCGCGGACGGTGCTGGAGGCGGAGAGGCGCGGTGGGTCGGCGGTGGCGATGGGGGCTGCGGCTTGCGGCAGTGATGGAGGGGCGGCGGCGCCTGGGGGCTGCCGTCCCTTCTGTTTTTTTTGTTTGTTTTTTTTAAATTTTTTTATGTGATGTAAACAACAGATAAAGGAAAACTTTTTTATTTTTTTATTTTTTTAATCCGAAAAAAAAGGAGATGAAAAGATAAAAAATTTCTTTTTTTTTAATCTTTTTAATGTTTCCCTGCAAAACAAACGTTAGATAGAAATGATTTTTTTTATCCTGCAAAACAAACGTTAGATAAAATAGAGATAAAATTTTTTTGTCTTTTTTTATTAATGGTCCTGCAAAATCAATGTTAGAGATAAAGAAGAAAAAATGATTTTTTTTATTTATCTACAAATCTGGAAAAATGAATGGAGATTCGACGGAGATGAGGGATTCGAATCCGATCTCCGGATACCGTACGCGGCCGGAGTTGAGAGATCGTGGACGGTAGAAATAGAACGTGGAGAGATCGAGAAAATGAGATGAAAAATTGAGTCGGTGGCGGATCAAATTGAGATGGATTTTTTATAAGATCTAGAGAAAAAAATGACGAAGAAAAATACGACAAAATAAAATACGATTAAACTAAGATAAAAATGCGAAGAAAAATTTGGATCTCACCTTAGGAGCGGAAAATGGACCGTGATCGCCTCGACAAAGCCAACTCGCTGTCACCGGACGGCTTGGAGGCTAGGCAACTTCCTCGACGAAATTTCTCTCGGAGATCGGGCTCCTCTCTCTAAAGATTGATCAAGTTGGAATGAGGGAGAAGGAGCCATAATAGAAAAGAGACAAAATTCGAATTTTTGAATTTTTATTGGATAAAGGGAGATAAAAATTGAAGTGAAATTTTGAAAAAGATAATTGAAAATTAAAATTGAATTTTTGAAAAAGAGAGATGAAAAATGAATTTTTTTGAATTTTTTGGTGGAAGAGATATGAAATTTGAAATGAAGATAAAAGAGAAAATAAAACAATTTAAAAATTATCTAATTTTTTTGAATTTTCATCATTTTATTTATTGGAATTTTAAAATGTTATTTTTTTATTTTTTATGAAGGTTAATTAAAAATAGCAACTATATACCTATACTATATACGTATGTGACACTATATACAAGGATAAATGACGAAATTGGCCTTTTTTGTGTTTTTAAAAATTTATTATTTTTTAAATTTTTATTTTTATTAAAAAAATCAGTGGGATTAATTTACGATATATACAAATACAATATGCAAAAAATACATGGGAAAATTGCACAAACCACCCCAGAAAACCGGCTTTTCAACCGTAACTCCAAAAATTATGAAAATACAGCCATTTTGAAGATAATTTAATTTCGAGTTCAATGGAACTGAGATTGATTCAATTTGAGCTCATATGAAGCCGGAATTGGTCTTTCAATTAGTGCTTAGTGGCTTTTTCCAAGTGTGGCTACTTTTATTCCGTACAAGATTTAATTGGGCAATCAATTTTAGTAATTAGAACACATCTTTATTTACAACTTTGATTCTGAATGTTATTTGATTTGAAGTCAATTAAGGTACAAATAAATTAGTGTCAGTTTTATACAGATATACACAAAATAAGTGAGAAACACATTTTTTTGGATTTTCTGGTTGAGGACCCTATCTCCCCCTACTTTATTCCTGGTCGATCAGGTCACGTCTTGACCTTCTCTCGGGGTTCGGGTCAGCTTGTATACAGTCTTCCCCTTTTTTATTTCTTTTCTTTATTATTTTTTATTTCTTTTATTTCTTTTTCCTTTCTTTCTTTATTTATTTATTTTATGTTAAAATTAGTCAGAAATGTACAATATTTACACAGATGCAAGTTAGTAAGAATATGGAATTAGCGTGATATGCAGGTGTTTTATAAGGGATTTTAAGCTAAAATAAATGAATAAAGATGACGAATCGTAGATTCATCATCGGGTAACTCTTATGATTCGGCCTCCTCAAGTTCGACCTTGGGGCTTCCCCAGTAAATACGCACAAACTCACTTATACATCTTTACTTTGATCATTTAGATCCTCATTCCACACTGATAGGATAAGAACTTTTTCTTATCACTTGAGGATTTCACCAGATCAGAGAACCACATGTTATCTTGTAGGATAATGTTAGAAAAAGGTCAAGGTTGTAGGGATAGTTGATATGATCCCATGAGAGTGGTCTCAAGGGCTTCACATACTATAGATTAAAGAACAATGATCTTGGAACTTACTATGAGAGTGTGGTATGATTGTCTTCAACAAGGACATATCCGGAAAGAGTGTTCCCTACTTATTTAGAGAGAGATTCAGAACCTAATACGTATGTAAACCCACATGGTAGTTGTGAGATCACTACAACCATCTCATAACGTAGTTCAAAGAGGTTGTGGTGACTGGTTGTAAATGAGTATGACATCAACCACCTCAGAGTGTTGGATTAATCTTTCAAAGGGATGCTGAGTTGAATGTTGTATCAGCCAACGATGCACGAGCATCCACCTCGATGGCTAGAGGTACTATCTCAATAGATGATTTTTCAATGCATGCTTTATTTGAGTTTTCTAGCATTTTAGCTAGAGCCTAACGTAGTTAGACTTTACTTTCTATATTAAGGGCATTGGGGATAATGCATTATGTCTATCTTAGATTCACTTAGGGTGCAGAGTCCTCATCGAAGGACATATGTTGCCATTAGACCTAATCATGATATCGAGGCAAGATTTTCGTGCAATATTGGGAAGGATTGGTTGACTTAATATTGAGGCCCATTTATATATTATGAGAGGAAAGTATTGTTTTGCATTCTTGGGGTCCCATGATTTGAATTTATGGGCTTGGCCAATAATGGGGTGGAAGTGTATTTCAACGCATTAGTAGATCGTTTGTTGGACAAAGGATGCAAAGGTTATATAGCCTACATCACATTGGTTTATGAGAAAGAGGAGAATATTGATGTAGATATATGTATTGTCAAAGACTTTATGGATGTATTTATGGAGGAGAAGGTTGGTTTGCCACCAATTCGTGAGATTGAGTTTGAGATCTCATTGGTATAGGGAACTCAACATGTTTCCATGGCCCCTTACTAAACAGCACCTGCAGAATTGCAAGGGTTGCGGACTTAACTCCAAGAGACCAATACATCTCCTTGGGGATTTACAATCAAGTTTTGATCACATCAAAGAGCGCATGGAAACATTGTGATCTACAACTGATGTGTAACCTCCTTGAGAGGTTATGGATTAGTTTTTTAGGGTTAAGCAATGGTTAGAAGCTCGCAAGCCTTTGTTGGATGAGATCAACCCCAATGGGACCAATAAATGGTAACTATGACTTCTAGTCAACCCTCTTCTTTGTTCAATCATGTAGTGGGGAGAGCTTCAGCCACGACTCGGGTGGCCGGACATAATTGAGGGAGATATGTAGTGCTACACCTTCTTATGTTTAGTGACGCTCCTTGCGATGGAGCCTACAAAGGTGGACTCTTGATTTTCCTCGAATCAGAGGAGTAATTTTTTTGAAAATTAGAGCTTAGTTATAGGGAATTGTCGAATGGGATGAAATGAGTACTCGTGTTCCTTGAAGCACAAATGGAGGAAGAGAGTGAAAGACGTTTGGATGCCCTTATTAATTTTTCATTATTATTGTAGCACGAAAATCCAATGGTCGATTAAAAACCACACCACCATTAATATGAAAATTAATTCCAGTGAGGTAGTTTATTTATTTTACTTGGGTAAGTCCCAAGGTCGAACTCAGGGAGGTAATATGAGGTTCAAAATTAATTCTCAAATGAATAAGATTAATATATTTTTGATATGATGCATATATTTTGACAAATATTTTAATGCAGGAAATAGATGCTCTAAAGTATGTGTGAGACATAACTAAATTAAATACTATTTTTGTAAAAAAATTTAAATTATAAAATAAATGATGCAAAGTTGAAATACAAGTATAAATGCATATACAAGCAAGAATTAGGCAACCCACAATTGGTTCAAGAGCACCTTACCCCCTTATGTGAATTTTATAAAATACTTGATCAATAAGTTAAATTGATGCCCCAAAATGATATACCCCCATTTTCAATGAATTATTGAGCAATAAGGATTCGGTGGAATAGAATAAAAGTTCTCAAAATCATCACATAATTCCTCAAATAATTAATTTCCCAAATGTCTATAAAATGTTTGACTAAGTGGTTCAAATGATAGAGTATATAATAACCTTCATAACGACACCAATATCATAAAAATTGGATAAATAATACTCAAGATATAAGTAAGATGAGTCCGTGAACTTGATTGTAATAAAAATAATTAAAATTCTTGTAATTTTACCTTTTTGGGGACCGATCTACAAATGTCTAAGGCCACTGGGTGTTTCTCTACAATTTCACCTGGCATGTGGATCTTCTTATAATATCTAGAAGAGAGGGGGTTTGGTACAACTTCCCAAATTCACATGCATGGGGCGCATGATCTTGACCTCTGTGTAAAATATGGAAATGAGGACCTTACTGCAAATTGCCAGACCATGTGCAGGAAGCACGTGACCAGGGCGACTCGGGTGTCGTTGTAGGCTCGGCTTCCCCAACCTTCACGTGGTGATTGTTGGCAACTTCAAGGTTGTCCGAGGCTAGAGACTAGGATGTGAGGTTCGATGTTGCTTGTGACCATTAGATTAGGGGGAAGGGTGAGGTGATCGACGGTGACTGTACTCTCCCCACTTCTTCATCGTTCTTCCTCCTCCGATGGACCTCCTCCAATAGTCGACACATGACCAGCGGTGCGATCGACGAATGCCCAGATGATTGAAGCTATAGTGACCTGCAAGATATGGTTGGCTCAAGCTTGGTGAAACTTGGACATGGGTGTTAAGTGTGGAAAAGGGGGATGGAAGGATGTTGCTACTCCTATATTGTGATGTGGGAGGAGTATCAGAGAGTTGATCAGAGATGGTAGGTTCTGGAGGGTAGAATGGAAGTGGTGAGGGAGATAAATGAGGCGGTTTTGATGTGGGCAAGATGGCTTGTTTTCGAGGAAGAAGAAGGTGTTGGGGGTGTATTAGCAGAGAAGCACATGGAGAATTAAGAAGAAATGAAGAAGATATCAAAGAAATAAGGAAGAGATAGTGAAGATAGGTAATACACAAAAGGGAATAAGTGTTTGTCTGGCGATCAGAGACACGGAGGTGCTCCTGTTGTAGCCTTGAACTGTGACGAAGTACAGTGAAGCTCAGCTGCAACTCGTGATAGGTTAGCAACATCAAGCAGGCAAGCTTCATGGATTGCACCCTGAAGATGGTCGTCACCAGAGAGGAGTGGGCTACTGTCACCAGCCTATTGATAACATAGGAATTCAGATAGGTCGCACGATTTCACAAGGCAAAACTGCAGTCAGTGTGTTGGCCACTCTAAAATCCCCAATTGATCAGCAATCAACCCACAATATATATAACGTCACGAATAACAAAAATGTGAGATTAAAATTTATTATCTCTACCATAAGATGCATATTATTTAAGCATGTAGAGGTTGAACCACAGAGAGCAAACTGGATAGCATATGGTTATTCCTTTGCAACCATGTCATTTATCATGTATGTACATATATCTTTTTGTGGGTTTTTTATTAGGGAAAAGGGAAGCTACACCGGGGGGTGCAGCCAACTAGCTACACCCGGGTATTTTTCTCATTGATTTTTGATTTTTTTTGAAGGAAACTTATGGGGGATTTACTTAGTTTATTGTGTGGAATATGTGTTTCAAATTTCATGCAAAACAAACACTCCTAGCATGCCCATCTAGATATGGCCAATTTCAATAATTCTGAAACCGTTAAAATGTCATAGCCTTGATGGAGATGATAGAAATGTCAAATTTAATTGAAATTGGTATGATATCACGGTGATATATAGTGATTTAAATCCCCCTAGGTTTCATTTCAAAAACACAAAAAATCAATGAGAAAAATGGCCGGGTGCAGCTAGTTAGCTACACCCCCGGGTGCAGCTTCCCCAGCCCCTTTTTATTATATATATATATATATATATTTTTTGGTTTTATATTTATTATATTTTTCAATTTTATAATTTTATACTTTCTTTTTTTATTTCTTTTTCTTTTAAATATGTATATATATTTAATATAAGGCAACATCTATACTTATAGAGTAATATATTTATAAATATTAATAAGTAAAAATAAAATAAAAATAAAAATAAAAATTATTTTTCGATTTTATAAATTTTTCTAATGATTTTGTAATTTTTTTGGAATTTTTGCTAATTTTTATATATTTTTTAAAACTAAAAATATCTCAAATAAGGGATTAAGTAAATAGGCTGAAATTGATTTAATGTTAGAAATATTAATTAAGATCCAAAATTACTCGAATCAATTTTAATATATAAATATTTATATAAAGAAAGTTATAAAATAGAAAAACCATATTTTTTGGATTTGTTAAGGAATTTTTAAATTTTTATAAAAGAAATTAGGGTTTTTAATTTTTAAGTTTTTTCTTTTTCCTTTTTTAGTGATTTTTGGTATATAATTAAAATATGATAAAATATACTATATACATATTGGAATTTTTACACTTTTTGTATTTTTTTGTTATTTTTCTAGGCTAAACAATAAAAAATTAGGCTCCTTTTGATTTTTAATAAATAGATAAATGCACAAAAATATGAAATAAATAGGTCATGAAAATAGGACATGAAAAGAAATAAAATAAATCAATTTCTAACATTGTACATATACATTGTATGTATATAAATAAAACTATTTATATAACCCTTGTAAATAATTAATAAAAATAAAATAAAAATACCTTTTTATTTCAAATTTTATTATATAAATAAATAAAATATAAAAATGGAATAAAATGTATAAAAATAAATATTTAAAAATCAAAAATTAAAAATGTATATTGTGTATACCTATATATAATAATCATATTTTGTAAATACATTATTTATATTTCAAAAAAATAAATAAAAATCTTAAAAAATAATTTAAAAATAAAGAAACATTTTTCATGTTTTAACTTTTTCGAAATTCGGTCATTTACTATTTATTATTTAATTTCCAAATATTTAATAAATGGCGCGCTCTGATTGGTCTATGGGGGATGTTGACCCCCGGTCAACTCTCCCCCTAGGACCACCAGACCCGGATCTTGTTACCCCGACCCGTTTTCTCCTATTTCTTCCCACTCGATCCGATCACCAAACCCCTTAACCACGGGTCCTAATCCTTCCTGATACATCCGAGATTCACGCCCGGGGTGGGTTTTAGGGATCCGAGCTCCGATCTGATTGCCCGACTCCCATCTACCCGGACCCCTAGCACTATTTAGCTGGAGCTTCAGCCGCAATTCATGCCATCTTTGGCGTCGTCCCTTCCACCCAGGACCTCCACCTGATTCCTCTGAGTGACAGCTTTGGAGTGGTGTGTTGCAGAGAGGCGGAGGAGCTTCCCATCACTGATGCGGCAGCATCTCGCCGTCGTGCGCTGCCCAGAGCAGCGCCTGAGCCTCGGGCCCTCAACGACCCTCGAGGCGAAGACCAGAGCTCCCGGAGCTCATCCCCAGTCGATCCCACGCATCAGGTTGCCTTGATTTTTCCCATATTTCTCTAATTTCTGATTTCGCCCAAATCGCTCCGATCAACCCTTTCATCGATTCCGGCCACACCGTCCATCCATTTTATCGACCGAATCGACCATCATCATCGCCATACTCCTCTTCATCTGCTACGCCTGTCCAACCAACCCAGTTCGCCTCGGAACTCGGAGTCCACCCTCCTCCACCGTCGCATCGCCGGAGAGTGCCGCCCCGACGTGCCAGCCACCCATTTCACCCCTCACAGGGTCGAGGCAGTTTTCCCTTGACCCAAGAGTCTTCCTGTGTTGTTTTTCAGGTCAGAAGAGGCCCATCTGAGGACCTCAACATCCAGGCACAGGAGCTCAGCCCCGTCGTCGTCGCCGGAGCTCCTCGGAGCTTCCCGGCCTCATCGGAGAGGCGCATCAGCTGCGGAACATCCTGGCGGAGCCATTCCACATCTTAGCAGCAGCAGCAGAGGTCATGTGCGCTCGTGGTGCTCCGGCGAACTTCGTCGGAACCTTGTTCTTCCAGGAGCCTCCAGAGCTGTCCGTTCCCCCTCGCTGCTCTAGTTTCGATCAGAGCCGTTCATTTGAGGAGCCGTCCTTCACCGTCGGATCAGGCCGAGGGTGATCTGGACCATCCGAGCCAACAAAGGGGTGCCCTGGATCCTCCACCATCAGATCTCCCACGTGACACGCCCTCAGCCATCCGAGTTAATAAAGGGTAATTTACCCTTAGGCCCTTTTCCTTTTTATCTTTATTATTTAGTCTTGTATATATAGAATATAGTTCTTTTTATTTTGGTTAAATTACACTTAGGACCTGGAAATTTAGTTTATTTGCATTTTCATCCCTGTGAATGTGAGACACGTGCTTCGTCACGTGGTTTTTGTGGAAATTGCAATGTTTGGGTTGTTGTTTTGAGGAGTTATGGAATGAAATATAGTTTTTGATATTTACATCCATGCCCCTGTGAATGTTTTTATTGGACATGTGCTGAGTTGTCTGGACATTTTGCAATTTCTTCCCTGGACTTTTAGCACCTATTGCTAATAAGTCCCTGGAAGTAATTTTTATTGCATATAGGTCCCTTTGTTTCCAGACCGCATGCCGTGCGCGTGGGGGACTTGGAAATTTTGCATGAGGACACCCCCAGTTTCTGAGCATGTTACTTTTCAGCCCCTGGACTATATTTTTATTGTGAATAGGTCCCTGTACACTATGTATTTGTTTTTTATTTAAATAAAATATCAAAATTAACCCAATTTGCGTGAAAATTGGACACGTGGCTCCTGCCACTGTGTAAAATTTTCTCTAATTTTTGGGTACATTTCTGAGCCTTTTTATTATTTTTAAAAATTCAAAAACCTTTGTTTTTGTATCTGTTCAGTTTATAAAATCCCAAAAAATATTAAATCCTTTTAAAAAATTCTAAAAAAATCCAGTTTTGTTTAGTTTTATTGTTTGATTTTCTATCCATTCTTGGTTATTTTTGGATTTATAAAAATATTAAAAATTTAAAAAACCTTAAAAACTCATAAAAATTCTAAAAAATCATAGAAAATTCAAAAATTAATAAATCCTTTTCCTGATTTTTCCTTTTTGTTTATGCTTTACATGAGAAATACCTCCAGGCTATTTTAGAACCATTTTAAATTTTAATTTGGTCCTCCATGCCTGACTGGACAGTTTTCTCTTATTTTTACCTTCTTTTATTTTTAGAAATTTCTATAAAAATTACAAAATTCTCAAAAATTCACCAAAAATAGTAAAAATTATATAAAACATAAAAATATTTTTATTGGAATTTTTGGACCATTTTTGAGTAATTAAATAATTGCTTGAAGTTGATTGTTTTTGCCTTTTTCTTATTTTTCTCATTATTAAAAATCCCAAAAAAAACAAAAATATAAAAGACCACCAAAAATTTTATTGTTTTTATTTTCTTTTATTCTCGACTACTTCGTAGGCTGCAAGGCCATCTTGTGCTCCTCGAGACCGACCCTGGGAGCTATACCAGGTTAATCACATAGCGAGACCGCTATTTTTGTTTTTATTGATTTTTATCTCTGTTTGATGGTCTGATTTTGTTTCTTGATTGAGCTCTGAGTCCCGAGTGACTGAGGTCACAACGACCTTAGTGAGATACTTCACCTTAGTCCATCGGGCGGCTCATCATAATGGAGCCGTTGCCAGGGAGCACGGCTTAGTAGTCCGTTTCATTTTCATTTTATTTTGATTTCTTTTTCGCGGCTTTCTGCGGCTTTCTCGTCGTCCGTGGCTTTTCGCGGCTTTTTGTTTTTTCTTTTATTTTCCTTTTCTTTTATTTTCTTTTATTTTGTTTTTGGTTGTTTTGCTTGTTTATTTTTATTTCTATTTTTGCATATATACATTTTCCTGTTTTCTTTTTTCTTAGTTTATTTGCTTTATTTCTATCTGGTTTGTGACACTCTGATTGTTTCTTGCGAGGGCCCGAGTACCGAGGCAGCTTCTTCGGAGGTCGAGGCAACCGCGAGAGTCGGAGGCAGCTTCCTTCTCTATGAAGCCGCAGGAGAGCGCGAGGAGCGACCACGAGTGTGGGAGCCGCAGAATAGACGCGGAGTTAGATAGATTAGTTTAGGTTTTATTTCTAGCACTATTTGAACTATTGTTGTAATAATACAGGGACAGGACACTTAGCCGGACTTCTTAGGCTCTCGGGGTTTGTTTCGCCGAGCACCGGTGTGCTCAAGGGACCCCTCGGTTTTTTGCGGTTTTTTTACGCGACTTTTTACCGTTTATTTCCTGCCTTTCTGATTCTCGCAGATTTCAGCCCTTAGCTTTAGGATTTTTGCTTGACTGTGACGTAATTAGTAGGGTCCAAACACTTGAATAACTTCGCATGTACCTATAGCTTGATTAATTGGACCAAGAATAAAAGGATAATAAAAAGACTATTTGGTCACCTGAGGGGTCACGCACCGCTAGAGGTCGTATACAGTGTTGGCAGGACCCATTGTGGCGGGCACCGATCGGCATCTGAGACCGGACTCCGACCCCTCTTGATTGACTACTTAGCCATTGTTCTGTCGAGTAGAATTGCTTTCTTAGGGCTCAGATTTCAGCCTGTATCATTTAGGTAGTTTTATTCCTATCTTTAAATTCTGCACGGATCATTTTGCATGTAGACTGCTGGAGTCAGGTACGCATTTCTTACTCTGCATACATCATTGATTTCTTGCGCATCGGCTTTTTCGACTTCTTCCCCCCATTTTTGGACTTAAATAACCAGGAGAACCGAAAAATTCGTTAGGCGTTTGTTTTTATTGAAAAATACATAAAAAGAAAAATGATAAAATTTGGGACTGCTAACTCTATTTGACCCTAAAAGACACCACACCGAAAAATTTGTCTTGGGGAGAGCAACCCCCTCCTTGTTTGGTTTGCATGCGCGAGAGAGTGACCCGCACACTAGGCTAGAGCCATATCCGAGCCCCGATCAGACTACTGGACTTTTATATGGGACAGTCTGGTTGGCGGATTGGATTCCTAACATGTCACGTTAATCGCTCTGCTATCTTGACTTGATCACCTAATAAAAATTGACAAGATAATTGACCGAACATTTACGGTCTTCAGCCCGCGTTACGTAGGTGAATCAGGGGTTTGTTTGCTGATCATTGTTGTTTCCAAATCCCATCCGCCCGACTCGCCAGATCAAGATGATGGGCAGAAGGTCCCTTAGGCAGCCTCTGGCTGCACCGCTTCCCAGCACTTCTGCCCGTTCATCTAGGTTGGTTCGCGAGAGCCGAGAACCGCTCTCCGAACCCGAGTTCAACTCCACCCTGTTCCTCCTCGACCCCCCCTTCTTCCAGTTCAGAGATACCAGTGCCAGATGAGAGACTACTATCAGATGATTTATCGGCACCTGAGTTTGGGTCTTTTGCCTTTGCAGAGACCATGGCCGGCAATAGTGATGATCACACTAGAGGTCCCCAGCCCCAGCAGACATTCATCATGGACCAGGGTACGATCAACTCCACCCTAATTGCCTCCTTAGAGATAGTTCAGCAGCAGTTGAGGGATCAGGGAGCTTTTATGATAGAGATAAGGCGTGAGATGGAGCATATGCGAGCAGACCGCGAGCAGCGCGGACCAGAAGACGGGCCGAGGAGACCTGATGATGCAGCAGCAGCCACGGCAGCAGCGGACCAGCCGAGACCGATGCGGGAGTTGCACAACCCCGGATCGACTTTGACACACCGTTGGGTCGTGTTACCAGCCATCGTAGGGGACTTCAAGTTCCCCCCGAATACTTTGCAGCTCCTCCCCGGTTCCATGGGCTCGCCACTGAGGAGCCCCATCTCCACCTACAGGAGTTCTTGATGATCTGCAGCACAGTCCACGACAGGCAGGTGGACAAGGATACCATACGCATGATTGCCTTCCCCTTCTCACTAGCAGACAGAGCAGCCACCTTGCTGAAGCATCTGGGGAAGTTTGTCTACACTTGGGAGCAGCTCTGTACCGAGTACTTGAACAAGTACTATCCACTCGGGAGGACGAATGCAGCTAGAGCCTTGATCAGCAACTTCTCCATGCTCCCCAATGGGCAATTCCACGAGGCATGGGAGAGGTTCCGTGAGCTGACCGATAGATGCCCGCACCATGAGATTTCGAAGCCGAACCTTGTTCAGAGTTTTTTCTGCGGGCTGACACCAGAGCTTCAGGGCTTGGTGAATGCTTCTTGTGGCGGCTCCTATTTCGCTAAGGATGAGGACCAGGTCTGGGCCATCTACGAGGAGATGGCTGAGAACTACACGGTGATGTCCCAGACCCGCCTCTACACATAGGTACGCCCTCAGCCACAGACTGTGCAGTACCAGAGGATCGCACAGGTCGACGTCGGTCCTTCCAGTTCATCAGCAGCAGCAGCACAGGCCGAGTCCACAGCCGCCGACATGGGTATCATCAGCGAGAAGCTGGACCGGATGGAGATCATATAGAAGAAGCAGTGCCATGGCATCACGCATATGGAGCAGATCTCACAGACTCTGAGTGACCTGAAGACATAGCTCATGTGTCTCCAGGAGGCACAGATGGCTTCCCAGCCCCGTCTTCAGGCACGAGGTGATCTGAGTAGCACCGGCAGCTCGTCCTAGCGCTCCAGCCACCAACAGCCTAGATAGGTTCACCTTGTACAGGCAGAGCCGTACCAGCAGTTGCAGCTTTCTTACCAGTCACCACCATCCCCAGACACACAGATGGTGGTATACCAGCCGGATCAGCCTCTGGCAGTACTTCCGCCACCCCCGTACGAGTCAGAGCTGTTGATGGATGTCAACGGGATCTGGTACGACCGACCCCAGCCCGGTATCTGACGGGACCATCCCGGATTCCGTTGGTCGGCCGGAGGTTCCAACTCCCAGTAGCAGCCATCAGGACAAGGTGGCCAGTACGGCCATCAGAGAGATCACTAGCAGCAGCAGCCCCCAGTGTACCAGCAGCACCAGCAGCAGCAGTCACAGCAGTATGGTCCTCGTCCCTATCAGCAGGGATATTCTTGGAGGCGTGATCAGCCTTAGCAGCAGTTTCATCCACCACAGTACCCCTCTCACCCGCAGCACCAGCAGCAGCCTCACTACCAGCGAGGCCACCCGTCAGGTTCTCATGGGCCATCCTATGAGAACCCCGCCTTAGATGACATATCTCGCCTCCTCATAGATCAGCAGGCTACATTCAGATGGGAGATGGACGAGTTCTTCCAGGAGATGCGGGATATTGTGAGAGGGAAGGTCGTCATCCCTGCCCAGATAGAGCCCAATCTGAACAACCTCAAGAGGAAGTCTGAGCAGGTAGATTTCACTGAGTATGCCGCTCCGAGTGATTCTTTTGGTGATATGTCTGCATATCTCTTTGATACTGACTTTGTCACACTTAGCAGCGGTAGGATGCTAGCAGGAGGCGCCTCGTCTGAGCGACACCCCGAGGCCACTTCCCGAGCGCCAGACGAGGAGAAGGATAGCGGTGCTAATGCCGCTAGAGATGATGACGGTGGTACTGATGCCACCATGGATGCCGATCCCGACGGTACTGAGGTCGTCGTTTCACCAGATGGAGGAGGTGGTACTTACGCCACCAGAGTTGCCGAGCCAGAGCGCGGTGCTGAGGCCGCGAGTCGACCAGCCGAGGGTGGTGCTGATGCCACCGTTTTTACTTCTGAGAGTCCTGTAGTTTTTCCTTCTGTTGATGTATCTCAGAATACTCCTGGAAATAAAGGAAAGGGTTTGTTTTCTTCTGATCCACCTGTGGTGCTTGATGTATGTGTGGATCCTGTCGTCGAGCAGCCCAGACCCTCTCCTAGTCCTTCATCTGAGAAGGACCCTGTGATCCCCTTCCCTAGAGCTCTTTACATGGGAAAGGGGAAGAAAATAGAAAATCCAAAAAAGAGGAAGCAGGAAGAGTTCAGCCAGCAGATGATTGACCGCTTCCACATTCAGCTTACTCTTCAGGAGGCTTTGCAGCACATCCCTCTACTCCAGCAATCACTCAGAGACAGGACCACAGTTAGGAGGAGGAGGAGGAACCACCAGTCCGAGATCATTGTGCTGACCAGAGCCACTTGTTTCGCGATCCAGAACCGTCTGCCGGCCAAGAGGCCAGATTTAGGAGCCCCATATGTCAGATGCCACGTCAGAGAGCATAGGTTCGACCGTACTCTATTAGATAGCGGTTTGTCGATCAACCTACTTCAGGCAGCCCTTCTCGACCGCTTCGAGTTGGGCACTCTACGACAGAGCAGGACAGCCCTTCAGTTTGCTGATCGATCTGTCAAGAGGCCGAAGGGGTTGCTGAGGGACGTTGTCGTCACGATTCAGGGCCTGCAATTCCCCGTGGACTTCATAGTGTTGGACATGGAGATCCCTGAGTCAGTGACAGATACCCTCATCATTCCAGGTCGCCCATTCTTGGCTACGGCCAAGGCAGTGACCGACCATGATAGCGAGAAGGTATACTTTTGCATCGAGGGTGAGAGTGTACAAATAGAGATGGTCGAGGACATCAGAGCTAGATATTCAGCATGCTCAGAGACTACTTCTGACACAGAGCAGATGACAGATGCAGGGCCAGACATCCACCAGGACTGCGACTTTGTGATTACAGATGATGAGGCAGTTTGGGCAGATCTAGTCACACAGGCCATCCTCTCACCTTCAGAGTCCATCGATGCAGAGATGCCAGCAGAGGAGAGCTTGGAGAGCGTATTCTTGGTCCAAGATACTTTCCAGTCGGCAGAGCTGGTTCTTGACCGTGAGACCGATTTTTATGATGATGATACAGATCCCTCAGAGTCAGATTTTGATTGGGCAGAGTTTGAGGATTTTATACCAGATCTGACTTCTACTGAGCCTACAGCTGGGGAGGAGGTAGATGCCATGTAGAGCAGAGACAGTCCAGCAGAGCAGCCTTCTCCAGATTCTGATTTTGAGCGAGAGTTTCAGTTCTCCCATTCGGATTTGGCGGCCTTCACTCAGAGTTTCCAGAGGCCAGATCCACCAGCACCCAGTTGTCCAGAGCTGAAGCCACTTCCTACGTCGCTGAAGTATAAGTTCCTTGCGGGTGAGCATGAGATGTGCCTAGTCATTATCTCCACCGATTTGACTGGAGAGCAGGAATCCCGTATGATGGGGGTTCTTGAAAAGAACCGCAAGGCGATAGGATGGAGCGTAGCTGATCTCCAGGGGATAAGTCCAGCCCTGTGCTCCCACCATATCTATCTCGAGGAGGAGGCGAAACCGTCGCGTGAGTTCCAGTGACGGCTGAACCCGAATCTGAGAGAGGTTGTCATGAAGGAGATTTCGAAATGGTGGAGCATCGATTTTATCTACCCCATCTCCGACTCCAAGTGGGTCAGTCCGTTGTATGTGGTGCCCAAGAAGACGAGCATCACTACAGTAGTCAGCGAGTCTGGAGAGGAGATCGCTACCCGGGTACCCACTTCTTGGCGGGTCTGCATGGATTATAGACGACTCAACCAGGCCACCAAGAAGGATCATTTCCCCCTGCCCTTTATAGATCAGATCATTGAGAGACTGGCAGGGAAGAGCCATTACTGTTTTCTGGATGGGTACTCCAGCTACAATCAGGTGGCCATCGCTCCCGAGGATCAGGACAAGACTACCTTCACCTGTCCCTTTGGCACATATGCTTTCAGACGCATGCCATTTGGGCTATGCAACGCCCCTGCGACTTTTCAGAGATGCATGATGTCTATCTTTTCGGACATGGTGGGGGAGTGCTTGGAGATCTTCATGGATGATTTCTCGGTTTACGGCGATGGATTCGACTCCTGTCTTGACTGCCTAGACCGAGTCCTTCAGCGATGCATTGAGGTTCACCTTGTGCTATCTTGGGAGAAGAGTCACTTCATGGTGACTCAAGGGACGGTGCTTAGCCATATCATCTCCAACAGGGGCATGGAGGTTGATCCGGCCAAGGTAGATGTCATTAGAAAACTCGCACCACTGTCCAACTTGCAGCAGTTACGGTCTTTTCTGGGGCACGTTGGTTTCTACCGGTGCTTTATTCATGATTTCAGTAGGATTGCCCGACTGTTGACTGATCTTCTGACAAAAGACACCGAGTTCCTTGTCGATGACAAGTGTCTTTCGTCGTTCGAGACTCTCAAGCGATGTATTGTTGTGGCTCCTGTTCTCCAGCCGCCTGATTGGTCTCTCCCATTCGAGATCACGACGGATGCCTCTGATTTTGTCATAGGGGTCGTGCTGGGATATAGGAGGGATGAAGTCCCATTTGCCATTCACTACGCTAGCTGTACATTGGATGCCACAGAGCGAAACTACACAGTCACTGAGAAGGAGATGCTAGCTGTAGTTTTTGCCCTAGATAAGTTCAGATCGTACATCATCGGATCTAGAGTGACCTTATACATTGATCATACCACCATGAGGTACCTCATGGTAAAGAATGATGCCAAGGCCAGATTGACTAGATGGATCCTTCTACTCCAGGAGTTTGACATAGAGATTAAGGATAAGCCTGGAGTCAAGAATGTGGTGGCAGATCATCTCTCCCGATTAGAGCATCTTGAGGATTCTGAGCAGATTAAGCCTATATGTGAGACCTTCCCAGATGAGGCGATCCTTGCTATCGCCTCTCTCCCATGGTACGCCGATATTGTGAACTTTCTTGTTGCTAAGAAAGTTCCACAAGATTGGCCCAAGCAGAGACTTGAGACCTTCCTCGCGAAGGCCAAGTCTTACAACTGGGAGGATCCCATCCTTTATCTTGAAGGAGGGGATAGCGTCTGGCATAGGTGCATTCCTAAGGAGGAGCACCATAGCGTCCTCACTTACTGCCACAAGCTTGAGGCAGGAGGACATCACTCTGGGAGGAGAACGGCACAGAAAGTGCTCCAATCCGGCCTATGGTGGCCTACCCTCTTCAAGGACTCTGATGAGTTCGTGAAGAGGTGTACTGAAGGTCAGAGGATGGGCACTTGTGGACAGCGTGATATGATGTCGATGCAGCCCATTCACTTCTGTGAGGTTTTTGACGCATGGGGCATCGATTTCATGGGTCCATTCCCTAAGAGTCAGGGATTCGAGTACATTATGTTGGTTGTGGATTATGTTAGTCGTTGGGTTGAGGTCATCCCCGCTCGAACCACATATGCTAGGACTGTTTGCATATTTTTGAGGAAGCATATCATTTCACAGTTCGGGGTACCTCGAGTGTTGATATCTGACAGGGGGTCTCATTTCGTCAACGATCAGGTGAAGTCCCTTGCTAGCGAGTTCGGCATAGACCATCGAGTTACCACTCCATACCATCCTCAGACGAATGGTCTTGTCGAAGTGTCGAACAGGGAGATCAAGACTATATTGCAGAAAGTCGTCCGCCCTGACCGAAAGGATTGGTCACAGATTTTGGACTCGGTCTTGTGGGCATATCGGACGTCTTTCAAGACACCGTTGGGCACATCTCCCTTTCGCCACATTTATGGCAATCCGTGCCATTTACCTGTTGAGTTGAGACATAGGTCACTTTGGGTTGTCACTGATATACTTTTGGATCTAGATAGTGTAGGAGATCAGAGGAGGGAAGAGTTAGAAGCCTTGGAGGAGCTTCATGATACCGCCTTCTCAAACAGCCTACAGTACAAGGAGAGAGTGAAGGAGTGGCATGATTCTCATATCAACCACAAGCATTTTGAGCCTGCACAGAGAGTATGGTTGTTTGATGCTAGGCTTCGTCAATTTCCAGGGAAGCTACAGAGCAAATGGAAGGGACCGTATTTGGTGAGAAAGGTACACGACAATGGGAGTATTGATATATCTGAGTAGTCTTCTGAGAGTACCTTTCGAGTGAACGACCAGCGGCTCAAGCCATATCTTTATCATGAGCTGCGGGTCGTTGATGTTGCCCCTATTCACTTCGCGTGAGATGTGGTCTCTTGACTCACATCTATTGCATCTCACGCCTGATTATCACTGTTCTCCCGACTTGTATAGATCCAGTTGTCCATATCATTCCATTCTTTAGTCCCACATCCCTTTCCTCATCTTTTGATTATGCTATACTTAGGGTGTACTTTACCCTAAGTATAGGGGGGATGTAGGACTCTCGGGTATTCTTTTGATTCATCTTTACCCTTGTTTTTGCTGCCTATACTTAGGGATATTTTACCCTAAGTATAGGGGGGTAGACCATGTACATTCTTCACTCAGTTTTCCCTTTGTGTACAGCCTGCTATACTTAGGATTATTTGATCCTAAGTATAGGGGGAAAAGCGAGATCCTCTTGATTTCTATTCTTTCATTCGTCTTTATATATAGCATTCCTTTTCACTTCCCTATACTAAGCACGAGTTATGTCTTCTTCATCGCTCTTGACTCTGAGGACATCGTTCGAGCTATGTATAGGGGGTGTGTATATATTTCATATATACTTTAGCCATAACTCGTACTTTGTGTGAGTGTGTAAATAAATAAAAATGGCTAAAAACCCAAAAATCCATAAAAATTAAAAAAAATTTCCCTGTAAATAAACATTCTTTTATTTGCATATACATAGCTATTGTACAAATTATTTTTGTAAAAATGTTTTCAAAAACTTTTTGTGTAAATAGTGTGTAAATATATGTATATCAAAATTATGTATATAGTATAAACTTTTTCCAAAATGTTTTGAAAATCAAAAGTTTGCAAAAACCTTGTGTAAATTTGTGTAAATCTTTTGCAAAACTTGCATTCATGCATTCATTTAAGATTTCAAAACAATTTTCAAAAATTTTGCATTTGTGTAAATTTTGTGTAAATAGCATCCTTGTATATATTTGTATAGTTTTTCCTAGATTATAGTTGACATTTAAACTAGCATGGAATTAAATTTGAAAATGGAGCTTGATTAAGATCTTAATCCACCTAATTCTAAGACGAACCTTATAGGGCTTAGGGTTAAGGCTTTTCAGGTCCATGGTGACTTAATTCTTTGAGTCCACTGGGCTATGATCACATGCCATCTCAATGAGCCTAAGTAGAGCACTTAACAACACACACATGACTCATATAGACAATGGCTTGACTTGGACCCGCACTTTACACCGAGCTCTCTACGGATGAGGTGGTGAGGAGGCAGTCTTCCTTGACTTGGGGTAGCATATGAGGGTAGTACTTCTAGGCGGAACCTCTCTTCTTCTTTTAGTGAAGGAAGTGCGTCTCAACTTGGTCTGATTGCCATGAGGTCTAACGACAGGAGTTGTGGGTTGCAATAATGCTTCAAAAGAGGGATAGTCTACTTGCTCAAGAGGAAAAACTCTTTATATATATATATATGTGTGTGTGTATATATATATGATGCACCGTGTAAATATGTTATATAGATGCACTTGAAAAAAAATGCAAAAAGAAAATAACTCCAAAAAAGTGGTGGGTCTGATAGAAAATGATAATCCCAAGGAGACTTAGCTACACCGGTTGAGCTCCCAAGAATACGTGGCTACACTGGCCGTGGTCCATTCTCTTCTTCCCCCTCTTCTTGAGCCGGTTGAACTTGAACTTAGAAGGGAATACCCCACTCCTCGAGGAAAGAGTGGCCAGACTAGGGTCATAGAGTTACCTTGTTGGGGAGGGTAGTCAAGTTGCTACTTCTGAGGTGGAGAGCTAGACCTCACTTACACAGTACAAGGAAAGATTCGCAGTCTTCAGGGTTTGTGTATGTAGACTTGTTCTGATCTGGATTGTTGAGGAGTCCTGACTATAGATTAGTGGAACTTAGAGGCTGTTGAGTTTTAAACCTAACTCTAAATAATAAGGTTCCAACACATTAATAATCCAAAGATCTGATCGAGCTCCATATATCAATTTAATGAAGGCAAGTTTAGAATAAATATTGAGCGACCTAACCCAAGGGAGGGCTCAGCATGGGCCTGACCGCAAAAGAACCCAAGTACAGAGAGATAGGGAATCTCATGATTGTACATATACCTATAAATAAATAAATATTATTTTCCTCTTATTCAAAAAAATTGGGTGTATATTTACATGTATATATTTGTAAATATAAGATTAAAATAAAAATGAGAAAAACCAAACAAAAATAAAAATAAATAAAAATACCCTTCCTCATTGTATATAAGCCTTATACATATAGACCACATACCTATTTATTTCCCCTTATAAATAAATAAATAAAATCCCACAAAAATTTTTACGTATTCCTTATTCCATAATGTAGATAAATAAAATAAAAATCACAAAAATGAAAATAAAATGAAAAGAAATAAAATAAAATCAATTTCCAACATTGTACATATACCATGTATGTATATAAATAAAACTATTTATATAACCCTTGTAAATAATTAATAAAAATAAAATAAAAATACCTATTTATTCCAAATTTTATTATATAAATAAATAAAATATAAAATTGGAATAAAATGTACAAAAATAAATAATTAAAAATCAAAAATTAAAAATGTATGTTGTATATACCTATATATAATAATCATATTTTGTAAATTCATTATTTATATTTCAAAAAAATAAATAAAAATCACAAAAAATAATTTAAAAATAAAGAAACATTTTTCATGTTTTAACTTTTTCTAAATTTAGCCATTTACTATTTATTATTTAATTTCCAAATATTTAATAAATGGCGCGCTCTGATTGGTCCATGGGGGATGTTGACCCCCGGTCAACTCTCCCCCCAGGACCACCAGACTCGGTTCTTGTTGCCCCGACCCGTTTTCTCCTATTTCTTCCCACTCGATCCGATCGCCAAACCCCTAAACCCCGGGTCCTAATCCTTCCTGATACATCCGAGATTCACGCCCGGGGTGGGTTTTAGGGATCTGAGCTCCGATCTGATCGCCCGACTCCCATCTAGCCGGACCCCTAGCACTATTTAGTTGGAGCTTCAGTCGCAATTCACGCCATCTTTGGCGTCACCCCTTCCACACAGGACCTCCACCTGATTCCTCTGAGTGACAGCTTTGGAGTGGTGTGTTGAAGAGAGACGGAGGAGCCTCCCGTCACTGATCCGGTAGCATCTCACCGCCGTGCGCCGCCCAGAGCAGCGCCTGAGCCTCGGGCCCTCGACGACCCTCGAGGCAAAGACCAGAGCTCCCGGAGCTCATCCCCAGTCGATCCCACACATCAGGCAGCCTTGATTCTTCCCATGTTTCTCTAATTTCTGATTTCGCCCAAATCGCTCCGATCACCCCTTTCATCGATTCCGGCCACTCCGTCCATCCATTTTATCGACCGAATCGACCATCATCATCGCCATACTCCTCTCCATCCGCTACGCCCGTCCATCCATCCTAGTTCGCCTCGGAACTGGGAGTCCACCCTCCTCCGCCATCGCATCGCCGGAGGGTGCCGCCCCGACGCGCTAGCCACCCATTTCACCCCTCACGGGGTCGAGGCAGTTTGCCCTCGACCCAGGAGTCTTCCTGTGTTGTTTTTCAGGTCAGAAGATCCCATCTGAGGACCTCGGCATCCAGGCACAGGAGCTCAGCCCCGTCGTCGTCGCCGGAGCTCCTCAGAGCTTCCCGGCCTCATCGGAGAGGCGCATCAGCTGCGGAACATCCTGACGGAGCCATTCCACATCTTAGCAGCAGCAGAGGTCCTGTGCGCCCGTGGTGCTCCGGCGAACTTCGCCGGAGCCTTGTTCTTCCAGGAGCCTCTAGAGCCATTCGTTCCCCCTCGCCGCTCCAGTTTCGATCAGAGTTGTTCATTTGAGGAGCCGTCCTTCACCGTTAGATCAGGACGATGGGTGATCTGGACCGTCCGAGCCAACGAAGGGGTGCCCTCGATCCTCCACTATCAGATCTCCCACGTGGCACGCCCTCAGCCATCCGAGTTAATAAAGGGTAATTTACCCTTAGGCCCTTTTCCTTTTTGTCTTTATTATTTAGTCTTGTCAATATAAAATATAGTTTTTTATTTTGGTTAAATTGCACTTAGGACCTGGACATTTAGTTTATTTGCATTTTCATCCCGGTGAATGTGAGACATGTGCTTCGTCACGTGGTTTTTGTGGAAATTGCAATGTTTGGGTTGTTGTTTTGAGGAGTTATGGAATGAAATATAGTTTTTGATATTTACATCCATACCCATGTGAATGTTTTTATTGGACATGTGTTGAATTGTCTGGACATTATGCAATTTCTTCTCTGGACTTTTAGCACATGTTGCCAATAAGTCCCTGGAAGTAATTTTTATTGCATATAGGTCCTTCTGTGCCCAGACCACGTGCCGCGCACGTGGGGTCATGGAAATTTTGTACGAGGACCCCCCAGTTTCTGAGCGTGTTACTTTTCAGCCCCTGGACTATATATTTATTGCGAATAGGTCCCTGTGCACTATGTGTTTGTTTTTATTTAAATAAAGTATCAAAATTAACCCAATTTACGTAAAAATTAGATACGTGGCTCCTGCCACAGTGTAAAATTTTCCCTAATTTTTGGGTACATTTCTGAGCCTTTTTATTATTTTAAAAATTCAAAAACCTTTGTTTTTGCATTAGTTCAGTTTATAAAATTCCAAAAAATATTAAGACCTTTTTAAAAATTCTAAAAAATCAGTTTTGTTTAGTTTTGTGTGTTTGATTTTCCTTCCATTTTTGGTTATTTTTGGATTTATAAAAATCTTAAAAATTAAAAAACCCTTAAAAACTCATAAAAATTCTAAAAAATCATAAAAATTCAAAAATTAATAAATCCTTTTCTTGATTTTTCCTTTTTGTTTATACTTTACATGAAAAATACCTCCAGATTATTTTAGGACCATTTTATATTTTAATTTGATCCTCCAAGCCTGACTAGACAGTTTTTCTCTTATTTTTGCCTTCTTTTATTTTTATAAAATTCTATAAAAATTATAAAATTCTCAAAAAATCACCAAAAATAGTAAAAATTATATTAAACATAAAAATATTTTTATTGAAATTTTTAGACCATTTTTGAGTTATTTAAATAATTGCTTGAAGTTGATTATTTTTGCCTTTTCTTATTTTTCTCATTATTAAAAATCCCAAAAAAAATATAAAAATATAAAAAACCACCAAAAAAATTTGTTGTTTTTATTTTCTTTTATTCCCGACTACTTCATAGGCCGCAAGGCATCTCGTGCTCCTCGAGATCGACCCTGGGAGCTATATCAGGTTAATCACATAGCGAGACCGCTATTTTTGTTTTTATTGATTTTATCTCTGTTTGGTGGTCTGATTTTGTTTCTTGATTGAACTCTGAGTCCCGAGTGACCTGAGGTCACAACGACCTTAGTGAGATACTTTACTTAGTCCATCGGGCGACTCATCACTACTCCCGTCTGATATTAGTATCTTCAGGATCCCGAACCACGAGATGATGTTCTCTTTCAGAAATCGACAGATTGTACTGTTGTATGCGGCTCAAGCGGGGATAGCTTCAACCTAGCAACTCACATAATCAATGGCAAGAAGGATGTGCTCATATCCCTGACTGTTGGGGAAAGGTCCCACAAAATCAATACCCCAAGCATCGAATACGTCTACTATCTGAATGATCTTTAGAGGCATGGAATCTTTCACCATGAGGGTGCCTTTCAATCTCTGGCAGTCAGTACATCGTTTGATAAAGGTTGTCGCATCCTTAAATAGTGTGGGCTACCAGAGGTCACACTAAAGTACTTTCGTTGCCATTTTGTCTTTAGAGTGATGTCCACTATATTCGAGCGAGTGACAATGCTCGAGGACACTATGATGCTCCTCCTGAGGAATACACCTGCGCCAAATGCAATCTGCTCCTTCCCTGAATAGGAGTGGGTCTTCCCATTAATAAAATGAATAGGTGATAAAAACTTGTCCTTCTTGTTTTTCATCCAATCTTGTGGAACCACACTGGATATGAGGTAGTTCACGATATTGGGAATACCAATGGAGAGAATCCACAGGCAAAATCGACTCGTTAGGAAAGGTGTTTATGATGGGTGTACAGCTCAGCAAGGGCTCTTGCTGCTCAATTCTGGAGAGGTGATCTGCTACCGCATTTTGAACTCCAGGCTTGTCTTTGATATCCAAATCAATTCTAGAGGAGAAGGGTCCATCTGATCAGTCTGAGTTTGATCCTTCTTCTACTGTAAGTATCGGATAGCATAGTGGTCGGTGAAGATGGTGACTTTTGATCCAAGCAAATAGGATCTAACTTCTCAAGGGTGAATACCACAGCGAGCAATTCTTTCTCTATTATAGTGTAATTCCTCTACGCATCATCTAATGTCTTTCTAGCATAATGAATGGCATAGAGCGCCTTATCTTTCCTCTATCCTAACACAACCCCAACTGCAATGTCTGATGCATCCGTCATGATCTCATAAGGAAGAGACCAATCCGGCGGTTGTAGGACTAGAGCTTGGGTTATTAGCTCCTTCAGCTGATTTAATGAAAGGAGAACCTGCTGATCAACATTAAACTCGGTCTCCTTATATAGTAACTCTTTGAGAGGTTGGGAAATGAGGTTGAAATCACGAATGAACCCCTTGTAGAATACCACATGCCCCAATAATGACCTCACATTCTTCATTGTCCGAGGTGGCTCAAGATTGGCAATCACATCCCCTTTGTTAGGTCGACTTCCATGCCACATTTGGAATGACTTGACCCAACACAATACCTTCTGTAACCATGAAGTGGCTCTTTTCCCATGACAATACGAGATTGACTTCACGTATTTCTAAAGTACTTTGCCCCAAGTGCTCAAGACAAGAATCAAAGCTGTCACCATAAACAAAGAAGCCGTCATAAAACCTTGAGAAAACTGCCTACCATCCTCGGCAAAACTGCAAGCATGCATCTCTGGAATGTTGCTAGTGCGTTGCACAATCCAAAGGGCATTCTCTTAAAAGAATAGATGTCGAACGGGCAAGTGAAGGTTGCCTTTTCTTGGGTCTTCTAGGGTGACTGCACTTGGTTGTACCCGGGAATTCCCATCCAGAAAGCAGAAGAACTCCTGCCAGCCATCTTTCCAAACTTATCATGAAGGGAAAAGGGGAAAGTGGTCCTTCTTCGTTGCTGCATTAAGATGGCGCTAGACAACACATACACGCCAGAATGTCGATACCCGAGTATATATCTCCTCTCCTATGTCCTTTGTACAACAGTAAGTCCTTACTTCGTTGGAACCACGTGTAAGGGCTTACCCCATTTTGAATCGGAGATGGGATAAATGAAGCATGCATCACACCATTCGTTATTTTCTTCATGACAGCATCACTCAGATTCAGATTCAGTCTTCTTTGAAACTCAATGGATGGTTTGGCATCTTCTTCCAAGTAGATGTGATGTGAGCACACCGCGGTCAACCAAGTGCCTTGCGTTTTTCTCTAGAACCTCGAGGAGTATAGATTCCTGTTCCGGGGTCAACCTGTTGCTGATGATGATCGTTATACATGTTGTATGCACCTGTAAGGAAAGCATACTTCAGGCTTGTTGGAAGTGTCTTGAGTTCTGATTTTGATCTGGCCAACTTATCAGTCACTTTTGAAACAGTATTGGTAGGAGGGTGTTCTTCCTGAACTTGCAGAGTTGCTGATCTCAGTGTTCTGTTGAGATTCTGTCATTGTGTCGAACAGATCCATCATGTAATCACTGTTTCGTGCTGAAGTAAATAATTAGAGTCAAAAAGATTAGACTCTGTCTCCCAAATGTCTTTGGAGCTTGTGTTGACTGTGCTTTCCAGGTCCTCCTCGAGAGAGAGGATTTCATGTGTCCATGAATCATTCAAGGAGAGTTGTGTATCTCTGATTTCCGTATAAAGTAACAGTCCGCTTCAGACGTCACTGCATGTCCCTTATCAGTTACGACTTTGGGCTCACTGATCATGTTTATGGTAATTTTGTTGTTGCCCGAGCTGATGATCTTGCCAGATCCATAGTCAACCATGGCTTCGGAAGTGCGCATGAATGGCCAGCCTAGGATGATAGGAGTCTAGAGTAAGGGTGCGGGCGAGCCCATATCAAGGACTATAAAATCAACTGGGAACTACATGTCCTGCACCATCACCACAACATCTTCCAAAAGTCCTCGAGGTTGCTTGATGGATCAATCAGCAAACTGAAGGATCATGCATGTTTGCTTGAGAGGACCAAGCCCAAATTCTTACAGTAATGACGAGGGTAGGAAGTTGATGGAAAAACTGCTATCAAGCAAGGTTCACTTGAAGACTTGATCGAAAATCTTGCAACTGATTAGGGGTGCTCCTTTGTCTTGCTTCTTTTGTGGGA
This sequence comes from Ottelia alismoides, assembly GCA_037367405.1. NCBI lineage: Eukaryota > Viridiplantae > Streptophyta > Magnoliopsida > Alismatales > Hydrocharitaceae > Ottelia > Ottelia alismoides. The sequence goes on from JAZKJV010007289.1 coordinate 247,761, forward strand.
GATTACTGATGGTTGCAACTATGGCCATGGTGAGAACGTGCTTATCAACCTGTCAGCATCTTTTGTTTCGTGTTGGTCGACGCTTGCTTGTACATGCCTCTTTCAAACTTTCTTAACAACGGACGTGTATTCCATGGCCTTCATCAATGGAATATCAACAGTCAAATATTAAGAATGTCCATCTGTCCTTGCTCTATCTAAGAATGTGGATGCTGATCCTTGCCCTTTCCTTGAGGAGCCATTTCGGGGTCTGAGTCTGAAGAGATGAATTCTGTGTTCGGATCCAGGACTGGGATTGTCTTCTATCTACAATGCGAACAATCCCCAATCAGACTATTTACAACTGAATCTTTAGCTTCCAAGATGGCTATAGAATTATGGTCAATTCCGGAGTGTTGTGAATGAAAATATGTGGACTGTAATCGACTCTCATTCACAACGGTGAAGGTGGGACAAGAGTGGTCCCGGTTTATTGGGTGGCCAAAAGGGTGGATAGAAGACGAGGAGTCTGGAGATTGACCTACAAGGTTCAGATCGGATTCTTGGGAATCACCTCGAATTATTGACAAAGTCGAGTATGGAATCGATGTAGGTGTTGGCAGGTGGTGAGCGACCTGAGCGACTAAGGTAAAAAGATGTCAATGGTCGTTGCGACCTCAACCTCTCGGATCGGGCTCAATTAAGAAAAAAGAAGAACACCAATATAAAAAATAAATCAAGCAAGCAAACACAAATAACGGTCTCGCTATTTTATTTTACCTGGTATAGCTACCAAGGTCAAACACAAGGAGCACGGAATGCGTGGGATACGAAGTAGTCGAAAATCCAAATAAAATAAAATGGTGGATTTTATATTTTCAAATTTTTTGTAATTTTTAAATTAAGAAAAGGTGCAAAAGGTATAAAAAAGGCACAAACAAACAATTATTTAAGGTAGCAAAAATACTCAGAAAATTAAAATAAAAAAATTTTTGGTTTTTAGAAATATTCAAGTATTTTTGATATTTTTCTTAGATTTGTCTGATTTTTAGTTTATTTTCTAAAAATGAAGCAAGGCCAAAAATACTAAATAGTGTGCATCCGGAATCTAAAGGCACTTTAAAAATACTTAAAATGCCTATAAAATTCGAGCAACAATTTTATGATAAACTAGAAATAAAAATCTAACTATAGAAACTTAAAATGCATTTTTTTGAATTGTTAGGAATTTTTAATGATTTTTCTAAGGTTTTTAATGTTTTTCAATTTTTAAATTTTTTATAAATGCAAATCCACAAAAATTGGACAGAAGCAAAAACAAACCAAAACAAGCATCACTAATTTTTTTGGATTTTTAGAGGGTTTTATATTTTTAATTGATTTTTAAAAATAAGTAGCGATTTTTAGGGGTTTTGATTTTTTTAAATACTAAATAAAAAGAAAATGCAACCAAAAATTCACATAAATTCCTACACCATGGTAGGAGCCATGTGTCGAAATTTTATGAATTTTAGACAACAATTGCTATTTATTAAAACAAACATAAAACACATAGCCTGCAGGGACTTATATGTAATTATTAAAAAGTTATCAGCCAAACAGTAACGCGTGGAAAATGTATAGGGCTGATCTTGCAAAAAGTCCAACGCTGCACGTGAATAGCACGTGAACCAATCACATAGGGGTATATATGTAAATCCTATTTATAAAACTTTATTCAATAACAGCCATAAAGTTAAAGGGCTGAGTATGCAAATATCCCACAAGTCACGCGACAGACCACGTGAGGCAAACATAGAGGGACTAAAATGCAAATAAAAGAAACACGAGGTCCTAGGTACAAAATATCCAAAATAAAAACAACTACAGAAGATATTTACAGGACTAAAAAATGAATGCAAAAAATGAAAAGGGCCTAAGTGCAAATACCCTTATTAGTAGCGATCCAACGATCGAGGGTTCCTCGCTTAAAATCGGGAGGTCGATTGTTGCAGATACCGGCTCGAGGATGGACGGCGGAGGGTTGATCCTTAGATGGATTTGACGGTCGATACAGCTCGGATGATGGACGGTTGCGGTCAGAATTGGGAGGGACCTCGATCCGATGGCGGAGACGTCCTTTGGAAGTGCAGCGAAGAACTCGTCGTCGGCGAGCTTCTCTCAATTGATACGAGCTATAGGGACGTCCTCCGGGGCTGCTCAGATGGGAAAATGATGCTGGTGCCTGTCCGCAGCGGTGGTGATGCTCCGATGAGGCTGGGAACGTCTGGAGTGACCCGGCGATGCTGAGGACCTGGAGCTGTTGTGCTTCGGTGTTTGAACCTCCAGATGAGGTTCTTGGACGTCCAATCCTGCACAGAAGAGATACGGGGTCGAGGGAAAAGTGCATCGACCCGTTAGTGCGTGAAATGCGTAGAGGATGAGGCAGAGCATAGCCCTCCGGCGAGGCGGCGGTGGATGAAGGCTTGATTCCAGTTCCTGGGCAAATCAGGGTGAATGTAGGGGCGTAGAAGATGGGGAGAGGTTTGATGGAGGTGATACGATTGTCGAGAGGGCAAGTGGTTGGTCTGATCACGATGGATGATCTGAGGAATGCAAGTTGACCAGAAATCGAAAAGCTTTAATCCAAAGCGGACAAAAGATTATCTAAGCTACCTGGTGAATGAGATCATCTGGGCTGAAGGTCGAGGACCTCCGAGGGTCTTCGCCTCGATGGTTCGACGTGTCCAGAGGCTCGAGCTCTGATGAGCGACCCGAGCGACTAAGGTAAGAAGGTATCAATGGTCGTTGCGACCTAAACCTCTCGGATCGGACTCAATCAAGAAAACAAAGACCACCAATATAAAATTCAATCAAGTAACACAAATAGCGATCTGGCTATTTAATTTTACCTGGTATAGCTACCAGGGTCGAAAACAAGGAGCAAGGTATGCCTAGGCTACGAAGTAGTCGAAAATCAGAATAAAATAAAGAAATAAAATAAAAGGTGGATTTTTTATTTTCAAATTTTTTTGTAATTTTTAAAATAAATAAAAGGTGTAAAAGAAAGGAAAAAGGCACAAACGAACAATTATTTAACACACCAAAAAATAATCAGAAAATTAAAATAAAAATATTTTTGGTTTTTATATATATTCAAGTGTTTTTTATATTTTTGTATTTTTCAGATTTTTATTTAATTTTTATAAAAATGAAACAAGGCCAAAATAACAAAACTATGTGCAGCCAGAATCTAAAGGCACTTTAAAAATACTTAAAGTGCTTATAAAATTTGAGCAATAATTTTATTATAAACTAAAAATAAAAAGCTAACAATAGAAACTAAAAATGCAATTTTTTGAGTTTTTGTGAATTTTTAATAATTTTTATAAAGTTTTTAATATTGTTCAATTTTTAGGGTTTTTAGAAATCCAAATACAATAAAAATTGGACATAAGTGAAAACACAACAAAACAAACAATTAGTAATTTTTTGAAATTTTTAGAGGATTTTTAATATTTTTAATTGATTTTTAAAACTGGATTAGAAGTAATTTTTAAGGTTTTTTAATTTTTAAAAATATCAAATGGAAACAAAAAGGAACCAAAAATTCACGGAAATTTTTACACCATGGCAAGGGCCATGTGTCGAAATTTCACGAATTTTAAATTAGGTTTGCTATTTATTAAAACCAATCAAAGAGGCATAGCATACAAGGACCTAAATGCAATTATGGAAAAGTATCTAGCCAAATAATAACACGTGGAAAGAGTACGGGGCTAGATATGCAAAAAGTCTAGATCCGCACGAGGGCGGCACGTGAAACAGGCAAGCAGGGTTATAAGTGCAAATACGAAAAATAAAACTTCAATTGATAACAACAATATAGTCCAGGATTCGAAATGCAAATAACCCACGGTGTCACGTGATGGACCACGTGCTACACAAATAGAGGGACCAAAGTGCAAATACTAGAAGCATAAGGTCTGAAGTGCAAATTATCCAACTAAACACAACGGCTAAAAATATTTACAGGACTAATGCTGAAATGTAAACAGATAGGAGGGCCTAAGTGCAAATTACCCTTCTTATTACAGATCCAACAGTTGAATATGTCCTCACTTAAGATCGGATGGTCGAGAGTTGTGGATACCGATTCGGCGATGGATGTGTGAGATCTGATCCTCAGATGGATCCAACGATCGACGATCCCCGAATAATGAACGTCGGAGATTTGTTTTAGCGGGGTCCTCGATCTAACGGTGGAGACACCTCCTGGAAGAACGGCGAAGAACTCACCTCCGACGAGCTTCGACCGGCTGCTACGTGTGGCTGAGGTGCCCTCTGAGGCTGCTAGGATGGGGAAAAGGAAGTTGATGTCGATCCACAACTGCTGCTATGCTCCGATGAGGCTGGGGACATCTGGAATGGCCCGGCGATGCTAGGGACCTAGAGCTGATGTGATTTAGTATTTGAACCTCCAGATGAGGTTCTTTGGAGTTCAAACCTGCACATGAAGACTATTGGGTCGAGGGTAAAGTGCCTCGACCCATTAGTGCGTGAAATGGGTAAAGGGGAGGCGGAGCGTGGCCGTCCGGCGAAGCGACGGCGGAGGAGGGCTCAATCCCGATTCCTGGGCAAACGAGGGAAGCGAATGGATGTAGAAGATGTGGAGGAGTCTGATGGATGTGCTAGGATTGTCGGAATGGCTAAACGATGATTCGATCACAATGGAATCAAGCCAAGAACAAAATCTGCCCGACCTCCAAATTCTTGAATTAAACGCAAACGAGAAGGAATCAGGGTTACTTAATGGATGTTGTCGTCTGGTCTGAAGGTCGCGGACCTTCGGGGGTCTTGGCCTCGATGGATTGACGCGTCCAGAGGCTGGAGCCCACCTTGCGGCGGATCACGGTGATGAAGCTCGCCGGACCTAGGGCTAGACACCACAAAACCTCACTACAACACTCTCCCTCACTTGTTGTCACTCAAGGAAGAAGACGGAGCTCCCAGGAAACAAGGGCAATGGCCGTAGATGTGGAAGAAGTTGCGGCTCCAGGAGACTATATACCCAGCAGGGTTCGAGAAGATGGGAGCAAGGGCATGTAATCCGAGGAGCGGATCTGTAACAGTATCCTCAGGTGTGAATCATGGATCATTCCTCGGTAATCGAAGCTGCGGAGTGATGAAATGGTGGACGGATCGATTCAGGAAAAATAGGAGACGATCGGGCAAAAACCAGATCCGCGAAGAAATAAGGTCCAAGGGGGGCAGTTGACCGAGGTCAACGTTCCCTTGGACCAATCAGAAATTAGCTAGGTCAAAATTATTTGTAAAATAATTTAAAAATAGAAAATGATTTTATTTTAGAATATGTTCAACATGAAAAATGTTTATTATTTTTCAAACTATTTTTTTGTGATTTTTAATTATTTTTATGAAAAATAAATTAAGGTATATTACATTATATCATATTATACAGGTATAAAATACTTATGTATTTTATATTATTATTTTTATTTTCTTATTTTTGTACAAATACCCAAATTTTATATTTTATTTATTTACAACATAAAATTTAGAGTATAAAATAACTTTTATTTTATTTTTATTGATTATTTACAAGTGTAAAATAAATAGAGGTACAATACATATATACATGTAATATGTACAAGGTTGTAGAGAGAGAAATTATTTTTTATTTTTATTTTTTTATTTTTAATTTTGTTTTATTTTTAGGAATATATACAAGGGATTAGAAACTCATTTTTTATTTTTATTTTTGTGAAAATAAAATATATACATATAAGAAGGAATATCACAAGGTTGAATGGCCCTATCTCTCTACTTATTTTATTTAGCGATCAGGCCCATATTGGTCCCTCTCTTGGGAATAGGTCACTCAATATTTATTTTAAATATTTCCTTCTTTTCTTTTATTTTTTTATTCTTTTATTTTTACACAAGTACATGCTAATTATTAATATTTAACAACAGCATGCTTATGGATAATTTATTGTATTTACAACTATCTACATGGTATTTTGCCAAGATAATTAGATAAAATAAAAGAATAAAGAGTGGTGAATGAGTATTCATCACCCCCTATACTTTACTTTTGCTAGTCCCTTAGTAAACACTTATTTGAAAAAGAAGTGAAAAGAGAAAGAAAAAGAAAAGGAATATGAAGATGAACCAAGGTTGATTATTAAACTTGTCTTTATTAATTTAAAGTATGGAGCTCAGTCAGATCTTTGGATTATTAATTTGTCGGAACTTTATTTGGACTTAGGTTTTAAAACTCAACAGCCTCTAAGTTCCACTAATCTATAGTCAAGACTCCTCAACAATCCAGATCAGAACAAGTCTACATACACAAACTCTGATGAACATGAATCTTTTCTTGTACGGTGTAAGTGATATGTAGCTCCCCACCTCAGAAATGGCAAAGTGACAACCCCCCCTCAACAAGGTAAATCTAATACCCTAGTCTGGCAACTCTTTCCTCGAGGAGCGGGGTATGCCCTTCTAAGTTCAAGTTGAACCGGCTCAAGAAGAGGAGGAAGAAGAGAATGGACCATGGCCAATGTAGCCATGTATCCTTGGGAGCCTAATCAGTGTAGCTAAGTCTCCCTACTGCAAGCTTCATGAGATGGCATGGGTAACATAAGCTTTGCTTTATTGGACTATATACACTCCGGTGGGTTTTCATTTTCTATCAGACCCACCACTTTTTTGGAGTTCTTTTCTTTTTTGCACATTTTTTTGATGTGCATATATACAACATATCTACATGGTGCAGCATATATACTTAAGGAGTTTTTCCTCTTGAGCCAGTAGACTATCCCTCTTTTGAAGCTTTATTGCAACCCACAACTCCTGTCTTTAGACCTCACTGCTACCAGACCAAGTTGAGATGCACTTCCTTCACTAAAAGAAGAAGAGAGGTTCCGCCTAGAAGTACTACCATCATATGCTACCCCAAATCAAAGAAGACTGCCTCCTCACCCCCTCATCTGTAGAGAGCTAGGTGTAAAGTGCTGGTACAAGTAAAGCCATTGTCTGTGAGAGTCATGTGTGTGTCGTTAAGTGTTCTACTTAGGCTCATCAAGATGACATATGATCATAGCCTAGTGGACTCAAAGAATTAAGTCATTGTGGACCTGGAAAGTATCAACCCTAAGCCCTATAAGGTTCCTCTTAGAAATTAGGGAGATTAAGATCTTAACCAAGCTCCATTTTTTAATTTAATTTCAGGCTAGTTTAAATGTCAACTATGATTCAGAAAAACTATTACAAAAATGCAAGTTTTGTAAACTTTTGAAAATATGCAAAATTTTTGAAAATGTTTGAAAATATGGATGAATGCATGAATGCAGAAGTTTTCCAAAATATTTACAAACATATACAAAAGGGTTTTTGCGAACTTTTTGTTTTTCAGACATTTTACAAAAATTTTGTACTATATACATAATTTTGATACCAAAATATTTACAAAATCTTTACACAAAACATTTTTACAAACATTTTACAAAAATAATTTTGTAAGTAGCCATGTATGTGCAATAAAGAATTTTATGTATAGGAAAAAATTTTAATTTTTATGGATTTTTACAGATTTTAGCCATTTTATTTAGTAACACACTCACACAAAGTACGAGTTATGGCTAAAGTATATAGGAACTATATACGACACCCCCCTATACTTAGCTCGAACGATGTCCTCAGAGTGAATCAAGAGCGATGAAGAAGATATAACTCGTGCTTAGTATTAGAAAGTGAAAAGGAAGACTATACTACAAAGATGGATGAAAGAATAGAATGGAAAAGAATCTCAAGGGTTTCCCCCTATACTTAGGACCAAGTAATCCTAAGTATAGTAGGTTGTACACAAAGGAAAATCCGAGTGGAAGAATGTACAAGGTCTATCTCCTCTTGTCCCCCCTATACTTAGGGTAAAAGATCCCTAAGTACAGAAAGAAATATGAGCAATGTGGAGGATAAGTGAGGGAATAACCGAAATGAAGACACATATATACAAGATGGAAAGGATGACATTACTCCCCCTATACTTAAGGTGAAGGATCCTTAAGTAAAGGCAACGACAGGAGTAATGAAACAGAACGAATGGGAATAACTCGGTGTTTACACCCCCTATACTTAGGATAAGGTACATCCTAAGTATAGCAAAAATAATCCTAAACGAGACCTGGGGTGTAAATCAAAAACGGAAGAAACAAGGAATAAATCAAGACGAAACACATATATACAAAGTGGACAATGTTGAGGTGCCTCTCAACAAGCGCTAGAGTTTACGCCCCTAGCCGAGCACAAATGCTAGGATAATGAAGTATCATGGTTCAGGACGGCATCGGTAAGGCGAATGTCGTACTGTCATCGTAGTCGTGGCAGATGAACAACGACGAAATCAATAATGTGAATGAAGACACCCAAATAGGCAATCAGGCGGGCGTCTGCTACCGGGCAAGGATATGGGAAGATATAATTAGGATCCAGTAGCACAAATGACATCATCGGCTCAAGATCAGAATGGAGTGGAAGTGTAGAGATGAAGCGATCCAACGTGGAGAAAGAAGGATCAGTCAAGGAATCCTCCATGTTAATCAGTATCTCGGAAAGATCTGGAAGATCAATATCAGGAGACTCGCAAAAAGAACCAATATCCGATGCATAGAATGAAGGAATATCAGAAACATCATCGAACATCTCAAAGATCGGCTCATCCTCACGAGGGTCGTCAAGGTGAGACAACTCAGACTTAGAAAGATCAAAAGACTCAGTTTCGTGATCTGACGGATCGGATACACTCTCAGAAAGTGAAGTCGAGTACACATTGTATGGGGCATCTTCCCGCCGATAACCCTCGAGGAGTAATGTTGGATCAGTGAGAAAGGAAGGATTAGAATCTATATAGGAATCTGCGTTACTAGCAAGCACCCACTCCTTGCACCAAAATGCCTCATCAACTGAAGTCTGCCTCTGAACAATCTGGAAATAGGAAAAGGTAGTGCTCAACATTGCGGAAGTTGTCGATGTGGTTGAAATTGATCTTCAAGATGTGGTAGTGCTAGCTATTATCTGATCCTCATAAAATGCATCTGTCTCATCAAACCGGAGGACAAAATGCTCAAATACGGGACTATCTATATCTGTCATCTCAAAGTGGTATCCCGCAGCTTCAGCAGCTGGGCTGAGTCCTGATATCTGTCTGAATCAGAGAAGTATCTCTGCAGAGTAGAAGCTGAGTAGTTTGGAAATGGACATTGAAACGTCTAGATTGATGACTGTAGTAGCGTGGGCTCCTCCATCTCTTGGAATATCAGAAGATCTGATATCCAAGACTCGTCAACTAAAAAGTATGGGACTGACTTGAACTCTAGTTGGAAGACCAACGGGAACTCGATCAGTCTCTGGGTCAGAACCTCCACTGTGGCAGTCATGTCATCCATCATCTTATTGTAGCAGAATCCATGTCCTCAATCTAGTGTGTAGTAAGTGTGTCCTCATAGAGTGTAGCACACCCAACTGGTACTGCATCATCCTCATGTCTTGTCCCGACTAATGCATCTCGTGAAGATGGAATCTCTGATAGTACTCTCGAGATGGTTGTAAGTAAATCAATGTCGGAACTGTGGTGTGAACCACCACACGAGGTAACCACTAGTGCAATCTGCTCAGCGGTCATCCCCCTCATGGAGATCTCAATAAGGACGGTCGATGAAAGTCCATGATCTGGAAATCTCCTCAAGAGGTCAAGAAACCTCAGCCATGAATCATGCAATGGCTCCTGGGGGTATATTGAAAAATCTGTGATTAAAGACCGCATCATATCTGCTCTATGTTAGGGATAGTATCTTTGTAGAAACTTTAAGCGTAAGTTTCCCAACGTAGCAAATCTCCTTCCTAAACGTCTGTGCCATCTCAAGGCTCTGCCCTGAAGTGAAAATGGGAAGGTCTTCAACATCAGCTCCTCAGAAGTGATATTTGAATATACCAGGGTCACACAAAACTCCTCAAATTCGGACAGATGAAGATATGGCTCCTCGTGCACCTCCCCTGAGAATTTCGGCAGTCTCTGAATGAACTCCCAATCTAGAATGAAGCGACCGAATGTAGATGCTGACTGAGCTTCCTGGTCTGTCTGCTCATCCCTCATCCTGTCATCGGAGGTGTCTGAAACTCGCATCCGCTTTTTGTGATCGCATATGGAGTGCACTCTCATCCCAGCAGTGAAATCGATCGTGTCGTGTATCTGGTCAGTATAATCTCCACGGATGTCTAGCACATGCCAAGAAGAATGATGGGGAAGGGGAGGAGAGAATGGAAGGTCAGTCGAAGTTCCGACCTCCCTCGAGAATGGACTAGAATGATGGGAATAAGATGGGGAAGCTGCAAGAGTCGGTAAGAAAGGAAGGCGACCCATCATCCAGGGATAGACAGGGAGAAGAAGAAAAATGAAGGGAGGGTGGGAGGGAGAAAGATAAATGGCTGGAAAGAGGATAGATAGAGGAGAAGAAAGCGGATGGGATCTGGAAAAACAAACAAGATCGGTCAAGCAAACCCCTGATTCACCTACGCACTCAGAGCTGATGACCGTGAAGGTTCGGTCTTTTATCTTGTCAATTTTATTAGGTGATCAAATAGTCTTTCAGAGCGATTAAGCGAGCTGTTGGGAATCCAACACCCCTAGGAGATTGTCCCGATCCAAAGCTAGATCTTTCATAGCTAGTACAAGTCACGGACCGTTTACCGGCTACCCGATCGACTTGCTCTGTTAAGGATATCGCGGCCCGCTTTATTGGAGACCGGAGCGATCCTTACTGCATAACGACTAACCCGAGACCAGTAGTCTGAAGAAGGGTCGGATGTGGCTCTAGCCTAGGGTACGGGTCACTCTCTCGCTCATCCAAACCATACAAGGAGGGGATTGCTCTCCCAAGACATTGGTAAAGTGTATTTTAAATCAAGTTTGCTTTAAAAAGTCCCAATTTTATAGTTTTTGTTTTTTAGATCTTTTTCAAAGCAAACAACACCTAACAAATTTTTTGGTTCTCCTTATTATTACTAAGTCCAAAAACAGGGGGAGAAGACGAAAAAGCCGATGCGCGACTAAACACGTTGATGCATGCTGAGTAAGAAATGTGTACCTTGCCTCCAGCACTCTACATGCAAAGTGATTCGTGCCTAATTAAAAGATAAAAATAAAACCTATCTATATGATGCACAAAGAAATCGACCTTAAGCCGAAATTTCTACTCGTGAAGCACAATAGCTAACGGGTCAACGAGAGGGGTCGGGGTCCGATCTCTGATGTCGATCGGTGTCCGCCACAATGGATCCTGCCAGTGATGTATACGGCCTCTAGCGACACGTGACCCCTCAAATGACCAAGTTAACTTTTTTATTAGTGATTTAACTAATAGGTTCCAATTATTCGATCTATAGGAACATGCAGTGTAATTAAGGTTGGGCCTTAAGAATTATGTCACAAGGTAAGAGAAAGTCCTAAAGCTAAGGCTAAAATCCTCGAGAATCAAAGAAAATAAAAGCGATAAAAACGAAAATCGGTGAAAACCACGGTAAGGTCCCCCGAGCACACCAGTGCTCGACGAAACAGACCCCGAGCAATCACCAAGTCTGTTAGTCTCTGAGTGTCCTGTATTATTACAACAATAATAACATCTGCAGAAATAAAACTAAGCTACTCTACTCTAACACTCCCCACACTCCTGATCTCCTCTCTCACACTCTCATGCGGCTCTATGCAGAAAAGATCTGCTTCCAAGTCCTGCGGGTACGTCGGCTTTCCGAAGAAAGCTGCCCTCGATCCTCAGGCCCTCGCAAGAAAATTGAAACAGAAGGGTGTCAGTCCACAGTTATTATAATAATGAAAAATAAAATAAATGCAAAAATAAAGAAAAGAAATAAAACACAAATAAAAACAAATAAAAACAAAAATAAAAATAAAAATAAAACAAATAAAAGAAAATGAAAAGAAAAGCCGAAAAACAAAGCCGACTACTAAGTTGTGCTCCCCGGCAACGGCGCCATTCTGATGAGCGACCCGAGCGACTAAGGTAAGAAGGTATCAATGGTTGTTGCGACCTCAACCTCTCGGATTGGACTCAATCAAGAAAATAAAGACCGCAAATATAAAAATCAATCAAGTAATACAAATAGCGGTCTCGCTATTTTATTTTACCTGGTATAGCTATCAGGGTCGAACACAAGGAGCATGATATGCCTAGGCTGAAGTAGTCGAAAATCCAAATAAAATAAAGAAATAAAATAAAAAGGTGGATTTTTTGGTTTTTCAATTTTTTGTAATTTTTAAAATTAATAAAAGGTGTAAAAGAAAGGAAAAAGGCACAAACGAACAAATATTTAACACACAAAAAATGATCAAAAAATTAAAATAAAAATATTTGATTTTTATATATATTCAAGTGTTTTTGGTATTTTTCTTGGATTTTTATGATTTTTAGTTAATTTTATAAAAATGAAACAAGGCCAAAAATACAAAACTAGGTGCAGCCAGAATCTAAAGGCACTTTAAAAATAACTAAAGTGCCTATAAAATTCGAGCAACAATTTTATTATAAATTAAAAATAAAAAGCTAACTACAGAAACTGAAAATGCAAATTTTTGAGTTTTTGTGAATTTTTAATAATTTTTCTAAGGTTTTATTGTTTTTCAATTTTTAGGGTTTTTAGAAATCCAGATATAATGAAAATTGGATAGAAGTGAAAACACAACAAAACAAACAATTAATAATTTTTTTGGAATTTTTAGAGGATTTTTAATATTTTTAGTTGATTTTTAAAACTGGACAGAAGCAATTTTTAAGTTTTTAGAATTTGTAAAAATATCAAATGGAAACAAAAAGGAACCAAAAATTCACGGAAATTTTCACACCATGGTAGGGGCCATGTATCGAAATTTCACGAATTTTGGATAAGGTTTGCGATTTATTAAAACCAATTAAAGAGGCACAGCACACAAGGACCTAAATGCAATTATGGAAAAGTATCCAACCAAATAATAACACATGGAAAGAGTACGGGGCTAGATATGCAAAAAGTCCAGATCCGTACGAGGGCAGCACGTGAAACAGGCAAGCAGGGGTATAAGTGCAAATACGAAAAATAAAACTTTAATTGATAACAACAATATAGTCCAGGATTTGAAATGCAAATAACCCACGGTGTCACGTGATGGACCACGTGTTACACAAATAGAGGGACCAAAGTGCAAATAATAGAAGCATAAGGTCTGAAGTGCAAATTATCCAAACTAAACACATCGACTTAAAATATTTACAGGACTGATGGGCCGCCCGAACAACTAAGGTAAAGGAATATCTAAGGTCGTTGTGACCTCAATCACTCGGGACTCAGAGCCCAACAAGAAAAATTATTCGGACCACCAAATAAAGATAAAATACAAGAAACTCAAACTAGTAGTCCTAGCTATTGGATTAACCTGGTACAGCGACCAGGGTCGAACTCAAGGAGCACGTGATGGCCTCGTGGCCTACGAAGTAGTCGGAAATAAAGAAAAATAAAAGAAAATGATTTTTGGTGGATTTTTAATATTTTTATTTTTTTAGATTTTTAAATTAATTAAGAAAATAAGAAAAGAATAAAACAATCAACTTCACACAATTATTTAACTACTCAAAATTCACCCGAGAATTCAAACAAAAATGTTTTTATGTTTTTTATATTTTTTTTATGTTTTTAGTTAATTTTTGGGGTTTATCTGATTTTTAGAGAATTTTATAAAAATGAAACAAGGAAAGAAAAGAATGATGCTGTCCAGTCAGACTTGGGTGGCCAAAATAAAATAGGTAAAGGCCCTATCTAAACCTGGAGGTAATTTTCCTGTAAAGTATGAAATACAAGGAAAAATTAGGCACTGGATTTATTATTTTTGGATTTTTCTTTTAATTACTAGAATTTTTATGGGTTTTTAGGGATTTTGTAATTTTTATAATTTTTATAAGTCCAAAAATGACCAAAAGTGGTCAGAAAATCAAACACAGCAAAATAAACAAGATATAATTTTTTGTAATTTTTAAAGTTGTTTTAATATTTTCTGTGATTTTTAAAACTGAACAGTAAGAAAAATGGTTGTTTTTGAATTTTTAAAAATAATAAAAATGCTCAGAAATGTCTCCAAAAATTAGAGAAATTTTTACACCACGAAAGGAGCCATGTGTCCAATTTTCATCGAATTTGGAGTAATTTTGATATTTTATTAAATACAAATAACAAGGCACAGTGCACAGGGATCTATCTGCAATTAAAATATCATGGGCCCCTTGGATAAAACGGCTGGAAAACTGAGGGCCCAAAATGTAAAATGCCCCGAGGCCCACGCATGATACACGTGACTCAGGCCTGGAAGGACCAAAGTGTCATTCCTATTTTAAAAGATGCAAACAATAACACACAAATAACACAGGATAGATCATGCAATTTCACCAAAACTCACGTGTCGACGCATGAGCAATTACCCCTTATTAAATGCCGAGGGCTGGATGCGCGCCACGTAGCGGATCGGACGGTGGAAGGGGCGCGGCGCACAACAAAGGGACCCTCGGTGCGGATCGGACGGCTGGGAACCCCCCACATGGAAGATCGGGCGGCTGTGATGCAACGTGGGTAAGCGCAGGGACCCAGCTCGAATCGGACGGTGGAGGGTTAGCCACGTGGATGATCGGACGTCTCCTGTGTGATGTGGCTAAACCTCGCTGGTCTGACGGTCGAGATCCTCCCTCTGATGATCAAACGGTTGCTGTTGCTCGTCAAATGGACGGCTCGATGAGAATCTGGAGCTGAAGGGAGATCGGACGGCTCTGGAGGATGCACGAAGAACAAGTGGCCGGCGAACTTCGCCGGCCCAGTGCACGCACGGTGACCCTCGCGGGGTACTAATGATCGGAGAAGGAACGCCTGGGCCTCTCGCATCTGAAGCGCCCCTCCGATGGTGCAACGGAGCTCCAGAGAGCTCAGGCGACACCGGCGGAGGTGGAGCTGCTGCTCCAGAACGTCGAGCCCTCAGATGGGCTCGCTTTGACCTGCAAAGCACGGCAACAAGCTCCTGGGTTGAGGGCAAAGTGCCTCAACCCAGTTAGCGGTGGTGGGGATGGACGATGCGTCGAGATGAGGGGGCTCCGGCGAATCGATGGTGGTGGAGCCCCAATCCCAGTTCCTGTGCGAACTGGGTTGGATGGATGGGTGCAGAAGGTGCGCGGGGGAAAGGGCGAAGGTGATGGATGATTCTGATGATCGAGATGTGGGCGAGGGTGGTCAGAATCGAAGTTCGTCGGTTACGGGGTGATTTGGGCTAAAATCTAAATTAGCTAAATAGAAGGAGAACTGGGTTTACCTGATGGACGAGGTCGACTGGGGAAGAGCCGGTGAAGCTCTAGGTCCTAGCCTCGAGGGCCGTCGATGCCCGAGGCTCGAGCACCACGTCTGGGCAGCGCACGGTAGCGTGAAGTCGCCGGATCGATGGTCCGGTCGCTCACTCCTCGCTGCAACACAGCCAATTGCGAGTTGTCACTCAGGCGGTGGCTATGGAGGTCCTAGGGTGGAATGAGCTGAGCCAAAGATGAGTGAAGAAGCCGGCGGAGCTGATGCTTTATACTGCTAGGGGTACGACTAGATGGGAGTCGGGCGTGAAGCTCGGAGCGCAGATCCCAAGGCTATCGGCCAGGCGTGGATCTAGGTGGATCAGGGAGTGATTAGGACTCGGAGTTAGAGATTTTAGTGGTCGGATCGAGTCTAGAAAATGTCGAGATATCGGGTCGAAACTCAGATCCGGGACTTTGTGGTCCGGGGGCGAGTTGATCGGGGGGTCAACATCCCCCGTGGACCAATGAGAATTGGCCATGTCATAATTAATTAGAAATTGAAAATAAAATAATAAAAGGCCGAATTAGGAAAAACTTTAAACATGAAAAATGTTTATTTATTTATAAACTATTTTTTTGTGATTTTTAATTGTTATTTTTTGAAATATAAATTAGGTATTTTCAATATAGTGCTATATATAGGTATATATACAATATTGATTTTTAATTTTTGATTTTTAATTAATTATTTTTGTACATTTTTATTCCCATTTTATATTTTATTTATTTATAGCATAAAATTAAGAATAAAAAGGTATTTTTATTTTATTTTTATTATTTATTTACAAGGGTGAAATAAATAGGTTTATACATTTATATACATGGTATATATACAATGTTTCTTTTGGTTTTTATTTTGTGATTTTTATTTTATTTTTTGTTTTGATGGTTTTTATTCTATTTATTTACAACATGAAATATAGAATATATACAAGTTTTATGGGGTTTTGATTTATTTATTTACAAGGTAAAATAAATATATGTGTGGTCTTATGTACCTGATGAATATGTACAAGGAAGGTTATTTTTATTTTCTTTTTAATTTTTTTCTTTTTTTATTTTGATTTTGTATTTACAAATATTTACAAATATATACAAAGCCATTTTTATTTTATTTTTAGAGGAAAATATTTTTATTATATTTACAGGTATATTTACAAACATGAGCTTCATTATCTCTCTCTACTTGGGTTTTTATGCGGTCAGGCCCATGTTGAGCCCTCCCTTGGGATTAGGTTGCTCAATATTTATTCTAAATACTTCCCTCTTTTTCTTTTGTTTCTTTATTCTTTTATTTTTGCACAAAAACATGCTAATTATTATATTTTATACAATGCATGCTTTTTGGTAATTATTTGTATTTACAAATACCTACATGCATTTGCAAAGGTTTTTGTAGCTAAAATATGAGAATAAAGAGTGATGAATGAGTATTCATCAAGGACTAGTGTTGAAATGTAAACAGATAGGAGGGCCTAAGTACAAATTACCCTTCTTATTACATATCCAACGATCGAACGGGTCCTCACTTAAGATCGGACGGTCGAGAGTTGCGGATACCGGTTCAGCGATGGACATGTGAGATCTAATCCTCAGATGGATCCAACGATCGACGATCCCTGAATGACGAACGTCAGAGATTAGAACTGGCGGGGTCCTCTATCCAACGGCGGAGACACCTCCTGGAAGAATGGCAAAGAACTCGCCTCCGACGAGCTTCGACCGACTGCTACGTGCGGATGAGGCGCCCTCCGAGGCTGCTAGAATGGGGAAAAGGAAGCTGATGACGATCTGCAGCTGCTGCTATGCTCCGATGAGGTCGGGGACGTCTGGAATGGCCCGGCGATGCTAGGGATCTGGAGCTGTTGTGCTTCAGTATTTGAACCTCCAGATGAGGTTCTTTGGATTTCAAACCTGCACACGAAGACTGTTGGGTTGACGGCAAAGTGCCTCGACCCGTTAGTGCGCGAAATGGGTGAAGGGCGAGGAGGAGCGTGGCCCTCTAGTGAAGCGACGGTGGAGGAGGGCTCAATCCTCGTTCTTAGGAGAATGAGGGGAAGCGAATGGATGTAGAAGATGGGGAGGAGTCTGATGGACGTGCTAGGATTGTCGGAATGGCTAAACGATGATTCGATCACAGTGGAATCAAGCCAAGAACAAAATCTGCCCGACCTCCAAATTCTTGAATTAAACGCAAACGAGGAGGAATCAGGTTTACCTGATGGATGTTGTCATCTAAGCTGAAGGTCGCGGACCTTCGGGGGTCTTTGCCTCGATGGATTGATGCGTCCAGAGGCTGGAGCCCACCTTGCGACGGAGCACGATGATGAAGCTCGCCGGACCTAGGGCTAGACACCTCGAAACCTCACTGCAACACTCTGCCTCACTTGCTGTCACTCAAGGAAGAAGACGGAGCACCCCAGAAGCAAGGGAAATGGCCGAAGATGCGGAAGAAGTTGCAGCTCCAGGAGACTATATACCCGGTAGGGTCCGAGAAGATGGGAGCAAGGGCGCGCAATCCGAGGAGCGGATCCCTAACGGTATCCTTGGGCGTGAATCACGGATCGTTCCTTGGTAATCGGAGATGCAGAGTGATGAAAATGGTGGACGGATCGATTCAGGAAAAATAGGAGACGATCGGGCGAAAATCAGATCCGCGAAGAAATAAGGTCCAAGGGGGGCAATTGACCGAGGTCAACGTTCCCCTGGACCAATCAGAAATTAGCTAGGTCAACATTATTTGTAAAATAATTTAAAAATAGAAAACAATTTTGTTTTAAAATATGTTCAACATGAAAAATGTTTATTATTTTTCAAACTATTTTGTGTGATTTTTAATTATTTTTATGAAAAATAAATTAAGGTATATACATTATATCAAATTATATATATGTATAAAATACCTATGTATTTTATATTATTATTTTTATTTTCTTATTTTTGTACAAATACCCCAATTTTATAATTTATTTATTTACAACATAAAATTTAGAGTATAAAATAATTTTTATTTTATTTTTATTGATTATTTACAAGTGTAAAATAAATAGAGGTATGGTACATATATACATGTAATATGTACAAGGTTGTAGAGAGAGAAATTATTTTTATTTTTATTTTTTAATTTTTGTTTTATTTTTAGGAATATATACAAGGGATTAGAAACACATTTTTATTTTTATTTTTGTGAAAATAAAATATATACATATAAGAAGGAATATCACAAGGTTGAATGGCCCTATCTCTCTCTACTTATTTTATTTGGCGATCAGGCCCATATTGGGCCCTCTCTTGGGATTAGGTCACTGAATATTTATTCTAAATATTTCCTTCTTTTTCTTTTATTCTTTATTCTATTATTTTTGCACAAATACATGCTAATTATTAATATTTTACAACATCATGCCTATGGATAATTTATTATATTTACAGCTATCTACATGGTAATTTGCCAAGATAATTAGCTAAAATAAAAGAATACAGAGTGATGAATGAGTATCCATCAAGCTCTCTTTGCAGTGGAGCACGGCGATGAAGTCGCCGGACCTAAGGCTACCGAGCCTGAATCCTCGCTACAACACCTTCAAACTCATGCTGTCACTCGTGGATGGAGATGGAGGTCACTGGAAATGAGGGAGCGACCAAAGATGAAGAGGAAATTGCGGCTCCAAGAGATTATATACCCAACGAGGTCTGAGAAGTTTGGAGCACGGGCGCGCAATCTGAGGAACGGATCCCTAACAATATCATCGGGCGTGTGTCATGGATCGTTCCTCGATAATCAGAGCGTGAATCGGGATGGAATGGTGATCGGATCGGTGTGGGAATATAGAAGAAATTCGTGTGGAAATCGGATATGGGCAAAGAATGGTCCGGGGGGGCAGTTGACCGAGGTCAATAGTCCACCCTAGACCAATCAGAAATTAGGAACTTAAAAAGATTTGGAAAATAAATTAAAAATAGAAGATGATTTTATTTTAAAAATGTTCAAAATGAAAGATATTTATTATTTTCTGAACTATTTTTTGTGATTTTTATTTATTTTTATGAAAAAATAAATTATAGTATATACATCATATTATATTATATGCAGGTATAAAATACCTATGTATTTTATATAATTATTTTTATTTTTATTATTTTTGTACAAATACCCCAATTTTATATTTTATTTATTTACAATATAAAATTTAGAGTATAAAATAATTTTTATTTTATTTTTATTATTTATGTACAAGTGTAAAATAAATAGGAGTATGATGCATACATACATGTAATACGTACAAGGTTATAGAGAGAGAAATTATTTTATTTTTATTTTTATTTTATTTTCCTAATTTTTGTTTTATTTTTTAGAAATATATACAAGAGAATATAAACACATTTTTATTTTTATTTTTACGAAAAGAAAAAATATATATAGATATACATAGAAGGAGTATGTCCAAGGTAGAGTGGCCCTTTCTCCCTCCACCTATTTTATTTGGCGATCAGGTCCAGTCTGGACCCTCTCTTGGGTTTAGGTCACTCAACATTTATTCTAAATATTTCTTTTTTTTCTTTTATTATTTATTCTTTTATTTTTGCACAAATACATGCTAATTATGAAATATTAACAAATGCATGCCTATTGGTAATTTATTATATTTACAATTATATGCATGGTATTTTGCCAATATAATTAGCTAAAATAAAAGAATAAAGTGTGATGAATGAGTATTCATCAGTGGGGTCCCGACTAAACCATCCATGATCGACATCGTGAAGCATGAAGGAGATCGATGCAAGAGGAAAGATACATTAGTCAACAAGGAAGAAAAATGGAGTGTAAAATAGTAGAACAACTCGAATCGAGCGGGGGTCAAAAGGAAGACACATATGATAAAATTTGCACGAATGCACGGGACTTTATTCTTTGAACCTTAATCTAGATCTATACAAACACGATACAAAATTGGGTTCACCAACTCATGTCATGTGAAGCTGTGAAGGTTCAGCTATTTATTATCTTTTCAGTTTTAGAGTTGTTATTTCAGACATATCTTATAATAAGTCATCAGCATGCTAACCCTATAGAAGAGAGAGTACTGCCAGAAAAGTATCGCGTACTTGTCCTCCTCCTTTGTATCCTCTAGTCTGCACTTTTTGAGGTCCTTGTAACCCTTCCTGGATCCCTACTCAGCCAAAGAAATAGAGAGAGGAAGCCGGTAGGCGAAACCACTACTTTGGTTGTCGCTCGCAACGGAATCACCTGTGAGCATGCAAGAACCTACTCAGACGTATACCGATGAGACAGGCACCCCTGTGAAGGCGTGGCCTATGCTCAGTACTTCAGACCATGTCGATGCTCCACACAAGGTGGGAACACCATCATTGACAAGGCCCTACTCGGTCGCGTACGATAGAAGCATCGTTACTTTGGAAGTCCATGTGATACACAAGGCAGTTACAGACCGGGTTTTGGGGTCTAATCCTTAGCGGGTCGTGCCTCATTCATGGGAGGGGTTTTGTTCCCCTCCTAAGGTACCTGAAAATAATGATGGCTTTATGAACCAAGACAATGATACAAAATTACATATTTTAATCATGGTCAAATTTATTAATTGTTTAGGGTTTTCACTTCTCTTTTGGATCTATTTTCATACAAGCGCCTAACATTTTGAAGATCTTCATTTAAGTCCTAGGTGCTCAAAATCAGAGGGAGATATCGAAAAAAGTCATGCAAGTTAATTCAATGATGGAAATCTCACTATTAACCTAATGATGCATGTTAATTTAGAGGACTTACAATGCTTCCCAGCTCTCTCCATGCGGTATGCAAAACAAAATTTTTAAACCTATTCTACATGGTGGTATGCAATCATCAAAACCACCCTAAATAGTAGTTGCTATTAATCGTGAAGAACCAATTGTTAGTTATTCAGAAATGAGACCAAGGTCTGGTATTCGATGTTGATCGGTGCCCGCCACAATGGGTCCTGCAAGCACTGTATACGACCTCTCTCGGTACGTGGTCTCAAGTTCAAATTACTAACATTATTAATTTAACTAGATCCAATCGTAAAGGACTATAAGAACATGCATTATTATTAGGTTTTGGACCTAGTTACGGAATCAAGCAACCTATGTCTAGGGGCCCCATGCACACAAAGAAAAATAATAATAATGTGGAAAACTCAAAACAATGGAAAACAAAATAAAAGAAGGCGAGAAAAAGCTGAAAAATGCGACGAGGCCCAAGGTGAACAGACACCCGGGTACCAGTCCTTGTTGTGGAGAGTAGAGTTCAAAGTCATTAATTATTACATATCAAAATTGTCTCTCTCTCTCTCACCAATAATTATATAAATAAAACTTCACTACTTCTATGCTAATTTCCTCTCCTTGCTCCCTTTGTAGACTCTCCAGCTAGTCACAAAGAGAAGAACAGTCTCCTCCGAGCTTGGCTGCATCGACCTCCTAAAAAGCCATCCTCGCATGGCGAGCTCTCGCAACAAAGTCACAAAAGATGGCATTAGCACAAATAATCAAATTACATCAACTTGAGCTATAGAAAAATAATTAATTTAATGAAATAAATCAATGAATATTCACATCAATAAACCAATAAATCATAATAAATGACTATACAAAAAATGAATGACAAAACTAGGCTACGCTCATTGCTCCCCGACAACGATGCCATCTGATAATAGAGGAATTCAGATAGGTCGCACGGTTTCACAAGGCGAAACCACAGTGGATGTGTTGGCCACTGTAAAATCCCTAGTTGTTCAGCAATCAACCAACAATATATATAAAGTCATGAATAACAAAAATGTGAGGATAAGTTTTTTTATCTCTACCATAAGATGCATAGCAATTAAGCATGTAGAGGCCGAACCATATAGAGCAAAATGGGTAGCCTATGGTTATTCCTTTGCAACCATGTCATTTATCATGTATATACACATATCTTTTTGTGGGTTTTTGATTATATACATATATATTATTTTATTTTTTGTTTTATATTTTTTATATTTTATTTTAAATTTTATAATTTTATATTTTCTTTTATTTATTTCCTTTTCTTTTAAATATGTATATATAGTTTATATAAGGCTACATCTATACATATATATTTATAAATACTAATAAATAAAAATAAAATACAAAGTAAAATTGTTTTTGGATTTTATAAAATTTTCTAATGATTTTGTAACTTTTTTGGAATTTTAGCTAATTTTTATATATTTTTAAAACCAAAAATATCCCAAATAAGGGATTAAGTAAATAGGTTGAAATTGATTTGAATATTAGAAATAGTAATTAAGGTCCAAAATTACTAAAATCAATTTTAATATATAAATATTTATATAAAGAAAGTTATAAAATAGAGAAAAAATTTTTTTTGGTTTGTTTAATGATTTTTAAATTTTTTATAAGAGAATTTGGAGTTTATCAATTTTTAAGATTTTTCTTTTTCCATTTTTAGATATTTTTGGTTTGTAATTAAAATATGATAAAATATTATATATATATATATATATGTATATATAGGGAATTTTTAGTTTTGTATTTTTTGGTTTTTTCTAGGTTAAACAGTACAAAATTTGGCTCCTTTTGATTTTTAATAAATAGATAAATGCACCAAGATGCAAAATAAATATGGGGCATGAAAATACATGGCAAAAGGCATATATACCTATTTTGTGGATTTTTAGGAGCACATTATCTAGTTATAAAAATTAGGTCAAATGCACAAAAGTACATGTCCTAGCAAGTGCATTTTTGTAAATAAAATAAGTATCAGGGTGCGTAGTGCAAATATGCCAAAAATATACAACGTCATTTTAATTTTATTGAACTATTCAATAAATATAAAAATACCAAGGGCTTACATACAATTTACCTAGTCACTTGGGACTACACGTGACTGAGCCTATGAGGGACCCAAACACAATTACAATAAAGTACAAGGGACTTGTAACAAAATTCCCAATTTATTTTACATGCTACAAATTATTTACAGAATTAAATAATAAATATCCAAAATAAGCGGGGTTAGAGTGCATATTACCCCAAATAGGCGCGTCATCGGACGACATGGAGGATTTCACTAAGACATGTGTCGTCATCCTAGCAGTCGGTACCACTTTGCTGTGAATGCTCGAGATTAGATCACCCCAGGTGATTCGACGGTCATGGCTTACTACATCCAATGACGTCTGGAGGATCTGGAGGAGAGGCTCGATCCAACGACTTTGACCCTCCCTATAAGAACAAGGAAGAACAAACGCGGGTGGCGAACTTCAATCAATGCTACGGCACATCTCCAGCGGTCTTCGTATTGTCCAAGGGCTGCAAAAGGGAGCAGATGTGCCCCTCTATCTGCTGGATGCTTCAGAATGGCTCGAGGTTCACCAGAGCTCCCCTGAAGGGTCGGAGATGAGGAAGAGCTCCATGAACCTCGAGCGAATTGCAATGCGACTCCAGCATTCCTGAAAGTCGTGGGCACCAGCAAAAAGGTTCCTAGGTCAAGGGCAAAGTGCCTAGACCCCTTAGCAAATGAAATGGGCGGTTGGTGGAGCAAGGTAGTGTGTCTCTGTCGAGTGGAGGATGGGAGGCACGAGTCTCCAGATTCGCTAGGGATCTGGGTGATATGTAATGCATGGGGCATGAAGAAGCAGTAGGAGGGAGATATGGAGATGGTAGCGGGGTTGGAAACAGGGGGATTCACGGTGGAAATGTTCGACGGAGCGGAGCTCCGACGAACTACGAATCAGATCGATGAAGAGAGATCATTACCCTGATCACTAAACTAATCACTGAAATGAAACATTGGAATTAAAAGCTACCTAAAATAATAAAAAGAACGTAGCTCTTATACATGAGGGGGCTCGGGGAGAGCGCAGCTGGCGACGGCCCTAGGCGCACCTCCGTCCTCCTAGAGCTCTGCCCGGCTGCGAATGAACTTCCCCTACTCGAAATGGTGACCAAACTTGGAAGGAAGATCGGAGGCTTTTATTTATAAACATTTTGGGACACCCTTATTGGCCGGTCGATTGAAAGAATTTCGGCGTATATACAAGGGATCTATGGGTTAAGCGTGGATCATGATTGCTCTGGGAGCAAATCCTGTGAAGAGATCGAAGATAATAGATGGATGGATCATGCGGGAAAAAGGCAGCAAAACGCGGGAGAAGATGGGTATGACAGAAGCAAGCGCTTGGAGGCTAAGTTAACCGATAGTCAACAGACGGGGCCCAGTGATTGGTCCACGTCAGCCCGTAAACAGACAAAACAGTCCAATTAAATCAAAAATAATTATTTTAAAAATAGTATTTGATTTTATTATTTTTTGGTTAAAAAATACAAAATGTTTATTTTTAATATATTATTTTATTGTGTTTTTTATTTAATTTTTTGGTGTTACTTATTAGCAGTTAATTTTTAACGGTGTATTTATAGGTATATATATTATGTATTTTATTTTTATTCTATGTATTTATTTTATTATTTATTCTTTTATTTTATATATTTATAACTTATTTTTAGGTACATAAATATATTTTTATTGTATTTTTGTGATATTATTTATATATTTAAAATAATAGATATATACAATATGTAGGTATATATGCAGATATTATATCTATATATTTAGCTATATTATTTATTTTAAAGTATTTCTTTTGGTTTTATTTTGTCTTTGTATTTTAGTATAATATAAATAATATATACAGTGGTGTAAAAATATAAATGAATAAAGAATATTTTCCCCTTTTATTTATATACATGTATTCTTGTAGATATTTTGCATATATATTTATATAGACTTATTTTATTTTGTATTTTCTTGGTGATTTTATTAATGTTTTAATATGTACATATATTATAAATAATATTTATGAAATTATAAAAATATAAAATTATAGAAAGAATAGATAATAAAATGAATATTTTATTCATGTCTATTATATAATGGGAGCCAAAAACCTAACTTTCACATGTAAAATCCAAAAAATATGAAACCACCTCCATTAAATAGCTTATTAAACGTTATATACAATTAAAGGTGATTTTGATATATTTTGAGTTTTTATTTGAGAGATATGGGTCTGTGAAGTTTGGTTTATGGCTTTTTATTCTGAGTATAAAATGAACATTGTGTATTATTTTTATATGAAATCAATTTTGTATTTTTTTACATTATTATCTACAACTTTTATGTATAAAGTTTCTTTATTTGATGAATAAATAATAAGATATAAAATATGTGTCAAAAATGAATAGATAATGAATAAAAGAATGGATTTATTATTGTGGATGTGGCCCTTATTTACCCCATTTTATTCCTTGTCGACCAACTCAATTCTTGACTTGATCTTGTATTTGGCCCTTATCTACCCCACTTTACTCTGGTATTTTATTCTTTTTCTTTTCTTCTCTTTATTCTATAATTTTGGCATTAAAATACTATTTTGTATACTGTTAATGCAACAAATAATGAGTGCTATTTTGCATAAATTGATGCTATTTACATGCATTAGCTAGGGTTTTTAAGGCCAAGATGATATAATAAAGGTGATAAAATGGAGATTCATCACCTATCTGGCTCTCTTTCTCTCTCTTATTTGTCGAAGATGGCGATAGATGATAGATAAAGCTCTAAAAGGGTTTCAATGATGTTTCTTATAGGGCAAGAGATGTTCTTCATGAGAGGAATAAGAGAGCATGGGATAAATGGGTTAGAAGAGATAAAGAGGAATATGATAACGGGGGGAGGTGTCCTTTAGAATGGAAGCTGGAGAATATATAGAGCGAAGGTGGTTAGAACTGTAGGGTATTGGGTTGGAATCGATTGCAAAGGATGGGTTTCAGTTGAAGGCGACTCGATGAGGCTGAGTATAATGAGAGGATAACATTAGTTGTAGGATACGACAATGGGATTAGGGTTGGTCGCATGTAGAGGGTGGATATCATATAAGGAAGTTGAGGGTGATGGAGTTGGATGGAAAGGTCCTGGCGAAAGGATAAAGGAGGAGGAAGGTGGTTATGAAGTTTGGGTCATTGGAGAAGATAACAGAGAATGGACGGCTGAGTCGATGGGTCGATGCTCTCACCAAACAGGATGGGGCTGAAGGTTGGAGAGAATGGACCGTTGGATCCTTCCAGATCTAACGGTGGAGGGTAACCACGTATGTAGCACATGAGGACAAGGAGGGTTAGGCGGGATTGCTCAGGGTCGTTGGATCGAAGTCGATCCAATAGCCCGGATCAAGGGTGCAAAAGGATAAGGGTGGTTGACCCAGCCATGGGCAGGTTGACCAAGCGTTGAAGTGGATGAATAGTGAAGCAACACATGACTTTGATTTTGACCAAGACTTTGACAATGCATGAGATGTATAAATAAATTAATTAAAAATAGCAAAGACTCAGATACAAAAATACCCAACATGAAAAATGTTCATCTAAATGCGATCTACAATGATCATGAAGGACTCAAATGTAACTGAAACCAAATGTGCAAAATATGAAATTTTGGTGATATTGGGTTAACGTCAGAATAAATTAGGGAAGTGAAATATATAAACGTGAATTAGGTTAGTGAGCTCGAGTCAAGATATGTATTTTTATTTTTTTATTTTTTAGTTTCAATTTTTTATGTAATTAGTTAGATCATGAAATGAAATACATAAATAAAAAAGAAATAAATAAAAAAGAGTTAGATATGTACATGAAAAATAGGTCAAAAATCAGTAAAAATGCACAATTTATAGTTAGGTCCCAAAATCCAAATCTCACAAATGAACTTTGATTCTTTTGAATTTATTTTTGATTTGTAGCTATTTGAATGTATATTAATTCAAAAGTGAGTAAAGTAAAATTAGACATTGTACGAGATAGATATCTGCATTTACGACTTTTTATCCTGGAATTAGGGTTTGGGCTTATCTCAAATATATAAAGGTTGGCATTTTTCAGGATTTTTCAGTGATTAATGTTGATGATGTGTATTCAATAGAGTTAGTTTCATTTTAACTGGAGTTAGGATGAAATAGTTAAAAATATGTGAAGTTAGGTGAAAATTTATATATGGTTATGAATGCAAAATGGAATGATATTTTACAAGTGCATGAATGTTAATTTGAGATATAAATAAGTAAATGTGCCTAATTACTCAGGACGAAGCTCTATTTTCATCTAATTAGAAAGATGAATCACATATTCATCATAGAGGAATGAGACCAGTTCGACCATAATTTGGTCAAAGGTTATGGGTTTACAATAGAATAAGAAAAATGAAGTGAAGTGGTTCGATGATGTTGTGGGTTCCAATCGATGAAAGTGGTTTTTGTAACAGGTTACAAATGATGAACATGAGGTGTGTGAAGAAGAAGAAGAAAAACACGAAGAAGAAAGAATATCTGAATGGATGGACAATATCCAAAGTAGAATCAGGTGAATCACATGTGGGTTGGATCTACAATCAACTCTGGTTTTTGCCTCACTCCTCCGGCAAGAGGAAGCTTCAGAAGCTATAACAGTTGCAATGGTGGATCTTACATCCCGGATCGCACCAACGCATACCTCTCCTCGTCATTGCTCGATTAATGCGAGTAATTTTCACCTAAGTTTATCAAGAGGGAGGAGAAAGATGCTTCGAATAATTACATATGAGGGAGAAATGTTTTCACGTTGGGTTTTATGTTGGAACATTAGGGTTTCTAGAAGAAGGGACAAGAGTTGAAACCTACTCGTGCAAATGATGAAGGGAGTGAGGAGTGATAGTGTAGCATAATGTAATGACAGACATGGAGCATGAAACATCAGTGATCTAGAAAGAGAGGAAGTTGACCAAGGTCAATGGTTTCGTGCGGAAAAGAAGTACAGTAGTGAGGCGCCACACGGATGGGGAAGACCACTCAACGATCCACTAACTCAAGTAAATGGAGGACCACTGGCACACATAATGAGGGGGAGCATGCCACTAAGGGAATAATACTTAGTGAATTGACCAAGTGTTGACCAACCACATGCTAGCTCCTCAAAATTCATAAAAATTACAATCAAAGGAAAGAGAAAATAAAATATAAAATAAGTTCAGATAAAAAGGCAGTTTAAATGAAAGATGTATATCTCAACGAGTCTACAATTTTATTTGGATCTCGAAAGAAGGGGCGACACACACACACACGCGTACACACACACATATATATATGTTTGTATTTTTTAATGTATTTATATGTTTAAAATATATGCTTTCATTAGTTTTGTCTTCCTCTTATTTTTCTTTGTAATACTATATAGATTATATTTTATATAATACTTCGATATTATATACATATTATCTTTCTAATTTTTTAAACTTAAGGAAAAATAGATACAAATTATGGAAGATGGTATTTATAAGTGATATATAACTAAGAGACTTGAATTTTTTATGTTTTTCCAAGCATGTCTTTTTTTTTATTTTTTGTAGTTAGTTAGATTGCAAACTAAGGAAACAAAATTAAAAAGAATTTGAAAGGTTTGGAGTAATTGTGTACAATAAATAATAGTCAAGATTGCTAAGTTGTAATGCATGCACAATAGCCTGCAAACCCTACTTTTTAAGTATGAAATCCTACTCTTTTAAAGTAGTCTTGGTTTGAAGCTTTTTAAATGTACATCATTCTAAATGTCACTAGAGTTTCGTAGGTGTTTGTACGTATGAGAACCTCGGTTTAGAATAAACAAATTCAACATTAGAGTTTGAGTTTATTTACAATACATATAACTAAGTATTTTTTAGCATTTTTTCTTCGATTTAGGTTAGTAATATGTACATAATAGAAAACGTTTCACGGTATTTTGAGTTATTGTGAATTTTATGAAAATCAACGAAGTTTGTGCATCATATGTGCCGTCAATATGTACAAGTATGATGCATATTTTTGGATTTTCTCTCTTCATTTATTTATTTTGTCGACCTGATCATGCTACCTAGGTCTTTAGATTTAGATGAAATGAATAGGATCATAACTCTACTTATTTCTTATGTTATAGTTGCAAGTACATCCTTCATGTTTCTTGGTTTTCTAAATTTTGTTATCTTTGTGAGTTTTATTCATGCGAGAATGAATGTATAAAATGTAAAATTAGGTTATTTTTAAGTGTGATTATCAAGGAGTATGTCTCAAAATGAGTCTATTAAGTAGAGAAAGAGATTTCATTAAGGAGCTCTGGTTGTTTGTGCGAAGAAGAAGTAAAGGTTGATGCACTTGTGCATTGACTACCGATGGTGAACATTACGATGATGAAGAACAAGTATTCATTACCAATGATCAATGATCTATCTGATCAACTGCAAGGGGCAAGGTCTTTTCCAAATTGACTTGAGGTCTAGTTGTCATCAGCTTAGGATAAGAAATGAGGATATTCTGAAAAGTGCATTCAAACAAGACACGATCGCTATGAGCTATTATTGATACCCTTTGCATTAAAGAATAGAATTGATGCACCAACCTTTTGATCTTTTCTGAATCATTTCATTGTGGTACTTGTTGGCAATGTTATGATTTATTCTCAAGATGTGACTTGATGTGAGAAACATCTTAGACTGGTGTTAGGTACTCCAAGGAAACACCATTCTTCGTGAAGTTCATCAGTATGTGTTCTGATGATAGCATGACTATTCTCTTAGACACATTGTTTTGGGTGACGAAATATCAATAGATCTGACCAAAGTTGAAGCCACTATGAAATGACCAACACAAGACAAATTTTGAAGATCATGATTTCCCCAGACTTGCTAGTGTTTAATATTATTTATAGAGGGTTTCTCTAAAATGCATGGAGGACCCCTATACCAAACTCATGACATGTTTCGAAGCAGAAATAATTAAACTTAACTTAAGATATCTTCTATCATGGAAGTTGAGGAACATAGAGATACAGAAACCGAATCAAGCAACGAAGTATGAGTACTTGACTAATGTATAGATCATATTCTAAGGAAGTCATGAATCTTGGGGGTTTTTGGATAGATTGAGTGGTGCATCAACTCGAACATATGAAGGGGAAGGAAATTGAGATTAGCTTGTATTATGGGACATAATGTTACACATGTATGTCAACAAATGACAAGTTATGCAATACATGAAAGGCATGAAAAAATCACATAAGTAATGCCTAAATATGATAAACCATACCAGCAGAGTTTAAGTATCATAATAAGTTCAAGAGTAGCTACTCAATCATTGTAGTCATGAAATTTGAGAATACTTTTAGTTGCTTCATTGAACAAAAAATATGGTTGTAGTTTCTTCACTTATACTTAAAAGGCAAAGTATGATTAATAACTTTGTGAATGAATAAATAGATATAAACATGAAAACTGCTTATTTAAATGCAAATGCTTATCCTTTCAACGTGAGTTAAAAATCATAACCCGTTCTAGTTACATGTACATATACAATTTATTATATATCTTTATTGCAAATGAAATTGGATTAAATGCATGTTGACCTTTGATGTAATTACGCTATAACTGTAACAAGCATTTGTTAAAGATACTTGATGATGCTCCTTACTTGGTACTTTCTCACCTTGACATAGTCCACCTTTAAATTTATAATCATGTAAAGCAATTATTTAAGAGGAGACACTTGGGGCCTGTTTGGTTGCTGGGTTGGACTGGGTTGGGTTGGGCTGGGTTGGGGTGGGTGAATAGTAATCTGTGAGGAGGAAGTACCCTTGTGAATAGTAACCAGGGTTGGGCCAACCCTGCCCAACCCTGCAACCAAACAGGCCCTTGGTGACTATTTTGATGATCCGTCACTTTTATATGAGATAACCCATTGCCTTCACTTTCCAAGCGTACTCTGATTTTATTATATTTGAGATGTATGTTTGACATATTGTAACCAAAGGCATTCGTGTTACTCTTTTTCTTTCAAGAAATTATATATATCATATTGACGTCAGACAAGACCCGAATCGACAAGGTGACCTCGTGATCTTGTGAAGGTACCTTGCAAGGGTGCGGGTTGAACATGAGAGTAGAAGAAGAAAAAGCAAATGACCCAAAATCAGAGCACCAATCGCCCAATTAAGGTCCCAAGCAGGACCCACAATTCCCACCAAAGAAACTTCCACCCTCTCCACCAACCGGCAACTTTCCCCCACGACACAAAGTCAAAATAAACCTCCCGCTTCAGATATTCCCCTCCACCTCCTCCGATGCTCCACCACCAACCATGATCGACCCCCTCCACCTCCGCCGTCACCAGATCCGCGCGTTCCTCCTGACCTTCTTCGCATACGCCGCCTTCCACGCCGCCCGCAAGCCCCCCTCCATCGTCAAGGGCGTCCTCCTCTCCTCCTCCCCGGCCTTCTCCGGCCCCCGCGGCCCCCACCGCCTCGGCGAGCTCGACCTCGCCTTCCTCTCCTCCTATGCCTCCTTCATGTTCCTCTCCGGCCACGTCGCCGACCGCCTCCCCCTCCGCCCCTTCCTCTCGCTCTCCATGCTCGCCTCCGCTGCCGCCTCAGTTGCCTTCTCTGCTGCTTACTTCCTCCGTATTCCCTCCCTCCCTTTCTTCCTCGCCGTTCAGATCGCCACCGGCGTCTTCCACTCCGCCGGCTGGCCCAGCGTCGTTGCCGTCATGGGGAACTGGTTCGGAAAGTCCAAGCGTGGTCTGATAATGGGGGCCTGGAACTCGCACACGTCCGTTGGAAACGCGGTCGGGTCTGTAGCGGCCGCTGCGGTGTTGGAATATGGATGGGGGTGGTCCTTTGTCGTTCCGGGTGTTGTGATTGGGGTCATGGGGGTTGTGGTGTGGCTATTCTTGGTGGAAAGCCCGAAAGATGCCGGCTTTGAGCTGGAGGAAGGATCTGGAATTGAGATGGGTGGTGGGGGTGAGGGGGAGGATGTGGAGCTTCTTGGAGGTGGGGGTGAGCCGGAAGGGAAGGATGCAGGCGCGGCCATTGGCTTTCTGGAGGCGTGGAGGTTACCCGGTGTTGCTCAGTACGCATGCTGCTTGCTTTTCTCGAAAATGGTCGCGTATACTTTTCTCTACTGGTTGCCGTTCTACATACAGCATACTGGTACGTTTTCCTGCGCTGATGGTGTTCTTGGTAAAGATGCAATTGTTAACCCTCGTTCAAGAATTTGAACTTGCAGAAATCGTCATTTTACTGCATAATGACAGTGGACTATGAGAATAAAAAGTTACTAAATGCTGTAGTTGAAATGCCAGCGATTTTGATTTTTTTGCTGTTTAGTTCTAATTTGATAAAATAGTTTGTCTCATATGCTTATTCAGCTTTCCAAAAAAAACAGACCTTTTTCCACTTTTCCAACAAACATGAATTTTTCTATCGATTTAGGTTTACATGGAGAAATAATAAACCTCTCGTATGTTTATCTGGTTTTCTGGCTGTTGTGTGAGGAGGATCCAAAATATTAGGTTGTGTAGAAATTGTTGGGAAAATAACAGAGATAGTTTATTCCATTAGCTCTAGGCTCTCTTATATAGGAGAGTAGTCTATGGGTAAATTACATAAAGAGAACAACAGGAACAGAAAATAACAGAAGAGTACATTAGTAGATAATATATGTTTACCCTCCCCCTCAAGATGGAGCATAGATATCAATCATGCTCAGCTTGGATGCACACTTCTGGAACGGGCCTCGCGGTAATGCCTTGGTGAAGATATCTGCAGCTTGATTCTCTGAGCTAACATGGGATGTAGCAATGAATCCCTTCTGGATCATATCACGTATAAAGTGACAGTCAACTTCAATGTGCTTGGTTCGTCCATGGAATGCTGGATTGTTTGCAATGAACAAGGCTGCCTGATTGTCACATTCTAAAGCCATAGGAAGTGAGACTTCTATGTATAAATCTGTAAGCACAGCCTTTACCCACATCATTTCTGTACTAACCTGGGCCCCTATATTCATATTCAGCACTAGACCTTGCTACCACAGTTTGTCTTGCTCCTCCATGAGATTAGAGAATCTCCAACATATACAGCAAACCTCGAGGTAGACTTCCTGTCCTTGGGACACCCTGCATAATCTGCATCTGCACATGCTGAGATAGAGATCACCTTGCCTTTCTTGAACAACAAACCCGCACCTGGAGATGACTTGAGGTACCTGAGTATCATATGTATGGCATCCATATGAACCTGACGCGGTTGCTCCATGAACTGGCTCACTCAACTCACTGCAAAGGATATATCGGGCCTAATGATAGTGACATACAGAAGTTTGCCCACCAGTTCTCTGTATCTTCTCTTATCCACCTCCTCTGTATCATCATCATATAGCTTCATACTAGGGTCCATTGGTGTGGTAGCAAGTCGGCAGCCAAGCATTCCTGTTTCACTCAACAGGTCAGTGACATATTTTCTCTGAGACATTACTAACCCATACGGGTTTCTGGCGAACTCCAGCCCCAGAAAATATCCAAGGACTCTGATGTCCTTGGTAACAAATTCACGACCCAGCATTTCTTTTGCCTCCTTTATTCCTTGTACATCATCACCTGTAATTAAGATGCCATCTACATAAACCATGATTGCAATAATACCTCTGGAAGTCTTTTGTACAAACAAGGAATGATCAGCATTAGAGTGTTTGTATCCCTATTTTTCAAAAAGGTCTGAGAGCTTTTGAAACCACGCTCTAGGGCTCTGCTTAAGGCCATAGATAGCCTTATGAAGTCTGCACACCTTGGAACACTCCCCCTCAACAACAAATCTAGGTGGCTGTTGTATGTAGACTTCCTCCTGGAGGTCACCATATAGGAACGCATTCTTCACATCCAACTGATATAGCGGCCACTCACGAGTAACCGCAACTGACAACAAGATCCGTAGAGTAGAATGGCGGGCCACTGGCGAGAATGTATCAAGATAGTCCACCCCGTAGGTCTGTGTAAAGCCACGAGCAACAAGGCGAGCCTTGTATCTGTCAATACTGCCATCTGCATTCTGCTTGACTGTAAATACCCACTTGCAGCTCACTGGTGACACATCAGTAGGTATAGGAACCAGACTCCAAGTTCCTCTAGACTGGAGTGCTGCCATTTCTTCCTCCATCGCTTGACGCTATCTACTATCCTTCAGAGCATCTTGGTAATTCCGAGGAATAGCTACAGCTGACAATGCGACTGCAAAGTTTCTGAAATCTCCAGTTAGTCGTGCAAACGACGCGGAAGCTGCTAAAGGATATGACGCGCAGCTCCTCTTTGATTTTCGTATAGCAATAGGAACGTCTAAATCAGTTGTATCCTCGTCCGTCCTCTGTAACACATCCTGCTCAGAGACATCATCAGATCTATCAATAATAATATCTTCAGAACATACCTTGGGCGAGCTCGGTGATGAGCAATGACCATGAGCTGAAGCAGGCCTGCGGGTATAATGATATGGTAGTGGTGAAACATGTATAGTAATAGGAGGTGCAGAAGATGGTAACGATTCTGTTGTTAGTGGTGGTGGTGATGGTGGTATTGGTGGTGGTGGTGACATGTAGATGGCATCAGTATTAGTCGGAGGTATCAACTGATCACCTGATGCTGAAAAATACATAACATATTAAAAAAATGTGACATCTGCACTAACAAGATATCGCATGCGCAATGGATCATAGCACTTGTACCCCTTTTGAGTTCTGGAGTACCCAACGAACACACACTTGACAGCCCTAGGAGAGAGCTTGTCAGTACCAGGAGACCACCGGTGGACAAAGGCAATCGAGCCAAACACATGAGGATTGAGAGAAAATAGCTCTTTTCCAGGGAAGATAATGGAGAACGGAATTTCTTCACCTAGGACAGATGCCGGCATACTATTGATTAGGTAACATGCTGTAAGAACAGCGTCACCCCAGTAAGAATGAGGAGCATGACTCTGTATAAGGAGTGACCTGGTGACATCAAGTAAGTGACGATGTTTCCTTTCAGCAATCCCATTCTGTTGGGAGGTATAGGCACATGACATCTGGTGGATAATCCCCTTTGATGAGAAATAACTGGCTAGAACATGAGTACACAATTCCAGAGCATTATCACTTCTCACAATTTTAACAGATGCAGGAAAAAACATTACGAATCTCATTAAGAAAGTTAATAATAATATTCCCTGCTTCAGATTTATTCTTTAACAAAAACACACATGATACACGAGAGAAGTCATCCACAATAACTATATAAAACATGTGTCCTTGATGGTCAGGAACACGACTTGGACCCCAGATATCAATGTGAAATAACTCAAACTTGGAAGTACTACTCTGACACTGACGACTGGGAAAGGTAGACCGATGATGCTTTCCCAACTGACATGCCTCACATTGGATAGATGTGTGAGGTAAAACCTGGGGTAACACACGACGCAACTTCTGAAGCGGTAGATGCCCAAAGCGCATATGCCATAGCAAAGGGGAGACGGGTCCAGTAGGTAGGGATGAGGTTCCAACAAAAGGGGTCTGACTGAGGCGATAGAGGCCTCCTTGCTCATAGCCACGCCCAATCACGTTGCCCGTAAGGATGTCCTGAAAAACAAGAGAAGATGGATCAAAAAATTGCCCGACACTGCAAATCCTTTGTAATTTAGCTGATAGATAACAAATTCATTGAAAAATCAGGTGCGTGTAACACATTCTTGAGCTGCATAGATGGTGTCAGTCTAATCTCCCCCTGACCAGTAATCGGGGAATGTGTGCCATTGGCAATGACCACTGTTCGGCCTGGAGGAATCTGTCTGTACCCTGTAAGTAGACTTTGATCGCCACATAGATGAGGTATGGCGCCAGAGTCCATAATCCATGCTAAAGTATCTGATCCACTACTAGTATATGCATGTGAACTACCTGATGCACTGGTAGAAGCAGAGGCAGATGCATCAACGTCAGACTGGCTCTCAGTAGTATGTGCTGGGCCGGATGGAGAAATAATGCCCCTTAGACGGGCAACAAGGTCATCAAAGCACTGATCCAAAGAGGCAACGGATGGAGGCTCTATCTGCTCAACGACTCGTGCAGATGCAGGAAATCCACGCTTAGAGTAGCATGTGTCTTCAGTATGTCCGGTACGATGGCAGTAGGTACATGTTGGCCGAATACGGCCTCCTCCACCACGAGTGCCACGGCCACGGGTATGATGGTGACCTCCACGACCTCTGTTGACAGCCATGGCAGAAGCAGTCTGATTCGTAGTTGTAGAGGGAACAGTGATCCGGCTCAACCTGTGAAAGGCTTCCTCCATAGGAGGAATAGTAGAGTCCGCCAAGATCTGAGACTGTGCTGCCTCATACTCAGGATCAAGGGCAGCTAGAAGAACTCCTACCATAGTTGCATTCCGGTAGGTCTTTTGTTGCTCTGGTGTGGCTGTCAGGGGCATGAAGCTATACAGCTTCTCAAACATCCCTCGCAGAGATGTGTACAGTGAGTGTAGAGGACGTCCATTCTGCTTGATAGTGAATGTCATGCTGAAGTTGCAGAATCTTTGTCTCATTCTTCGCTTGAGAATATGTGGCGGCTAGAATATCCCACATATCTTTGGCTGTGGGCTGATGAAGAATATCATTGGCAATCTCGATTGCCAGAGTTCCAGATAGCCATACTTTAGCATATGCATCATCTGCCTCCTACGAGACATTAACTCCAGTCTTCTCTGCAGGCTCTTCTTCAGTAAGAATGTGCTTCTTACCGGTTGACTTCATCATACTCATGAACTGCATTGCCCACAGTTCATAGTTCGAACCATCCATCTTCACAATCGGCGTTGGACCTCGAAAGGCGCCTACAGATGGGATATCTGCCTTGCTTTCAGACATACTTATAACCAAAGACTGGAGTAATAGACCGAGGATAAAATCGTCTACACGAACACAGACGGGTTTAGTTGCATGGTGTAGACTTCAAGCAACCAAACCCATTCCTTTGGAGTTGTGCGCGCTAGAAACCGTGCAGGGCTGATTCACTGCTTAGGGGCGCACAGGAAGTAGCGCGCGATAGGGCGCGCAGGGAGCACGCGAGAGGTCGCGCGAGAGGGCACGCAGACGAGCACTGGAGGATGCGCGCGAAGCGCACTGGATATGCGCGTGAAGCGCATTGTAGACGTGCGCGAGGACGTAGGCGAGGCGCGCGGAGCGCAAGGCTCAGCGCAGGCGAGGCGCACGGAGCGCGGGGCGCAGGCGATGCATGGCCAGCGACGCGTGGAGAGAAGGAGGCTCGACGGTGGGACTAGGGTTAGGGTTTCAAGAACTCCGATCTAGGACCGTCGCTCTGATACCATGTTGGGAAAATAACAGAGATAGTTTATTCCATTAGCCCTAGGCTCTCTTATATAGGAGAGTAGCATATGGGTAAATTACATAAAGAGAACAGCAAGAACAGAAAATAACAGAAGAGTACATAAGTAGATAATATATGTTTACATAAATAGATCAAGAAAATATACAAAACACACACACATGTACCCACACCCGCTCCTGCGCACGCACCCACGCACACACGCACGCACACACACAGAGTTGGGTATACGATCCTTCATCCGAAGATATGTTTACCCAATAAAGTAAGCTCAATCTCAACATTCCTCCTTACGTTACATATTAGTACAATAAGCTCAACTTTATGAATAAATCAACAATTTGATCTCCATACTTCGTGTAAGGAAGACAACTCTTCGATATCAGTCTTCTCACAGATAAAATGTCTGTCGTTTTCCACATGTTTCGTCATATCATGCATAACAACATTATTGGTAAGGTTCATCGCAATTTTGTTTTAACAAAACATCTTCATTAGCATATTAAGTTTGGTGTCCAAGTCATTTAATATAATTTTTAGCCATGTGATTTTAGTGTTTCCATTTGCAAGGGGCGATATTTAGCTTCAACACTAGATCCTGAAACAACAATACATTTCTTACCTCTCTAAATAATTGAATTTTCGCAAAAATACAATGCATAACCTGACATGGATCTTCTGTTATCCATAGAACCAACCCAATCATTAGCAATATATCCTTTAATTATCATATCATGACTTTTCTTGAATATGTGACCTTTTTCAATTGATCCTTTTATAACATAGAAGTCTATTGATAACATTAACATGAGAGGTTGCATGAGCATGCATGAATTGACTCACTTCATTCGCAACATATGCAAAATCCAATCTAGTGAGGGTAGTAGATCGATTTTCTTAATAATCTTTGCTACATTTCTTACCTTGCATCATCAGGAAGTTCACCATCCACTTCACTTAGTTTGTGATTTGTCTCCATAAGGATAGTGGTTAGTTTGCATTTCAACATACGAGAGTCCAACAATTCCAAAGTATATTTACGTTGGCTTAGACACACACCTTCTGGAGATTGACCCGTATCAATACC
The DNA here is from genome assembly GCA_037367405.1 of Ottelia alismoides. Classification (NCBI taxonomy): domain Eukaryota; kingdom Viridiplantae; phylum Streptophyta; class Magnoliopsida; order Alismatales; family Hydrocharitaceae; genus Ottelia; species Ottelia alismoides. The sequence continues at coordinate 286,540 of JAZKJV010007289.1, forward strand.
TTGGAAGTACTTCAACTTTTCGAGATCTTTCATTTCAAATTCCGTTGCAAGATTTTTCTTTATATTTAATAGTTTTCTTCTTAGTCACATGTAAGAATCATGTCATCTATGCACTAAAAAAATAGATCTTTTCTTTATGGATAAAATATAGTCTCTATTCACTCGAGTATAACCATTTCCAATCACAGAACCTCACGAAGTCATTAAATTAGGCTCTTGAAAACTATTTTATTCTATATAATGTTCTTTTTAATTTACAACAAGCGATGTCTTCATATAGACTTATTTTAAGATTGTTGTTTAAGGATGAATTTTCATGTCTAATTAATGTATTTTCAAGGAAAATTGAATAATTAGGCAAATGATAATTTTGACGGTATTCAACTTTGCCACGAGACAAAGGTCTCGAGATAGTCAGTCTCATATGTCTGGAAATGAGCCTTGAATCTATCAATTCTCCCATCAGCAATATATTTAATCATGCAGACCCATTAAGAGTCAACCAAATGAGCACCCTCAGTGGTATCGACTTCATATAATGTGCCATTTTTAACCAAACCGTCAATTTCTTCCCTCGTACATTGACCCATTTCAGATCATTTTGGACTTCATTAGTAATTTTGGGAACATATGAGAATTCAGAGAATTAAAAAAACATCTATATCTCGAACTCATCTTGGTGTAAGCAATAAAGTTTTCCATTAGACAACAAGTAAATGCTCGAACAACTCTAACAACCTTTCTTATAAAAATGGGGCATACTCCCTCGGGCCTTCTTTGAAAATAGACAGAGCCTAGCTTAAAACAATGGGAAGCAGCTAGAGGGACCAATTCCAAGTCATAGCTGCAGTTGTTGCAAGCTCATGTTTGAAAGGTGGTATATGGAAGTTCTCACAGGTTGACACAAATCAAGCAGGCTGGCCAACAAGAAAGAGAGACTGAAACCTAAGGCGCAATCTAAGAACGCAAGAGAGAGAGACCGAAACCATCGAGACTTCCCTAGTCAATGTACTCAATTCTACTCCACTCAGGATAGCCACTAGTGCACTTAGACTATGTTGATCTCTCTTTTCATAATATGATATCGAAGGTATCCAGTGTACATTGGCCGAATCTTCCCATATGGTCGTGAGGGGCAGACTAGCAAGATCTCTGACCTGAATGTTGACTAGGATATATATATATATATAACTGCAAGCGGGCTTATTATGTAGAAAGCATCAATGTCATCAACAAAATATTCGTGAAAAAGAGAAGTATTTGCATGTTTTTCATGACATGGATAGGAGAAATTGTTATTGTAGTTTGGTATTATTTCTTCTTCAATTTCCATAACTTTATCATCTCTAGTCCGATGTTCATCCAAATTTGTCTATTGCTTTTGTGTCATTTTCCATATATTGCTTACTGCCATGGTTTTAAAAAACGTGAGGCGTATCAAGGCGTTTTCCTAGTATTGCCTCGAGGCGTAAGTCTCGAGGCGTATTGAGGCGTAAGCCTCACTCATGAAAGAAATTTTTTCTTAAAATATAATAATTAATCGTAATTACAATTTTCAAGTTCTAGAAATTAAATAGTTATGATTAAATACATAACTCCATGCAAGGTTGCAAAAGTCGGTAGTCGGTACTCGGTCGGCCGAGTCACTGACTAAGGATTAATCAGTAGTCGGGCGATTAATCGGATTTAGTCGGACTTTAATCGGCTTTGAATTTTATGATTATTTTAAATATATAACTCATTTTTATACATATAATTTTATAGATTTCGTACATGTTTATACTATCATAATAAAATAAAAGAAGTAATTGAATTTAAATAAAACATTAGGCATATTATAATAAGTTTGCTTATAAAAAATACAAAATCTAAAAAAATTTGGTATCTCCAAGCAAAAAATTGGTCGACTAATGTGCTTAGTCGGAATTAGTCAGTACTCGGTCGGCCACCCCACTGACTAGAATAGTCGGACCTACTAGTTGGGCCAGTCGGACGACTTTTACAACACTGACTCCATGATATTTCAAGGCTAACATCATGGTTTAAACATCCAAGTTGTTATATAACTCTCTTTTTTTAAACTCTAAATCTGTAAGGAGTCAAGTAAATATGGATATGTAAGCACAATAATGGGTAACTCTCCGCAAAATTTAAAGTTTTGACTAAAATTTAACTAAAGGGACTAGATGTAACATACCATTTTCAAAATTAGGTGAGATATGTGTCATTCAATTGAGAAGGATAAGAGAGTAAGCAGTGAATCTGTGATCATTTTTTCCTTTACCATAATGATTGGGCGATAAAATACTTGAATATTGCATGTTATGATCATCTTTGTTCATGCATGCTTTGATGTGTATTAATTTAGTCCCAATTGAATAGAAGAAAAGATGAGACATGTTTACAAAAATATACTTTTCAAAATTTAGGTCAAAGTAGGGGACTTGCATCCAAATATTTTAATAAAGAATGCATTTAAGCTTGATTCATACTAAAGAGTAGAGGCATTGGATTTAAGGACTCAAGACTCAATTTTTGTTCATGTTGATTTATAAAAAAACATGCATAGCAAAGTAAAAATAAGCTTAATATGTTAATAAATTAAAAAATACATTTTAGTGAATTATGAGCTTAAAGACTTGAAAATACTTGTCTAGGAAAGATGAAAAGCTCACAATCAAAAAGAAAAGGAAAAGATATTGCAGAAAAAAATAACAGTCCATAAATGAGGTAGCGCCTCGAGGCGCACGCCTCACTGAGGCTAAATGAGGCTATAGAAAAACGCCTCGAGGCGTACGCCTCAGCGCCTCGAGGCGCGTTTTTAAAAACAATGCTCTTGCCTACCTGAATATTTTTTTGTATGTACCTTACATTCAACAAATGAAGATTCTTTCTTTCACCTACCCCAATCTGTTATGGTGTATAGTTGTAAGGATTTCCATGAATGATTCTATTGGAGCAGGTAATAGAGATGTAATTGGATCTTGGAGATATCCAATTACCTCCACTCATGTTTAGTCCCACATCATCTATAACTAGAACTCCAGTCTATCTGTGGGGCTATATAAGGAGCCACGCACCCTTGCATTCATTGAGAAATTCTAAAGAAGATCCGACCCTTTGAGACCTTTTCCCATGGTTTCATCCCGCTTGTCATGGAGTAGAGTTCCATGTATTATGCTTCTGCTTTATCATTTTCAACATAGTCCCCTCCTATTAAGAAAATCATGTAGAGAGTCGTGTCAACTGTCTAAGTACTCATTGATATTCTCAATCCCAAGTATTTAAACTTTTATCGCATACTGATTGGCAACCATATTAATAAAGATTTTCTCGACATCATAGACTTCACCTTTATTTTTCAACAACTATATATAAGAATTTCTCCAAAAATCATCAATGGAAGTTGAAAGAGTAGGCCATAATATTTATTTTCTACTTGACATTGATTCCCTAACATAAATTTTATTCTATGTCCATCTTCTGCTCATGACTCCTCATAAGAGATTTGTTTTTCGAGGTTCCAACATAAGAGAACTGACTTGCTGAGGTTCCAACACGAGAGAAACAATGACGATTTTGAGGAACTCATCATTGCTTCTCTCGTGGGAACCCTAACATCCTTGAGAAGAAATCGGGGGCGACACCACTGCCAATCGCCCTTGAAGACGAAGATCTCCATGGATCCCCCTATATGAAGTTGTTGCATCCTTCTCGGTCCTCATTGGAGCAAGCAATAGAGTCAGATCCATGATCATTGGCAGTGATGAAGGCATCGCCAAGACCTGCGGCAAGCCATGGCGGCACGACATTGCGCAATGATGGGTTCCCTTTTTGGAACCCCAAGGGCATCGATAGTAATTTCTGCAATTGGGTTCACCCACTTGTAACTAAATAATCATGGAGAAGAGGTCGATGCCCTATTGTGACGAAATAATCACAGAGAGGAGGTCGATGCCCTATTTGAGAATGAAGAAGATAGTGGGCCTTGTTTTTTCTTAATTTGATTTATATTCGGGTGTAAGAAGATCACCGTCGGTGAGTTAAAAAAGAACCATCCATGCAACATCATGACATAGGCTCGATGTTTTATTTATTTTTCTTCTCGAAACGTTTGTATTTAGGGCCCACTGAACTATACTCTTTTATTTGTTCGGGTCCCATTCAAGAAGGCCCTCGTCCATTCTATCAGAAAAATGAGGGAGGTTGCTGCAAAAAAAGGTGGAGAGGATAACCAACCAAAAAAGAGAATGCATTACACAAAAAACATGACCAAACAACAAACAAACAACAACAAAGCCTTTTCCCACAATTAAGTAGGGTCGGCTACATGGATTCTTCGCCTCCATTCAGATCTATCTTGGGTCAATCTCGGGCTTATATCCACAAAACAAAGACCCCTTTGTATGGTCTCTTTTCAACACTTCTTGGGCCGTCCCCGACCTCTCTTAGCCGGCTCAACATCCCAACACTCGCATCTCCTAACTGGTGCATCAGCTGATCTTCTTTGCAAATGACCAAACCATCTTAAGCGGTTTTCTCGCATCTTATCCTCGATCGGAGCAACACCAACTTTCTTTCTGATTGCTTCATTCCGAATCCGATCTTTACGTGTGTGTGTCCACACATCTACCTTAGGATTTTTCATTTCTGCTACAACCATTCTCTACACATGTCTATGGTTCACATGCCAAAATTCAGATCCATAGAGCATAGCAAGTCTCACAGCTGCTTTGTAAAATTTTCCTTTAATTTTTAAAGGAATTTTCTTATCACAGAGAACAACAGAGGCTCCTCTTCACTTTAGCCAGCCTACATTTATTCTATTAGTAACATCCCCATCAATTTCCCCATCATGTTGCAAAATAGATCCCAGATATCTAAAAGAATCTCTCTTCTGAATGTTATCATCACCAATCTTCACCTCATTTCCTTCACCATTGCTTCCATCAAAGGTGCACTCCATATATTCTGTCTTAGCCCTAGTTATACGAAATCCTTTACTCTCCAACTCATATCTCTAGACCTCAAGCTTCTCATTTACTCTATCTCTAGTCTCATCAATCAACACAATATCATTAGCAAATAACATACACCAAGGTAACTCATCCTGAATGTGACTTGTCAACTCGTCCATAATCAAAGTAAAAAGCAATGGACTCAAAGCTGAACCTTGATGTAAACCAATGTTGATGTCAAAATAGTCAGTCTTCTCAGACGGGGTCCTTACACAAGATAAAGCCCTATCATACATGTCCTTTATGAGGTTAATGTATAGGACAGACACTTGTCTCTTCTCCAAAACTCTCCACAATATCTCTCGTGGGACAGAATCATAAGCCTTCTCCAAATCAACAAAGATCATATGGAGGTTCTTCCTTTTAGCTCTATAAATCTCCATTGTTCTCCTCAACAAATGGATGGCTTCAATAGTTGAGCGACCTGGCATGAACCCGAATTGGATTTCTTTGACTTTGGAAACTTGCCTCAACCTTCTCTCAATCACACGTTCCCAAATTTTCGTAGTGTGACTCATCAGCTTGATACCTCTATAATTTGAACAATTTTGAATGTCTCCTTTATTCTTATAAAGAGGCACCACGATACTCCTCCAATCTTCAGGCATTTTCTTGCTTCGCCAAATAACATTGAATAGATTCGTAAGCCAAGTCAAACCGCACTCACCTAAAACTTTCCATACTTCTACAGGGATGTCATCCGGTCCTATACCTTTCCCAGGTCTCATAACCTTCAATGCCTCCTCTACTTTCTTTGTATCCGTCTATAGCTTGCACGATTCAAGTAACTTTCACTACTAGCTAGATCACCCAAAGTAATATCTCTATTTCCTTCCCCAATGAAAAGTTTATGGAAGTACTGCTCCCATCTAGTCTCTGTATCCTTCTGAGTAACAAGCACATGACCTTCCTCATCCTTAATGTATCTCACTTGAGAGAGGTCTTTGGTCTTTCTTTCTCTTGCTTTGGCCAACCTGAATATATCCTTCTGGCCCTCCTTAGAGTCGAGATTTTTATACAAAACTTCGTAAGCTTTCGACTTAGCTTCGCTTACAGCCTTCTTTGCTTTCTTCTTCGCTATTTTTGTAGTTTGTGACAGTTTCCTCTGTTCTATCCTTAGACATAGCTTTAAAGCATGCTCTTTTAATTTTTAGCTTCTCTTGCACCCCTTCACTCCACCACCAAGCCTCCTTTTGACCTGGGGCTCCTCCCTTTGACTCGCCTAGCTTCTCTTTGGCCACCTTTCAGATAGAAGATGCTACTGCCTCCTACATCTCGTTTGCACTTCCACTACAATCCCAAGATAAATCTTCTAAAACCTTCTCCCTGAAGCTCGATTGCTTCAGTGGAAGATTCCACCATCTAGTTCTAGTGATCTTAGGAACCCTCATTTTCTTTACCAGCCCTTTTATTTGTACATCCAAGACTGACAAGCCATGTTGGGTTGTCAAACTCTCTCCTGGGATAACTTTACAGTCTTTACAACGCAACCGATCTCTTCTCCTCAACGCAAAGTAATCTATCTGTGTTCTAGTTGGCCCACTCTTATAAGTAATTAAATGCTCCTCCCTCTTCTTGAAGAGAGTGTTTGCTATGAAAAGATCATATGCTGTTACAAAATCCAGGATGACTTTTCCCTCTTCATTTCTATCCCCAAAACCATGTCCTCCATGAACACTAGCATACCCTGACGCATCTTTTCCCACATGTCCATTAAGATCTCCACCTATGCAAATCATCTCTCTTTGCGGGATTCCTTGCAAAATCTTATCTAGATCCTCCCAAAAAGCTTGTTTAATCCTTTCATCTAAACCAATTTGCGGTGCATAAAATGAGATTATTCTTCAGAATTTCCTCTTCAAGCACCAATTTTAGCAAAATAATCCAATCCCCGAATCTTTGCACCTCAACCACACAATCCTTCAAATCCTTATGAACAACCACTCCAACACCGTTTCTACCCTTATCTTTACCTGAATACCAAAGTTTAAAGCCCGTCTTCTCGATCTTTCTTGCTTTCTCTCCAACCCATTTAGTCTCTTGAAGACATATTATATGAATCTTCCTTCTTTCCATCGTATCCACTATATCCATCATTTTTCCAGTCAAAGTGCCAATATTCCAAATACCAATCCGCAACTTCCGTTGCAATCTCTTTTGAACTAACTTCTTTACTCGCATGCGTCCATTATGCGAGAACCCTTGTAAAATTTGGACTGCATCCGGGCGGTGATGCAGCCGAACTAGCTTAATTACCCGCATGCGTTCCTCATGCGAGAACCCTTGCAAATTTTGAACTACATCCAGGCTGCGATGTAGCGGCCCTTGCCAATTTTTCATTGCATTCAGGCGATGCAACGCATCGCAAGTAGGGAACGCCCCAACGAAATCTGTATGTTTGCTTAAATCCATGTTGAAAAGATCCGACTGTCTTGAGGCAACTTCCTAAATAATATTTTTTTAAAAAAAATATTATTTAAGAAGTTGTCTCCGACTGTTTTACGCTAGCTGTCGGCTACCTAACAAAAAACATGACCAAAAAATAAAAAGGTATTGTTCTCTCAACTAGTCGAGTATCCTTAGTTTCTGACAAGTATGGTAGAAAGGGGGAGTGAAAGAGTAGTGCATGATATCTATTCTTCTACTTGAGGATGACTATCCGATATAAATTTTATTCTATGTCCATCTTGTTGAAATATAAAGAATGTGGAAGCGAATCGATAATCAGAAAAAGAAAATAAAGGAATATGAAAAATATGGAACACTTTGATTTTACGTGGAACCATACTCCATGAGCAGTGGGATGAAACCACGGAAGAAGGCCTCTGGGGCTGGATCGTCTATTGCAATTTCTTAATGAGTATAAGGGATGTGGGGCTTCTTATATAGCCCCATAGACAAATCAAAGTTACACAAATAATAGATATGGACAGAGAGATCCAATTACCCCTCTATTATATACTCCAACACTCCCCTCAAGCTGGAGCTAAGAAAGCTGCAACTTGCAACAAAAGAAAATATAACACATCTTCACTTGATACATTTGAGAGTGACGGGGTTAGAGATACCCCGCTCGGATATAGATATAGATATAGACACCTCATTTGAAGCAAATGTTGCTGGTAGAAGACCTTGCTTGAGGACGGGTCTACAACGATCATGTCACCTGGAAAGAACATCAGCCATGCTTGTAGTAGTCGCTGCGACAATCAGGTCGTGCGGAGTAGAGTCATTGTAAAGTAAGAAGTCCAACGCGGAGTAGTAGTCGCGATAGAGACACCCTGATGAAGTCGTCGATGCTTGGTGATGACGGTTGATAGCAGTTATAGTCTAGAGTGTGGGATTGTTAGTCGTGGGTGTGCAGTATAAGTCTTGTTAATACATCTCAAGAAGAAGAATACACGCCCTATCTAACTCCCATTTTCTCCCATACTTGATAGAATAAGAGCATAGATCATCAAGTTGGGAGAAACCAAAACAAAGCATGTATTTTTTCTTTTTTTTACGTGCTTTTTCTTCTTTTGCACAAATATTATCTTCTTTTTTTGTAGTCGTTTTTTTTCCGACTATTCTCTTTTTTTCATACGGCTTCTTTTGTACGATAACCTTTTTTTCTCAAAAACTCTCTTTTTTTGTAATCATGCCTTTTTTCCTCTCTCGGTCTCTTTTTTTAATAGCCCTACTATGGACCTAAAAAGAAATCCCCTCCTTTTTTACATAGCATGCTCCTTTTTTTCTTTCCCTTTTGTCTTTAAATCAACCCGCTTGTCCTATTTTTCTCTCTTCTTGAAGCACATATAAGGCTTAAAACATTTCCACCCCTTTTCTAAAAAAACATAAGAGCAACATTGGGCACATTTTATGTTTGGGATTCCTCGAGAAAGAGATATCATCTTTAGGGTTCCAACAAAAGATAGCTTCTTGAGGTCCCTATATGAGAGAAGCATTGATGATGACTTCCTTGTAGGAGAGACTCCCTCTCGAGATCTTTGCATGGGAGACAACCACTCTACTTCTGATGTTCGACACCAACTACTTCATATAGACTTCTACTACTACTTGGGATCATTTCAGACTTCCGCTGCCTATCAATTCAATGCATGAACATCAACACTCTAGTACGTCAACTGCCTAACAACCATCTTCATCGAGCATCCACTTTAGGCACGTCTCCTCCTAGTACGACTTCCTTTGCATGGGTTTCCTCCCAGTAGAGACTACTTTGAGTGAGACTCCTCATAACTCCTTTAAAGCTGTATCGAGTGAAGATGAGTTGTGTATTTTCTTTTGTAACAAGTTACAACTTTCTCAGATCCAGCTTGAGGGGGAGTGTTAGAATATATATTAGATGGTTAATTGGATCTCTCCATGATCTAATTACACTGTTCTCTTTAGTCCCCTATGGCTTGTTGGTCGAAATCATGGCCTCAAATTTCAGCGAAATTCAGTCGAATTTCTGTCGAATATCGATATCCAGTCGAAATCGAAATTCGACCGAAATGACCGAAATGATCGAAATATGGGGGTCCTAGTACAAAAAATGACCGAAATGACCGAAATTTCGGTCGAAATTCCACCGAAATTCCATCGAAATTCTGTTTTGGTCGATACCGAAATGGTGACCGAAACCGACATTTAAGGCCTTGGTCGAAATCTACAATGTTGGTGGGGCTATATGAAGAGTCCTACATCTCCTATATTATTTGGAAAACATAGTAGAAAACTTAACCCTCGAGCATTTCTCTCGTGATTTCACCCTGCTCCTTAGGGAGGAGGGTTCCATGCAAATCATGTTTTCTTCTTGTTCTTAGTTTCACTACACTATTCTGTTCATTTTTATGGAGTAGGTTCCCAAGCTCGTTCTCTTCATGGAAGTTATCCTTGCTTCTCTCATGAAAATAATAAAGTAGAGGTGGACTCCCAAACTCTTCAAACATTTTTTTGTAAGAAAAAAGGGCTTGCACCATATAGGTATATGCCTAAAAACTTCACAATTTATCACTAAGAATTATTATAATCCTATTACACACAAGATGAAAAGAAATTACATGCTCCAACGACCCCTACCCAACACCTCGACATGCGACAAAACATTCTCCACATAAAAGCGTTCATTATTAAAGATCGTCCCATTCCGGGCTAGCTAGAGTGCCCAGATCACAACAATATAAGCCACTCTTTATCTGTCTGTACCAATCCGATCGACCCTAATGCAACTTCAAAAATCAACCATGTTGTCAATTCTCGCATCCCTGTTACCGAAGATTCTCTAGACTGCCTTAGATTCATCACATCTGAAGAAAAGATGGTCAATATGTTCCATCTCGTCCATACTCCTTGGGCACCTCGGATCAAGCCCCTGGATGTAACGAGCAAATCTGTCTTTTGTCATCAGCCTCCCTCTCCTAAACAACTACATGAAAACCTTCACCCGTGTGGGAATCTTCCAATTCTAGATCCTCCTACAGTCTGCCTCACAACCACCAAGGTCGAAGACCGTGGGTCCCCTCAAGGCCTTGTATGCCTTCCCAATGAAGAAAGTACCATCCCTCCATGTCCAGCATCACGTCCATCCGTGGGCCCAACCATGCTCTTAAGTTCAGAAAACATATGAAGAAGCTCCTCCACTCGATGCTCAGAGAGCTCATATCTGAACATAGGAAAGAAAGTATGCCCATCCCTAGCTTCCGCCACCGAGCACTCCGGAAACTCTGCCAATGCCTTCAGGCATGTGTATCTATCGCATAAAACTCCAACCTCTCCCTAGTCATCCGTCCAGAAATGGAAATATGTACCGCCACCAACCACAAGCCTTAAGAAAGGCTGCAATTCCTTCGCCACCCTACAAATGCCCCTCTAGAAAAAAGTGGGTGTAGCCTCGAGATCTCCAGCACATTGAAAGGAAAGCCCCAGCTCATAAATCGTCCTGATAAGATTGCATACCAAACTTTCACATCCACCCTAGATATGAGAGACCCATTTACTTACCAGTGCTTTGTTCATCTCCTGTAGGCTTCGAACACCCAATCCACCATTCTCTTTTGTAAATGTCACCGTTCCCAATCTACCAGGGGAATCCATTGGATTGCCCCTTAGTCGACCAGAAAAAATGCCTCATAATGGCCTCCATCTTCTACCTAATCCCCACCGGTACGTCTTGAAGAAAAAAGACCGGGACCGTAGACATGATCGAATGCAATAGCACAAGCCGACCACCCTTAGACAGATAAACAGATTTCCACCCCGCCAGTTTCTACTCCAATTTCCCAATCACACCCAACCAGTCAGCAACACAAACCCTACCAACAACAAGTAGCACACGATGGTAGCGAATTGGAGGATCCACCTACAACAACCTCAACGAAGAATAACATCTCCCAAGCTCAAGGTACGACATGCTTAAAGGGATGAACTCCGACTTTTCTCTATTCACCTTCAAGCTAGATACCACACCAAAAATATCCATGACCATCGAAAATCCTCTACAACTGTCAGCCCCACCTTTCGCGAAGAGAATCGTGTCATCAACATACCACAAAATAGGGATAGAGACTCCACCCTTTGAGAATCCACTAAAGAAACCCCCTGAAATCGCCCGTTCGACCACGACAGTCGGTGTGTCAGAAGTGAGAACAAAAAAGAGCGGGACTAACAAGCATCTCTGATGCACACCCCTCTGAGGCTGGAAGTATTCCCCCTCGGTTGTGTAGAGGTTTACGTTATGTCTTGATGTATTGTTACGTATTTCTTATTTATCTCATGTACGTCTATGTAATTTACCCAAGGGTTTTCTCTCTATATAAGAGACCCTAGGGCTCTATGGAATAACACAGAAGAGTATCATTGACTCTGACATGGTATCAGAGCCAAAACCCTAATCTAGGGTTTTTGGTTTCCACCGCCCCCCCCCGCCGCCGCCTCTCCACCGCGACACCCCCCTCTAGACGCCGTTCACCCCACCCGCCGCCGCCCACCAGAGGGCACCTCCCAGCCGCGAGGTCCTTTTCCGCCGAGGCCCTCTCCAGCTGAGCCCCTCTCCCGTTGGGGCTGTCGTAACTCTTCCTTGCGCTTCTCTTTCTCGGTCGGCACTTCTTCGCCTATGGGTTCAAGTGCATAACGTCTACATATGCACTTGAATCCGATCCAGTCTTTGTAGACAAACGTTCATTTGTCTATCATCCCAAGGTCTTCTCCGGCATCATGTCAGATCAAAAGATTGATATGCCCTCCATAGGTGCCTTTAAAGGTTCGGCACCAATCGTCAAAATGGATGGGATGAACTACGAACTCTGGGCTATGCAGTTCCTGAGTCTTATGAAGTCATGTGGTAAGAAGCATATTCTTACCGAGGATGAGCCGGCAGAAAAGACGGGGATTTATGCCTCATGGGAGGTTGATGATGCCTATGCCATGGTCTGGCTGTCAGAGACGCTCACGATGGAGATCGTCAACGACGTCCTACATCAACCCACCGCCAAGGCGATGTGGGATATTCTGGCTACGACATACTCTCAGGTGAGAAATGAGACGAAGATGCTGCAGTTGCAGCATGATATTTTTACCATGAAGCAAAATGGTCGGCCTCTTCATTCTCTATATACGTCCCTACGTGGGATGTTCGAGAAATTATACAGCACCATTCCGCTCACAGCCACCCCCGAGCAGCAGAAGACGTTTCGCAATGCCACTATGGTAGGAGTTCTACTTGCTGCACTTGATCCGGAGTACGAGGCAGCCCGCTCTCAGATCCTCGCCGATGCAACTAGTCCTCCAATGGAGGAAGTCTACAAGAGGCTCAGTCGGATTTCTGTTCCATCTAGTTCAGCAACTTCATCCCTGTCAGCAATGGCGGTCTCCGGAGGACGAGGTAGTACGTCTTCCTTTCGTGGCTGAGGAGGTAGCGGACGTGGCCGAGGAGGTCGTGTGCGTTCAACATGCTCATTTTGTCGTCGCACTGGTCATTCCGAGGATACATGCTATTCCAAGCATGGATTTCCTCCTTCTGCACGTATCGCTGATCATGTTCAAGCCCTGTCCGCGTCTACTTCAGATCACCGGTTCGAGGAGCTAGTGGTACGGCTTCGAGACATTATGCCACAGACATCATCAGAGGGTGCTGATACATCTGACGTTGCGGCTTCTGCGTCAGCCAGTACATCTGCTACTGCCAGTACTTCAGGTAGTACTTCTGCCTCCTGTCATACCCATGATCTCTCAGGTTGGATTGTTGACTCTGGAGCCACCCATCATCTCTGCCGTGATAGAGACAACCTGCAGTCCTACAGAACTATTCAGTCTGATCGCTCCGTACTCATAGCTGATGGCACTCATTCCCCCATTGTCGGTCGGGGGAGACTGTTTTGTTGCCCTCCATGCACTTACAGAATGTTCTACATGCACCAAAGTTCTCTATGAATTTATTATCAATTAGTCAGATTACAAAAGATTTGCACTGTCGTGCTATATTTGACCCATCTTCTGTCATTTTTCAGGACATGCGAACGGGCAGGGTGATTGGCTGTTGTTCTGAGCACAATGGCCTATATCGTCTGGTACGGAACTCCTACGCTGGCGTATCACTACACTCGCAGGGATCTATTTCTCCATATACATGGCACCTTCGCTTTGGTCACCTGCCGCTTCAGAAAATGCGTCACCTCCTGCCTCAGATATCTCCGAATTCGTCGTTTCATTGTGAAGCATGTCAGTTAGGGAAGCACCATCATTCTAGCTTTCCTAGTCGTCAGGGTCGGAGCAGTCGCTCCCCGTTTGAGTTATTTCATATAGATATTTGGGGTCCGAGTTGTATCCCCGATCATCAGGGGCACAGGTTTTATCTTGTTGTAGTTGACGATTTCTCTCGAGTGTCTTGGAATTTTCTTTTTAAAAATAAATCTGAAGCAGGAAGTGTTATCCAGAATCTTATCAATGAAGTGCAGAATGTGTTTTCCTCTACTGTTAAGTATGTGCGCACGGATAATGCATTGGAGTTCTGTACCCGTTCTCTTGCTCGATTTCTTTCCTCTAAGGGCATTATCCATCAAACAACATGTGCGTACACATCTCAACAAAATGGTGTTGCGGAACGGAAACATCGACACTTTCTTAATATTGCTCGCACATTACTTATTCAGAGTTAGTGCACCATTAGCCTTTTGGGGGGATGCTATACTTACAGCATGTTATCTGGTCAATCGCGTGCCTTCTACAGTTCTTGGGGAAAAGGCCCCTATCTCTATTCTATTTCCTGACAAAAAGGACTTGTTTTCACTTACTCCGCTTGTCTTTGGGACTGTTGCTTTTGTCCATCGCCTGTCTCCAGGACTTGACAAGCTCTCTCCTAGAGCTGTTAAGTGTGTTTTTGTGGGCTACTCCAGGACACAGAAAGGATATCGTTGCTATGACCCCATTCATGACAAGTACTATGTGAGTGTTGATGTTACATTTTTTGAACCAGTTATGTACTTCTCCCCTGCAGGTGACAGATTGGTTTCCTCCACATCCACGGATACTAATGTCTATGTGCCCCTACCTCCAAGTCTGGGTCAATCTGGGTCTACCACACCACCACCACCACCACCTCCCATTTCACCGTTCCCTAAGTTCTACACAAGGCGGTCAGGGCCTGCTCAAGCTACACGCCAACCATCCATCACGCCTCAGGTATGTTCTGATGTTATCACTAATGATGGGTTACATAATGCACCGGTATAGGAACCTTTGCTACAGGAGGAGGATCCGCCAGTCAGCACAATAATAGATGATCTTGATCGTCTGATTGCTCATCAGAAGCAGAAAAGGCAATGTGCATCCTATCCTCTCGCGTCTCATGTGTCCTTTCATCGTCTCACTGGTGATTTCGAGAGGTTTGTAGCAGCTGTCTCTTCAGTTGAGATCCCACGGACTTATCAAGAAGCCATGAAGATTGATTGCTGGCGTCTAGCTATGAGGAGGAGATGCGTGCCTTACAGTCTAGAGGGACTTGGTCTCTGGTTCCCATTCCTCCAGGTGCCTCTGTGGTGAGCAGCAAGTGGGTGTTTACAGTTAAATATCATGCAGATGGGCGTCTCGACAGATACAAGGCCAGACTTGTCGCACGGGGATTCACCCAAACCTATGGGGTAGATTATTTGGATACATTTTCACCAGTGGCTCGACACTCGACTCTTCGCATTCTCCTATCTGTTGCTGTGGTACGTGACTGGACCATTTTCCAACTTGATGTCAAGAATGCATTCTTGTATGGTGATCTACAGGAGGAAGTCTACATGCAGCAGCCACCGGGGTTTGTTGCTGAGGGGGAGACTCAGATGGTGTGCAGACTTCATAAGGCTATCTATAGCCTTAAACAGAGTCCACGGGCATGGTTTCAGAAGCTTTCCCAGCTGATTGAACGACAGGGGTTCAAAAGATCAAATGCGGACCATTCATTGTTTATCCAGAAGAATCCTAGAGGTACGATCGTCGTCATGGTTTATGTTGATGATATTCTGGTTACAGGAGATGTTGCTCAGGGAATTGAGATGACCAAATCTTTTTTGGGAAGTCAGTTTACTACGAAGGATCTATGCACGTTACGATATTTTCTGGGGATAGAGTTTGCAAGAAATGCACATGGAATGGTAATGACCCAAAGAAAATATGTCACAGACTTGCTTGTGGAAACATGAATGGTTGGATGCAGACCGTCGAGCACGCCTATGGACCCAAGTATGAGGCTTTACGATAATGATACCGAAGAGGTGGACAAAAGAAGATACAGAGAGATGGTGGGTAAGCTTCTATACATTACCATAACTCGACCGGATATTGCCTTCGCAGTAAATCGGGTGAGTCAATTTATGGAGCAGCCCAGGCAAGTTCATATGGAAGCCTTGTATATGATATTGAGATATCTGAAGTCTTCCCCAGGCGCAAGTTTGTTATTTAGAAAAGACACATATCTGTCTATTTCAGCTTGTGCAGATGCAGACTATGCAGGATGTCCAAAGGATCGAAAATCTACTTCCGGATTTGCTATCTTCATAGGAAGCTCTTTGGTTTCTTGGAAAAGCAAGAAACAAACAGTTGTGGCGAGATCCAGTGCTGAATCCGAGTATAGAGCCATGGCACAAGCAAGTACAGAAATGATGTGGGTTCGAGCGGTCTTAGAAGATTTGAATGTAAATGTCTCCTTACCCATGAATCTTCAATGTGACAATCAGGCAGCATTGTTCATTGCCAATAACCCAGCCTTTCATGAAAGGACAAAACACATCGAGGTAGATTGTCACTATACTAGAGACATGATCCAAAAGGGATTAATTTCCACTTCACATGTCAGTTCAGAGGACCAGACTGCTGATATATTTACCAAGCCATTGCTCAGAGGACCTTTCCAGAGATGTTCTTCCAAGCTGAGCATGATTGATATCTATGCTCCATCTTGAGGGGGAGTGTAGAGGTTTACGTTATGTCTTGATGTACTGTTACGTATTTCTTATTTATCTCATGTACGTCTATGTAATTTACCCAAGGGTTTTCTCTCTATATAAGAGACCCTAGGGCTCTATGGAATAACACAGAAGAGTATCATTGACTCTGACAGGTTGCCCATTCACAAGAACAACACATGAAGCGGTTGTGACGCACCTCTTCATCCAGGAGATCAATAGGTTAGGAAAACCTCGTCTATATAGGGAGGCCCATAAAAACCAATCCACATAGTCGTATGCTTTTGAGAAATCTACCTTCAATAGAACGCCCTTCATTTTTCATCTACGCCAATCTGCCACAATTTCAGATGCCATAACCAAACTGTCCATCAGTTGTCTGCCAGGTAGGAATGCACTCTGAACCGGAGATATAATCTTGTTCACCAACCCCCTCATGCGATTGGACATAAGTTTAGTCACCACAAGATAGATCCCCATTGGATAGTGCAATAGGTATGTAATCCTCAATTTTTGTTGCCACATCCTTTTTCAAAAGCAAGAATATAAAAGATCGGTTGAGACGATTAAACCCATGATTTTCGGCAACAAATTCAGAAACCACGACCACTTCCTTCGCAATGGTATCCCAGGACTCCTTATAAAAGAGTATTGGGAATCCATTAGGGTCCGGACCACCATCCGGGTTCAGCTCAAAAAATGCCTCACGCACCTCCAAAAGCCCAAACTCCCTTATCAGTGACGCAACATCCATCTCAGAGACCTGATTAAGACTCGTACCCAACCGCCATGATCCACAGTGTGGTTGCCGGCGCTCATTCCTTTGAAATATTCAGTAATCACCATCGCCACCTCCCCCTCATGGAACAATTGCCCTCCAATCTCCACAGAATGCATCATGTTTGTCCTTCTGCCATTTGCCACCATGTGGAAGAATCTTGTATTTGCGCCCCTTCCTTCAACCATTTTTGCCTTGATCTCTGTCTCCATTCAATCTCTTATTTCCTATCCTCATCTTCCAGGATTTTCTGGACCACACATCCGCTCAGCGTCTCGTCCCATCCAAGTCCCTCTCATCCTGTATTGCATCCAGTTGCCCAAGTTCTTCCTCCTCTTGGTTTCTTCTTGCCTCACGCTCCGCACGATTTCCCCTTTTGTAATCTATCAATCTGAGACGTAAAGCTATCATCTTCGCAATTCTCACCGTAGCCGACCTATTGACCACTAATTCTGACCATAATGCACGAAACATCTCACGAAAGCCCTTCTCTAGTAGCCAACACTTTTCGAATCTGAAAATTGAAGAATATCCTTTGCCGCCGCAAGAATCAAAACCTAAGGATGTGTGGTCCGACCTCGATTTGGGGAGGGACGTCACAACAACCAGATCAAAGCGCTCCATGGTTTCCACGGACAACATGAATCGATCGATGTGTGGACGCAAAGATGTGTTTCTCCAAGTGTATTTATTATTCGCAACATCCATGATATCCAAGGCAAGTTCCTCCACAACCTCCCCAAAGGGACCTGACCCAGGGTCTTGTCCCCCTCTTTCTCCGGGCCTAGCATCTGCCAAGAGCGTAACGTTGAAGTCCCCGGCCACAACCCAAGCCATCATCACAAACCTCATTCTAATCCTTCGCAATTCTTGCCCCAAAATGTCATTCGCAGACATACCCGTGATCCCGTACACCGAGGTCACACCCAAAAGAGATTGATCTTATGTACTCTTCAACACCATCGAGACCGAGTGGACCAACATCTCCTCATCAACCAAGTCGTATTTGTCACTACTCCATGCAACGACAATCCCACTCGCACTACCATTCGCTAGTACAGCTCTGAATTCGTCTAGAAAGGGACCCGAGGTGGAGCTCCATCCTACCAGCTCCCAGGAGCCAATTTTTGTTTCTTGCAAGCAATCAATATCAACCCTCCACTTGGCCAACATTGACCCAACCGCATGCCGTTTGTCTGGTTGACCTAGGCCCCTCATGTTCCAAGAAATAATTCTCATTGTGTAACTGAGGGGGGAGTCCCCGCCATCAGCACCCCCACCACCTTTGCAACTTCTTACGTAAAACGTCTTTCCTCTCCCACCTCAACATTCCTCTCATCCGGTTCAAAGCCCATCTCCTTCTCTTTACCTGAACCTTCGAGGCTCATCTGTCCGACCAAACCTTCTATTGGTGTTGTGTTTCCACCATCTTCATAACCGATGCCGCCACCAATGCCCTCATCGGACCTCAAGGTGTGATCCCCAATCATCATGTTGGACTCCTACACCACTTCATTCGGTCTAGGATGCTTCCTCGAGAAAGTTAACACTTGATGGGCCAATTCATACCCCAGGTCAGCAGTGTTTAGCAATCCCAGACCGCCTTGCGTCGACCCTTCCCTTCCCTTCAAATTGTGATGTGATGATCCATCCACCCTTATCTGATGACCCACCTTCCCCCCAAGTGGAGCACCCTCTCTTCCCTTTCCCTCACCCCGACCTCCCTTAAACTTACCAAGGCCACCCTTGCTACCAAGCCCAGAGTTCCCAACCCCTTCGCATCTAGGTAAATCACATCCGTTGCCTTGAACCGCATCCATCACCCTCCGTTCCGGAGAGGCAACAGAGCACTTGTTGATGGCCCCACCGCTTGAAAAGATCTCACTTCTCGCTCCCAGGACAGATCCATCTACCAGTTGTTGGAGCCCCAAGGGTTGTGATGCCCTCCTCGAGTTTCCATCAATCTCAGGAGGATGAAATATCACCGCTGGGGCGAGAGATGTGCCTGTAAAACCATGAAAACGGATGCCTATAGAACCCGTGTGAGGATCCGATAAGCCGTGAAGGAGTGGTCCGAGAAACGTCTAAGCGGGATCAAGAAATTCGACCTGTTACGGGTTTAGATCCGGTAGCCCCTTCGGGTTCTGCACACAGATTGATGCAAACGTCTACTTCGAGATGTTGCCTAACGTGCCCATCGAGGGATTATGGGTGGTGCTTGGGTTCCCTCGAGCCAACTGTTGGGTTCCACCCCTGAGATCCCCGACCATCGAGCTCCCCTCCACCAATGGGAGGCCGAAGCAATCACTGATCACCGACGATCTCTCGCATGGCTCGTTCCCAGAATCAACGATCCACATTTAAAGAGGCAACATTCTCTTTCCGACCGAAAAGGATGCCCGCATAGGCGACACCGGTCTTCTTTCTTTCAGTAAGATCACCATGTCCGATCCTTCGTCAGGCAGCAAGCTAGAGTTGCAAACATCTGTGACGTCGCCCATATGCTTCAGATCCTTCCGCACCACCTCGAGCCTCCTGCACCTCAGAGGTATCCCAGAAACAACCATCCTCCACATCGAATCATCTTCACCAGTGCTCCCATCAAGGAATTGTGGATGCCGCCAAATTAGCACGTCCCTCGACTCCAAAGGTAGGCCAAGCTCTTCAAACATGAAGGCCCCTAAACATCAAAGTGAATAATTTTAAAGGTAGAATTACTTGCATGAATTGAAACATGATAGACCAGTTCTAGTTTGCTTAGATAGGTTTTGCAAAACGATTCTCAATTCCAACTTTATTATACAAGTCTAGAAATAAATGATGAAGAACAGCGAAATCAAAGTGGCCAAGCTGCTCTTGCCATCGCTAAAGAGTCTGGAGATTCTTTGCTCCCTTTCAACTTCTGCAACAATCTAAGCGGAGACAACACGAGCTGGAAGATGATAGAGGCCATCAAAAATAGCGAAGTCTAGAAATAAATGATGAAGAACAGCGAAATCAAAGTGACCAAGCTAGAAATAAATGATGAAGAACAGCGAAATCAAAGTGACCAAGTCTAGAAATAAATGCTGAAGAACAGCGAGATCAAAGTGACCAAGCTGCTCTTGCCATCGCTAAAGAGTCTGGAGATTCTTTGCTCCCTTTCAACTTCTGCAACAATCTAAGCGGAGACAACACGAGCTGGAAGATGATAGAGGCCATCAAAAATAGCGAAGTCTTCTCCCACTATAAGTATGGATACATGGATTCTTGAACTCCATGTTGATGATAGAGACCATCAACAACCAAAAAATCACAATATGCAGCCGTGAGACCTGCTATGCTTTATGGATCTGAATGTTGGCCTGTGAACCATAGACATGTGCAAAGAATGGTTGTAGCAGAAATGAAAATGCTAAGGTGGATGTGTGGACACACACGTAAAGATTATATTCGGAATGATGCAATCAGAAAGAAAGTTGGTGTAGCTCCGATCGAGGATAAGATGCGAGAAAATCGCTTAAGATGGTTTGGTCATTTGCAAAGAAGATCAATGGATGCACCAGTTAGGAGATGCGAGTGTTCGGATGTTGAGCCAGCTAAGAGAGGGCGAGGACGACCTAAGAAGTGTTGGAAAGAGACTATACGAAGGGATCTTAGTTTTTTGGATATTAGCCCGAGATTGACCCAAGATAGATCTGAATGGAGGCGAAGAATTCATGTAGCCGACCCTACTTAATTGTGGGACAAGGCTTTGTTGTTGTTGTTGTTGTTGTATGCTTCCTTATCCCTTACTCCTACAAAATGCACGAGTGAGCATCAAATATCAACTGATATTTAACATTTTTGGCAATTCGATAGAAAAACAACAAGTTAATAGGGAAGTCAGGAATATGTAAAGCATCTTTAAAGAAAAAAATGTCAATAATAGATATGCTTACTTTTCTAGAGTATTCGTTTGCTAGATTTACATGTTTTTTTCTCTAGAAACTAGTTTATAATAGTCAAATTATCAATAATCCATTCATCGAATCACTGCTTAATAATAGTCTACATCATTCTTCTATGCAATCTGTATCATATGTGTGTGTAAATCTCCGATATGATCTGTCGGCTTCTTGCCTTTAGCGGAATGACAATTAGTATTCCATATTTGCAACCATAGATCCTTGTTTCTTGTTTTTTTGCATTTTTCTCTCAGGGCGAAGTTCTCAGCAGCTCCATGATCAGTTTTTTGCAATGTCTACACATCTTGTCTTCCTAGTAGCCATTCTTTCTACCTTTGCTCAATAAGGCGTACCTCTCAAATGATGTTACATGTTCATCGTTCATAGCTGCACGACGTTCTTCAGCTTCAATAGCATGATATACCTCCTCATTATTGGAACCTATGCTTACAATTAGAATTTGATGGGTGCCTCAAACTCGGTGTTAAAGTCATTAAGGAAAAAAAAAAGATTTTTAGCTTCCAGATTTCGTCCCAATGTTCCTTGTGATCGGCAGGGTTTGTCCATGTGTCATTACAAAAATAATCGATATCATTTTATTTCACTTTCAAGGCAATGAAGTAACTAACAACCGGCATTTTCCATTGTCTCATATTATAGACCTTCCTGCTCAACTATGGCACATGGATGTCATTTCTCTTCTGTCCATACATGCTTTCTGATGTGAGCCACTACACTCTAGCAGATTTCTTCTGAAAGGACAAGATGTTGAATGTCCAATGAAACTATATTTGTAATCCAATTTCTACACCAACTATCTTCTTTATACCACTGATAGTACAATTTATCCATGATGTCCATGGTTTTTTCTTTTATAAATGTAACCTACACGCCCCCTTGATGCTAAAGCAACTTCCATGCAACAGATCACAGTAAGTAATTGGTTCTAGTTAATTTGGTTGTAGTAGCATGAACTGGCATGCTATCTATTTTGATGTTTATGGACACAACAGTTAATTCCTAAGCCATGGCAGATAAAAGTGCTCACAATGAAGTAATAAACAATCACTAACAGAACATGGACCACCAAGTCTCTTATAAAAAATTTCAAATGCAGGGGTGGATGCGCCACACTTTTAAAGGAGGTTAGACATAGGTGGGTAGAGGCGTAACACTTCAAAGGAGGTCAGGAGTCCCTCAGCCCTTGGTGGTTAGGTGGAGCAGTAATACTTCAAATGAGGTTGGACAGAAGCGCTTCCATCCAAAATGTCCCGGTGGATGTGCAACACTTTAAGGTTGGAGGCGTAAATTAGCGCCTAGGTACATGTCAGGAGATTTAGGCACAAATTGGGCATGATTCTTGCAGGTCAGGTTGATCTGGGAATGGAGCGGAGCCAGAGGCACAAGAGGCGCTTGTGCACAAGTGGTACATGAGCAGAGGAGCAACCATGATTTGTGCACGAGTGGAGGAATGGTAAATAAGAAAACCTCCAAGACCTGTGCACGGGTGGTGCACATGTGGTCATAGGCCAGAAAGGAAGTGCCCCCATAACCAAGAGGATCAAAACACAGATGAATGCAAACCCTCGGTAATCGACCTTTAGACGGCAGCAGAAAAACTCAGATCAAGGCCTCACTGAAGCTTTGATGCCTCATAGAAATAGATTAAGAACACATGAACATAAACAAGAATTTACGTGGAAAACCCTTCGTAAAGGGGAAAACCACAGGAACACGGAAACCCTAATCTCTCTCACTAGAGATTGGGGTACTCTTTACTAGAATGAATTACTAATACGGGGGATGATTACAATTTATAAAAAGTTGAGTAAACAGTCCCTCATCCAAAAATCCTTTCCCAATAAAGTAACTCAATCACAACATATTGCTTTACGTTAATTTCAGAGATAACCATTAACTTCTAGTTCTAATAATGGTCGCTCTTTGACTTTTTGTTTTAAATCATCAAAGAAAAAGAAAATCAATTGAACTTTCGATCGCTGGGTAGTAAAGAAACTAGTTTTTAGCATCGCTGAGAAATCTGACACAGCTTCTGGATATTTATAAAATTTTTACTAGTCTCCTGATATGTGAGCTTTCCTAGGTGGAAAAGAGACTTTGGCTTTTAATGGTTGTAGCATTAATCAATGCATATAATTTTGTTCTGGAACCTATTTCACTTTGCTTTGGAAGTGATATAGGTCAGCAATTGTTTAAAATGCATCGCTAAGACCTAGGATGTTCCGAAACTGAGACTAGTGTTTTAGTTCTTTTCCCTAAACAAAAGTGAAGAATTAATAACCATCATTTATTGAAAGAAAACGTAACATATCATGGCAAATAGCACCCTATATTTTATTGCATATAGACCTTACTGAATTACGGTAATCTGCACCCTGTTTGGCTGACATCCCGCAATGGATGATTATCTTTTGGCCCCCTTTTAAGATAACGCTGTTATGTCAGCATCCTATTCTCCTACATCTTTTCAGACTTCCATATGGTGTCTTTTTGTCAGTGCTAACAAAGTTATACTTAATTTAGAGTTTTTTGTCAGTGCTAACAAAGTTATACTTAATTTAGAGCTATAAAGTTAATGTTATCATTTTTTCCCTCAGCTGTTGCTGGCAAGCGCTTATCTCACAAAACTGCTGGTATACTTTCAACATTATTTGATATGGGAGGCATCCTTGGTGGGATTTCTGCTGGATATATTTCAGACAAAACGGATGCCCGTGCTGTTACTTCTCTCTTCTTTCTTGTATTCTCTATCCCGACATTAATTTTGTATCGAGCTCTTGGAGGAATTTCAAGAACTTTGAACATTATTCTCATGTTCTTGTCTGGGTATTTTGTGAATGGCCCTTATTCACTCATCACGACTGCTGTTGCTGCTGATCTGGGTACCCAGGAGTCACTGAAAGGTAGCTCTCGGGCTTTGGCTACCGTCACTGCCATAATTGACGGCACTGGTTCTATAGGAGCTGCACTGGGACCTTTGCTCACTGGATATATCTCAACTAGGGGTTGGAATGCTGTTTTTATGATGCTTATTCTAGCAACCTCCTTTGCTTCTTTGTTTCTGATCCGCCTTGCAAGGGCTGAGATTGTTAGCAAGATGAGTGACGGAAAGTAGAATAGTTCACTTTCAGCTAGAAAATGGTGAGAAATCTTTAATTTGTTAGAAAACTTGTCATTTTTCTAAACTTAATTTTATTACTGGTTTTTCCTGGCACGGCATTATCTGTACTACTATTAGTTGGTAACCATCACCCATAGGTTCCATTATGATAGACCATTAAACAGTGTTGTATTCATGTAAGCCGGGGCGAGATGCACATTTGAGGCTGTTGGGATCTTGCACTGAAAGGCCGTACAACAGTTAGATGGTTGTAGAAGTTCCAATTCGCAAGTCTAGAAAGAGATGCTGGAGTGGGTTGAGGCGTTGAAACAAAAATCAAGTGTGATCTTCCTATTTGATGTTATTATTATAACATTGCATGTTATAATGGAAGCACATGATTGATGTAGTTTTCTGATGAAATGATATAGCTGACCGTAACAATATGGGAAATGCTTACTTTCGGAGCTGGTATCTATATGATAAGGATATTTTAGTCACTTTAACACAAACCATCGGCCGTAGTTTTTTTTCTTGGTTGAATGTGCCAAAAATGCTGCTTACGTTCAGTTTGCTCTAGATGATGACTTATTCTAGGTCGCCAATATATATTATTGGGAAAAATGAAAGAGATGTTTATTCTTGTGAACTCTAGGCTCTCTTATATAGAGGAGAGACCTATGGGTAGATTACAGAGAACAAACATGAGAAATAATAAATAGAGAAGCCGTACTGTGGAAAACAATGAGGGAATGGAATTGCTTGTTTTATTCTGGAGGTCTAGGGGTCCTTATATAGGACAAAACCCTAGAGAGCTCAAAACTGGAAAAATATGTAAGTACCCCTAATGGGTTACAATGAATAACTAAGAGCCATCACTGTTGTAAAAATCCCCCGACTGGTCCGACTAGTAGGTCTGACTAGTCTAGTGGGTGAAGTGGCCGGCCGAGTATTAATTTTCTGACTAGGCCAACTAATCGATCAATTTTTGCTTGGAGATACCATATTTTTTACTTTTTTAAAAAACAAACTTATTCTAATATACTTAATGTTTTATTTAAATTCGATTACTTCTTTTCTTTCAATATGATATAAAAAATATAGATCTTTGTAAATATATAAGAATATATGTATAAAAGGATTTATATATTTAAAATAATTAAAAAATCAAAACAGATTAAAGTCTGACTAAATCCGATTAGTCGCCCGATTGCCGATTAATCTTTAGTCAGTGACCCAACCGATCGAGTACCGGCTACCGATTTTTGCAACCTTGAGAGCCATAAGAGTATACTACTAACACTCCCCCTCAAATTGAAACATATTTATCAATCATGCCTATCTTGGAAACTATCCATGAGAGATGCTTCTTGGATAAGGCCTTCGTGAATACATCTGCAAGCTGAAGATATGTGGTGATGTGAGGAGTAGTAATCTTTCCAATCCTGACGTCGTCACGAACAAAATAGCAGTCAATCTCTATATGCTTGGTTCTCTCATGGAACACAGGATTCATGGCAATGTATGTAGCAGATTTGTTGTCATAATATAGTGGAATAGGAGTGGTGACAACAATGCCGAGTTCTTGCAGAAATGTCAATAGCCACGTGATCTCACAGGTGGCTTGAGTCATCGCCCTATACTCTGCTTTTGTGCTGGATCTGGATACAACAATTTGTTTCTTACTTCTTTAAGTAACAATGCTTCTTCCAACCATCATAACATATCCAATGGTGGAGCGATGATCCTCCGGAGAACTTGCATAATCAGCATCAGCATATGTGATAACATCGGTGTACCCATTTGCCCCATAAAAGAGACCACACCCTGATGATTCCTTCAAGTATCGTAGAATTTAGAAAACATCCTGCCAGTAACTGTAACAAGACTGCTCCATGTGTTGGTTAGCTCTGCATACTGCATAAGAAATATACTGTCTAGTGACAGTGAGGTAAAGGAGTTTGCCAACCAGGCTTCTGTATCAAGTAACATCTTCAAAGACGGGATCAGAGGATGTAGATCGTTTCTTTTGATTTGTAGGAATACCAGAGGATTTGCACCTAAGTAATTTGGCTTCAGTAGGGATGTTAAGACAGTATTTCATCTGTGAGAGATGAGTGCCCTCTGTAGTGCGCAGTACTTCTATGCCCAAGAAATAACATAGTGGATCAAGGTTCTTGCTAGCAAACACCTTTTGGAGAAAGGACTTGGTCTCTAGTACCCCTTTGTCATCATCACCTGTGACAACCATATCATCCACATATGTAACAAGCATAACAGTATCAGTTGTTCGTCTTCTGACGAACACAGAATAGTCAGATGTTCTCTGAAAGCCAAGAGTGCTGATTTCTGCAGTAAATCTGTCGAACCATGCCCTTGGGCTCTGCTTTAGACCATATATTGCCTTGCGAAGTCAACATACATATTCCCCCTCGAGTTCATAACCCGGAGGTTGCATCATGTAATACCTCCTCATCAAGATCTCCATATAGGAATGTATTTTTCACATCCAGCTGAAAGATAGGCCAGGCCTTGTTAGCTGCACTGAAAGTATAGCCTTATAGATCTCATTCGTGCAACTGGTGAGAATGTATCAAAGTAGTCCACTCCATATGTTTGTGTAAAGCCTTTGGCTACAAGACGAGCCTTCAATCTGTCAATGGACCCATCGGACGACTGCTTGGTCGTGAAGATCCATTTGCACGCCACCGGTCTAGTCCCCTTGGGAAATTGTACTGGATCCCATGTCCCCGTGGAAGTAAGAGCATCCATCTCTTCATTC
Organism: Ottelia alismoides; assembly: GCA_037367405.1. Taxonomy (NCBI): domain Eukaryota; kingdom Viridiplantae; phylum Streptophyta; class Magnoliopsida; order Alismatales; family Hydrocharitaceae; genus Ottelia; species Ottelia alismoides. The sequence goes on from JAZKJV010007289.1 coordinate 313,597, forward strand.
ATGGCCTGTCGCCATCCTGAATCCTGCAAAGCACTATGATGGTCTCTCGAATAGAAATAGTCATGAGAGCATATGCATATCTCCTTTCAGTGGATGATAAACTAGCAGTAAAAGTGAAATGAGACAGGAGATGAAAGTACATTGCCTCTTAGTTCTGCGTAGAGCAATGGGAAGCTCCTGAGGACCATCCGGGACGGCAGCGGGGGGGATTCTTGTAGACAGCATATCATCCTGCAACAAAGAAACATGTAAAGGAACATCTGGAGGTGGGGACATTTGCCTACGCTTATAGACAATGGTTGGAGGTGGGAGATCCTAAGGAATATCTGTAACATATTTAGTGAAGAAGCTGGTCTACTTAAAAAAAGGTTACATCTGCAGAGATATAATAGCGATGACCAGTTGGATCATAACACCTGTAATCTTTTTGAGTACGAGAATAACCAAGGGAAACACATTTGATTACACGAGGAGAAAGCTTGTCTGCGGTGTGAATAATAAGAACAAAAGCCACACATCCAAATATTCATAAGGGTAGAAAAAAGGTGACTCAATTGGGTAAAGCAGGGAGAAGGGGGTGGATCCCTTTAGGATTGGAGAATGAACTCTGTTGATAAGATGGACAACGGTCAGAACATCATCTACCCAATAGGTTTTAGGAACTTTCATCTGGGCGAGGAGGGATTAGGCAATATGTAGTAGATGTCTGAGTTTCCTTTCCGCTACCCCATTCTGATGGGAAGTGTAAGGACAAGATGTTTGATGAATGGTGTCCTGGGATGCAAAGAAGTTTGTTAGATTATGTTGGGTAAATTCTAATGCATTATCAGAACGAAAAATTTGGACACCTGATGAGAAAATATTCCTGACATAATGGAAGAAGTTCTTAACAATATCATTAATCTCCGAACGTCCTTTTAACAGATAGAACCGAGATGATCAGCTGGAATCATCAACAAAAATGACAAAATACTTATGTCCACTCAGAGTACGGTTCGGACATGGTCCCCAAATATCACAATGGATTAATACAAAAGGAACTTCACGATGAGGTTCAGTATAAGGAACGACGCTCGATAATGTTTCTCAAACTGACACGCCTCACACTCAAAATGCTTTAGCGTAAAGAGTTCAGGGAACATTAAGGAGATGGCTTTTGCAGATGGCTAACCTGTGAAGGTGCCAGAGAAGTGAATCTTTGGAGATTGACGAAGCGCCAGCAAAAGTAGAGTCAGAGGGGATATCAAGATAATATAGGCAATCCCTTCTCATGTCCCTCGCTAAAAATCTGACTTGTCCTGATGCTCTGAAAATAACAACAGAACTCATCAAAAATAACTCTACAGTTAAGCTCAGTGCATAGCTTTTGTACAGATAAAAGACTAAGCGGAAATGCAGGAGCGCAGTGAACTCCAGTCAATCGGAGTTTAGAGGAAAACTCCACAGTGCCCACAACAATGACAGGGGAATGTGCCCTATTGGCAACCTGAACAGTCTTCACAGAGGAAGACGGTTGTGATGAGGTGAGGAGGCTACCTTCTCCTATCAGATGAGTCGAAGCGCCAGAGTCAATAATCCATGCAGGGCTGGATGTGGAAGCAGAGTTGGCAATGGTACCTGAGGTAGTAGCCAAGCTAGCAGTAGGGGCAGTAATATTGTTGTCACCGACTGAGGAGTTCTACAGAAGTTGTCTCAGATGGGCATATTCAGAGGCAGTAAATGGTGTATGACTATCTCCAGAAGGCTAAGCAAGAGAGATCTCAGTAGCATCATATGGGCCCTCATATGAAGCAGTCTCTAGGGCGTTGTTGGAACTGGGTGGCATGCCAAACTTTGCCCAGTAACGTTCTGAAGGGTGATTCCAACATCTACAATGTATCCAGGCTGGGCATCTGGCAGTAAGATCACATCCACGTCCGCGACCAGACTCACGTTCACGTTTAGACTCATGACCTCTACCACGATCAAAATCATGTAGGCATCCTCCTAGGTAGTTGGGTCGTCTACGAGCATAATGGGTTGTAGTCTCCGCAGATGGAGTAGCAGTAGGACGCTCAATTGGAGAATCAAGTTCCTACAGGCGACCAAAGATGGTCTCAAGTGTTGGTAGCACATCAGCTGTTAGAAATTGATCCTTTACATGCTTGTATCGTGGATGCAATCCTGATAAAAATCGATACACTTGCCATTCCACATGTTCTCCTATCTGCTTGTCACAACAAGCAGGCTGAAAAATGAGTAGCTCCTCGAACATGCTTGTGAGAAACCTATAGTGCTCAACCAAGGTAGTATCTCCCTGATTAGCAGACCAAATCTGAGTGTAGATGTCTGAGAGCCTGGACTTGGTTGTCTTTTAGGAGTAAGTATGCTCCAAGCTCTCCCACATCGCCTTTGTTGTTTCCTTATATAGAAGATTAAAGCTATGTATGGATCGACGTTGTTGGTCATCTCGTTAATGACCTAACAGTTGTCCACACACTAGGTATCATAGTCTTTGTTTGTTTCCTTAGGAGGATTTGTAGTAAGTACGTAATTCTTTCACTGACCACCAATAAACACCTTGAATGAGCGAGACCAGAGTACGTAGTTCTCAGAGCCCTTCAGTTTGGTGGAAATGCCTTGTACCATCATAGAAGAAGATTGGTACAAGGGCTTGTGCTCTGCAGATGTCATGGTGATTGCTTAGGTCAAGAACAAGTGACCTAACAAGAGATACTTTGTCTTAGTCTAACATTAAGGTGACTTAATAGGTCACCATCAAGTGATTTTGACTGTTGTAGAAGTAATTAGATGCAATGGAAGCAGCTTCAGAAGTCCCACAGGAAGCTATCATTGTTGGAGCAGCATTACACAGGAGCAATAGGACATGTTAATGTCTTGAGCAGACCTGGGTGGTGATGCAGGAAGGGTTGCACAAGCTGTAGGTGATCTTGCGGCCGAGGAGAAGGCCTTAGCGGCGATGCATCCCACCGAAGAAGGGTCTTGGGTAGTACTAGGGCCTGCGGATGACCCAGTATGCCCTTTGGCGACAATCCTGCTGAGTCGTGGAGGGTTGCAAAGCCCTTAGAATTCAAGTGCAATGACCCAGGAGGGTTGGCGAGGCCCTACGGGGAGGAGAGGAGTGCTCCTGCGACAATTGGTTCTCCTAGCGGAGGCCCTTAAAGGGCAGGCGACGATGCAGAGGGGTCGCAGATGGTCCATGGAGGCTCGAGGGGCCACAGATTGCTGCAACGCCGTGAAACGGAGCAACAGACCTAGGAGGCCTCCTAGGTCTCGTGTCGGGCACCGCTGAAGGTGATCGAGATGTTGGAAGTCCTTGCGCGGGGCCCTGTGGGCTAGAAGAAGGCCGGGGCCCGCACAAGGTCGAAGAGAGGTTGGTGGTGGCAGTCGAAAGTTAGATCAGAACACCGGTGTAGGACTACTGCTCTGATACCATGTAGAAAACAATGAGGGAATGGAATTGCTTGTTTTATTCTTGAGGTCTAGGGGTCCTTATATAGGACAAAACTCTAGAGAGTTTAAAACTGGAAAATATACATAAGTGCCCCTTACGGGGTTACAATGAATAACTAAGAGCTGTAAGAGTATATTACTAACAAGTACATAAAACATAAAACTATCTCTACACTCCCCCTCAAGATGGAGCATAGATGTCGATCATGCTCAACTTGGATGAACACTTTTGGAAAGATCCTCTAAGCAAGGCCCTGGTAAAGATATCGATTGTTTGATCTCCAGAATTGACGTGAATGGTAGAAATAAAACCTTTCTGGATCACATCCCATATATAGTGGCAGTCCACCTCAATATGTTTAGTTTTTTCATGAAACGCAAGGTTGTTGACAATGAATAGTGCAACATGATTATCACATTGTAATTGCATAGGAAGAGGAACATCTATATGTAAATATGCAAGTATCGCTTGAACCCGCATCATCTCTGTGCTTGCTTGTGCCATGGCCCTATACTCAAATTCAGCACTTGACCTGGCAACTACAGTTTACTTCTTACTCTTCCAAGATACAAGAGAACTGCCAACAAATATAGCGAAACCTGAAGCGGACTTTCTGTCCTTGAGGCAACCTGCATAGTCCGCATCTGCACAGGCTTAAATAGTAAGATCTTCCCCTTTCCTAAATAGCAATCCTGCACATGGAGATGATTTTAGGTACCTCAGTATCATATACACATCGTTTATATGTACTTGTCGGGGTTGCTCCATGAACTGACTTACTTGACTAACCACAAAGGAGATATCCGGCCTAGTATTAGTGACAGAGAGAAGTTTCCCCACCAATTTTCAGTATCTTCTCTTGTCTACTTCATTGGTATCCTCCTCATATAGTCTCATACTGGGATCCATAGTAGTAGCAGGTCTATACCCAGTCATTCCTGTCTCGACAAACATATATGTGGCGTACTTCCTTTAGCTCATCACAAGACACTGTTGATTTGTGGCAAACTCTAACCCCCAAAAATATCTTAAGGTGCCAAGATCCTTGGTGACAAATTGACATCCCATAAACTCCTTTGCTCTTTTTATCCCCCGTACATCATCTCCTGTGACAATTATGTCATCAACATAGACCATAATAATGACAATACTTGTAGATGTCCTTTGAACAAACAGTGAATGGTTTGCATTTGACCTTCTAAAGCCTTGCTTCTCAAATAAATATGAGAGCTTCTGAAAAAATCATGCCCTCGGCCTTTGCTTCAGGCCATATATAGCCTTGTGAAGTCTACAAACCTGTTGGCACTCACCCTCAGCAGAAAACCCCGGGGGCTGCTGCATGTAGACTTCCTTCTGAAGATCATCACCATACAAGAATGCATTTTTAACATCAAGCTGAAATAAAAGCCAATCACGTACCTTCGCAACGGAGAGAAGAACTCGTAGAGTAGAATGGCGAGCAACGAGTGAAAAGGTGTCCATATAATCCACACCATATGTCTGTGTAAACCTCGTGCAACCAATCTAGCCTTGTAACGATCAATAGTGTCATCTGCATTGTGTTTCACGGTAAACACCCACTTGCAACTGACCATAGAAGCTCCAGTTCGAGCGGGGACCAGGCTCCAAGTACCACGTGACTGTAAAGTAACCATCTCCTGTTCCATAGCTAGATGCCATTGATTGTCTTTCAATGCTTCCTGATAGGTACGTGGTATAGCCACGACAGATAGTGTAGCAGCAAATTTCTTGAACTCCTTTGTTAATCAATCAAATGAAACCTGGGAAGCAAGTGGATATGAGACAGTTGCGCTTCTGTTTTCAAATGGCAATAGGAACATCCAGGTCATCAGGTATCTCCTCAGTTTGAGGACTAGTCTCCTGCAAAGTACCCTGATCAGACACAACTCAAATCCATCGTTAGAAACCTTGTGGTTAGTACATACCTGAGGCGTGATGTATGAAGGGTGTAAACCATGAGCAGAAGATGACCGGCGAGTATAAAAGTGTAGGAAAGGAGGAAGAATCGATACCTGTGGTGGTATAGGAGAATATGATGTAGGTGGATGAGGCGGTGGTGGTGGGATTGGAACAACCGATACAGACTGGATTGGTGGTGTACTCATAGGAGGAGGTGGCATGTAAACCTCGTCATCCGAATCTGATGAAGTCAACGTATCTCCTGTAGGAGAAAAATACACAACTGACTCAAAAAATGTAACATCATCACTCATAATATTTTCTGCTCAAAAGATCATAGCATCGATACCCCTTCTGTGTCCTGGAGTACCCAACAAACACACGCTTGACATCTCTAGGAGAGAGATTGTCAAGACCTGGAGACATCTGGTGGACAAAAGCGACCAAACTAAACACATGAGGAGTAAGAGAGAACAATTCCTTCTCTGGAAAAGCTAAAGAGAAAGGAATTTTCTCTCTTAGAACCGAGGATGGCATGTGATTCACAAGATAACATGTTGTAAGAACTGCATCACCCCAGAATGAATGGGGGGTACGACTCTGAATGAGAAAAGTACAGGTGACGTCAAGTAAGTGTCGATGCTTTCTTTCTGCAACACCATTCTGTTGAGAAGTATATGCACACGAAGTCTGATGAATGATACCACGAAATGAAAAGAATTTTGAGTGAGAATGCATACAGAATTCCAAATCATTATCGGTTCTCACAAATTTCACAGACATGGAGAAAATATTTTGTACTTCATTGAATAAAGTTTTGATAACATCCCCTGCTTCAGATTTATTCTTCAAAAGAAACACCCAAGACAAACGAGAGAAATCATCAACTGCAACAAGATAAAACATGTCCCTGGTGATCAGGAACACGACTTGGACCCCAAATATCAATATGAAATAACTCAAAAAGGGAGCAACTGCTCCGACTATGACGACTAGGAAAGACAGATCGATGATGCTTTCCCAACTGTCACGCCTCGCACTAGAAGGAAGAGCGAGCGGAGATTTGAGGCAAGACATGACATATCTTCTGGAGAGGGAGATGACCAAATCGCAGGTGCCATGTGAAAGGAGAGACTGATCCAGGCGACTGAGAGGATAAGCCAACATAGGGAGTCTGTACCAATTGATAAAGGTCGCCCTGCTCACGACCACTGCTAATCATCCTGCCTGTAAGTATGTCATGAAAAACACGAGACAATGGATCAAAAATAGCTGGACAATGTAGATTCAAGGTTCTGGAAAGCGGTATGTGTATGTGTTCGGACATGTCAACTGAATAGCGATTAAGTAGTATGCGGGGGCATATGCAGGGTTTATGTGGTTCTACGCGATTTCCTAATTTTATTCAAAAATAAATAAATATGTACAAATTCGCTACTACTGAACTAAACTTATGTATAATTGTGGTGCAAAATAAGATCTAAAAAAATGACTTTCATGTAGAGGTTAAAACAATCTCTATCAATCAAATATCAATATTTCAATAGAAAGGTTAGCCCATATAATAATTAACAACAATCATCAAAATACGTAAGTATCTGAAAGAAAACTAAAATTCAAAACAAATAACATTAGAAAAAGTACTAATTAAGATAGCATAAGAAAAATGAAATGGTCAAACGATAATATTCTACTAAGTACAAAGCAATTCGAATTTAATCATCATTAAATTCCACTGCGATATTGTCTTCATCTTCGTTTTCACTTTCTTCCTCGGATAGGAGTTCTTCCTCATTTAAACTCGGCAATGAGGTTGAACCAGTAGCATGCCTTCGGCTTCTTCTATGTTGAACCAAATCTTCAGCGCCAGTTGCATCAGCCACTATATTCCACGTCAGCCCCGATCCTTGGAAAACTTCACCATCTCCTTCATCTTCTTCACCAATCCAATCTCGCAAATGGGTTCTATCATTTGTGGCAGATGGATCATTTTATTTTTACATGTGACGATCCATCAACTTGACGTTGAATCTGACATACACCAAATCATTTAATCGCTTGAATTCAAGCATGTTCCTTTTCTTCATATGGATTTACAAAATAACCACAAATATATCATTAACCACCCCATTAGTGATGTGTAGCATGTGAGATATGTGGCACCAATTTTTTTAACTTTACCGCCTCAAAAATGCTCCAATTCCTTTCACAGCCCGACGAAGAAGCTGTCAACTTTAAAACTTTCATTGCCATTTTCTTCAATCGTAGCGTTTTCATGCCATGTAATTCCCACAAACGGGCTATTTTCAAGAAAAAATAGTTAATAATCGTTAAACATATAACTCTATTAATTCTAGTGAGAAGTTATACCTGGATTGAAATCATCATCAATAATTGACCTGTCTAATAGCCAAAGGTTTGCCAAATGGTCCTTTTGCCCCTTCATATGAAGGTAACTCCTTCATGGTGATGATATCTTGGATCTTTAAATCAGGATAGAAAATATTCATACAATCCAATAATCCCTTCAGAGCAAGGCCTTCCCTCTGGATTTGAGCATTGTCCCTGTAAAAGAATTATCGATTCAAATAATATGCAGCAAGGTGGAGGGGGCTCTCTAGTCTTCCTTTTGACTTTGAGTCAATGGCATCAACAAAATGTTTGTAAGATGCTTTGACTTCTTTGAAAATGCTCATGGTCTCTTTTCTAGCATCTTGCAACTCACCATATACAAACCCCGTAACTGGCATCCTTTCTCCATCAACAATCTGCAGAACATGTATCAACGGAGAAAAGACCTTCAATGTCAGACACTTGAGTCCAAAATGAAGGACTCAAAAACTATGGATGAAGCCAATTCCCCCTTCTTGGTCTTGTACCATTTACAAGCTCTCCATTCATCATAAGACAACATAAGTCTCAACTTATCCTTCTTCTCCATCACAGATTGCAAAGTGAGATATGTGGTAGCAAATCTTGTTGTTCCTGACCTCACTATCTTACCCTTTTGCGTAAATTGTGTCATCAAGCTCAATGTATTTGCATGAATGTATATGAAAACGGTCAATGTCATTGCCTTTGTGATGGCAGTTTTCACTTTCGATTCTTTGCTGATCTCTTCTAGCATAAGATCGATGCAATGTGCTGCACAAGAACTCCATAATATCCACGGGTACTTTGTTCTCAAAATTTTGCTAGTAGCCATATTGGCGGATGCATTGTCTATCACTACTTAGACTACATTTTCAGGCTCAACTTCCTCAGTGGACTTATTCACTAAGGAAGCAATGTACTTCGCAGTATGAGAATATGCAAACAAGTCAATAGAATTCAGAAAACTAGTTCCAAGCATGCAATTGACACAAATATTCATTATGCTCCTTCATCTCCTATCAGTCCATGCATCCATCATAATGGAACATCCGGTCTTCCATATATCACGATGCACTTTCAAGAACTCTATTGTTTTCTTGTCTTGTTCCTTCAAAAGAATTTTTGTTAGCTCATAGTACGTTGGAGGCTTGTACGACCTCCCATAATGTTCAATTGCTTCGTACATTAGAAGAAATGAGTCACTTTTGATAGCATTAAAAGCAATGTCATTGTCGTATAAGTACTTTGCCACCAATGAATTCACGTGTGCACATTCCTCCTTGACAAAGATATCTTTGATTGTGAATTGGCAGAGACTCTCTGCTGGCACATCTTTTGCTGAAGTTTGCAGCCTTTTCCCATTCCTCTCTTCATCAGCCAAGGGTTGATTAATCTTAATGGAGACTAACCCTTGAATTTCTTTCATCCTCGAGGTCTTCTCATTCCTATTCACTTTAATTCCTTCTGTGTTGTCCATAATTTCGTTCTTCACCTCAGGAGAGACCTTGGAACACGATGTCATATTGCCTTTAATGTGGGCCAAATGTTGCTTCATGCGATTGATCCCTCCTTTCGCAACCTTCCGACACAATCGACAAGTGATCATGCTGGGGCTACTCGGATTCGCTAGAAAAGCATACTTCCATCCCGGATCATTGGAACCATGAGGAACAAAAAAATCTGATGTATCGCTTCTCTGAATAGGACGCTCACTTTCAGTTCCAGGCATAGCAGAAGAACCATCGTCAGATGGTAGTCTAGAGGACATAGTTTCCTGACATTCAATCATAATTATAAAATAAAAATATCAATAAAAAAGTTTAATATGCATATAACAATAATAGTTTTAGCCTTTTAAACAAACAATTATATAAAGAATTATGCATGAACAAAAAAAGTTTAATATGCATTGCATACTATCCTTACTCTCCTATATATTGATATCCGAGCTAATCTTTTCTTCTAAATTAACAGATTAAACTAATATGAAGTTTAATATGCGTGAACAGATTAAGTTTAATATGTTTGAACAATAATTTTTTTTTGATGCAAATATATTTATCTAACTATATCTTTATTTTTCAGGCCTTTTATTTTATTTTAATGCAGATTTTTAAATTTGTCTTTTACTTTAAAACCTTAACTAATCTTGCCTCATCTCATATTAATCAATAGTAACATGCAAGAGAAGAATTAATCTTGTCTTTTACTTTAAATTTGCCTCATCTCATATTAATCAAGATAACATGCAAATTTAAATAAAAATTGTTCAAAAATAAAATAAAAAATTAAAATTTTGAAAAAAAGGAATATATGGTACCATTGCACAATGACGATGGAGGTGGGAGGTGGTGGAGGCACATCTGGTACTCTAGGAGGCAGCGAAAGAGCTGGGAGGCGACAGAGGAGTTGTGACCTGTGAGGAAGCGGAGGATCTAGAGGGGGCGGAGGAGCTGGGAGGAGACAGAGGAGTTGGGAGGAGGCAGAGGCGTTGAGAGGGGGTGGAGGATCTTGAAGTTGGAGGGGGAGCGCGGATCGGGATGGGAAACCTAGACCGATCGAGGTAGGGTAGCATTGGGTTCCCTACGGCCTAAATGGGCAACCAGATATATCCATGTCTTATAACGAGTTTGAGGCTCTAAGCAACTGCCCGGTTCGTATATGCGGTCGTATATAGCCCACATATGCGGTCCACTCATGCGCTAGGGGCGCTTAATGCTGCGATTCACGTATGCGGTGCACCAAAGGATCCGCACACGTATATACGACCACATATGTGGCCGCTCAGAGCGCTTTCGTGAACATTGTGTAGATCCTTGGTAATCTGTATCTGACTGATATATAATAAATTCAGAGAAAATCGGGTGTATGTAATGCATTCTGCAAACGCATTAACGATGTCAGACTGATTTCCCTTTATCCTGTGGCTGGGGAATGAGTCCCATCGACTATGACAACTGTAGAAGTTTATTTTATGTTCTTGTATCTTTTATCTATTTTTCCTTTTGTTCATCTACCTTATGTAATTTGCCCATAGGTCTCTCCCTATATAAGAGAGTCTAGGGCTTAAGGAATAAACACAATGCTTATTTTTCCCAACATGGTATTAGAGCTGTGATCCTAGACCGGAGCTCTCGTACCAAATCCTAAACCTAGCCCTCCACCCTCAAGCCGCTTAGGGCTTGGCCCTCCGTACGTCGCCTTGGCCCTCCCGTCGTGAGCCTAAGATCGGCCCCGCCGCCTTGGCTCTTCCGTCGTGACTCGGCCCCGTCTCCATCGCCTGTGCGCCTTGGCCCCTGTCACCTTGGCCCTTCTACCGTGACTCGGCTCTGCCCCCACCGCCCGTGAGCTTTGGCCCCTACCGTGTTCCTTGGGTCCCGCCGCGATCCTAGGGTCCCGTCGTACTCCTGTGCCCTAGGCGCACCCGCGTGCGGTTGCCATCCCTAAGGCCCCGCCGTCTTTAGGGTTCAACTGTTCCCTGTCAAAGGGCTCCTCTCCCGTGCTTCCATGTTGATGGGTTTGGTTGCGTAAGCATCTACACATGCAACCAAACCTAGTCATGTCAGTGTAGACCAAAGTTTATCCCGTCTACAACCCATGCTTTCTCCAGTCACACTGTCTAAAGCAAGATAGAGATCCCCACTACAGGTGCCTTCAGAGGTTCTGCGACTACTGTGAAGATGGACGGATCCAACTACGAGTTATGGGACATGCAGTTCATGAGCCTAATGAAATCAATGGGGAAGAAACATATTCTTACTGAGGACGAGCCAGAGGAGAAAACAAGGGTGTATGCCTCATAGGAGGCTGATGACGCAAATGCTCAAGTCTGGTTGTCTGGTACTCAGACTCCAGACATTGCTAACGATATCTTACACCAACCCACTGCTAAAGTCATGTGGGATATTCTTGCCGCCACGTATTCTCAGACCAAGAATGAGACAAAAATCATGCAGCTCCAGCATGACATCTTCACGATAAAGCTGAATGGTCGACCCCTGCATGCTCACTACACTGCATTGCAGGGACTGTTTGAGAGGCTTCATAGCTTCATGCCTCTTACAGCTACTCCAGAGCAGTTAAAGACATATAGGAATGCCACGATGGTGGGAGTCTTTCTGGCCTCTCTTGACTCACAGTATGAGGTTGCGTCATCTCATATTCTAACTGATGCTACTATCTCTCCAATGAAGGAGGCTTTTTGAAGACTGAGCCGAATCAATGTCTCGACCCCTGCTGTTGTTCCAAATGTGTCTGCTACAGCGGCCTCTCGTGGAAGAGGAAATCCATCTCAGTTTCATGGACGAGGACTATGTGGTAGGGGTGGTCGTGGTCATGGATCACGGCGTACTTACTGTCATAGGACTGATCATACAGAAGATACATGCTACTCCAAGCATGGTTTCCCAGTATCTGGCCGTGCAGCAGAATAGATTCAACATCATGGTGCTACACCTGCGTCGGATCCACGATATGAAGACCTTATGTCTCGACTGTGTGATATCATGCCTCCATCTAGTACTCCTCCCCCACCTGTTTCAGAGACCAGCTTGGATGTTGCTGCGACTGCAGAAGCTAGTTCCTCAGGTAGTGCTCACACTTCTACTTTCTACCAGGGCTCAGGTATCTCAGAATGGATTGTAGATTCAGGTGCCACACATCATTTGTGTGGTGATAGACATCAGCTCACATCGTACAAGCAAGTTTCCCCAGGAAGGACAGTGGTCACAGCAGATGGGACTCATTCTCCCATCACAGGACATGGACAGATTGCCTTAACACATTCTATGCAGTTGCAGAATGTGCTTCATGCTCCTAATTTCTCAATGAAACTATTGTCTATTAGTCAACTTACTAAGGATTTACATTGTCGAGCGATATTTGACCCATAATCTCTTGTGTTTCAGGACATCCTCACGGGCAACGTGATTGGACATGGCTGTGAGCAAGGCGGGTTGTATCGACTGGTCCATACACCTTATGCTGGAGCATCATCTCATTCCACTGGACCTATCTCTCATCTATGGCATCTGCACTTCAGTCATCTTCCGTTTCAGAAACTGCGTCAAGTCCTTCCTCAAATTTCACCCCGCTCGTCGTTCAATTGTGAAGCTTGTCAGTTAGGGAAGCATCATCGGTCTGTCTTCCCTAGTCGTCAGAGTCTGAGCAGTAGCTCTCCATTTGAGTTTTTTCATATTGATATTTGGGGTCCAAGTCGTGTTCCCGAACATCATGGACACATATTCTATTTAGTTGTTGTGGATGATTTTATTCGTTTGTCTTGGGTTTTTCTGTTAAAGAATAAATCTGAAGCGGACAACATTATTATGAATTTTATTAAAGAAGTATAGAATGTTTTTTCTGTTTCTGTCAAAACTATGCGAACTGATAATGCCCTTGAATTCTGTACTCAAACATTATCTTAATTTCTTTCATCTCATGGTATTATTCATCAAACATCTTGTGCCTCTACGTCCCAACAAAAAATGGTGTTGCGGAAAGAAAACACCACCACCTCCTTGATGTTGCCCGTACGCTTCTTATCCAGAGTTGTTATAACATCTGGATCTGAATAAACTGAAGCTCCTATCAAGAAGAGGTTGTCGCATGCAAGTTTGCATCTCCAAATTGGAGATATATGAAGGTACAAATCCATCTCTTCTTTGCTCACATTAAAGTCAATGTTGAAGTTTCTAATTCATTTTTTTTCCTTTTTATGTTGTTGTCCATCATGTATTTTAGCTATTATTGTATGTTAGATAAAACCACAAATACCCTCCAAACTTAGATGATCAAAGGTACAATCTTTCCTCCTTTTGCTGCCTTCTATGCATGACTCAATGCCTTAAATTGACTCTGAAATTAGATAAGAATGTCAAGTTTTACATATAATTCATCAAAACTTTACAACCATTACATATGCTCTTGATTTCTTAAAATTTCAAGGATAAAAATTTGGATTTAGCATGCAAATTAACCTAAGTTCAGTTCATTAATTAATTAATTAGCCACAATTTTTAGCACAGAAAAATAGAAATTTGGGGGAAAATAACATATATCTTTATGCTAAAAATAGTCTACTGATTATACACTAATTTCATTATAAAAATTGTGAAAAATTTAGAGGGGTAAATCTTAGTTTTACTTTGATAACAATACTAAGCACACAGACATAAAAAAATGAAAATGTTTTTAAGTACAGGGTATGTGCATGATTCAATTATTAATAATACAAACAGACTGAAATAAATGTACCTAAAGATGTATTTTCTTATGGAATTCTGAGAAGGATGAAGAAATTCATAAATAAAGAATTTAATACAAGTAATTGAGCCTTCAAAATTCCTTAAAATAAACTCAACCTCAAAACTGGATGATTGACCTTTATAATTGAAAGCAATGACTCCTATTAATCAATTGCATGTTCTTAACATCGAGGACATATTCAATTACTATTTTAAATGATAAAGAGAGTCTTAAAGTCGATCATAAGATACTTTGATGCACTTGTGACTAAAGATGCATTATTTTGCGATGAAATCCTAATAAGCATGATGTCAATGCTTATAAACTGAACAGAATTCATATCAAAGTAATGTCATGTCCCACAACAGATGAGCTATAGACAACAGCTCGAGATTGTGACATGTTCTAAACATAACAAGCATTAGATCACACCAACTAAGAATTCCAACTGCTAACATGGAGCCACTAAATTCATGTTATTTTTAATTAATAAGATTTATTCAACAATTGTTGATGTTCTTTTCTCCCTGTTGAATGGATTGCAGGTAAAACACTTGCATCATGGTATTAAAAGAGTTAAACCTCAGCTTCTACAGTTACTATTGTCAGGTTCGCATATTATAGTTTTTGTTCAAGATATTATGTATGTTTTTCTTTCTCTCCCTGATACAATTGGGATGCATGTACATTAAGCAGTTTCGTTTGTTACATGTTAAATGCTATGGAAATTTATGCAATAGATTGATGACATATTGTAGTTCTGTGACTTATTTGTTAATTGTGAATGTCATTCATAAATGTGAATTTTTTTCCTAATTTTCAGTTCTCTAATGCGATCTTTAGAAATATGATATTACGAATAATGTATAAACGGGTATCCCAGATCCGCGGGAGCGGGCATCACAAGATATGAATCATATTGTGGTTGAGGTGCAAAGATTTGGAGATCAGACTATTTTGCTAAAATTGGTATTGGAAGAAGAAGTTATGAATATATTCTCAATTTATGCACAACAAGTTGGTTTAGAGAAAAGGATTAAGCAATCTTTTTGGGAGGATTTGGATAAGATTATGCAATGAATCCCACAAAGAGATTATTTGCTTAGCTGGAGATCTAAATGGACATGTGAGAAAGGATGTTTCAAAGTTTGCTAGTGTTCATAGAGGCCATGCCTTCGTGGATAGAATTGAAGAGAGAAAAATCATCCTAGATTTTGTAATGACTTATGACCTTTTCATAGCAAATACTCTTTTCAAAAGAGAGAGGATCATTTAATTACTTATAAGAGTGGTCCGACTAAAACATAGATAGACTTTGCGATGAAGAGAAGAGATTGATTTTTTTACAGAGACAGCAAAGTAATCCCAGGAGAAAGCTTGATATCTCAATATTGCTTACTAGTCATGGATACACAAATAAAAGGGTTGACGAAGAAGAGGATATCTCCCAGGATCATTAGAAGTAAATGGTGGAATCTTCAATTGAAGCAATCAAGCTTAAGGAGAAGATTTTAGAAGACTTATCTTGGGACTGTAACGGAAGTGCAAACAAGATATAGGAGGTTGTAGCATCTTATATCCAAAAGGTAGCAAAGAGATGCTAGGCGCATATAAGGGAGAAGTTCTGAACCAAAAGGAGTCTTGGTAGTAGAGTGAAGAGGTACAAGAGAAGTTTAAAATTAAAAGAGATTTCTTTAAAGCTATGTATAAAGATATAATAGAGGAAACTGTCACAAACTACAAAATAGCAAAGAAGGCTATAAGTGAAGCCAAATCGAAAGGTTATGAAGTTTTGTACAAAAATCTTGACTTGAAGGAGGGTTAGAAGGATATATTCAAATTGGCCAGAGCAAGAGAAAGAAAGATCGAAGATCATTCTCAAGTGAGATGTATCAAAGATGAGGAAGGACATGTGCTTGTTATAAAAAGGATATAGGAACTAGATGGAAGCGGTATTTCCATAATTTTTCTTAAGGGAATGGAATAAAGAGATTACTTTAGGAGATATTGCTGGTAGTGAATGTTACCAGCATCATGCAAGCTATAAACGGATACAAAGGAAGCTACTAGAGGAGGCTTTAAAGGTCATGAAACCTGGGAAAGGAGTAGGACCTGATGGCATTCCTATAGAAGTTTGGAGAGTTCTTGGTGAATGGGATTTGACTTAGCTCACAAATTTATTCAAGGTTATTTGGTGAAGAGAAAATGCATGAACAATGGAGGAGAAGCATTGTGGTGCCTCTTTATAAGAATAAAGGAGACATTCACAAGGTTCAAATTTTGAATTATAGAGGTATCGAACTAATGAGTCTATTACAAAAATTTGAGAACATGTGATCGAAAGAAGGTTGAAACAAATTTCCAAAGTAATTGAAAACCAATTTGGATTCATGCCAGGTCACTCGCCTATTGAAGTTATCCATTTGTTGAGGAGAACAATGGAGATTTATAGAGCTAAAAAGAAGAATCTCCATATGATTTTTCTTGATTCGAAGAAGGTTTATGATTCAGCCCCAAGGGAGATTTTTGTGGAGAGTTTTGGAGAAGAGGCAAGTACATGTCTTATACATTAACCTTATAAATAATATGTATGATGGGCATATATCTTGTGTAAGAGCCAGTATGGGAAGACTGATTATTTTAAGATCAAATTAGTATGCATCAAGGTTTAGCTTTGAGTCCATTCCTTTTATATTTTGATTATGGATGAGTTGACTAGTCATATTCATGATGAGATATATAGGTGTATGTTCGTCGATGATATAGTGTTGATTGATGAGACAAGAGATGGAGTAAATGAGAAGCTGGAGGTTTGGAGACATGCCTTAGAGACTAAAGGATTTTATATAAATGGGGTTAATACTGAATATATGGAGTGCATATTTAATGGAAACAACGATGAAAAACTCGAGGGGAAGGTTTGAGATGATAACATTTAGAAGAAAGATTCTTTTAGATGCTTGGGATCTATTTTGCAATTGGATGGGGAAATTGATCTTTTAGATGCTTGGGATCTATTTTGCAATGGGATGGGGAAATTGATGGAGATGTTACTCATAGAATAAATGCAGGTTGGCTAAAGTGAAGATGAGCCTCTATTGTTCTTTGTGACAAGAAAATCCCTTTGAAAGTCAAAGGAAAGTATTACAAAGCAAACGTGAGATCTGTTATGCTCTATGGATCATAATGTTTGCATGTGAACTATAGATGTGCAAAGAATGACAGTAGGAGAAATGAAAAGGGTAAGGTGGATGTGTGGTCATACGCGATGCGATCAGAAGGAAAGTTGGTATAGCTCCGATAGAGGATAAGTTGAGAGAAAGCCACTTAAGATGGTTTGACCGTTTGCAAAGGAGGTTAATTGATGCACCAGTTAGAAGATGCAAGATTTGGGATGTTGAGCCGGTTAAGAGAGGGTGAGGAAAGTCCAAGAAGTGTTGGAATGAGACTATTCAAAAAGGTCTTAGTTATTTGGATTTAAACATGAGAATGACCCAAAATAAATTTGAATGGAGGTAAAAAATCCATCCGACCCAACTTAATTGTGGGAAAAGGCTTTGTTATTGTTGTATTGATGCCACTATTGAGTAGTCGACTCTACTTAATATGGGAAAAGGCTTTGTTGTTGTGTTATTGTCTTTGTTGTGTCCATGTGGACCATGGCTTTGGGGTTAGAAATGAATAGGGGAAAGTCGTTTTGGATTTTTTAATGGCTTATGATCTTTTCATAGCAAACACTCTCTTCAAGAAGAGGGAGAATCATTTAACTATTTATAAGAGTGGCCCAACTAGGCTCAACTGCCTTTTCGTACTTTCATATTCTCTAGAATCACATGTGACAGATGTCTGGGTAGAAAATAGTTGGTTGCCAACCTTTAATGGATTCTTTTCATATCAAAGGGTTTTGGATTTTGTGGACCGCCAAATGGTGTTGTCTTCTCGGTATCACTCGGGAGAAGGAGGAGATCATTGGACTTAGAGTGATGGATATTTCACTGTAAAGGTCAACAAGTGCTTGGATAAACCCCCTAAGCCATGCCATGAAAGCTTAATTAGGGACAACAATTTTATTTGGTGAGACAAGTGCTAGAAATTCTGCCTGCTCGCTCGGATTCCCTGGTGAGAGACTGTGGTTTATTCTGGAGTTTGGGACTGCCCTTGCGCATTGTTTTCTTCTTATGGCTGGTCTGCAGAAAGAGGCTTATGACGCGTGATCGATGCTCAAGGTTGATGCTCTCGGTTTCCAATCTATGCGTCCTATGTGAATCGAATGTGGAATCCCTGGATCATATCTTTTTTGCTTGCCCTATGGTCCGGGGGCTTTGGGAAGACCCCCTCTTGGCTTGGGTGAGTGCTTACGATGTGGAGACCTTCTGTGATTCTCTCTTCATAAATAGACATTTGCTAGAATGCGGCTCTTGACACCGGTGGCAAGTTTATGGTCGATTTGGCTTAGTCGCAACGAGGTCGTTTTCTCTTCGCAACGCTTCTACTTGGAGAATGTGCTCTGTCGCGCGAGGGGTTTGGTGGATGATTGGAGTGGTGCTTAATTTTTGATTTCTTATTTCTTTCGTGTTTTTGCCCAGAACTGGAGGTTTCTCGCCTCCTTTACTGGGTCGCTTTTTTTGTTTTTTCTTTGTACCTCTGACTCTCGTTCTTTTTAATATATCGGGGTGAACACCATTGAGTGTATCCCCCCTTTTCTTGGCTTCAAAAAAACAATTTTATTTGGGATCTGAAGATCCCACCCCGCATCGAAGTTTTTTATGGCTACTTCGGCGTGGGAGAATTCTCATAAGAGATCATTGGGCAAGATTGTACGATGGCTTGATTGATTATTAACCCTCTTTGTGAAGACGTAACAGAGACTATTGTTCACATGTCCTTTAAATACGGAAAGTTGCAAGCAGTTTAGCAAGACCTTGAGATTGATTAGGTAGATTGCAGAGACCTTGTACATTTCTGTTACTCCTATTATGTTAGATCTCGGGCTTCATTTGCGGTTGTTGTCGATTGCTACTATTTGGACATTGTGGCTCTCCTACAATGGAGTTATTTTTTTCTTGGGATCGCTTTTAGAGGTGGGTCATCAGAGTGTTGAGAAATGTCTTTTCTGAGCCGCATCTTCGTTGATTCTCTCGTAAATAAGGAGATCGAATATGCTGAAAATTCAATCATCCAAGCCAAGAATTCCTTGTGTCTTGGCTAGCACGAAGTAACTTCTGTATCTTTCCAATAAATAATATACATGGGGCGAGTACTTAAGCATTTGTAATATATGGATCTGAATAAACCGAACCCGACCCGGTTAGGGTCCATATGATTCGATAAAACTATCGATCATTATTAATGATCTGAATCGATCAATAGATCGTAAATCAAAATTTGTTTGAGATCAATCTATCAATAATCGATTGCATCATAAAGCATGCCACCAGAAAAAGCCACGATGCAATTTGAAAGTGTAAAAATAATCCAAGACCATCAGAAAATTCATCTCGACGAAATAAGACCAACGAAATCGATCGTTCGTCAATAGGAGGTCGTTTGATAATCTAATATCACAAAATTTAATCGTAAACCAAGACCGTATCTCGCCAATCTATGAATTCTTCTCAGATGAGAAATATATAAATATTATACTCGTTTTAATCGTCATTCAAAGACAATCAAAATGAGTTATTGTACATCAGAATTGGAGATTTGAGATGCAAATGCGGGTGACTGGTATTCAATATATGAGAAAGAAAAAAATAAATATTTTTTCTCTTATTCCGGCACAAGAACCCTTCCACTTGGTCTTCTCTCTCCCTCCACTTGTCAAGACTTGGAGGCTTCTCTCTTCTTATTTATATCCCCCAAAGCCCCACATTCTTTCCTTCTCATTTCCCTAATTTTCCCCCCAATTCTTCCCTTCTTCTCCACCGTAGGAGTCCCAGCCTATTGCCTTCTCTTTGGAGCTGTTGCAGCAAGGAGCTTCTAGTGTTCCAGTTTCTGCTGCTACTACTACTGCTGGGCTCCTGCAACTTGCAAGAAGCCACAGCTGCTGCCCTCTCTACATGCTAGAGCTACTTATTAAAGCAACTGTTGAGATCCATTTCCAAGCAGATCTGATGGTGCTAAGAGCCCCTGCTAGAGCCTTAGGAACTGTTGCACCTTGGTCCTTAAGCTGATGCTATATACATGTTTGAATCTCCAGTTTTGGGGATTCAAAAGGTACAATTATCCCTCCTTTGCTGTTATTTGTGTACAAGCCTCTTTGTTGCTATTCTGAACAGAATCTGTTCCGCTATGACATTTATGTTAGAGATCAAATTCCATGTTGCTGTTCTTCCTACCATTCTGTTGTCCATGTTTTTCGGAAGGTGTTACCGTGTCCTTTGACTAATTGGTCTCAGGTTACCTATTTATATGTTACAGTTCTGTTTGTGAATCAGCGTGTGTTGATTGGTGTTTTTTTCTTGGAGATGCGCATCTTATTAGATTACTGCTTCCAATCTTGACCGCCCACTTCAAGATGATCCCAAATGATTCGGTGCCGATTGTTCACGAACAAGGATATGATACTTCAGTAGTAGCATGTTGTAAATTTTTTGGGTGCACTTTTCCATGTAGTTAAATGGAACTAAAAAATATATATTACCTATATATAATGGGTTATTTAATTATTCGACCTTTTATCCATATCATTTAGTTTAGACTAAATATTGAATAAATGTCTTATTTTTGCCCTGTAGGATTTTGAAACAACCTACTGGACTCTATTACGTACATAGTAAAGCTTTCAGTGAAGTTGAATTGATTGTTTGTTGAGTCCAGGTGTCCAGATCGTTTCAGCTATTTAATCCAATTTGAGCTTCTCACATTCAAACCTCCGGAAGCTTTAATGATCCTTATATGTCGATGTTACTCTATGTTAGAAAAATGAAATCGTCAATTGAGAATAGACATAGTTGTGGCCATTCTTGTAATTTACTTGTGAAATACATGATCCCCATCTATATGAGTTGATCTTTTGGATAATTAAATAAAGATGAGGGAATACTTACATAGTGGAGGAACCATTATTTATTTCACTCAATTTTAGTGTTAAATAAGTAAACCTACAGTTTTTAGTATCATATAACCGAATCTTATGCCCTATCAAAATCAGTTATGAAAATGCCCGTTTATGTGATTGCTCATCTTTAAGATGTATATATGGTGGTCTTGGCATCATGACTTGAATGAAATAATCCAAGTATACTAACTATAGATCACTATTAACAAAAAGACCTAAATCTGTACAGTCAACCACAGAAAGGATCAAGAAGGAAATAAGTAGTCAAGCAAGTGAAAATATTGAGAATCAGTGATGAATGATAAATAATAGTGCCGGTCATGGTAACCCTTACATATGACCGTGCAAGGGCATGGTGACCCTCAGTTAAGCGGGAGATAGGAAGCTCAGTTAGGGCAATGGCCGTCTAGTGTACGGGTCTAGGATCCCAGTCCTTTTTACGGTTTTACTCAAGTTCGCAGTGGTTTTACGCTACGTTGGGATCCATGTTTTTGATCAGTTCCGTTGACGCTCTTTATACAGGGTGCCTAGGTAGGAGGATCCTTGGTTTTGATTTTTTAGTGCTCTTTTTGCCAGTACCGGTCGAGACAGTTTTCTGGAGTGACTTAATCCAAAAAGTCTCTCTCACCCGTCTCAGGGGTGTAGTTCTGAAGTGTGCTTAGCCCTCTACTGGACCGTACTTCCACTAGGAGGGTGAGACAAAAGAGTCTCTGAGGAGGCTTTCTCTACGCTTGAGTTTTGGTTACTATTTCGTTAGTAGGTCCTAGTAAAGAAGAGATCATTGTCAGTTACAGTTGAGATTGGTTACAGTTGTGTTTGGCTACAGTTGAGTTCAGTTATAGTTGAGTTGGTATTGTTCTTGAGGTTGTTCACTGTTCCGCCAGTAGGCATGGCAAAGAAAAGATCATGAGATGAAAATCATTAATCATCGATATTTAATCGGAATTCAGAATCGCTACTACATATATTAGGAGAAGCTAGTGGACGTGTTGGAAACTTAGTTAGGATGCATTATACTCCACCGCATGCCTATGGAGGCACCCCAACCCTAAAGTATTTTCACGCCTCAGAGTCATATTGTGAGGTTACACTCAGACCAAGATCAGATCCATTAAGCATGAGAATTTTACATAGAAAAGATCAGATCAAAGACTCATCATTTACAATCCTAAGATCCATCAACTGAATTTTATGTGATAAAAAGATGACAACCTACATATGGATCATATAATCAATAATTGAAAATGTTATATATATGGGTAAGTTAAGGTGTGATTAGTGATCAGGGATATACATACATAACATCTTGAAAATAATTTTCCACGCATGAAGCTTATTAAATTTTAAAGTATCAAACCTTATGTACTTGCTTTCTTTTGAAACCATTGAAATGCATGTTTTATTTTTTAATAATTTTTTTGTACCTACATATCTCTTATTCTTAACATGCATGGCAAGCAAGGTGCCTGCATCACAGTAGATTAACAGTTGACACCGAACTTCCGCACATACTCTCGACGATACACATGTTATAGTTTTTGTTCAAGATAATATAAATGTTTTTCTTTCCCTTCTGTTACATTTTGTGATACACGTACAATTGTCAGTTTCTTCTGTCACGTGTATATACATATGGAAATTAATGTAATATGAATTGGTGACACTTGTTATTAATTTTGTTTTTGTTTATATTAATTGTGAATGTCATTTGGAAATGCTAAAAATTTTCCCTCACTTTCAAGTGAACTAATGTAATCGATATTGAAAATAATGCTGCGAGTGTTGTGTAAACCGGTAACCCAGATCCGCGGGCGTCACAACATGTTTCCTTCTTTGTCTTAAAAAAGAGTTGCTCGATTAAAATACAGATAGATTACCATACGATGAAGAGAAGAGATCAGTTTTGCTTCAGCAAAGTAATCCCATGAGAGAGCTTGGCATAAGGGTGGTTTTCAAGATCATTAGTACTAAAAGGTGGAATCTTCAATTGAAGCGAGCAAACTTCAAGAAGAATGTTTTAAAATGCTTATTTTGGGAATGTAACGGAAGTGCAAATGAGATGTGGGAGGCAGTGGCATCTTGTATCCGAACTGTTAGCCAAAGATATGCTAAGCAGAAGGAGGCTTGGTGGTAGACTGAGGGGGTGTGAGAGAAGCTTAGAATTATTTAAAGCTATGTACAACGATAGAACAGATGAAACTATCACAAACTACAAACTACTGAAGAAGGTTGCAACAAAGGTTGTAAATAAAGCCAAGATAAAAACATATGAAGTTGTATAAAAAGCTTGATTCTAAGGAGGGCCAGAAGGATATATTCAGATTGGCTAAAGCAAGAGAAAAAATCAAAGATCATTCTCAAATGAGATGCATTAGGGATGAGAAAGGACACATAGTTGTTACTCATAAGGATAAAGACTAAATGGAAGCAATATTTCCATAAGCTTTTCATTAAGCAAGGGAATAAAGAAATCACTTTGTGTAGCAGTGGAAGTTATCTGAATCGTGCGAGCTATAGATGGATACAAAGAATGGAAATAGAGGAGGCTTTGAAATTTATGAAACATGGGAAAGGTGTAAGACTTGATGACATTCCTATAGAAGTATAAAGAGTTCTAGATGAACATGGCATGATTTGGCTCGCAAATTTATTCGATGTTAATTAGAGAAGCAAGAGAAATGCCTAAAGAATGGAGGAAAAGCATCACGATGCCTCTTTAAAAGAATAAATAAGACAATTAAAATTGTTTAAATTACGAGGTATCAAATTTATGAGTAATGCTATGAAAATTTCGGAAGATATGATCAAAAGAAGGTCGAGATAAGTTCCAAAGTAACTGAAATTCAATTCCATTTCATGCTAGGTCACTCAACTATTGAAGCTATCCATCTGTTGATGTAAACAATGGAGCTTTATAGATATAAAAGGAAGAACCTTCTCCATATAATCTTTATTTATTTAGAGAAGGCTTATGATTCGGTTCCATGGTTGATCTTGTGGAGAGTTTTGAAGAAAAGAGACAAGTACATATCTTGTGCATTAACCTTATAACGGATATGTATAACGGGGCTTCATCTTGTGTAAGGATCTATTCTTGGAAGACCAACTATTTTAACATCAACATAGGTATGCATCAAGATTCGGGTTTGAGTCTATTCCTATTTACTTCGATTATGGACGAGTTGACTAGTTACATCCATGAGAGATACATTGGTGTATGTTCTCTACCGATGATATTGTGTTGGTTAATAAGACTAGAGGTGGAGTAAATGAGAAACCTGAGGTTTGGAGACATGCCTAAAAACTAAAGGATTTCATATAAGTAGGGCTAAGGTTGAATATATAGTGCATATTTGATGGAAGCAATAGTAAAGATTGGAGAAAATAGCACTCATAAGAAAGATTCTTTTAAATACTTGGGATCCAGTTTGCAACATGATGGAAAATTCGATGGAGATGTTACTCAGAATAAATGCAGGTTGGCTAAACTATAGAGCAATGCCTTAAACATTGGTAATGACATTTTGATCGAAATTCAATCGAGATTTCGACCATTTTTTGTCTTGTTTTCTTCTATCGACCCCCTCCAGTATGAAATTTCGACCATTTTAGTCGAATTTCGATTACATGCCGATATCAAAATTTGGTCGAATTTCGACGAAATTTGATGCCATGTTGTAGAGGAGCCTTAATGTTCTATGTGATAAGAAAATTCCTTTGAAAAATCAAATAAAAGTATTACAAAGCATGATATGCTCTATGGATCCGAAGGTTGGCATGAAAATCATGGACATGTGCAGAGAATGACAATAGCGGAAATGAAAATGCTACAGCAGATGTGCGGTCATATACGTAAATATTGGATTTAGAACGTCGTGATCAGAAGGAAAATTGGTGTAGCTTGATAGAGGTTAAGATGAGAGAGAACCGCTTAAGGTGTGTTACCATTTGCAAAGGAGGTAGGCTAATGCACTAGTTAGAAGATGCGAGATTTGGGATGTTGTGCCGGCTAAGAGAGGGCAAGGAAGGACTTAAGTGTTGGAAGGAGACTATTTGAAGGGATTTTAGTTATTTGGATCTAAGTCTGAGTGATGCACAATAACTATGGATGGAGGCAAATAATCCATGTAGTCGACCCTATTGAATGTGGGAGAAGGTTTTATTGTTGTTAATGATATCATTGTTGTTGACGGTGATAGATAGGGTATCTATATATGGAACAAGTTGTACTGAGCACTTTGTCAACAGGGATATTAGTATCTTATGAGTTTCTTGGCATTGAGGTGACCTGCATACTCTAAGAACTTGTTCTGTCACAATAGAAGTATGTATTTGACTTGTTGAGACTAGGATGCTTGGATGTCGGTTGCTTCTATACCTATGAGATTCGATGCCAAGTTATACTATAATACTTCGTAGGAGTTTAATGCTAGACAATACGTGGTTGTGATGGTAATGCTCCATAATGTTATTATTACTAGACAACATGTGGTTGTGATTGTTGTTGTGAGTCAAGCCATCCAATTTATGAATTATCCAATTTATGAATTTGCTCCAGAAGGGTACATTTTGATGTTTACGTGTTGAGGCATCTTTGGGACACAATTAAGATAAGGCTCAAATTGTAGTTGAGATGGTGTGGGTCAAATTTATTCTATGTAGGCTTGAGAACAAGACCCATGGAGATGCAATGTGAAAATCATGTTTCCATTTCTTCTGTAAACAACCTCGTCTTTAATGAGCAGGACCAAACATGTGGTGTAATTGTATTCGTGAGTTGATCTAGAGAGGACTTCTTCAAACAGCACAGATGTCATCAACCAATCACCTCTTAGATGCCTTCACCAGATTGCTAGCATGAACTCCATTTAGTCGATATTTTTTCATATGCTCCAACTTGAAGGGAAGTGTTGGTGATTGGGTGACTCTTTCTTCTTCTCTATTTCTTTATGTGCCCGCTCATTATGTCATTAGTTCCTAAGTTGCTCATGTACAATTTTCGGAAGCATCCCTTTTATATATGCAGTAGTCCTCTCAAAATAAACAAGTTATTAATGGTGATGTTTTTAGGCACACAACTAAACGGTGGATACCATTTTTTCTCTCAAAAAATAATAATAAACAAGTTATTAAATTTCCCCAACAGATGATACAAATAATCTTGGAAATCAGCTTGAATCAAATCATCTATTGTGGGCACGCGAGTGGCTATTTGATTGTCTATGTTTCACTTTTTAGTTGGTGGAATATGCAGTTTAATAGAAAGAAAAAGGATAAATGAAATATATAGGAAAGGATAAATGAAATATATATCTTGGAATCACTGGAAATGCTGAGAAGACCAAGAGATGTCTTTGGAGCAATGGAAATTACAACTCCAAGAAATGTCCCGGATCTTCATCACGAAAGGGGAACAAAAAAGATGGCATTAATTTTTTGCGGTTAGCTTTTTCATTCAGAGTTTAGTCTTTATCAAGTTCTTTTTTTAAAGCTTTTTTATTATGTTCCTTTTCTGCTTTGCGGCCTTCGCCCGATGGGTAACATGTACGTGGGATCTTTGATTTTACTTTCAACTATTTATATGGGCGTGCTATTTGTCGCACAACAAATTTAGATCAAGTTGGTCCAGTAAAAAAGATTACGATTGTCATGATTGCCACTATTAACCCTTCGAACAAACAAAGGACAGTGGAGTCAAGTTTTCCTTTGAAGGTCAGGTATTAAATAGACCCTAGTCGTTCTATGAAACTGGGATGGATCTAGGCGGAATGCATTTAAAGAAGTCTCTGGATAAATGGGTGCTCCTCTACTTAGTTCAAAGAATCAACGGATGATTTGATCTGCATGCAAAGGTGCCTTCTTTGGATAAACAGCATGTCCTCTACTTGGTTCACTTTTCAACCCAAGTGACTTGGCAAGAGCGAGCGAGGATCTCTATTTCAACCTATTTTGTGGGGATCCTGGTAAAGTGTGCTGCCTGCTCCACTACTATTTTAACAGACTTCTCTCAAAAAGAAAACAGACTTTAATCGGTGTCTTGCTTGTTACAGCATGTGTTCTGATACTTGTGACAAACCACCTAGAATTTTTTGAATAGAGACAGAGACATGCTATAACATTTGTGGGGAAAAGATTGGAGAGAAAAACATGTCTTATTCTTAGGCTCTAAGGTTTCTTATATAGAGGAGAACCCTAGAGAGCCGAAATGAGGGAATTACATCAGTACCCCTGAGGGGGGTACAACAGGGAAGTAGAAAACAAATAATAATCTTGAACAACAATCTCTAACAAGTATTAGAAAGTAACTCAAAAAAGTATCAGAAAGTAGAACAGTGAGTGTTTTCTCATGAGGAGATATGGGGGGTTTCTTCCCAGGTCGATAAAGTGCATCTGATATCATTTGCTAGAAAGAACAACAGTGTATTTAAATTAAATGAGTTTGATCTTGCGGCCACCAATGGAAAATATGCCTTTGGTATTTCTTTAGTATTTCATTACTGAATCTTAGAAACTGAGATAATATTTTCTTTCCATGTTTTGTACTAATTTTCTTGGATAGCATCTCAGCTAAGTTATGCCTTTATCTTTAGTAGTTTTGCAGCATGATGTCTTGTGTGTCTAATTACTTGATATAATGATATTCTGCCTTGCATTTTGCAATCAGATTTGTTTTGACTTTTCTCTGGACTTTTTACAGAGTAGATGATCTGGGCAGTTCTTCCGTTGGTCTCATTCCATTATGTGAACCGGTTGTTCTTGTCAGGCTCCGCGACAGTGTTCTGAAGTCACACATTTGATGATAACTCTTTAATCATATAGTTTAGGACAAGCTAACTTCCTCAGAAGGGAAAAGACACAGAAAATTACTTAAAAGGGAACGTTTTTTGTTCAGTTCCTCTAACCATACAGCGGAAATGTTTTAGGGGGTTGCACATTGTAACTTCCGCAGGTTTGCATGGCTCCAGATTATTTATTGTATATTGCAGCCACATGTTCATGTAAAAACAACTTACTACTAGATCACAACTACATTGTTGTAATATTTCTTGAAGGACAACATTGATTATTATTTTTTCCTTGCAGATTTGTTAAATTTGGAGTGTTATGTATCCTTGCAGTTTGTCTTCTGCCACAGGCATGATTTTTAAGAGATAATTATCTCATTCCTTGTAGGTGTTATTTATTATCTTGACTTCAGTCCGTATTTGCACATAAGTCATCTCCAGTCTAATTTCTTAATTTGCTTCATGTTGGTTGCATGTTAAAAGACTTGAATGAAGCCATGAGATCTTGAAAGTTGATTCAAGGTAACCCTGTGATATGAATTAAACACATCATTGTGCATGGGTTTACCATAAAGATCATTCATTCGATCTTAACCTCAGGGGCTTTAGAACTTCCCGTCATATCTCCTAAATGAAGGAAATCCTCGCTTAAGTTTACATATGTTCTAAAGCCCCTGATCGTATCCTGATGGAAGAAGTCTTAAGATTAAGTCGGCATTTCTCCTAAATGTAGCTTGGAAGAAAGCAGTTTTTGCATTCAAGGATCACCAAAAAAATGTCTTATTTTGGGAAGCCAATATATGATGGTTTGAATATATACAATAGCTAAGATTGCAAAAGCTGGTTGTAGATATTCAATTGGTTGGGTCATTGACTAAGATTTAATCGACAATTGGGTGAAAATCGGAATCAGTTGAAATTCTGTTGATTTTGTATTCGAACATATACTCAAAAGGAGGTGGATTTGAAAAGTTATTTAATTTGATTAGGAGTTCAATGGGGTTGCTCCCGCCTTATTTTTGACATTTTTTATTTTTTAAAAAAATGTCACCATGTATATTATCTATATATCCCTTCTTTATGTCATTCGAATTTCGTCAGAAATATATACTCATATACCCTCCATCTAGAACAAGTCGGTTACAGCTATGTTTAGATCGTTGAAATTACTTGTTCTAGATGGAGGGCATAAGAGTCTTTGTTTCTGACGAAATTCGAATGACATATAAGAGGGATATATAATGAATATGCATGGTGATTTTTTTGAAAAAAAAATTGCGAGAAGTAGGGATGGGGGCAATCATGTTGGCTACCTCAAGAGGGCAAGCCCATTTTTTCCTTTGATTAATATAGGTAATATTTTTCTAGTTCATAAAAAAGTTATGCGATTATATTACCAAACTATCATGAAAAAAGTCAAAGCGAAACGAAAAAACATGAACACTACACTAATTTCAATTATTTTCTACCACTACCACAAAAATAATGTATAGAAATTAAATGTGACAACTTCAAAACCTAAAAAGTGGCTAGAAAAACTTAACTTCAATAAAAGCAATGGCCATTCATATTATTTTCAATGCAAGGATTGAGATATATACACTTTTCAAAATCCAGGGTGTGTGTAAATATACCATATCATCGGAAAAATAAGAACCGAGCTGTGCCAAACGATGATATCTTTGTCCGTTGATAAGTTGTTATACGATGATTGAATTGTAAGGTCGAGAAATTTAACTTATTTGGATCCTATATTACACATAATACTCACTAGACAAATCCAAGGAACTCATTTCGTGCCAATATGAGATGCTGTTACGAGTTATTGTGAATTTTGAAAATAATGAATTTGACTCTTGTAAACTTATTATTAACCTTAAACTATCAAAATTAAGACTTAGTAATCATGATGAAGTATTCTAGTGACCCTAATTAGGCCAGTATATAATATTGAAATTAAGGATAATTAATCTCGATTAACACTAATGATTCACAATTCACTAAGGCCCTGTTCGTTTGGGTCATAAGAAGGAATGGAATAAGGGGAATAAGCCCCCAACACGCTTCCCCGTGGTACGACTATTTCTCATTATTTCATCTTATTTCACTCTTATTCCTATCTTTATCCCACCTTACCTACCTTTATTTCACCTTATTATCCATATTCTTATCATCCAGCCGAACGGAGAATAGACCCTTATTCCCCTTATTCCCCATCCTTATTCCTGCTTATTCTCCTACCGAACGGGCCCTAAGTAACTATCATATACGAAGGCATGCGCATTGGGATAGACATGGAGAAACTACGGATGGTTTAGCCCATGATTTTCAAGAAGACATGTCCAATGACTACGATGAAATGCAATCTACACAGATGGCTATTCGTTAGTCGTCCATCTTGATGACTATAGATAATGAATATGTTGCCATCTAAGATGACTGGTTGCCTATAAATACCCTATAACCCTTCATTTCTACCCATTAATTCCATACTCCACCCTAGGCTTAAAGGGTTGAGAGGCTCGCAAAGGGGAGGAGGGGAATAAATAGCAATTTGATCTAATATAGCTTGATAAAAATAATCCACAAATACAAAAAAATCACAAGTAGTCAGCCTAAGAAACAAATAATCGTTGATGCACATATATTTTAACGTGGAACACCACTAGCAAAAAACATCACTTAGGTCGACGGACTCAACATCCCTGACTGACTGTGTCGATCTAATTTCTAGTATATGAGCTATTTGTTCGCAAACAACTCGATTACTTTTACAATAGTCCTTGGATGCTCATGAGGATAAGGATGAGCATTGGACTAGGTCAGTTCGACCCAGCCCGAAGCCCAGCCCAAAAGCCTGGTCCACCCGAGCCCAAGTTAGTATTGGGCCGAGCTTGGGCCAAATATCCAGGTCCAAAATTATTTTGGGATGGGCTCGGGCTTGGGTCGATCCAGTTAGCCTATGGGACCGACCCGAATGATGACCTGGTACAAGGCCCGAAGACCCGACCCGATTTAAGCCCAATTGTATGGCCAAACAAGTGAAACAACTAATAAACCATAATCAGAGAATGACAATATGACGACAACTCTCAAGGGGATAATATTTAATTTCATAATTGCCCAAGTCCTAGTTCCAAGAATTTGTCAGGTACAACATTTGCTAATTACATTTGGTATGTTATTATATTTGTACTGTCTTTGCATGGATCTATTCTTCACATTTGATTCCTCTTTTTCTTTCTATATTATTTTTCTTATTGTTAAATTTTGTAAATGACAGAGTTTGTCCACTCTTTAAATGAAAAAATTATATAAATTCAACTTGAATACATGGGAAAATAGTATAATCTTGGTGTATGTATATTTATATGAGTCGAACTTGAGCTTGGGCGTCAAAAATAAAAGAATGCAGGCCTTGGAAATTTTAAATGCGCACGGGTCAGGGCCTGGCCTGGCCCAACCCAGCCCATACCCATCCCTACACGAGGAGTGGAGCTCAGTGAAATATCTCTCTTAGTAAGTAGCATAGAGACAAAAATGAAAGCAACATGTAACCTAAAGATGAATTTGAGCATCTAGAGCCTTGGAAGCTTGATAAAATGAATCGAAGTATTTCTCTCCTTTTTCTGTACCTTTCGTACAAGGTTAGTACAAAGGAAGTACATTATAGCCACAAAATCGTTGTTGGTAGAGAATAAAAACTATCATGCAATGAATCGATGTTAAAAGCTTTCTAAAAAATTCAAATAATCGATTGGTCACAAAAAAATAATTTGTCAAAATGATAAAGTGAATGATCAATCTGAACTGGTGACAAATCAAGAAAGGTCAAAAAGTCTAAGAATAGAGGCAAAGGTAATCAATATGATTTGATCCTTAAGAAATTTTTTAAAAGAAGTAAATCAAAATTCAAACTGTGAAATGATATAAAGTCATTGATGATTCAACAAAATTATCAAACAAAGATCAAATATACCACGACATTGTAAATAAATCTGATTGATTAGTTCAATAGGGTGGTCAATCAAGAAGCAAATAAGTCTAAGTGATTTATCAAGTCATTAAGATGAACGGTTAGATGTCAAGATTGTAATTGTAGTAATTGATAAAGTCATCATGGTGATCTATCATGAAGAAAAGTTATGAAAAAGATTGATAGATCGAATCGTATAGGTATTCGATCATATGGAAAACTTGTAAACACAAGTAATCGATCAAATCATTAGGGTACTTAATCACATATACTTTGGATTCGAAATAAAGTTCACTCGCCAAAAGATCATTAGCATGCCCAAAATGTAGATGCACATGTTACATGAGGATTTTACGTTAAAACGACAAGGAAATTGATGTTTTTAGTAGTCTGAGAGTCCTTTAAACTTTTACTATATGTGGTCCTGCAATATGCACAAAATTCAAGGCGATTGTGTTGAATTGCATTCCAAAGACCTTGTTTTAATAATGGCAAACACAACTTAATAGGAACTTGCAAAAATGAATCTTTGCAGCTTGCAGGATGTGAAAGATATGAAAGATAATAGGTTCAAGCCTCCCAAATCCAAACAAAGCCTCTCTCTTATTTGTTCATTTTGTTGTTGTGATTAATACTTGTAAAAAACCAATAGAGACTTAATCTTGCATATATGATCATATAAGTCATTATGTATGTAACAACAAAGTCTGGTCGCATAAAATTCTTAGACGAATCGATCTCTTAAAGTGACATGATCGATCAACATAGCCCACTGGTTATGAACTAGTCAAACAGATCAATCACAATTTTGTATTGTTCTTGACATGATCAATCAACATCTTAATCTACTCGATCATTGTTTGTTTGATTACTCGTTGATGGATCAAATTTTTCTACTGTCTAGTTACCAATCGATCATGTATTTTGATATGAACAATCACATTTCAAATGCAGTTTCAAGTATCAAAATGAGATTGATTATTACTGTCGAGTTGATCGGTCAAATTTTTGACCTAATCGATCTACTAAGTTTTTCAAGAATGATTTGAATGTTGATACCTATATATATTGGACCCCAATAGCTATATGCTGTATATCTTTACGTAAGCTAGAGACATCTCATTCTCTCAACAACTAATTCATACACATTCAAATTCATTATTTAAATTGTTGAAAAGTTCATTTTATATTCTACATTTTGAAAGTAGCCTACTACCTCTATACATATGCATAGTAGCTCTCTTCAAGGCTCAATATCTAATCAATAATTAATCTCTCGATGACTCATCAACTCTGAATGCGACCAATTTCTATGTAAACTCTGTCATTATTTGAGTTCTGACCGTATTGGTATCATGCTTATTATTTACATGTATGCATATAGCATATAATATTTATTGCTTAAGCAATTAAAAGAGATATTTGTATATATTTCTCTCTTAACATGTGTTTTGCAAGATTTAGTGTTTGATCTAATTTGTATGTCACTAGATGTTTTATTCACGTTTTCATGTACCTTAGTATTTGATCCATGCATGCATGAATTTTGGTATTTGATTTGAAGTCAAGGCCTTAGGTGTTTGAACTAGAGCAGGTATTGTTGTATCAAACGTTGGTGTATGATCCGAAGTGTACAAGCCTTTGGTATGTGATCCAAAGTATATGTGAAAACGGTTGAGTTATCTGTGATAAATAATTCGGTATAGTGATTGTTTAATCAGAATGGTGGATCGAAAATCCTGAATCGAGGTTGGTGTAGATCGTGGTTCTCATCGAATTGAATTTCCATGTTAACATGCATGTGCAAGTGGTTTCTATATTGTTTGATTTATATGTTTGTTGTTTGAATTGTAGGAATTGTGGTGATCGATGACATGTTTGATTGCGTGTATGGTATTGCGTATTTTGGTTGCCATGCTCACTTTGTATCGTATTTATTTTGTCGATGAGGTGCTTCTTGTCTATGTAATTGGTAATCGATTGGTTTGATATGTAGCAAATATGTTTCATAATTGTGGATATTAACATGTTTATATATGTTTACATGTACACGTGTCAATTATGAAGTATGAATTGCTCGGGGAGACTATCTCCTTTGTCGAATGATGGAGCTAGAGAGATAATGTGCAAGGAAACATTATGTAAGCATTGTTGCTCGACTTTTGCATTGGCTATTATGTATGTTGGTAGCATGTTTGAGTGTATGTATATTTATATCTATTTCGTGTATAGTATGCAAAACAAATTTTAATATGGAACATCAAATGTTATCCATGTGGATATATAGCATTTACAAAATACCTTGTGATGAAATAGTTGGTTTGGATGTTTAAGATATGTTATTAAAGCCCATGGGTTTGACTCATATTAACATTATTGCTACTGGATAAATTCAAAATTGAATTGCAGTTCAATTTCATTTGAATCAAGTTAAATCTGAAAAGATAAAAATCAATTAAGACACTATTTGACCCAAAACTAGACTTTTGAATCGACTCGGTACAAATCAGTTAACCGGACCAATCCAAAAGCCCAATTCACATGTTGAAGTGGTTGAACTGGTTGATCGGATCTTGTTTTCAGAAAAAATGATTTTTGAAAGTTTGGTTGAAAAATATTGCGTGTTGTACATAAAACCATAATAATATAATGAGGTATAAAAATGAGAGATTAATATAGGGACAGAATATAAGTAACACATTATTGATAATAAATGATCAAGATGATGATGCAATATATTAGCTCGTAAAGTTGGATAAAACAACATGCAATTCCATTCATAAAATACAGATTGTCTTCTTTGAAGCAAGCATTAACTAAAAATAAAATATCGAGGCGGCTAAGTGGTGATGACCAAGGTAGTTGTAGGGTTGAACATAGTTAGATCAAATCTTTCCATTTTCTTGACATTTGTTTCTTCTTCGATTAACTCATTGGATATCGTCTCCGATCTCGTCTCCTCAAACATATAGTTGGCAGGGTAATAACCTTTCTCTAAAGATAGCAAGGAAATATAGGCTCATATAACCCATTTTTCCTTCTAATAAGTTGATTAAGAAAATGGTTTAGGTTTGACGCTTAAGGATAAGTTGATTGGCTAATAAAATAAAATGTGCCTAAAGATCATTTTATCTTTATATGGAGTTCTTATTACTTGATAATTAATGTTATGATTTTGCCTCTATTATGAAAATTAATGTTATACATGAGATCCATTTCTTACCTCAAGATTCTCATCTCTTTAAAAATCATAATTTATTCCCAATATATAAAAAGATAGAATACAACAGCATTTATTTTAAATTGAGAAAAAAATAAATCATGCTATCAAAGTAGAATACGTATTTGTACAGAATATGACACATGATTAAAACAACATTTTCCATTTTTTGAATGGGATTTTTACATCCATAACCCTGAATAATTCTACAATTACAATCATGACACTGTATAATTGTGAATTACACAACAAACCTCAAATAATCACCCCGTCTCACATCCATAACCCTCCGTTAGTTTTTCTGTTAACTCAACTATATCATTGAATTAATTTAACCCATGATCTTCCAATTACTTTTAAAAAAATAAAAAATAAAAAAATAGTGGCACGCAGAAGGCAGATGGGAGGGAGAGGCGTGGCTAAAAAAATAGTGGCAGACGCTTTGCTGCTGGCGGGGAGATGGGGGTCCCAATTTTGTCCGCTAATCATGTCGTACGGCAATGCCAGGTTCCAGTTTTTCTGCTAAAAATCCACGATCTTACAGGGGATGCGATCATATGAAAATTTCTAAAATAAATGGGTTCCTTGATGACGTGATTGGTGTTTTAACTTTGATCAATGTATAGACTTCTCCTCCTCCTTGGCTGCATAAAAAAGTTCTCTTGTCAGTAACACAAGTTTCTGCCTGTTTACATGGATTGCGCAGCGATTTCAGGATGTAGAGTCATGAGTAAGATCTTTTGAATTCTCCAGTTAATGGCAGATGGAGTAGCGTTGTCATAAGAAGTGCAGTATGTTTTATTTCTTTTTAGTCAAATTGCCTAATATTATGATGGTTCCTCTCTTGGATACTGCGGGCATCCAGCAGTTCTAGCAGTTGGGAGCACGGGGGCACATGTCCGAAGGGAGAAGAGAGGTCTCGACGTGGACTGGGGCTCGACGGGGTAAGGTCCGCCCTGGGCGAGCAGGTGGGAGGGAGAGGGTTGGCGGGCCGGAGGGGAAGGACCGGCCTGGGCTGGAGGAGGTGGGCGGGAGAGGCATGGTCTGGGGGGGGGGGGGGGGGGTGCAGCTGCGACGGGAGGTCGCAAGGAGGAGGTATTCGATGGAGAGGAAGAGGGGAGGGGGTGGTTGTAGAAGAGGAGGAGGAGGTAGGTGAAGTGTACTAATTTGTAAATAATACAACTTAAAGGGTACAAAATGTACATTGTTTGATGGATACCGTCATAGTTAACGGAATATTAGATGGAAGTCAACTCGAGCGTTATGGGTGTAAGAGTTAAGACTATTTAGGGTTTTAGACGTAATTCACGATTATGCAAGGTTATTATTGTAATTATAGAACTACTCAGGGTTATAAGTGTAAAAAACTCTTTTTGAATTTAGCTGAGCATTCATCTTTCAAGATAGGGATTTTTACACTCCTAACACTAAGTAATTTCGTAATAACATTCATAACCTTGTATAATCGTGAATTACTCTCGGGACCATGAATAAGTGTGCCATCTTACATCCATGACCTTCCGTTACTTAACTTCATTAACTCAACCAGTGATTGAGCTAATCTAACCAATCAACGATCTAACGACTGGGATTAACCTAAATAAAAAAATATATTCCATCCTTTTCTTTTGATCCAACACCTGCTACAAACCTGACCGACTTCACACGACGGGAAGGGTAATGGTTCGAGGGGGGCTTACAGGGACTGTGCGGGGGGCTTGCGAGGTCCAAGAGGGGGAGCTTGCAGGGACTGTGCGGGATGCTGGCGAGGTCCGAGAGGGGTACCTACAGAGACCGTGCGGGGAGCTGGAAAGGTTTGAGGGGGGGAGAGCTTGCAGGGACCGTGCGGGGCTTGCAGAGAAGGGGTAGCAGGGGGTCCGGGGGAGGGGCAGCTTGCAAGGAGCACGGTTGCAGAGGTTGATGGCATGGAGGGTCGGGCGGCTTACGATGCTGGCGAGGGGCTTCTGGAGATCGGGGCGGCTTGCGTCGCGGGCGGGGGGCTTCTGGAGGTCGGGGCGGCCTGCGTCGCGTGGGGGGAGGGGGCTTGCATCGCGGGTGGGGGGGCTTCTGGAGGTCAGGGCGGTTTGCGTCGCGGCCGGGGTGGGAGGGGGGGTGGTGCTTCCAGATGTCGGGGCTTGCACAGGTCGACGGGGGTGGGGGGGTCTTGCAGAGGTCACGGTGACGTGAAAATTGCTTGCACAAGTTGATAGGGGTGGGGGTGGGTCTTGCAGAGGTCGACGGTGACATGAGGATTGCTTGCATAGGTCGACGGGGAGAGAGGCGGTTGCAGGGTCCGGGGGAGAGCTTGTAGGCGGCCAGCCCCTCCAAAGTGATGAAGAGAGAAGGAGATGGCACGATTCGCAAATAAAATTGAGTATTAGGGGTAATTTAGTCTATTTCAAACGGAAACCGTCAAATATAACGGGCATCTCAAACGGAACATAACACAGGGTTATATCATGTAAGAGTTAAGCATTATTCGGAGTTTCTCATTAATTCGTGATTATAAATGGTTATGAATGTTATTACGAAATTACTTAGAGTTGTTGGTGTAAAAATCCTTTCAAGATATGTCGCATGTATGCATTTAATAATTCATTTATACATTAGAAAGCAGCATTAATTCATCATAAAAACCAATATATATTTGAAAGTGAGGGAGCAACTCATCTGCATTTAATTTCCATTTTATCATTTTTCGTCACTCATTTACCTTGAAATTTGAAATTGCAGACTCCAATGCAGAGGCACTTGCATTCGCTCATCCCAAGGCAGAATCAAGGGTGGATAGGAGGTGAGGAACACACAATTTCTTACGGCTCGTGAAAATGCTCTTTTTTCACATTTTTTACATGTTTAATGTTTTCTTCTTTTAGTGCAAATGCAAAAAAATAGAACTAATAAACTTCCATCGTTATAACATTGAAATCAAAAGTATAAGAGTAGCACATTCGGACAAAATAGTAGAAATTTGTCACCACATAAACGTTACAACAACGTCCAAATCCATAGAAGATTTTTATATGTATGTATATTTATATGTTTAAACTTTGACTGTATGTATATTTATACTGTCTGAATTTATATTTATATCTGTTTCAGAAATATTCGAGTGTTCATTTTATGCATGTTTTAATTTATTCCAATTCATTGAGCTAGCTGATTAAATCACTTTTGCCCCCCAACTGAACCGGTTTGATGTAATGATTTAATCCGATCTGATCTTTTCAACAAAACATCCGATTTAATCTCCAATTCGATTTTAAAGAAATATCCAAAACCATTACAGCCTAAGCAAAACCACGTAACCGTAGGCCGATCATCTCCAAATTGGTCAAACTTGACCCAGATTCGTTCATCCGGTTCACTGTAAACAACATTTATTGCTGCGTATGCATCTTCCCAAAGCCCAACGGAAGTGACGGACTCGTTACAGGTTCGCTCCCCGAGGCGGTACGGTGGACACCTTCACGTGCTGGACGGCTGCGAGGGGATGTGAAGACAGCCGTCGGATCGCGGTCACGAGCTGAAGGCGACCGCGGGATGGGACGGCACTCGGCGGAGGCAGAGCGGTCCCAGTTTGTCACGATGCCGCGTTATACGGAAAAGCGATCTGGCGCTAATGGCGTCGGCCTCTGAGGAAGAGGCGCCATTGGTACTTTAACCTTTTAAAAAGGCTCCAACAACCGGTCACAGGCGGCGGTCGTGCCGAGGTGAAGGCCCGATGGTGAATGGGATTTCGACGCGTGGATGCGGTCACGTCGTTTGATCGATATGCTTGTCAGATGTGGTCCTCTCCCCACCTGAGTGGAAGAACCTGGAGAAGATCAACCCATTCAAGCTTCTTCTTTTTGTAACGATAACAAGTATGGTTTTCGATTTTGGACGAACAGAAAAATGAAGGTCTGATCCGAAAAGAAGAACATGTGACCCTCTTGTATTCAGTCAGAAAACTTGCTTATTGACCGGCTGGAAAGCAAATTCTTTAACACTTACCGGCCGCCTACAACTCTTGTGTTCGGTCATCTCGGGGATATGCCTATTCTAGACGGCGGAGATACTCATCTCCATCGGGACAATCATGAAAATCCAGACTGCATGCACAAACTTCCTTTGGGCATATGGCCCTCACCACGTCAAGTGGGAGTAGGTTTGCCCGCCCAAAGCTGAGGGGAGCCTTGGCCTATGCTCACTTATCTCCACTCGTGAAGCAATGTGCATGACCTCGGTATGGAATGTCTTAAGCCAGAAAAGACCATATGGGCAGGGTATATGTGCGACAGATACCTTAAGGGACGTGATTTTTTCCAATGTTACAAAAAAGAACGGGGATTCTCCAGTCTGGAAAACAATGCTGGATGTTCGCATGCATCTCGAAAATGCTACATCATTGACGGATGAAGGGATTACCTGGACGACCTCCCATCGGTCGTTTTCATTCAGGGAAGCTTACGAATACGTGAGGAAGAAGGTGGAGACGAAAGCTTGGTCTCAAGTACTGTGGAATAATAGTGTGGTTATGAAACATGCTTGCACGCTCTATCGTGCATAACTTAACAGACTCCCAACACTCGATCGTCTCTCGAAGCATGGCGTGGTGGCTAGTGGGAACTGCTACATTTGTAGGCTCCTGCCTGAACCTGTGATCACATCTTCTACAAATGCAACTACTCCACTACGGTGAGGGGGGAGGTGTGCAACACCCTCGGACTAAATGAGCAATCAGGTATTGATATGAAATCAATTGTGGAGATCTATGCCAGCATGCCTAAATGAAGTAGGAGAACTACTGCCAGGGTGGCCATCGCCATGTCCATATGGGTGATCTGGGCTGGAAGAAATTGTAGGTTGACCTCCCAGAGGTCCTCCCCCACCAAGGAGACGGCCTGAAGAATCATCATCTTAGGGTCCGTTCAGTTCGGGAATAAGCATGAATAAGGATGGGGAATAAGAAGAATAAGGATCTATTCTTTGTTCGGCTGGAGGATAGAATTAAGAAGAATAAGGTGAAATAAAGGTAGGTAAGGTGGGATAAATATAGGAATAAGAGTGAAATAAGATGAAATAATGGAGAATAGTCGTACCACTGGGAACCGTATCGGGAGGAGAATTGGCCCCTTATTACAGGGCTTATTCTCCTACCAAACAGGGCCTTAGTGAATATCACCATGGGTGCCATTCCTCGCAACGGAACACATGAATGAAAAACTGCAACTTTTAGCCATTCTTGACGTAACAGCTTTGCTCGGTAGCAAGCCCCACTGTAACTAATTTTTACTCTTTTTATCTTTAAATATACGCATAGAAAATTACCCAGCAAAAAAAAAGAACATGTGACCCACCTTCAGTACACAAAGTCGAACAGTGAAGGTGAGATTGGAAGTATGAAATGTCAAAAGGGAATCCGGCATGACGGGATCACTGAAGCTTTGATGGTCGTTTGAGTCTGTGCTCCTACACTTGAGTTTTTTCCATAGTCTCCAGATCATTGATGCGAGTGCGACTGTAATTTCAGCATCATCTTCGGTCTTGAACCCAGCTTGATCCACTCGAGCACATAGACAAAGAAAGTGCAACACAAGCAACAACCAATATATGTTGTGGAAGCCTACAAAGAAGACGTGTTTGATCGAGCTTCTCATTACATAGAAAATGATGGGAGACGGGCAACAAGTTGCGTCGTCAATCCCTTTTGTATTGTAAATCCAATCCTTGGAAACACAACATTCATAGACCTAGAAACCATAATATTACTATGCATAATTTTTTGGACCCTTTTGAGGAGCTTCACTAATTCACTTGCCAAGAACCCAAAAATATCAAAACAAAGGGGATGAATACATGTTGATTGTCAATACATGCTTTCTCATGCTTAAGCATTACCCAGTACAAAGAACATTGTGTGTCTGGGGGGTACATGACTTCAAAGGAGACACGTTTGATAATGACAAGCACCATTTTTTGCGAGACTAACTCTAGAGGGAAGCTTGTTCAGCGCTGCTGATGAATCTACGTTTCATCATCTTTATTCTATCATTTTGGTCTTAAAAACCCTAGTAAATGCGTTTAAATAGGCTTTATTCATGCATTTTAGCATTTATGTATATGTGTGTAAATATTGTATAAATTGCGGTTTTTAAAGCCAAAATTATAGAATAAAGAAAAGAAAAGAAAAGGAATAAAATATTGTAAATATTTTATGACCTTAAACCCCGAGACCTAGACATCTTGATGAATAGGTCGACAAGGAATAAAGTAGGGTAAGATAAGGGCCAAAATACAGATAAAATACATATACCTTTAATTCATTCTTTATTCATTTTGGGACCTATTTTTGGTTCCGTTTTTTATACATCAAATAAAGAAACTTTGTACATAAAAGTTGTAGATAATTAAATAAAGAAAAATACAAAATTGATTTCACTGAAAAATAATGTACATATAAAAAGTTATAGTCTGAATAAAAATCCAGAATCCCAACTTCCCAGACCCATATCTCACAAATGAAAACTCCAAATGCAGCATACTCACCTTTAATTGTATATAGAATAAAATAAGCTATTTAATGGCGGTGGTTTCGCATTTGACAGAGCTACAGTTTGAAAGTTGAGTTTTGGACCCTCATTTGACGGAGCTACAGTTTGAAAATGGCGGTGGTTTCGCATTTGACGGAGCTATTCAATTTATTCTTTATTCATTATTTTTGTAATTTTATATTTTTATAATGTTGTAAATGATACTTATAATAATTATGTACATTAAAATTGGAATAAAAACCTAAATAAAACATAAAATAAAATACATGTATACATAATACCTAGGTATAATACCTATATACACACCTATAATATTACTACTTCTATTTTATTAAATATACAAAACACATCAATAAAATAAAATAAAAATATATTATGTGTATAAAAGTATTTTATAATTTTATAAAATAATAAACAAAATTAAAGAAATTAAAATACACAAAATAAAAACAAAGTGATAAAATATATAGATAATATACCTATATAGGGGTATAAAAGCAACTTGTAAAAATACCTCTCATAAAAATAAATAAAAATCACTATAAAATAATTTATAAAAAAAATAAACATTTTTTATTTTATAACCAAAATTTAAATAATTCATTTCCTATTTTTTATTGAATTTATAAGCATTTTTGCCAAGGTTTTTTCTGGTTGGTCCACGTGGACCAACCAGATTTCTTCCTTGGTTGACCTCGGTCAACTCTCTGACCGAGGTCTGGCTGTTGTCAGAGATGAGTTTTCTTGATCTTTGCCCCTTTTTGGAGGTCGCCCCTTTCACCGAATCTGGTCGATTTCTTCTGCAAACTTGTGCATTGACCATCCATCTTACACGCCAGAGGGTTTTTTCGACCTTTAGGTCATCGTTCCACCCGTGAGCGTGTCTCGAAGTTCGCCCCTTGGCCATTGTTTCAAAAATCACCCCAAACCTCCATTTTCATTTTGAACCCTTTTGGACCTAGCAAACCCCTCTTCTTCGTGTGTTCTAGACTGGAGGCAGTGACAGGGCCTCCTCCAACCATCCAGGAGGGTTGCGCGAGGCCAGGAGCGGCTCCACACCCCCATCTCCGGTCAACGGCCGTGAGGTTCTTCTTCTTGGCCGACCAAGCCAATCGAGGTCATTTCCTTCTTGTTTTTTGCTTGTTGTGTAGCTGTAACCCATAGTTTTTCCCTCGTGTGTTTTTCTTCACATTTAATCGCATCATTAGTGTAGATTTTTCATCAAACACCTTGCCGGAGCCCTCGAGCTCCGGCCACCATCGCCGAACCCCACGCACTCCATCACCGCCGATAAAAGCCTCTGCATGCTTGCTCGATATCTGCCATTTCTTTTGGTTTCATTTTAAGGTGGAGAAGGGGGCGTCTGAGCCCCAATTTGACGAAGAAAGGTCCCCGGCCGGCTGGAGCTTCGTTGACAGGCCGAGGGCCACCCGTGGGCCATCGGCCCTATCTGATCAGCCTGGGCGTCGGGGAGAGGTCGCAGGAACTTG
Organism: Ottelia alismoides; assembly: GCA_037367405.1. NCBI lineage: Eukaryota > Viridiplantae > Streptophyta > Magnoliopsida > Alismatales > Hydrocharitaceae > Ottelia > Ottelia alismoides. The sequence goes on from JAZKJV010007289.1 coordinate 356,657, forward strand.
ACAGGCCCTTCGGTCGAAGGATTGGTGGTCGGAAGTGAGCCCAGCGCCTCGACAAAACTCGGCACCGCCGAGTTCTTTGCTTGTTCTTCCAGCCACGTCCCCGGCCGTTGGATCAGGAACGCCTCCCCCCATGGTGCAGCTGTCGTTAGATCGTGTGCGTGCCAGGGCCGTTGATCTCATCAGCAACTTCTAATCCCGGCCATCGGCTACGAAGGGGCATCGCGGGCCAGGCGCTTGACACGTGATTAAGTGGGCGGGCGTCCTCCGTTCGGTCGCTCCCCCTGCTGGGTATTTTGCGCGCCCAACCCAGCTAGTTTTGCTAATTGTTTATTAGTTATTAAACTTTCACCTGCTGTTATAATAGTTTTATAAGTTTTGCGAATAGGCCCCCGAACTTCTCTATTATCGCAGGTTTGCCCCCGCCAGGCGCGTGCTCTGCACGTGGCTCTAGCGTTTTTGCAGGAGCGTCCTCGTTACTTCTTGTTATTCCCGTGTAGTGCATGAAGTTTTTATGTTAGTTATAAAGTTTCTGGAAACATTGCATTCCGGCCCTCGCATTTCTTGACAATTCCAAAAGTGCCCCTGCATGTGTGATTTTTCTTTTTGCTTCTTGTAATTTTTGCATGTGTCTATAAAATCCCAAAAAAAATCTCCAAAAATCATATTAAGCTCCTGTTGTAGTGTAGTTTATCACCATATTTTTGTTTTCCATAATTATTGCATTTTTATATTTATTAAAATCAAAAATAGTCATTTTGTGTACTGTCTAGCTTATAAAATCCATAAAAAATACAAAAACACTCCAGAAAAATCCCAAAAAAATATATCTTGCATATTTTAGTGTGTTTTAATTTCAGACCAAAAATCATAAAAAAAATATAAAAGAAAACTCCAAAAAATCACAAAACCCTAAAAACCTTTATAAAAATATTAAAAATTCTACAAAAACCCTAAAAATATAATCTTGGTGTTCAAATTTTCCTTATTTTATTATCTTTAAGTGAAAATTAAATTGGAGAATTTTTGCTACTGATTTCCATTTTATTTCTCCATTTTAGTTTCAGCCTTGCATTTTTGCTACTGTTTTGTTTATTTTGCTAATTAAAAATACCAAAAATATTCTAAAAATTACCCAAAAATCACAAAAACAGTAGAAAAATATAAAAAGACCAAAAAGACTTTATTTGCTAATTTTTGAACATTTTTATCTACTTTTATTAATATCTCTTTCCCTCTTTTATTACATTGCTTTTATATTCCAATATTGAAAAAGAAAATATAAAAAAAATATAAAATATAAAAATAAAATATAAAATCAGTAAATTAAAAATCAAAATACAAAAAAAATAAAATTAAAAATTAAATAAAAAATATAAAATTAAAAAACCCACAAAAAAATAGCATAATAGACACTTGATCACATACACACTCATTTTGAGCATTTTTGCCCCGTTCTACCTGTCTGCTCCCTGTGTTCGACCTCTACAATACTTGCACTATACACATCTTGTTGTAGAGTTATAATAAATTTTAACTCCGCACACTTACTTTCATTGCTTGATATATTTGTCGTGGGTTAATTGTTGTTTGAATCGGGATTTCGTTGGAGGTCAAATCAGCGACTGTTGATTCGCCTTGTGACTCAACACGACCTCTGCAAATCCCTGTTCAACAAATGGCGCCGTTGCCGGGGAGCAACAGCGCGTAGATCACTTCTTGTTTGTGTTTGTGATTTATTGTCTATTTCACGGCTTTCATTTTTGCTATTTTATTTTCTTTATTTTTGATATATCTATTGAGCTGTCTAACCTTCTCTTTTGTTGACTTTGTGCGAGGAACCGCGGATCGAGGGAGGCGCTCCACCCTAGGTGCCTACGCACCCACGTGAAGCCGGCATCTGCTAGCCGAGCACCGAGGAGACGAAGAGGATTTTTGTAGACCGAGCTCCACAGTAGTTGTTGCATTTATTTCCTTGTGTTTGTTTTTGTAATTTAAGTGAGAGAGCGACCTATATTTGTAATAATACAGGTACCCTTGGACACTTGGACATTCGAGCCTAATTTCCAAATGATTGTTCACTTGGGGGCTCACCGCGGCTTTGTCGGCTTTTCTTCGCATTTTTTTATTTTGTTTTCCAGTTTTATTGTTCATTTCTTTTGTGTGATTGAGCCCTTAGCTTTTAGGATTGCTTGCGATAGATTAAGGCCAAACACCTAATACCTTTGCATGCACCTATAGTCTCGTTTGGACTTAGTCAAATTTTAAACAGTTGATCATCACCTTCAATCCGTTGCGCCGCGAGCTCTCCCCGCAAAGCGCTTTCTCCTAAACTCAAGTGTGTTGAGCAGAGGAGGGGTGAGCCTAGACCGGACTCTAGGGTTGAGGATTGGTGGTCAGCTTGTGGTTCTTCACGATAATAGCAATTTCTGAAACTTAGGGCGATTTCATCGGCTTTTGCATTTGCATGTAGATAGGTTTCAATTCTGCTGAGCATCCTTGCATGTAGAGTGCTGGAGGCAAGGTGAGCATTTACGCTTTAGCATTCATCATCGTTTCGTCGCTTGCATTTCTCTTCCGCTCCTCTACCTCTGATTTTGATCACCTAGGAGCTTAAAAATTGACTCCCCGATAGGATCGTGCATTCTCATTAAAAATTCAAAAAAAGTGATAATCAGTAAAATTGGAACTGCTAATATTACTTGACCCTAAAATCGATCAAAAAGAAAATCATTCTCTTGGGGCGAGTAATCCCCTCATTGTCTTCGTTTTACATTGCTCACGCACACGCTAAGGATTAGTGCCCAAATCCCATTCTCAGCCTCCTAAGTGTTTGTGAAATTTTGGACTTCTCACCTAACTCTAAAATAGATAAGATAAAAAGACCGCTCTTTGCGGTCTCTACCGAGTTGAGTAGGTGAATTGAGGGTTTGTATTCTTTTCATTTTTTGCTTGTGATTATTTTGTGTGTGTCCTAGATCATCCCTGCGCATTTGCGCCTTCTTTTCTACTCTCTTGACTTGACCGTCGTGCTCTCCCGATCATTTTCTTTTGTTTCGAGATGGCCGACTGGAGCGTATTTTGTCCGGACTTTGCGGACCCCTCGTTCACTCCAGCCGATCCATCTCACTTTTTCAAGGAGGACATTGCTCCTGATTTTTGTACATATCCGACCAACCCACTATTTCAGGATCCGGACTTTGACCTTCACCAATCATTTCCACCACCGTCACCTTCACATTTTGACAACCTGCTCTTCCTTGAGTATCCCGATCCGGAACATGATTTTTGCCCATGCCCTCCACCCACATTCGACTCACCCGATCCTGAGATTTTGGAGTCACCTTTCATGGTATCCACACTTGAGACTTTGAATCAGATGATGGATCATATGAATTCGAGGATTGCCAACCTTACTAGTTTAAATAAGAACCAAAATGCCGCTCCAGTCTTTGAGGCTATGGAATCATTTGAGGATTATCATGAGAGCTTGCAATCGCCCAAAATACAAAAAAATGAGAAAAATTTAAAAACACAAAAAGAGTTCGGGAGACCTTTGATCGAGTCAGACTGTGAGGAGAGCGCCCACTTGCCAGATCCTTTGACCGCACAGCTTTTCACACCTTGTCCCACCGTTGACCCCAAGGATGCCGCTGTACAGACTGCTCTTGGCATTCCTCGTGTATATGATGATTCCGACTTCCTCCCTTATATGGAGGAGGTCCAAAATTTCAAAAAAATGTTGACTGAACCCGAAGTGGTGGCCACCATTCATGAGATCATCCGTGCCCCACTTCAGCAGGCCATGACCGATTTATCTGCTCCTCTTCCCAAGAAGAGAAAGCGGAGGAGCAGATCTGAGCGTCATATTCTGACCATGGCCACTGCCCATGCCATCACACATCGTCCCATTCCTCAGAAGAGGAACACTGCCACACCTTTCATTAGCTGTACCATCTCTGACCACACATGTGATCACACTCTCCTAGACGGCGGTGCTTCGATTAGCATCATACCCTTCTCGCTGGTACAGTCTCTTCACTTAGGGCCTCTCAAGAAAACCAGGATGATCGTTCAGTTTGCCGATGGATCCATCAAGAGGCCGAAGGGTATCCTTGAAAACGCCGTCATTTCGATTCAGGGCACGAGCTATCACGTTGACTTTGTCGTATTGCCCATGGAGACCTCCACAGGGGAGCACTCTCCAATCATCCTGGGATGACCATTCCTCGCCTCTGCGAGGGTCGTTATTGACTACGGATCAGGAGAGATTCGCTTCCGTCCTGCTGACGAGAGCGAAGCGATCACCGCACCTACTGGTGACCAGAGACCTGCACCTGATGTTCCCACACCTATCTTGGCTGACCTCGAGGACCATGACCTTGATGATACTATCAGAGAATTTTGCTGTCTGTTGGATTCCACTGAGACCCGAGAATTCCTCCCGGTTGAGGAAACCTCGGAAAGCATGGACCTCGACGTTCCTTCTTCTGCGACTTGGCGGTGTGTTGATGACATCCGCGGGATTTACACGATTGACACCATTGAGCGGAGGGTAGATGTAGAGACTAGACAGGACGGACCGGTTTCGACTTCTTTCACCGATGGGTCCGTTCCTGTTCACATAGATACTGATGAGCCAAAGGCCGAATTTGATTTAGTTGCTTTTCTTCAGAAATTCGGCCCTTTTGATGAGAAAGAAGAACCGGTTGAGATTATAGAGGACGAACAGAGCTCGACTACTTCCACCGATGAATTCGTGCCTTTTGATTTTGACCTGGACGACACCTCGCAGGACGACTCCGAGTACACTACTTCCGATGATGATGAGTTCGTCCCGTTCCACTTTGATATCAGCGAGACACCTAAGGTCGGACCTAGCCGTACTACTTCCACTCACCAGTCCGTGCCTTCACACCCTAGGGCCACTGAGGACCATCACCCTGTCGACCCTGTTCGACTTCCGTCCACTGTGGACCCCGATGTCGACATGCATCACACCAGATCTATTCCTCAGCGGTCGCGCAAGAAGGTTCGCTTTCAACCTTCTTGATCATGTGTACATCCGCCTCTGTTGTATATCCTCTTATGATTCATCTTCGTCCTCCTCCCGTTTTGCTCGGCCACCTATTCTCGTGGTTGCCTTACTTAGGACGTACTTTGTCCTAAGTATAGGGGGTGGACGAGCCGAGTGTTCGTTCTTCGTTCCGTCTCATCACTCCTGTTGTTGCCTATACTTAGGGCTTCTTTTACCCTAAGTATAGGGGGAGTGGTATGTACATCCTCACGATCTCTCCTTCCATCTTCAGATTTCTTTTCTTCTTTTCTTCTTTTCTTCTTCTATCTTCTTTTTGTATCAAAAAGGTGCCGCCCTTGTAGACAGTTTTTCCATACTTAGGACGTACTTTGTCCTAAGTATAGGGGGGTGTGCACCCCGAGTTCTGTCATTCTTTTCGATCCTCTCCATTGTCTCCTCTTCTTGTCTATACTTAGGGATATCTTACCAAAGTATGGGGGGGACAATCTGAGTATGATCTGTTCATTCCCACCCTTGACCCTCCCTACTTTGTGTACAGTCTGCTATACTTAGGATTATTTGATCCTAAGTATAGGGGGGACGGTCAACTTCTCATTCGTTTGTTCATCCATTCCTTTATTTATTAATTCATTCTTTAGATTTTCCTATACTCAGTACGAATTATGTCTTCTCTTTTCTCTCTGATCTATGAGGACATAGCTCAAGCTAAGTATAGGGGGTCGTATATACTACGTATATACTTTAGCCATAACTCGTACTTTCGTATTTTCTTAATAATATGGCTAATAATTCATCAAAATTCATTAAAATTCCTTAATGAAAAGGTGTTTTATTCCTCAAATTCTTTTTGTATTTACTGATTAATAAATCAGGTGAAAATGTTTTTTGCAAAATGTTTGAAAATAGTTTGAAAATCTTTGTGAACATCTATTGAAAACTATTTTGAAAATATTTTGTTACATGTTTTCAACCTGTGTAAAAATGTGTGGTTTGTAAAATTTATTTTCTTTGTGTGAAATAAAAATGTTTGAAAAATGATTTGCAAGTGGTTTGAAAAATGGTTGCAAAAATATTGTGAAAAATCTATATATACTGTTTGAAAACCTTTGCAAAATGATTTTCAAATGTGTGTACATGTTTGCAAAAATGTTTGTAAAAATTATTTTGGACTATAGTTTTCAAAAATTGTGTGAAAAGCTTGTGTCAAATAAATTTGAGGAATACTTACATCTCACCAAAATCCACTATATATGTACTTATAAAATTGATCACTTACCCTTGTAAATCCTTAAAATCCACTTCTTGTATATATAAGAAGCCCTCCCGTGTACATATTTTAACCTATTTTTCAGCCAAAATCTTTCTGTTTTCAAAAAGCCCAAAAACATTTGCAAAATTAAAATCCAAAAACATTTGAAAAATCTTTTTGAAAAAGACAAAAAATGCATATGCATCATCATCATCTTTTCAAAAATCCATAAAAAGTTCAAAATCCTTGAAAATTGCATCACAAAAATATTCTCTGCATAGCATGGCATAGCATGAGCATTTTTCGGATTGAGTTTGATAGTTGAACAAGTCTAAGTAAAATCCGAAGATTGGAGCTTGATTGGACCTTAAAATCTACCTAATAGCAGGAACCTTATAGGAACTTGGTTTGAGGTACTTCAGGTCTAGCTGACTTAATTCTTTGAGGATCACAGGACTTGGTTCAATGGATTCTTGACTGCCTAAGTAGAGTATTTCGGAGCACACGCACGACTCTTGTTGATAATGACCTAACTTGGACACCTGCACCTTTCACATGGCTCAACTCAGTTGGAGTGGTGAGGGGATTGGATTTGCCGGTATGAGACGCACACAAGTGGAAACATTTGTCCTCCTCTAGGGAGGGAAGTGCACCCCAACCCGTCCAGTGATTAGGAAGTCTAAAGACAGGAGGCTGTGGGTTGCGATAAAGCTTCAAAAGAGGGATAGTCTACTGGCTCAAGAGGAAAAGCTCCTTATGTAAATGCTGCTGTATATAGTATTTCAAAAAAAAAAGAGTTCATGCATGTACAAAAATAAAAAGCCTGCAAAGTGTGTGAATATGTTGTATAGAAAATAAGCAAGCCTGAGCATCAAAGTCAAATCATGTGAGCCTGCAGCTGGATGACTTGACTACACTGGTCTTGCATCCTAGGATAGGTAGCTATACTGGCTACCGTCCATTCTTCTCTTCACCCCCTCCTCTTGAGCTGGTTGCCACTTGAACTTAGAAGGGAATACCCCGCTCCTCGAGGATGGAGTTATTGGATTGGGGAATCATTGGGTTGTCGTACTGGAGAAGTCAGACTCTTTGTCATTCTAGTTGGGGAGAGCCACCATCACTTACACTGTACGAGTCAGATTCATAGTCGTAAGAGTTTGTGTATGAGTTGAAGTATTTCTGACCTGGCTATTGAGGAGACTTGGACAGAGTTTTGGGATTCTCAAGGACTGTTGGATTTCAAATTCGGTTCTCATTAAGGTTCCGACCACACTAAAATTCCAAAGGTCCGACTTAAGCTCCAAACTTTGATTTTGTGAAGACAAGTTTGACAATTAAATTCAGTCCACCTTCTTCTTTTTCTTTTCTTTATTTTTATTTTCTGCACTTATTGCATAAGTGTTTGCTAGGGACTAGCAAAGGCAAGTATAGGAGGATGATGAATCTACGTTTCATCATCTTTATTCTATCATTTTGGCCTTAAAAACCCTAGTAAATGCGTGTAAATAGGCTTTATTCATGCATTTTAGCATTTATGTATATGCGTGTAAATATTGTATAAATTGCGGTTTTTAAAGCCAAAATTATAGAATAAAGAAAAGAAAAGAAAAAGAATAAAATATTGTAAATATTTTATGACCCTAAACCCCGAGACCTAGGCATCTTGATGAATAGGTCGACAAGGAATAAAGTAGGGGGAGATAAGGGTCAAAATACAGATAAAATACCTATACCTTTAATTCATTCTTTATTCATTTTGGGACCTATTTTTGTTTCCACTTTTTATACATCAAATAAAGAAACTTTGTACATGAAAGTTGTAGATAATTAAATAAAGGAAAATACAAAATTGATTTCACTGAAAAATAATGTATAGATAAAAAGTTATGGTCTGAATAAAATCCAGAATCCCAACTTCCCAGACCCGTATCTCACAAATGAAAACTCCAAATGCAGCATACTCACCTTTAATTGTAAATAGAATAAAGTAAGCTATTTAATGGCAGTGGTTTCGCATTTGGCGGAGCTACGGTTTGAAAGTTGAGTTTTGGACCCTCATTGTATACCTATACTGATTAAAATATTCAATTTATTCTTTATTCATTATTTTTGTAATTTTATATTTTTATAATTTTTTAAATGATACTTATAATAATTATGTACATTAAAATTGGAATAAAAACCTAAATAAAACATAAAATAAAATACATGTATACACAATACCTAGGTATAATACCTATATACATACCTAAAATATTACTACTTCTATTTTATTAAATATACAAAACACATCAATAAAATAAAATAAAAATATATTATGTGTATAAAAGTATTTTATAATTTTATAAAATAATAAACAGAATTAAAGAAATTAAAATACACAAAATAAAAACAAAGTGATAAAATATATAGATAATGTACCTATATAGGGGTATAAAAGCAACTTGTAAAAATACCTCTCATAAAAATAAATAAAAATCACTATAAAATAAATTATAAAAAAATAAACATTTTTTATTTTATAACCAAAATTTAAATAATTCATTTCCTATTTTTTATTGAATTTATAAGCATTTTTGCCAAGGTTTTTTTCTGGTTGGTCCACGTGGACCAACCAGATTTCTTCCTTGGTTGACCTCGGTCAACTCTCTGACCGAGGTCTGGTTGTTGTCAGAGATGAGTTTTCTTGATCTTTGCCCCTTTTTGGAGGTCGCCCCTTTCACCGAATCTGGTTGCAAACTTGTGCATTGACCATCCATCTTACACGCCAGAGGGTTTTTTCGACCTTTGGGTCGTCGTTCCACCCGTGAGCGTGTCTCGAAGTTCTCCCCTTGGCCATTGTTTCAAAAACCACCCCAAACCTCCATTTTCATTTTGAACCCTTTTGGACCTAGCAAACCCCTCTTCTTCGTGTGTTATGGACTGGAGGCAGTGACAGGGCCTCCTCCAACCATCCAGGAGGGTCGCACGAGGCCAGGAGCGGCTCCACACCCCCATCTCCGGCCAACGGCCGTGAGGTTCTTCTTCTTGGCCGACCAAGCCAATCGAGGTCATTTCCTTCTTGTTTTTTGCTTGTTGTGTAGCTGTAACCCATAGTTTTTCCCTCGTGTGTTTTTCTTCACATTTAATCGCATCATTAGTGTAGATTTTTCATCAAACACCTTGCCGGAGCCCTCGAGCTCCGGCCACCATCGCCGAACCCCCACGCACTCCATCACCGCCGATAAAAGCCTCTGCATGCTTGCTCGATATCTGCCATTTCTTTTGGTTTCATTTGCAGGTGGAGAAGGGGGCATCTGAGCCCCGATTTGACGAAGAAAGGTCCCAGGCCGGCTGGAGCTTCGTTGACAGGCCGAGGGCCACCCGTGGGCCGTCGGCCCTATCTGATCAGCCTGGGCGTCGGGGAGAGGTCGCAGGAACTTGACAGGCCCTTCGGTCGAAGGATTGGTGGTCGGAAGCGAGCCCAGCGCCTCGACAAAACTCGGCACCGCCGAGTTCTTTGCTTGTTCTTCCAGCCACGTCCCCGGTCGTTGGATCAGGAAACGCCTCCCCCCATGTTGCAGCTGTTGTTAGATCGTGTGCGTGCCAGGGCCGTTGATCTCATCAGCAACTTCTAATCCCGGCCATCGGCTACGAAGGGGCATCGCGGGCCAGGCGCTTGACACGTGGTTAAGTGGGCGGGTGTCCTCCGTTCGATCGCCTCCCCCCCTGCTGGGTATTTTGCGCGCCCAACCCAGCTAGTTTTGCTAATTGTTTATTAGTTATTAAAATTTCACCTGCTGTTATAATAGTTTTGTAAGTTTTGCGAACAGGCCCCCGAACTTCTCTATTATCGCAGGTTTGCCCCCGCCAGGTGCGTGCTCTGCACGTGGCTCTGGCGTTTTTGCAGGAGCGCCCTCGTTACTTCTTGTTATTCTCGTGTAGTGCATGAAGTTTTTATGTTAGTTATAAAGTTTCTGGAAACATTGCATTCCGGCCCTCGCATTTCTTGACAATTCCAAAAACGCCCCTGCATGTGTGATATTTCTTTTTGCTTCTTGTAATTTTTGCACCTATCTATAAAATCCCAAAAAAAATCTTCAAAAATCATATTAAGCTCCTGCTATAGTGTAGTTTATCACCATATTTTTGTTTTCCATAATTATTGCATTTTTATATTTATTAAAAATCAAAAATAGTCATTTTGTGTACTGTCTAGCTTATAAAATCCATAAAAAAACAAAAACACTCCAGAAAAATCCCAAAAAAATATATCTTGCATATTTTAGTGTGTTTTAATTTCAGATCAAAAATCATAAAAAAATATAAAAGAAAACTCCAAAAAATCACAAAACCCCAAAAACCTTTATAAAAATATTAAAAATTCTACAAAAACTCTAAAAATATAATCTTGGTGTTCAAATTTTCCTTATTTTATTATCTTTAAATGAAAATTAAATTGGAGAATTTTTGCTACTGATTTCCATTTTATTTCTCCATTTTAGTTTCAGCCTTGCATTTTTGCTACTATTTTGTTTATTTTGCTAATTAAAAATACCAAAAATATTCTAAAAATTACCCAAAAATCACAAAAACAGTAGAAAAATATAAAAAGACCAAAACGACTTTATTTGCTAATTTTTGAACATTTTTATCTACTTTTATTAATATCTCTTTCCCCCTTTTATTACATTGCTTTTATATTCCAATATTGAAAAAGAAAATATAAAAAAATATAAAATATAAAAAGAAAATATAAAATCAGTAAATTAAAAATCAAAATACAAAAAAAATAAAATTAAAAATTAAATAAAAAATATAAAATTAAAAAACCCACAAAAAAATAGCATAATAGACACTTGATCACATACACACTCATTTTGAGCATTTTTGCCCCGTTCTACCTGTCTGCTCCCTGTGTTCGACCTCTACAATACTTGCACTATACACATCTTGTTGTAGAGTTATAATAAATTTTAACTCCGCACACTTACTTTCATTGCTTGATATATTTGTCGTGGGTTAATTGTTGTTTGAATAGGGATTTCGTTGGAGGTCAAATCAGTGACTGTTGATTCGCCTTGTGAGTCAACACGACCTCTGCAAATTCCTGTTCAACAGCTGCCAAGTACATATAACATGAGTGTTTGTGAGCGACATGGTTGTAAAGGAGACATATCTGATCATGCCAAATGCTTATGTTTGCAAGATAGTCTCTAGTGGGTAGTTTGTTAAGCATTGCCCAATACAACAACAAGAGTGTTTGCGAGCGACAAGGCAACTCCCAAAGTCTCTCCACCAAGTAATAACATCAATTTGACCCTAACAAAGTCGTGTGCACACTCTGTGAATGAGAATCCACTTGCGGAAGGGGTTCAAGAGTATGGAATGGTGAATCCCCTTACTATCAACTCAGCAAAGGTCCTTACGAACAAGAAGAACCTCTGACGAGGGGATACACACTGGAGGGCAAACAACCCAAAAGGTGTCCACCAAGAGGTGGATCACTTCGTCATCCCATATTGACCCTTTCGATGTGAGCAATCACCAAGTCCAACCCACAATGCATGCTTCATTTATAGCAAGTAGGCTAGCATCAATCAAGGGCTTTCACCATTTATCGTCAGATTGACCCTAGAGCTATGTCTATTGCGCTTAAAAAGTATACTTCAAAGTCACTTCCCTGGTGGCTTTGTCCTAATATATAATCTTGCAAGTTGACATGGCATCCAATCTAGCACTCTTCTTTAATGCTCGACCCAAATATATAGTACGAGTTGCCATCGTAGCTATTCTTGAGACTCGCTGGTCTTCGAGAGCAGGCTTCTTTCCTATCTCATTGTGCTTTATCAGACTCGTGTGTATATGTATATATATACAGGAGTGATCATGTGATAGCAAAATACTGTGAGAGCATGAGAGCAATGATTCTGGACCACAAGATTCAACCAGGAGAGAGAATACCATGAGAGAGAAGACATAATCTAGTGGTCCAGAATCACTGCTCTCATACTCTCACAGTTTTTTGTTCTCACAGGATCACTCCCCTATCACTATGTATTTCTATTATGGGGTCCCTTTTCGCCAACTAGATATCGAAGTTCTCTTCACTATGTTCTGATCCATGCCAAGTCCTGTGGTAGATGTAGTAGGGAAGCTCATTTTCTTGCATCGTTGAGGGAAGGATTCTACTTTCCTGGATCCCCTGAGGAGTTGAAGTTGTTCCACCAAGGAAAGAGTCAGAAGCTTTATCTACATAGGGGACCCCTATCTTCCAATGTTGTGACCACCTTACTACCCCCAACATGAGTAAGATAGAGGGAGACTCAAATACAAGGAAGGTAATTGATCCTGTGAGAGGCATACAACCAAGTTTAGACAGAAATTCTCTCTAGAGTTATCTTTTAAACATTCAATTTCGAACCCGAGATTCCACTGCACGATCCCTCATAACATCTACGGACTTTTGCCAACCATAATAGAAAAAAGGAGGTCATCATCAAGATGAGGTGGGTAGACACCTTGGCATTCCCTCTACCCATAAGTATTATCATACCAAAGGTGACCTAATATTCAATTAAATAAGCGAGGGACTCCATCGCTACCATGAAGAGCTTGGGCATATGGGATCGCCTTGCTGAAGGCCACAAGTGCCGTTAAAAACCCCGTGAGGTAGTTGTTAATATAAACAAAGAAAGAAGTCGTTGTAATGCAATGTCAAATTCAGTCGACCCAATACTTTCTAGACACCATTGTTTTGAGTTATCTTTGAGGACTAATACTCCACATTTTCAAAAGCATAAGCAAAGTCTATTTTGAGGCGCACCTTTCTAACTCCCGTCTTCCCTTAACAATCAAACACAAGCTCATGTGCTAACCCAATATTGTCCCAAATGATCTCCCTTTCATTGATTATCAGGGGTTAAGTGTGCATTCACCTTACTAAGTTTTGTTAATAAGCAAATTTGCAAAGATTTTGTAAGTGACGTTGTTGCACAATATTAATCGAAGGTGTAATTCACTTCCTAACCATGTTTCCCTCATTTTCCAAGAATGCTATTAACATAGGCATCTCCTTTTTATGGTTAGTAGTCGGTATTTCTTAAGAAACCCGTCATTGAATCCATTCTGTCCCGGAGAGTTCAAGGATCCAATATTAGTCAATAGAAGGAAAAATTTTGTAGATCAATGGCCAAGCTTAAGCTAGTTGGTTATGATCCTCTATTTCCAAATGGATTGAAGGTCAACATCAAGTGCGAGAAAGTGTCACATATTGGAAGCTTCTAATTAAGTCAAATGCAAAATCTAACAAGTTTAATTCTAATATTGGGTTGGCAACCTCTAAGAAGGCCACAAACTTTATGAAGGTGATGACTTTAGGATTTATCTACTATATTATTGCATCTTATGCTAAATTCTTCAACAAATGCACATTATCCATATTAAGTTCACATTCTTGTAAATATTCTGTAAAACCATGTCATTAACTCTGTAAACACCTGAAAATAATTAAATAGAGAATATACAAAGAAGAAAAGATACCAAAGGTTGTAAATATGCAGATGTATACACACTAGTGCTAACTCTAGGGAGTAGGTCGGTATTGACAAGGTCAATAAATTAATAAGTATAGAAAGATAAGGTTATACAACAAAACTCACAAAACATCTATTTTTTTACATAAAATGAGACTCGGATACTATTTATACAACGCACAAACTTCACTGAACACCTATATAAATATCTTCTCGAACTTTTTTCCATTATATAGATAATAGCCATTAGTATTTATGAAAATGCTATTAAAAATAACCTAGATCAAATTAGAGGATAAAACTCAAATTATGAATCATTCTTGACAAATTCCATAGCTCATATCTATTTATAAAAATCTTTGAATTGATCAAACTCACTTTCGAACTTTAACGTGTGATTAATTTTATTTGATAAAAATGTCAGAAAATATCGAGGTTAATTATACGAGTTTTGGCTTTTGGTCTAAGTTAACTAGTTATATAAAAAAACTTAAAAATTTTTGTGGACGTCATAACACATTTTTTATTTAATTCTTTTTTATCCCTAAGAAAAATACACACACACAGATATATATATATATATATATATCAAAATCCATAGTGGTAGATGTCTATAAATCTCAAACCACCAAACCAAATTTAAGGCTGAAAATCTCATATACCAAATCATGCAAATTCAATTTTAAATTAAAGTAATAAAATTTTCTATGAAATAAAGGCAGCTTCATCGATTTGATTCAAAGATGTAATAAATATAACCAATAGAGTTTTATCAAATAAGAATCCAAAATGGCATGCTAGAAAAATCAATCATCACTTCTTATTAGATTGATTTAACTCTAGAGTATTTTCTTATAAAGGGTAATTCCTCAAAGAATAATGATAATTGACCAGTCATGTCTTATTCTAATCAATTCTCCTTAATAAAGCTCCCTGCAAAAGAGATCATTTTTTCTCAAAATGTAATAGCGGAAATATGTCATTTGCAAAGAAGATCAACGGATGCACCAGTTAGGAGATGCGAGTGTTGGGATGTTGAGCCGGTTAAGAGAGGGAGAGGACGACCCACAAAGTGTTGGAAAGAGACTATATGAAGGGATCTTAGTTTTTTGGATGTAAGCCCGGAATTGACCCAAGATAGATCTGAATGGAGGTGAAGAATCCATGTAGCCGACCCTACTTAATTGTGGGAAAAGGCTTTGTTGTTGTTGTTGTTGTTGAAGCATGCTTTTATCAAAAGATTCCTCACTTTATAATTCAATTCAACCAAGCTCTGACCTGTCATCAGATATATAATATGAAAAGAGCATGCAACAAGCTTCAAAATGACATATTATATGCTAAAAATAGAATTCAAATGAGTACGATAGTCAGTAAACAACTTACGTGGACTAAAATGCAATATAAATAAGCTAATTTATATCAAATCATTCTGTAATATGCCCAGGTAGGGGCATTTTTATAATACGTAGAGAACATGACCCGATCTGGCTCAAGAGGCATGCTAGGGTGGGACGCTAAGCTGCCATGTGGAATGCAGTAGCTGTTTCGGGTCCACCCAAGGTTGTAGGCTTCGGTGGAGATGATCTGTCAGTTGAAAGGAGATCTGATCTGAGGAGATCAAGAGTTGGAACTTAGGCATGAATCGTCGACACTGATCGTCCTTGTTCTTGATGGTGTGGTATCTAGAGCTCGCCTTTGGGTGATTTTACCTTTCTTTCGATCAACGACGATGCTGAGCGACTGATGGTCGCTCTGGTGGGGAGAACAGAGGTCAATGCGTTGGAAGCTGGCACTCTGCCATGTCGGGGAAGGCGATCATCTAGCTCTCGATGCACTCCAGAGCGCGACACTACCTGTAGTGTTAAAAAAAGGGGTTACGGATCTCCTACTACAAGGTGGTGGATCTGGAGTGAAGCTCCGACCATGATGTTGGCCGGAGATTGAAGGTTCTTGAGGGGTTGAGAAGAACTGGAAGAGGAGATGAGTGAGAGCTAAAGGTCAGAGCGAAGTTGAGTGATATGAACAGAGAAGGTTGTTTGGTGTTTGGGAAGACGATCGAATAAAGAAGAAGAAGGAGATGTGTAAGGGATTTACCTAGTTCTGCGAGGTGATCGGAGAGAGGATGTGGAGGTGCGAAGGGGGTCGCTTGGAGGAAAAGAGTCGAAGCTCCTGGGGTCTTCACTCGAGGATTCCATCGATAGAAAAATCCGACCTTAATAGCTCGATGGCCCTGCTGCAAACAAGAGTTGAAGCTCCTTGGATCTCGCATGGGGTCGGAGATAGTGACTTGAACACAACACCTGCACATGATGTTATCACCTGGTGGTGGCGACAAGCTCACTCCTAATCTTTATGAAAATGACAGATGCTTCTTACTGGAGGCGGAGGCAGGGTTTTATAGGAAGAGGAAGTAACAGGAAGAAGAAGAAGAGAGCGAGAGGTGATTCAAAGACTCAATGAAGATGGTGTTTGGTTACATATGGGGGTTACATGCAGACAATGATGAATGCTCGGAGAAGGTGATGTAACGGTTGAAGGATATTGGACTGAGGTGTTAGTGTTTTGGTGAATGGCGGCACCAGGCTGGAAATGATGATGAGGGAGGTACTTGGACGTTGATTAGAGAGGAGCAGGTGGTGGGTGTGTGGTTAGAGAGAAGATGGATTCTGTGGAGGATTGAACGGTGGATGAAGGTTGAAGATGAAGCGCATGTGTCGTTGGATCGTCCAAGATCCAACGGCTAGAAGGGCGCGTGTGCTAAGCACGTAGGGGAGCATGTGTGACTTGTGCGAGGAGAGTGGCTAAGCGGGAAGGCTGTGAGTTGTTGGATCGATCCTGATCCAACGACCAGGACTGGAGTTGGCTAGAGTACAAGAACCTTTGACCAGTCAAGGTCAAGGCTGACCAGGCATGATGCGACGAATGGGCGGTGACCACGTGGCAAGAACATTGATTACATGGAGAAATGAAAGAAAACATAAAAGTAAATATAAGGGAGTGTCAAATCAAAAAGTGATCAACATGAAAATTGTTGGTCTCAATGATATCTACAATTTTCATGGAGGACCAGTCATATGTAAAAAAACGTAATTTTTTATATGTATTAATTTGCCAATTAATCTCCATATTTTATGTTTTGTATTTTTTATTGTTAATTGTATTTGAATTAGTGAACTAATATACATACAATATATACACAATTAATCTAATTTTTTAGGGATTTAATAAGTTAAAAAATGAATAAGCAAGGTAAAATAAGTACAAAATATGCATGTTCAAACTCTTTTGTTTTCTCTGAATTTTGTGATTTTTATGGATTTTGATTCTTAATATTAATTTAAAAATATAAATGAGAAAGAATTAAGTCAAAATACTTAATTTTTTGTATAAAATAATAATATCAATCAAGGTTAAAAACATGGTTGTTTAATCACAGACCTTAACCCCAACTTCATGCACTGTTAGTGAATGTTAATTAATCAATTTTAATTAAAGAATTTGATTGTTGATCTTGCTAAAATGTTCATATAGAGTAGATGAATCATTGATTTATCAATTTAAAAATTGAATACGGAGAAACTATGGTTCGAAGACCGCATTTCCTACTGTTGTATTCTACACGTTACTCGAGGTTTTGAAATAATGGTGCGACGCTATGTGTCAGTCTTGTTGCTTTGATGTTCTTGGAAATTATGTGTTGGTGTGTATTGTCCCATTGGAATTTTGCATTTCGTGATATTTTAATCTTTAAGTGCGGAGTATTTTTAATATACAAAATATGCTATTCTACTATAATGCGTATACAGTATCTTCTGCGCACATATAGACATAGTTTATGTATGCATTGATAGTTTAGTCTTGTAGGTATATATTGAAAATTTACCTCATATTGTACTCATGGTTTGACCTTTATACAACATTACATGTAATTGATAATACATGCACATATCTTATGGCCCATGATACAGCACCGTGTGCATTAAGTATGATTTATATAGACCACAATACATTATATATCATGAGATTGGCAATACAAGATATGATCTTACATCTTGTGGTTAGTGATACGGGTTTCGTTTTACATATTTAAGAAGTGTGTATATATAGGGTACAAGCGGGTGGTTCACTCAAAACATACTTGGTTACCGGGTTACCGGGATGAGGTGAGTCGGAGTAACCTCTTATGAATAATATTTGTTTAGATGGTTATCAGAGTTGGAATAAGGAATGAGATATGATATCACATTTATTTATGATGGAATTCCAATCCAGTAATGGAGGAGGGAGGGGGGGGGAGAGTAAATCGAGTTACACGAGATAACCTGGTAACCAAACGAAACCTAAGGATGTATTTAATTAACTTGCTTATTTCCATTGGTGGCGCACCTTTTCTTTAAGGACATGCACATTTCTTAATTTAATGACTTCTATCTTGAATCATCTGTAGCTCTATTACAAGAGATTCAGTCATTTGTAGCTCTATTACAAGAGATTGGTATATCTATGCACAAATAATGTTACAGTAAATCATCTTATATTAATTTTATGCACCACAATAAAAAATCAACATTCTCTACGAAACGGATTGAATCACAGATTTAAACTACCGTATATATCTTCTATGTCCTCTAATTAGATGTTTTAAGGGAATATTTAGGATTTGTCTAACTTTGATTACATGCATGCAATGTATGCACATGGCATTTCCATCGAGCATATGGCTCAATAGATAATCAATAAATACGAGATCCCACACATCTATTTTCGATCCATTGTTGTCAACTTGTCATTTTTTATACAGAAATACATTTTAATATTCTAAAAGTATGGCATTTCGATTTGTTTGCATGTTTGCTAATAAGTAATATAAAGAATGTCGTAATAAGAAGATCTTGAATATGTATATAAAAAAAATTATTACGATTCTTTAATATGTTTTCAACTTTATGTTTATTCACTACGCTTATTTTGTTACATTATACAACTCCATGTTATAGTTTGATTTTTATTTCATATTTATATTTATTTTACAACTTCATTTTTATTTTGTACAACTATATGTTTACTTTTCACAACTATGCTTTTGTTTTTTACAATTCCATTTTTGCTAATTTTTTTGTAATTTTGTGTTTATTTTTTTACAATGTTTTGTTTATTTTTCCACCTCAATTTTTTTTACAGATCCATGATAGAAGGATGGATTTTGGAGTAATTTTATAACTACGTGTTAATTTTCACAATTTTGTGTTTATTTTTACAACTCAATGTTTTAGTATCTACACCTTCGTGTAGGAGGCAGAGTCCATGTTACTATTAATATTACAACTCTGTTATTTTTTTTGTAACTGTGTGTTTTTTTTATAACTCCATGTGTATTCTTTTTACAACTCAATGAAACAAAACCTCTATGTCAAGACCATAATCAAACAATGCAACCATACACAAACAGATATAAGTGCATGAAAAAATACAGGTGAAAACCGAACCATTCTCCATGCTACATTGATAACTAAGAAATAAAAAAATCAACTAGAGCTAAGATAAGGCATAATCAATCTAAGCCATCGTCTTCATTGACAAGTAAGAACTATTACCCCCAATGGTCTAGTAGTAGAAGCAGTGGTTCTCACTTAAAAAGACCAGGGTTCGATCCCCCTTCAATCACCCTTCTAGTACTAAAAAAAGTAAGAAATATAGATAATTACGATGCACAACATCATGAGGCCAACGCAGTGTGACTTTTGAGAACGTTATCGTAGCGAGTGTTGGGATTGCTATCGAGCATTGGGGAGAGCAATGCATTGGGGAGGACATGGTGAGCATATAAGGGGAGGCATGGGAGAGGATGTTCCTAAGTGAGAAGGGAGAGGAGTTGCTTCGATGGTAAGGAAGAGGAGGTTCAATGGAGATAAAGAGAACATTATAGGGGTTTTGATAGAAAGAGGATCCTTAGTAATCATATTTTTATTCTAATGACTAAAAAAGAAGTAAAAATAAATGATCCCACTTAATTACTTTCCTATTCTAATGTATTTCAAAATCACTAATTTGTGAAAATGATTTCATTCTCTACTATTAGATGGAATTACTAAGTAATATGATTTACTAATGAATTATGCTCTAAAACGCTTTTAGCTAAAGCATACATATGTGTATGGGAGACAAATAGGAAATAATATAATGTAAGTCCACAACCTCATGGTTCAACTCATCCAATATTGAGTCATCTCTACTTGACGAGCATCACCGAGTGGGGATAGTGGTATGTACTATGGAAAGCTTGGATGATTGTACGTGTGCATTTCCCCGCAATTTTTTTTTGAGGAGCGAGTAAGACTCACCATGTTAACTTAGTTGATGGAGTTATGGTTCCATTACGTTTACATGTCTCAAGAGTGAGAATACTACCATCCATACTAGTTGGGTTCTCAACATTGCATATGATATTCTGAATGGAATATAGCGACGTTTAATTCAAATAATATACACATTTCCATCGATGGGTGAGTCGGAATATGTAAGATAACTAACTTAATGATTGAAGTAGCAAAAATAAAAGTAGATTACTTGCAGAAAATAGATTAGGATCTATTAGAGGCATGGAACATAGATATAGACACACACTCAAGTTGCTAATATGGTACTTGATTACAGTCGGTATATTTGTTATAGTGCTAGTTTTAGGCTCTAATCGTTTGGAGAATAAGCAATGAAATAAGAGGACAATTCCCCATCCGACGCGGTTCCCAAGAGTACGACTATTCCCATCACATCCTATTATTTCACATTATTCCACCCTTATTTCTATCTTTATTCACCTTTACCTACCCTTATTCCACATTATTTTCCTTATTCATGTCATTCCATCCGAACAAAGAATATACCCATTATTCTTCTTATTCCCCATCATTATTCATGTTTATATCTGAACCAAATACCTCCTTAGAGTTCATGGTTTATATATATACGAGTTCGTGTATATGTGTGTATGTATTTGTGTGTCTGTATCTTTATATGTATGTATTTATGTACATACATGTGTGTATAAACACACCCATATACACATACCCACAAAAGGGATTTTAAAACAAGGAAGAAAAGCAAGGTGGACTCACATGAAACAACACAAAGTAGAATAAATAATTCTGTCTACACAATATACAAAATTTACTAAGTATTTATTTAAGTTGTTAATTATTTATATACTGTACATATGTACACATACCCAAAAAGGGATTTTAAAACAAGGAAGAAAAGCAAGGTGGACTCACATGAAACAACACAAAGTAGAATAAATAATTCTGTCTACACAATATACAAAATTTACTAAGTATTTATTTAAGTTGTTAATTATTTATATACTGTACATATGTACACATACCCAAAAAGGGATTTTAAAACAAGGAAGAAAAGCAAGGCGAACTCAACAGAAATAGAGCAATGCAGAAGAAAAAACGAAATCTGTATACATAATATACAAAATACACAAGTATTTATCTAAGTTGTTAATCATTTCTGTTTACATACATGCATATATACACATATATAGCAAAATATAAATAATTGTGTAGTTTATTTACAAGTATAAATGTATGTGAATATACACACATAATAAACTATACATAATGTATAATTTTATTTGTGAGTATACATGTATATGAATATGTTGAATATGTGAGTATAGACATGTACAAGTGAATACGTGTATCTTAGCAAGTGAATGCAATACAAATACTTCAATATATATATATATATTTATTTATTTAAACTTTCTTGTCTTTCTGATTTTTTTGTTGTGTTCTAATTATTTTTAGGTAGTTTAGATGGATTTGCCATGCATGTCCTATATGCTTAGCATCTGCCATGCCCATCTTAGTGAAGGTAGTTGTCAAACGTACATGGGATGATGGCATGATGCATGCAAAGTTGGAAAGCCACAACATATATGGCATGTTTGGTTGCCAGGGTACCTCGGAGTATCTTGGGATACCCCCAGCTCCATATGCATTCCTGTATTGGGATTACTTGTATGGATCATACATTTTCTTTGGTATACTATTTTTTAACCATATTTAAATAAAAAAGTTAACATAAAAATCATGTTATAATCATTAAAACACATAACCAATGTCACATCACATCATATTTATCATTCCAATCCTCTCCAATCCTCCCAACCATTCAAACAACTACTATTCACGGGAGGATACCCAACCCAATCCAACCCAGTTACCATGCCCATAAGGATTTAATGGGGCTACCCCCATTGGGAAGCCAATTTGTCTATTCCTACCCTTATTCTTTTATCATTTAAATATTTTTTGAAAATATCTAAGGGGATTTAGATCACTATATAACACTATGTTCTCATTTAAAATTCAAATCATTTCGAGATTCATATCCCATCCATCATTTGCCAAATTTTAGCGGTATCAGAATTACTGAAATTGACATCTTCCAGATGAATGAGTTAAAAATATTTATTTTTCACAAAATTTGAATGATATTATATTGTCTACTATAAAGGGAAAAGAATTCATTGCTTTATGAGAGGCCTTAGGGTTCTCTTATATATAGGAGAGAAACCTATGGGGAAAATTACAAAAAGAAGAAGAAAGAAATAGAAAATGAGACAACGTTAATAAAAATAACCAATATCTTAACACTCCCCCTCAAGCTGGAGTGTAGATATCGATCAGACTCAGCTTGAAACAACATCTCAGATAAGATCCTCTGGATAGCGCCTTTGTAAGTACATCTACAGTTTGGTTTCCAGAGCTGACATGCGTAGTGGCGTTAAGACCCTTCTGTATCATGTCACGAGTGTAGTGACAGTCCACCTCTATGTGCTTCTTCCTCTCATGAAAGGCTGGGTCGTTGGCAATGAAAAGAGCAACCTGATTATCACATTGGAGGTGCATGGGAAGAGACACCTCTATAGTCATATCAATAAGTACATATCTAACCAACATCATCTCTGCGCTAGCCTGCGCCATGGCCCTGTATTCCGACTCAGCACTTGATCTGGCAACCACAGTTTGCTTCTTACTCTTCCATGAGATAAGAGAATTCCCTATAAACACAGCAAAGCCTGATGTAGACTTTCTATCCTTTGGACACCCAGCATAATCTGCATCTGCACATGCTATAACTGAGAGAGATGTGCCTCTACTGAAAAGAAGTCTCGTACCAGGTGAAGTCTTCATGTATCTCAGAATCATATAGATTGCATCCATATGCTCCTGTCTAGGCTGCTCCGTAAACTGACTCACTTTTCTCACAGCAAAGGATATGTCGGGCCTGGTAATGGTCACATATACTAGCTTGCCAACAAGCTCTTTGTACCTCCTCTTGTCGACCTCCTCAGTATCATCATCATAGAGCTTAAAGCTCGGGTTAATAGGAGTAATTGTAGGTCTGCAATCTGCCATGCCTGTCTATGAAAGAAGATCTGTAACGTACTTCCTCTGGATCATCACAAGACCCCACTGGTTCCTAGCAAACTCCAATCCAAGGAAGTAACGTAAGTGTCCAAGGTCCTTGGTCACAAACTGCTAACCTAGAAAGTCTTTGGCACCCTGAATGCCCTGCTCGTCATCCCCTGTAACAATAATATCATTAACGTAAACAAGAATGACAATAGTACCTCTCTGGGTCCTCTGCACAAACAAGGAGTGATCAACAATCGATCTCACAAACCCTTGCTGCTCTATCAAGTTCGGGAGCTTTTGGAACCATGCTATTGGACTTTGCTTAAGGCCATAGATAGCCTTGTGTAGCCTGCAAACCTTCCGACACTCCTCATCGACGGCAAACTCAGGTGGCTGCTTCATGTAGACCTCCTCCTGTAGATCACCATAGAGGAAGGCATTCTTCACATCAAGCTGATACAGGGGCCAATCACATATCAAAGCAACAGAAAGTAGAACACATGGAGTAGAATGTCTGGCAACTGGAGAGAAAGTATCCAGGTAGTCCACCCCATATGTTTGGGTGAACCTACGTGCTACAAGTCTCGCCTTATAGCGATCCACGCCGCCATCTGCACGGTGTTTCACAGTGAACACCCATTTGCATCCCACAATAGATGCATCGAAAACAAGACTCCACATGCCATGTGACTGTAATGCAGCCATCTCCTCCTCCATGGCTAACCTCCACTGATTGCCCTTTAAAGCCTCCTATTATGTCTGTAGTATCTCCACGGCAGATAGTGCCAAGGTAAACCTCCTGAAATCCTCTGACAGTCTGCTCGAGGAAACCTGGACTGCAAGAGGATAAGTAGCACGCTCTCGTTTTTACTTTCGCAAAGCAATCGGTACACCAAGATCATCTGCCAAGTCCGTGACATGTGAGTTCCCCTCTTGAGAGGGCACCTGCTCATCCTGTATGGAATCATGTTGCATAGACAACTCAGTAGTGCCATTAGTAGAAACAATGTGCTTAGTACATACCTGAGGCGTGCTGGATGATGGACAAGACCTGTGAGCATGGGGAACCGAGAGAGGCCTACGAGAAAAAACACGTGGCAAAAACTGAGTCAGAGTAGAAGGTGGAGCCACAAGAGTAGGTGGTGGCGGTGGTGGTTGAGGAGGTAGTGGTAGAGCAGGAGTAGAGGGAGGCAGAGGAACGACAATAGGAGGTGGAGGCATGTAGATCTCATCGTCAGAGTCAGATTGGGCTAGTCTGTCACCTATAGGAGAAAAATACATGACATACTCAAAGAAAGTAAAGTCAGCACTGATAAAGTACTTTCACTTTAATGGATCAAAGCAACGATACCCCTTCTGGGTACGAGAGTAGCCAACAAACACACACTTGACAGCTCTAGGAGAGAGCTTGTCCTGACCTGGAGAGACATCATGAACAAAAGCAACAGATCTAAACACACGAGGTGTAAGGGAGAAAAGATCCTTCTCGGGAAATGCAATCGAGAAAGGAATCTTCTCTCCCAACACAGATGAGGGCATGCGGTTCACCAAATAGCATGCAGTAAGGACAACATCACCCCAGTAAGAGTGAGGAGCATGCCTCTGTATCAACAAGGTTCTCGTCACATCAAATAAGTGACAATGTTTGCGCTCGACAACACCGTTATGCTGAGAAGTATAGGCACATGAGGTAGGGTGAATAACGGCAATAGATCTAAAAGCTATAAGGTGCAGAATTCTAAGGCATTATCAGTACGAAGATATTTGGTATTAGCAGAAAAAATATTCCCTACTTCATTAATAAAATATTTGATCATGGATCCAGCCTTAGACCCGTTCTTCAAAATAAGACCCAGAAAATCTAGAAAAATCATCAACAACAACAAGATAAAAACGATGTCCATGGTGATCAGGAACACGACTCAGACCCCAGATATCTAAATGAAGGAGCTCAAACAACTGGGAACTGCTCCGACTCTGACGGGATGTAAGGGATGAACAATGATGCTTCCCAAGCTGACATGCCTCACACTGAAAGGAGGATCTCATGGAAATCTGAGGGAGAACATGGCATAGCTTCTGTAGAGGAAGGTGGCCAAAATGAAGGCTCCACATATATGGAGAGACTGGTCCAATAGGTATAGTGGAAAACGCCAACATGAAAAGGTTGGACCAGTCTGTAGAGTTCCTGCTGCTCACGGCCACTTCCAATCACCCCGCCCGTGAGTATGTCCTGAAATCAAGAGAAGATGGATCAAAGATGGTACGACAATGCAGATCCTTAGTAATCTGACTAATGGAAAGTAAATTCATCTAAAAGTCAGTAGCATATAGAACATTCTGAAGACGCATAGATGGCATCAGATGCACCTCCCCCTGTCTTGTAATTGGTAAGTGGCCGCCATTAGCAATGACAACCCATCTACCATGTGGTATGGTCATGTAGGATTTCAGTTATGCTCTGTCTCCACAAAGATGATGAGAAGCATCGGAGTCCATAATCCACTCTGTCATATTTGCACCATGATTACTAGTGAATGCATAAGTGATACCTGAGGAGCTCGAAGAGGCTCTGTATGTGATTGATGTATCTGTAGTGGGGTTTCCAGCAGCAGGGGTCATAATCTCTCGAATGCGAGAGACGATATCATCCAGGCGAGGATCTTCCTAGGAAGCAAGAGTATCTGAAGGGTCAATCTGTTCAGCTACACGGCCAAAAATGGGATATGCATGCTTCTGATAGCATGTATCCTCTACATGCCCCGATTGATGACAAAAGGTACAATGACCACTCGGACGTCTACCGCCTCTACCACGAGGAGTGCGCCCTCTAGACTGAATCGTCACTCCTCGACCACGAGAAGTGTCCATATCTGACGAGGGCTGAGGAGTGGCCATATGAGGCATGATAATCCGGTTGAGTCGACTATAGGACTCCTCCTCCATGGGAGGTATGGTAGCTCCAGTGAGAAGCTGAGTACGTGCTGCATCATACTCTTTATCAAGGCTGGCCATGAAAACTCCAGTCATTGTGGAGTTTCTATATGTCTTCTGCAGCTCAAGAGATGTCGTAATAGGCATATATCTATGTAGCTTCTCAAACATGCCATGGAATGAACTGTAGTACACGTGCAGAGGACGACCATTCTGCTTGGCCTTGTAGATGTCAAATTGTAATGGGAGAATCTTGGCCTCATTCTTCTCTTGAGAATAGGTGGAAGCCAAAGTGTCCCACATCGCCTTGGCGGTGGGTTGGTTCAAAATATCATTGGCTATCTCTGTGGTGAGTGTCCCACATAGCCAAACATGTGCATATGCGTCATCTTACTTCCAAGAAGCATTTTCCCTAATTTTATCCATTGGCTCTGGATCTGTCACGATGTGCTCCTTATTGTTGCACTGCATTAGGGCGAGAAACTGCATGGACCACAACTCATAGTTGGTCCCATCCATCTCAGCGATGGGAGTCGGGTCCTTGAAGGCTCCAGACAAGAAAATATCACCATCGTTCTCTGACATGATGGTAGAATGATCAAATAACGGAGCTTAACTGGGGAGTAGACCGATATAGACGAGTATACACGATCATATTGAGGATTGGTTGTACGTGTAGACTCATACAACCAACCTCATCAATCGTTGTTGCTTGCTAGGACCGAAAAACATAATTTATAGATCAGAAATCACGTTTTTCGATCAAAATTAAACCGGTTCAGACCGTACAATGACTTGCAGAGGGGCAAGAAAGATCGTGGGAAGGCCGATGATGGCTTGCGATGCCTAGATGACCGTTGGGGAGGCCTAGCCGGCCCAAGCAGGGGCCTAGCACGACATGAGTCGCAACCTGGAGGCATAGGGCTGCGGACTAGAGGATGGGGCGACATGTAGGGTTAGGGTTTTGTGGGGTACGAGAACTCCGATCTAGGACCGTCGCTTTGATACCATGTGAAGGGAAAAGAATTCATTACTTTATGAGAGACCCTAAATTCTCTTATATAGGAGAGAAACTTATGTGGCAAATTACAAAAAGAAGAAAAAATAAATAGAAAATAAGACAACGATAATAAAAATAACTAATATCTTAACATCTACAGTAAACTAAATCCCTCAAAACTCTAGAAAAAAATCAAAATTTTAAAAAGTATGATGTGATAGCTCAAACAAACCAATCAAAACAAAAAAAAAAGAGAGAAAAAGTAAAAACAATAGAGTTTCAACTTCCAAGTAGGTGAAATGGATCTCAAACAAATGGGTCAAAGTCAAAGGAGCAATAAACCCACCAACAAAGGCCTGCCAACTATATAATAATATATTGCTCTCCGCGAAGTCCAGAAAAGAAAACTGGCGGACAAAATCCTCCCAATACCCCAACAGGTATTCTGACTCACTCTCACGGCCTCTCTCAAACTATCAGGGCTCTGCTCCCTCAAAAGGGACCCACCTTTCCTCTCCTCCCCTCCCCTCGTCCTCACCCCCAATCGCCAATGCACGAGCACCTCCCCGCCGGCTCATGGCTCCACAACCCCTCCCCCTCCTCCTCGTCGTCGCAACCCCCGCCGCCTCCCCCTGCACCCGCTGATCAGGTACCGTCTTCTAATCCAACGACAATGCTTGCTTTCCTGGAGTGATGCTACGGTGAATGTGGACATGCATTTATTGGTGCTGTGGGCCTAGTTATTGATAAGAGCTGTTGCTCGTGGGTTGCGGTTTTTGCAGTTTATGTGCTTTGTGGAGTCGTGCGTGTTTGATTCTGTGTTGGTTATCCGCTGCATGCGGCTTCTTACTTGCCAACTGGTGTTTCTTTTTGTTGCTCTCGAGTTCTTCTGCATTTATTTGTGGTCAAATTGAAAGCAACGGAACTAAAATGACAGGAACTTTATCTTATCTACAACTTCCTCTTGTAAAATCCGCCTTAAGTGCTCGTTAAAAAAAGTAATACCGATGGTAAAAGGAACACGAAAAGATAAAAAAAGTATCATTTTTGTTACTTCATTAACATTTCTTCAGTGGGAATACTGGAAAAAAATAAGGTGGGGCATTTTCTTTTATGTGGGAAGTAACCACGATTCCGTGGATATGGATAGCCTAATGGATATATTTTTCCTTTCCGTCATTTTTATTCCAGTTTTTTTTATAGAAAGAACAGCCTCCATATGGATAAGGCACATGCGATACCTTCTGCAATTAGATAGACACCCGTTCTCTCTCTTTTAAAGCATGTCACTGTGCACAATCATGTAAAAAAGACACCGTATATGATTTGCTCAAACTTAGGAACTGGTGGCTTTTGCTGTCTTTATTTAATTACTTTATTAGCACAATCTGATGTTTATAACAGCTAGAGATATATGAAAATTGCCTCAGCTATCGAGGCGTTACACGGAACAATTAATGAAGAAGAAATACGTTTAAGCTGAGGAAAAGTATTGGCTTGTGGTCATACCATTCCTCATTTGAAGATTATATTCTTTCTTGGAAGATAAATTGCCTGTTCTAGACATCTCGACCAGTCCTGAATGATTCCACAGTAAGTTGATGATGTAGAAAACAAGACAGAATATACATAAATGTTTTCCGATCAAATTTGGAGACTGACTATCTTCTACCATTGCAGACAATCGTTTATTCTTATGTATTAGTTGAATTTATTTGACTCCACTTCGTTTTACCAAGCAGGATTTCCATTTTTCTATTCTCAGTATCGTGTCCTCACAGTTCAGTATTCGGTACCCTTGGCCCCAGAGGGGAATACTGATCGACTGTCGGGATGAGAGTCGGAGGGCTCGGTGAGAGAGATGAGGACGAGGGATATCGTTGGTGAGGTTTGCGCTGATGGAAGAAGTTGAGAGGTTGTGGAAGTTCACGTGGGAGGGGGGCGTGAATTTCCCGAATCCAACCTCACCACTGTTTCAAGTGCGGCCTTGTAGGTCATTTGGTGAGATCTTGTCCAACACGAAGAACGATTTGTTACCGTTGTAGGATGGAGGGTTATCTTTGAAAGGACTGCCCCCCAGGGTCTTTCAAGATGGCGGTCGACGACAATGTGGGAGGAAAGAAGAAAGGTAATGTACTGAATCTTCGAGACCCCATGGATCAAGTCCTGATTGCGGAGGACTCGACGATCGATTGGTAGGCAGTGGTTGTCGTTCTGGATGTAGGGCACATGGTTGGATGCGTGGAGGATGCAGTTTGGCTCTATGACAATGCTCGTGTGTTCATGGTATTGAGGTGGAGGAATTGATCGGCTTCTTGGCCAATGGTGGTGGCCTATTTCCATCATCGGTGCGTTGGCATTGACCTTGCTTGTGGGATGGGGCATTGAAGTTCTCTTTGCGGTGGTTGGTGAAGGTGAATGGCCTTACAATGAGATGTCGAGATCTCTGAACTGATATGGTCGCACTGAAGGTGGGAGAAGTCAAGCAAGTGCTTCGAACATGGTTGCAATTGGGCAAGGGGTGGGAGGTCATCTTGTTCATGCGTGGTACCTAAAGGTCGGTGGCGGTAGAGATGAACTTTCGAGTGGGAAGGACGGAATTCGTGCTGCTGTTAACAAATGTAGAGGATGCCTCGAAAGCATTGGTGGTAGAGGTGGTGATGTAGGATATTCCACGAAGTCTTTTGGTGGGTCGAAGAAGGAGAGGCGATGTGTCGGCTAGAGGGGGCCCGAAGGTCAATAGTTCCTGTGGCGACGATGGCGATCGTCGCTACGATGCTGCCTCGAACGACAATGCATGAGACTCGGCCACTCTCAGAGGTGTCGCCTTGTATCTGTCATGTGAAATCTTGGGGACAGGGTCATTGCCTTCTTAATTTGGGGGCCGACCATTCTGATGGAAGGGGGTGATATTTCGAGGGCTTTAGCGGTTGATGATCTCGGATGTTTTGGGTCGAATGCGAACTCGGTTGGGAGTGGCTCGGTTGAAGTGACTCGACCTAGCAGGTCATATATAGTTGTGGATTTGCTTATCTCAACTGTAGCATCGGGTTGTGTATCTTCGGACCCCCTTTTTTCTTTGTTCTCAGATCCTCGAATCAACATAGGGGGGAGTAAGGGCCCGCATGCTGCTGTTCATGCTTCGTACCCTATTCTGGAATGCACAAGCTTGGATGTGTTGCTGCTCCGAGCGATTGAAGGAGGTTTTCACGATTTCGAATAGCTTACCGAGGGTTAGGTTGCTGCAATCCTTCCACGGTGAGAGTTGGACTGGTGGGAAGGATAAATCAGAAAACATTATTTTGCTTCCGAGTGAGGAGAATGACTGCGCGACTGATGGGCTCCTGTGGTCAAGATGCCCAGGGCTTGGGGAAGGCCCGAAGAGAGAAGAGGTTGGCTCTTCAGGAAGGCAATCGAAGAATAAAGGTTGATCAACTTCTTTCTTTCTCTCACAAAAGAAGGAAGCTTGATGCACAGATGGGTTTGGAGCGAAAGTTGGAGGACAAGTCAATGGGGACCTTGGGCCCTAGTTCGAGCGAGGTTGGCACCTCGACCTCAGTACCCGTGCTAGACCAAGAATTGGTGAGGGAAGGACGAGCTAGTATCGTGAGTTCTACGGTTGACATTCCCCACCATTAACCCTCCAAGCGGAATGTCTTGGGGTTGTTATAATCGCCATTAACCCACTGAGTGAATCCCAATGAAGATAGTCTCCTGGAATATGAGGGGTTTGGAGTTGAGGGAGAAGAGAAGGACGATTGGATGGCTTTTGAGTTCTTGGCGTATTGATGTGGTGTCCTTGCATGAGTTTAAGATTGTGATGAATCTTGTATTCATTATGCTAACATCCACATCTTAAAAACCCTGGCTTAATCAATCCAATAAAAATCTTCATTAATTATGTATTTTTACCCTGTAAAATAGTGTGTATAATTAACCTTATTTAATTGTATTTATTTTTCTTTATTTTCTTGATTTATTTTCTCATCAAAAACACCTAAAAATTAGGTAGATTAATTTTCTATAATTCACTGACCTTTAAAAATAATAAAAATACAAAAACAACTCAAAGACTAAAAGTCGGTGTTTTTAGCCCTTTAAACCCCCCCCAAAATACTTTTTGTACAAATGACCTCTTTTGGCTTTTTGACCAAATGAAACTTGTAGATCTCGTCGAGACGAGCAACTTTCATGTTTGACTTTTTCCTAATTTTTGCCTCTAACTATTTCTTTTGTATTTTTCTTTGTTTTTATTTTTCTGAATTTTTCTGATTAGGCCACGTGGCGCCCTCTGGGCCGCCCACGTGGCCCGCCTCCCTTCCGCCACCCGACGCTCGCCTGGACCGTCAGATACCCTCCATCGCCGCCATCCGTCTGGAGCCAACTCCCAGTCGTCAGATCAGGCTTCTAGATTTGATCTCAGCCACACTTCATCGCCTCAACCTCAACCGCTCGATCCCCTCCTCATCCTACGCCTATTCTAGTGCCACGTCGCCCGCACCTCAACCGCTCGATCCCATCATATCCTACGGTCTACCAGGCTCCACGTCATCCCTTCATCGTAGACCGTTGGATCTTCTTTATGCCTCCATCATAACCCCCCCGCCTCAACCCCAGCCGTCCGATCAGATCCCTGGATCTGATCACAGCTGACTGCCTACGCTATCATCCTAACCGTTGGATCTTTAGATCCAACGGCCACTGGCCATCGTCCTCCTCTAGCTCGCCGTTACACCTCGCAATTGCCGCACCCCCTTTCCATTTTCCCTCTCATCACCGACCTTCCCTCCTCGTCGTAACGCCTCCATCATAGCCCTCGTTCTTCCGCCATCCTCGCGTAACCCCCATCAACCCTCTCTATTACTCCCCTTCTCCTTCATTCCTCTTGCAAAAATGCCTTCATCCTCACTGTAACTCCCGCTGTTCCCACCTATAAAACTACCTTCCATCCGCTCCGAGCACTCGGTCCACCATTTTAGGCATTAGCCCAGACTTCCCTCGCCCCTCCGGTGACAGCGGAGGGCCGATCTTCATGGCGATGGTGGTTCTTGCCCGGTGTCGACCCACGGCCGCCTTGGCCGTGCTGCGGTTAGCTCCGCCACCGTGAGCACCGAGGCTGATCGCCCTCGTCATGCGACCCCCTGAGGTCCAATACGGTTCTCAGCCCAGATTATCGCCTCCACCAACACCTTGCTCCGGCAAGGTGATTTTTATCCTTTATTTTCTCGAATTTTTCCCGACCTCGTACTCGTCGCCACCCTCACTTGACCGCCTTCTGACCTTCACCACTCATCGTTCATCCTCGTCAACCACCCCTCACTCTCCAGACCCTTCCCCGCTCCGACTCACCTCTTCCCCTTGCTCCGCTTGAGAAGAAGGCACTGGCCACCACCTCCCGTCGCCCCCACGGCCCTCACTCACCTCACGTCACTCACATTTCACCGCACGCTTCGGATATCTAACAACTGCAGGTAATCTAGCCTCAATGGTCGGAGTCGGCGTCGGCGCTCCTTCGAGCTCCTCTACTCTGGCGAGGCTCCAACGAACTCCACCTCTGACCATCTTCGGAACCTCGCTGCGCTCAAAGAACTCCGCCAACACTCTAGCGAGCTCCCTGGACCTCCGTCTTGCACGGAGGGGTGCGACGGAGCAACCAACAGTTCGTCGGAGCCTCGCCTTCTCCGGTGACACACGACGGAGGAGAAGATACATGTACCGTCCGATCGTTTCGATCGGACGGTGGTGATGACGACACGTGCGCCCGAACCTCTTTTCCAGACCTTTAAGCTCAGGTCCACCGAGCCACAATTCGAGCCATAACTTTGCGCCACGTGCCCCGGAACCAGAGCTGCCTCCCGAGCCTAGGTCCCTAACGTGCACAACACGTGAGGCCCTGGATAAATTACTCGAAAGACCTGGAATGTTTCGATATTTGCAGAATGGTCCCCAGGCACGTGCCTCTCGTGCGTGCCTGGGTAAATTGCAAGGATGCCCTCAAGTTTCCTGAAATTGCAAAAATACCCTCGCGTATGGAAAAATTATAATGAGGCCCATGCGGTTTTGGTATTTGCATTTAGGTCCTTTAGGGACTTAAATGTAATATTTATCATTTATTTTCTTGCATTTTTATTTCAATTATGCCCCTGCATTGACTTTAGCACATCTTGAGCATCATAGGTCCAAATTGCATGATTTTAGTGTCGTTTTGGTCATTGTTTCTTCCTCTACATCATAACATGTCTAATTTTCTCATCTGCTACTGTTTTAAATGAAGTGAATTTTTGTGATAGATGATGACCATGCTCTCTTTGTTCTTGCTCTGATTTTATGACTGTTTTAATGATGTGATCAAAATGACCCTGATTTCCATTTCTATTATGTTGCTCATTCTTTTTAGGGTATATTTGTAATCTTTGATTCTGCATATGAGTTCAATTGCATTAATTTCATGCATCATTCTACAATTGCATAAAAATTGACTAAAAACTACATGCATCATTTTATTGCACTATAAAATGCATAATTCATCATGTATTTCATAATGACCTGAAATTGAGAAATAGTTCACACATGTGCTTCATTGATCAAAATTCGATAAATAGAGTAAGTAGGTGTGTCCTTGCGTTCGACCTTGGTAGACTTGCCAAGTATAAATACTCCACAACATTCAAACGATTGTGGTTTTTGCTGAACCGACTTTGCCTCCTATACTACAACAATTCACGATTATTAAAGAGGCTAAATTTGACGTTCATCAGATTGCTAGTTGGGATCATTTGCTTTGGCGTTCGATGGGGTGGTCACAGTTTGTCGGAGTTTAGAGCAATCCCAATTGAGGGAAGTGCAGAGGTGCAATGCTAGCTTCGGATGGAAATCTGCTGTTGGCCGTAGACGAAGATCGGGTCTCAAATTGATCTTTGTGGTGTTAGATCACAAACATAGTCGGTAATATCGTGATATATCAGCGATATATCGTCGATATATCGGTATCGACTAGATGCATGTACCAGTATTCATATAGATATCCTTTTTCCATGATATCGACCGATATCTCGCGAGATATCGGCAATATATCACCATATCGAACCATATCACTCGAAATTGAATGGTTTCAGTACAAAATTTCTCGAATATTGATTGATATCGTTGATATTTCATCGATATCTATGATATTTTGCTGTTATCTATATATATCAATGATATTACCTTTTTAAGCTTGATTCACTACTTATTTTGCTACTCCTAGTATTAAAATATATCATGAATTATATATTTTGTTTCGGGTATGGTGCTACATCGAGACCCTTGTCTTGTAGGGTTATGGTGCTACGGGGGTGCATACGACGGTTCTTCAATTGGTGGATCGCATCCTCTTTGGCAATAGAGATGAAAACATATCTAATGCTGATCAAGTTAGAATCACATATCTAAGATGATCTTAATTTGTGAAAAATCGCTTTTTACGCCATTTTTGACTAGACGGGCTGATACAAAATCGATATCGATATTTCCTACCTGGCCCTCCACGAAACTCTTGGTTGTAAACCTCTCATGACTTTATAATCTCTTTACAATATTACATTAATTTATATTTTTTCATTTATTTTTGTGAATAGATAAATCTTTACACCAATGAAACATTGTCTCATTAATCATTATGTACATTTTTTTCAATCAAATGACTCATCTCAATGCCGTTCACTGTCTTCCATGAACAAAATAGGTGTTCTAAATACGCTTAACTTAGCTACTTTGATTCCAATTTTAATGTTTATTAATCGGCAATCAACAATAACAATGATATGTTCGATATGACCATATGTAAGATATAAGGGTCATAGATGATATATATGTGTCATCTAAGTGCATATTTATAAGTTATTTAATTTTATAAGAACTTTGATTAATCCATTTTCAATATCTATAAGTCAACAATCAACATTAATAGTGATTTCTTCGATATGACCGATGATCTTAATTTCTGAAAAACAGTAAAAAATGGCTTTTTTGAGCCATTTATGACATTTCCACCGATATCATCGATATTACGGCAATATATTCTTTTTCGAGCAGACTGATATGATATCAATATCGATATTTCCTGCCTTGATCACAAGTCTAGAATAGGCAAAATGCTGCTTACTTCAGTGTACGGTGTTTCTGGGGGATACACGACCCCGTTTTGTGGGAGGAGTTGAGGTCGGTCAAAAGGGACATTCCCAACGTCCCTTGATTGTTAGTGGTGATTTCAATGTGACGATTCTTGCTTTAGATCGTCCATGCGATCGCAGGGGATAAGATCTTAGCTCAAATGACTTCATGGAGTTTATTGGAGATATGGTTTTGGAGGTGCTAGATGCAATGTATGTGATATACACCTGGCACAATACCTCCTCGAGATTTTGCCTGGATCGCTTCCTGACATCGGTAGAGCTAATGGAGATTCTCCTGTTATCTACGGTGCGAGCTCTTCCTAGGTCGAGATCAGATCACACACCTCTCTACTGGGATTCCGGTGAGGGGACGATTCCAAGGTTGATGTTTGTTGGGAAAAGAGAAGTTATTTATTCCATCAACCCTAGGCTCTCTTATATAGGAGAGTAGCCTATGGGTAAATTACATATAGCATACGACAGAAAAGAAAATAGCAGAAAGGTACAGAAGTAACTAATATATGTTTACACTCCCCCTCAAGATGGAGCATAGATATCTATCATGCTCAGCTTGGACGCACACTTCTGAAATGGGCCTCGTAGTAATG
Organism: Ottelia alismoides; assembly: GCA_037367405.1. Classification (NCBI taxonomy): domain Eukaryota; kingdom Viridiplantae; phylum Streptophyta; class Magnoliopsida; order Alismatales; family Hydrocharitaceae; genus Ottelia; species Ottelia alismoides. Next base: position 392,584 of record JAZKJV010007289.1, read on the forward strand.
CCTTGGTGAATATATCTGCAGTTTGATTCTCTGAACTGACATGAGATGTAGCAATAAATCCCTTCTGAATCATGTCACGTATGAAGTGACAGTCGACTTCAATGTGCTTGGTTCGCTCATGGAACGCTGGATTGTTTGCAATGAACAGGGCCGCCTGATTATCACATTCCAAGTTCATAGGGAGTGGAACCTCTATACATAAATATGTAAGCACAGCCTTCACCCACATCATTTCCGTGCTAACCTGAGCCATAGCCCTATATTCAGATTCGGCACTCGACCTGGCTACCACGGTTTATTTCTTGCTCCTCGATGAGACTAGGGTATCTCCAACATAAACCGCAAACCCAGAGGTGGACTTCCGGTCCTTGGGACACCCAGCATAATCTGCATCTGCCATGCTGAGATAGAGATCACCTTGCCTTTCTTGAATAGCAAACCCGCGCCTGGAGATGATTTGAGGTACCTGAGTATCATATGTACGGCATCCATGTGGACCTGACGTGGTTGCTCCATGAACTGGCTCACACGACTCACAGCAAAGGATATATCGGGCCTAGTAATAGTGACATACAACAATTTGCCCACCAGTTCTCTGTATCTTCTCCTGTCCATCTCCTCTGTATCATCATCATATAGCTTCATACCTGGGTCCATTGGTGTTGTAGCAGGCTGGCAACCGAGCATTCTTGTTTCACTCAACAGGTCCGTGACATACTTCCTCTGCGACATTACTAACCCATACAGATTTCTGGCAAACTCCAGCCCCAGAAAGTATTTAAGGACTCCAAGGTCCTTGGTAACAAATTCGCTACCCAGCATTTCCTTCGCCTTCTTAATTCCTTGTGCATCAATCTGTAATCAAGATGTCATCTACATATACCATGATTGCAATAATACCTCTTGAAGTCTTTTGTATAAACAAGGAATGATCAACATTAGAGCGTTTGTATCCCTGTTTCTCAAAGAGATCTGAGAGCTTTTGAAACCATGCTCTGGGGGCTCTGCTTAAGGCCATAGATAGCCTTATGAAATATGCACACCTTGGAACACCCCCCCTCAACAGCAAAACCAGGTGGCTGGTGCATGTAGACTTCCTCCTGTAAATCACCATATAAGAATGCATTCTTCACATCCAACTGATACAACGACCATTCACGAGTAACCGCAACTGACAGCAAGATCCGTAAAGTAGAATGACGGGCTACTGGCGAGAATGTATCAAGGTAGTCCACCCCATATGTCTGTGTAAAGCCACGAGCAACAAGACGAACCTTGTATCTGTCAATACTACCATCTGCATTTTGCTTGACTGTAAATACCCACTTGCACCTTACTGGGGACACATCTGCAGGTATAGGGACTCGGCTCCAAGTTCCTCTAGATTGAAGTGCTTCCATTTCTTCCTCCATTGCCAGACGCCATCTGCTATCCTTCAGAGCTTCCTGATGACTACGTGGAATATCCACAACTGACAAAGCGACCACAAAGTTCCTGAAGTCCCCGGATAGTCGTTCAAATGACACAGAAGCTGCTAAAGGATATGAGGCGCAGCTTCGCTTCGATTTTCGTATAGCAATAGGAACATCTATATCAGCTGTGTCCTCATCTGTCCTCTGCAACACATCCTGCTCCATAATATTATCAGATCCATCAAGAATAATCTCCATCAGAACATACCTTAGGCGAGCTAGGTGATGAGTCATGACCATGAGCTGTAGTAGACCTGCGGGTATAATGAAATGGTAGTGGTGAAACAAGTATGGTAATAGAAGGTGCAGATGATGGTAAAGGAGCTGGTGGTGGTGATGGTGGTACTGATGGTGGTGGTGGTGTGACATAATGACATCGGTATTTGCTGGAGGTAACAAGTGATCACCTGAGGATGAAAAATACATTACGGATTCAAAAAATGTAACATCTGCACTCACAAGATACCGTCTGCGTAATGGATCATAGCACTTGTACCCCTTCTGAGTTCTGGAGTACCCAACAAACACACACTTGACAGCCCTAGGAGAGAGCTTGTCAGTACCGAGAGACAACTGGTGGACAAAGGCAACTGATCCAAACACACGAGGAGTAAGGGAGAACAGATCTTTACCAGGAAAGATAAGGGAGAAAGGGATCTGTTCACCCAGAACAGAGGACGACATACGATTAATTAGGTAGCATGCTGTGAGTACCGCGTCACCCCAGTAAGAATAAGGAGCATGACTCTGTATAAGAAGTGACCTGGTGACATCTAGCAGATGGCGATGTTTCCTTTCAGCGATTCCATTTTGTTGGGAGGTATAGGCACAGGATGTCTGGTGGATAATCCCTTGGGATGAGTAGTTTTTGGCTAGGACATGGGTACACAATTCCAGGGCATTATCGCTTCTTACAATTTTAACAGATATGGAGAAAACATTACGAATCTCATTAAGAAAATGAATAATAATATTTCCTGCTTCAGATTTATTTTTCATCAAAAATACCCATGACACACGAGAGAAGTCATCCACAATAACTATATAAAATCTGTGTCCCTGATGATCAGGAACCCGACTTGGACCCCAGATATCAATATGAAATAACTCAAACTTGGAGGTACTACTCCGACACTGACGTCTGAGAAAGGTAGACCTATGATGCTTTCCCAACTGACAAGCCCTACATTGGATGGATGCGTGAGGGAGACCCTGGGGTAACACACGACGCAACTTCTGAAGCGGTAGATGTCTAAAGCGCAGATGCCATAGTAGAGGAGATACGGGTCCAGTAGATAGGGATGAGGTTCCAGCAAAAGGAGTATGATTGAGGCGATAAAGGCCTCCTTGCTCATAGCCACGACCAATCACGTTGCCCGTTAGGATGTCCTGAAAAACAAGAGAAGATGAATCAAAAATTGCCCGACATTGTAAATCCTTTGTAATCTGACTAATTGATAATAAATTCATTGAAAAATCAGGCGCATGTAACACATTCTTGAGCTGCATAGAAGATGTCAGTCTAGTCTCCCCCTGACCAGTAATTGGGGAATGCGTACCATTACCAATGACCACTGTTCGGTCTGGAGGGATCTGAGTGTATCCTGTAAGTAAGCTCTGATCGCCACATAGATGATGTGTGGCTCCCGAATCCATAATCCAAGGTAAAGTATCTGATTTACTACTAGTAAATGCAAGTGTGCTACCTGATGCACTGGTAGATGCAGAAGCAGATGCAACAGTATCAGATTGATTCTCAGTAGTGGTTGCAGGACCAGATGGGGGAATAATGCCTCTCAGACGGGCAACTAGATCATCGAACCGCTGATCCAAAGAGGTAGCAGATGGAGGCTCTATCTGCTCAGCGACTCGTGCAGATGCAGGAAAGCCATGCTTAGAATAGCATGTGTCTTCATTGTGTCCAACGCGATGACAATAGGTACGTATTGGCCTAGTACGACCTCCTCTACCACGAGGTCCACGACCACGGCCCTGATGATGAAATCCACGGCCCCTGTTAGTAGTCATGGCTGAAGCATTCTGATTCGCAGCTGTAGATGGAACAGTGATCCGACTCAATCTATGAAAAGCTTCCTCCATGGGAGGAATGGAAGAATCTGCCAGAATTTGAGATCGTGCTGCCTCGTACTCGGGATCAAGTGCAGCAAGAAAAACTCCTACCATCGTAGCATTCCGGTAGGTCTTCTGTTGTTCTGGCATGGCTGTCAGGGGCATGAAGCTGTATAGCTTCTCGAACATCCCACGCAAAGATGTGTAGAGTGAATGTAAAGGGCGACCATTCTGCTTAATGGTGAATATGTCATGCTGGAGTTGCAGAATCTTTGTCTCATTCTTCGCTTGAGAGTATGTGGCCGCCAGGATATCCCACATGTCTTTAGCCGTAGGCTGATGAAGAATATCATTGGCAATCTCGATTGCCAAGGTTCCAGATAACCAGACTTTCGCGTATGCATCATTTGCCTCCGATGAGGCATTAGCTCTAGTCTTCTCAACAAGCTCTTCTTCGGTAAGAATGTGCTTCTTACCAGTTGATTTCATCATACTCATGAACTGCATTGCCCACAGTTCATAGTTCGTACCATTCATCTTCACAATAGGCACTGGACCACGAAATGCACCTATAGATGGAATATCCGCCTTGCTTTCTGACATACTGGAGACAGAAGACTGGAGCGATAGACTGAAAATAAGATCGTCTACACTGACATAGACGGGTTTAGTTGCATGTGTAGACTTCAAGCAACCAAGCCCATTTAGTTGACGGTGTGCGCGCTTGTAACGTGTAGGGCTAGCACGCTAGGGCACACACGAGTGCGCTGAAGGGCGCAGATGCACGCGATGCGCGCTGGAGATGATGCGCACTAGAGAAGCACGCGATGCACGCACAGGTGCTGGAGATGATGCACGCACCGGTGCACGCACAGGTGCGCTGGTGATGCGCGCTAGATGCGCTTGCGTCGCGCACTGGATGCGCTGGAGACGCGCGCTGCGCGTGCTGGAGAAGTGCGATGATGCGCACAGAGGCGCACGACCGCACGGAGGAACGCACACGGAGGCATGCACGGAGGCGCGCTCACAGAGGCACACGAGAGGGAGAGAGAGGCACGCGGGTGGGGTTGGGATTAGGGTTAGGGTTTCAAGAACTCCGGTCTAGGACCGTCGCTCTAATACCATGTTGGGAAAAGAGAAGAAGTTGTTTATTCCATCAACCCTAGGCTCTCTTATATAGGAGAGTAGCCTATGGGTAAATTACATATAGATATAAAAGAAAATAGCAGAAAGGTACAGAAGTAACTAATATATGTTTACAATGTTCATGTTCGAGAGAGCATGGCTGTTGGATGTTGGGTTTAGAGAGAATGTGGAGAACTGTTGGAGATCCGTGTAAGTGGAGGGACTAGCTGCACAAAGGTTTGCCCAGAAGATCTCAAGATTGCGGGAGATGCTGCTGAGGCATAAGAGAGAGTTACATCGCAGCAGAGCGGAGCAACGAGACAATGTTGCGAAGGAGATTGCTAGACTAGATGGCCTTGAAGATGAGCGGGATCTTAATATGGAGGAGTTGTAATCACGAGGAGAACACCATAAGTTTGTGACTGAATATGACAAGCGAAAGGAGGTGAGTGGGACATAGATCTAGATAGAAATGGGTGAAAGAAGGGGAAACGAACATGGAGTTCTTTCATGCGGTTGTCAGTTGAAGGAGGAGAAACCTGATACATGACTTGCGGATGGAGGGGGAGAGGATAAGGGGGAGACGGAGCGATATGAGTGGCAATAGCGGAAAACTTTTGAAGTTTTAATAGGAGAGCGCCATCTTCCGGGTCAAGGTGGTTCTTGGAGGGGTTCATGTCCCTGGGGCATGGCCAACAAGAGTCACTTGTGTCCGAGTTCACTAAAGAGGAGGTGCGTAGGGCGGCCTTTGGCCTTAATGCAGATAGAAGCCTGGACCGGATGGTTTTTGGTCTTTTCTACAGGGAATTATGGGACGTTGTGGAGGAAGATGTTATGGGACTTTTATTGGAGTTCAAGGATGTGAATAGGGGACTGGAGAGGCTCGACATATCATTGCTACCTTTGCTCCTGAAGAAGGAAGGTGCTGGGCGTGTTGACGAGTTTAGATCCATATCATTGTCTTACGCTATCTATCTCATTGTGGCCAAGGTGCTAGCCATTCGACTTAGAGGACTGCTGTATGATCTTGTTCTATCGGTTTAGATGACATTTATTCCAGGACGTCAACTACTGGAGGGAGTGGTTATGGCATCAGAGATTTTCTCGAATTGGAAGAGGAGTGGGTGTGGGGTTTCATCTAGAAGGTGGACTTTTTGAAGGCGTACAATAGCATGAGCTAGAAGTTTATCTGAGCATCGTTGGTTTGGAGAGGCTTCTTAGACATCTGGGTGGATTGGATGAAGAGGTGCACTATCATTTTCTCGCTCTTGGTGTTGGTTAACGGGAAACATAAATGGAGTTTCTTTCTGTCGTAAAGGGGAGGCAGGGCTCACTGGCCCCACTCTTGATTGTTTTGGCGGAAGGCACATTGGCGGTTATGCCAAGGCTTGCGGAAGAGGGATGGTTCTTCAAAGGCTACACGAGAGAGGATTTCTCAGGGCCAATTTTGCGGTATTTCAGATGACATAATTTTCTTCATCGAAGGGGGATTTAACGAAATGTGAGGCGATAAGGCCGATGTTGGACATTTTTAGAGATCTGTCGGGGATTCTGGTCAATGGAGCGAAATTGGCATTTGTACCATTTAACCTTGCTTCTGAGGAGTCAATAGCTTGTGCAGAAGGTTTGGAAACGACGCATAAGGATCCACCAATAAACTATCTTAGGCAGGTTAATTGGTTACTAGTGGTAGAGAAACTAGAGAAGAAGTTGGCAGGCCGAAAGGCTTCATATCTCTCAAAGGGAGGGAGATTAGTACTGGTAAAGATTGTTTTGACAACAATTCATGTTTTTTTCCTGTCCACACGAGTCTTGCCCGTGGGAATCAAAAAGAGTTTGGAGGCACTTATGCGGTGATTCTTTTGGTCGTTGAACAAGGAGGGTAAGGGTCTTGCGTTGGTAGAGTGGTCGGTGGTGACTACACCATTCAAGGAAAGAGGACATGGGGTACTGCAGATTATCGATATGAATAAGGTGCTGCTTGCGAAGTGGGTGATGCGGATATGGGGAGATGGTGGTGTTTTGCTTTCTAGACTGATTCGTTCTATTTATGACGTATCCCCAAGCCTTAGCACCGGTTGTGATGTCATTGGTAGAATCGATGCGCCCACTTTTGGGTAATGGATGTGGTTTCCGGTTCTGGATGGATGACTGGTTGGAGGAGCAACTTCTATGTGACTTGTACCCCAGACTTTTTGCTTTATGGACAAGGAGAAATGTCTAGTGGACGTCTGGTCAGCTGGTTCTTGGACTCCTGATTTTGTGGCAGAGCCGTTGGATCATAAACTGGAGGAGTTTCTTTGTCTTTCTAGCAGATTGGCGAGGTTTGATGTGTTGTCGGAAGGAAGAGATTCACGGTGTTGGAGAGATGGGACTTTCACGGTAAAAAAGGCGTATAAGGTGATTTCTGCTCCACCTATCAGGATGCATACATAGACCCCTTGATATTGCGCTAGGATCTGGAGTTGGAAGATTCCTACAAGGGCCATGGTGTTCTTGTGGTTATTGAGAAGGGAACGAATATTGACAAATGCTCATCGATTTAGATCCATTCCAGGAGTGGAGGAGGTCTACAGAAGATGTGGAGTGCTGCAGAAAATGTCGATCATTTGTTCTTTTAGTGTCCTGATTCAGCGGGCTCATTGCGTAACATGAATTTCCAGGCATCCAGTAGAATGATAAGAATTCCTTTTAGGCTTTGCTTGGAAGAGATTGGACAGGTTCAAAGGAAGGACGGACGAAGGTTTGCGTACTATTTTAGACGATATGGCTGGCCAGAAATGCGGTTGTTTTTGAGAGGGGAAGGTTTTATTTCGAGAATGTTTTTGGGCATATGCCAGAGCCTTTTATGAAATATGACTGTTGTAGTTACATTTTATTTTAATATACTTTTGGATGGGGTACCCACTTAATGATGTAGTGGTATTACAGTATGTCTATCACACAAAGACCAGGGTTCAAATCCCACTCTTGTAGGTGTTGCGTTAGGTAGTCGACGACCTACATAAAAAGTAGTTAAATCTTTCAACATGGATTTGAGCAAGAATCCATGTAGCAGACCCTACTTATAGTGGGAGAAGGCTTAGTACATTTTTATATTTTTGGATGGGCCTTTAAAGGAGCTTCATCCATCCTTTTCTAAAAAAATCAGTATCCGGTACCGACTTAACAATCAATCACATTATTTCCCAACTTTTGTTTTTGAAATGTAGTTGAAAGCATACTAATCGATTTAGATTACGCTAGAATGTAGGTAAAAACTTAAAATCATACTAATCTATGTAGTTGAAAGCTTACTTTTATCTAGTGGAGTATACTCCCTTTAAATGTTTAGTTCATCCCATACAAGGGTCTCTAGTAGACCATACTCTTTAATTTCCATTGTGGTAACCTTTTCCATTTGAAAGATAATACTTAATGGAAGTGGGTGCTATGTGATTACTCCGTACTCTCATTGTATCAAATGTATACAGTATTATGTTGTATATTTGTTTACAAATAGTATTATCAGATGTTGTAAAGCAGCCCTAGTGCATCCAATAAGACCTGCTGGTTACCGATTCTACATTTTTATGCTTCAATTACCTGCAGGTCCTTCATATTTACATGTTTGTTCTGAGGTTTGTACCAAGGGTTTGTATACTCTCAAAAATTCTTTCTTGTGATGGGCATTATTTTCTCTTATGATTCAGATAAATTCAAGTTTTAGCCAGTTTCACCGTAGCAAGGACAGTCAGGGGTCTTACAGCAATAATTACATGTATCATCCCAAGCATAGTACATGCAACACAGTGTATTCAGAAAATGGAAAACAGGGCAATGCAAATTTTGGTGGCTCACCTTCAACTCATTTTTTGAGCCACACTAAATTACCAGGGTGTGAATATTCATGGTTCTCGAATGCAAATAGCTTTTCATCCCCAAATAGGCCTCTTCTTAATGGAAACACTGTGGTGGCATGTTGTGATCTTGGGATGGCACCTCCAAATGTTATAAGAGACCGCTATGATAGGAGCTGCTCAAATTTCTCATCAATTGGTATGTTTGTTACACCTGTGACCATCCATCTTCCTGAATAGCAACACAGGTTGCATATTTGATATGATGTTTAATTTTTTCAAGTCAGATGTTGATAAAATTCAACTTGAAAACAGAAGAAAGTCGAAGACTTTAACTTCGATGTTTGGGCTGAATGCTGTCTTCTTTGCTGATCATTTTAATTTGACTGATCAGTTGCCTATTGGGTTTTCTGATACCAAAGTATCCAACCATGCATCGTATACAAGAGGACCATGCGTTTTTTGTGCAAACAGAGGTTTGGGAATAGAAAAGAGTGCTCCTTTTATTAAACTTTTCTTTAACAGCTGTGTTAGTAGTAGCAGATGATTGTGTGAAGTGATGTTTAGATTCCTTGTACAAATGTTGCTAACCTTTTAAATGTTTGTCATAGTTGGAGATCTGTTTGTTAATGATGAAGGACTTCTCGGAGTACTTTGCTTATGCCATGGCTATTGTATGTCTGTTGCCCAGTTCTGTGAGGTATTAATGGTATTATCTATTATGCAAAAGCTTTCAAATAGGCAGACTTTGAAATATTTAAGACTGTCTTTTTCTCCTCTCCTGCTTTGGCCTGCAATTACTCAGGTATCATGCCCTTATTTTGCAGCATTCAGGATTGGATCAAGCAAACCCTGGTACTGTTGTTCATTTGGAGAATGGAGGGAGCATTGCATGCTGGAGGAAGGCGCTTTTTTTGAATGCGGGTGTAAGTAGTTGGAACTGGAAGCTTTGTTAATAATTAGAGTTATGACCTTTATGTTATGAACTTTTTGATTTCTTTTATTGATGCTCTATGAGGTAGACAGACTCCATTTTGGTTTTCCGCCTACACTAATGGAGTATTTACGCGTTTCATTACAAGGCAGCCCGTATATAATATTACAAATACTGATTGAATTTATAGCTCACCATTGTGTACGGTTATTACAAATACTGATTGAATTTATAGCTCACCATTGTGTACGGTTAGGAACTGAAGGGTATTTAGTTTTGAAAGTCAGTTCAAAGTCTTGACTCCAAGATTTGACGTTATTGAGGAACTTGGTGTAATAACCTGAACAAGTACCTCCAAACACTCATATGCATAATTTCAAGGTGTATTTGATATATATTTTTGAAATGTGTATTTGCTATATTTTTTTGAAATGTACAAGGTAAACAACCTTGCAAAAGTGTTCAGCCACAAATCATCATCATCAACAACAAAGCCTTTTCTCACACTAAGTAGGGTCAACTACATGGATTCTTTGCCTTCATTCATATCTATCTTGGGCTAATCTCGAGCTTAGATCCAAAAAACTTAGACCCCTTCGTATAGTCTTATTCGAGCACTTCTTGGGCCTTCCTCGCCCTCTCTTAGCGGATTCAACATCTGACAACTCACATCTCCTAAATGGTGCATGAGTTGACCTTCTTTTCATATGGTCAAACCACCTTAAGCGGTTTTCTTGCATCTTATCCTCGATTGGAGCTGCACAAACTTTCCTTCTGATTGCATCATTTCAAATCCGATCTTTACGTGTGTGTCCACACACTCACCTTAACATTTTCATTTCTACTAGTGCCATTCTTTGCACATGTCTATTGTTCACAAGCCAACATTCAGATCCATAAAACATAGCATGTCTCGTGGTTATTTTGTAAGACTTTCTTTTAATTTTCAAAGGAATTTTCTTATCATAGAGAACAGTGGAGGCTCATCTCCACTTTAGCCAACCTACATTTATTCTATTAATAACATCTCCATCAATTTCCCCATCATGTTGCAAAATATATCCCAAGTATCTAGAAGAATCTCTATTCTGAATACCATCGTCACAAGTCTTCACTTCGATTCCTTCACCATTGCTTCCATCAAAAGTGCACTCCATATATTCAATCTTAGCCCTGCTTATACAACATCCTTTAGTCTTCAATGTATGTCTCCAGACCTCAAGATTCTCATTTAATCCATCTCTAGAATCATCAATCAACACAATATCATCAGTGAATACCATATACTAAGGTATCTCATCTTGAATGTGACTTGTCAACTTGTCAAAGCGAAACTTGATGCAGACCAATGTTCAACCATAAATATTAACCCAATATTAGATGTAAATTCAGGACTTTAAAAGCGACACATCATGCGCCACTATATTTTCCATATAGAAGCACTTGTCTTGGAACACAACCTCCCTCCTTGCTAACCACAAAGATTACACGAGCATACTGTATACTGTTTAAATGGTAGATTGACATTCCTAAGTTTTTCCAAAACTCCATAACACACGAGACATCTATTTAGGTCAAGTCCACCCTTCTCCAAATCTTTTGTGTAGACTCACAATTTAAGGACATTTAACTAGTGTTTTTTGACTCGTTCGAAGTTTTACCACAAGGAACAAGTAACACATGCCTTAGTTTAGGGTTTTCATATTAAATGGCAATCTCCGATAAAACCAACATCACTTCGAAATTTCCATATCAGAAGAAACACACATGCCATTTTCATCAATAACTTTACATCATACCAACCCTAGTGAAAGGTGTGATCCTCATTGTTCTAGAGGGAATCTGGATGCTTGATACATTGGACTACCACTCTTAAGTGCCCATACATGAATACCTAACATTGATCAAAACAATTGTGATGCAAATCGATAAAACGACGACGACGAAAAATAAAGATTTGAACGGTGGATTTTCGGTGGTAGAGAAATAGAGGGGTTGAGAAGAGAACTCGTCGGGAACGCGGGGGGATGGAGAGGAGAAACGTGAAGATCACGTGAGGGAAGGGAGAAGGAGAAAGGAGAGGAGAGAAAATCTCTAAATTTTATATCAACTGAGCTGATTATAACAATAGCCCCATCATCCCTTTATATAGGAGGGATGAGATTACAAAAATAGAAATCAAATTCAAATTCAAATTGAAACTAATTATCCTAAATTGACTCTAACCGACTAACCGACTAATTTGAAATTCAAATCTCTAACTAATTGAGATCACAGGCGATCCCGTTTATTAAAAATACGACGACTCAAAATAAAAGTAGATAAAATTAACGGATAAAATTAAATAAATACGTGGCCATATATTTCTGTTCCACGCTGCATCAACTCTCCTCCGCTTTTAAAAAATCATCTCCTGACGAATTACTTTATCTTCGTTCTGACGGTGGAGAATCCCATTTGGATTGGTTGAGCAAAAATCCTTAATTTTACTCCTTTTCCATGTTACGTTTGTAGTTTCTTTTCGCTGAGGGTACGGATGCAAATGTTCTACCCCTTCACTTAAAATGCCTCTATAACATAGTTTAACCTTCACCTGGCCCTTCAAGAAAAAACTTTGGTCAGGAGGGACCTGCTTGTAATTTATCCAAATTATCTCATCCCTTATTTTAGGGGATTCGGTAGGAGGGAGCTCCCCAACTCCCGTTAGGGTTTCATGCCTCCAGGATAAAAGGTGGCGGCGACGGTGGTTTGGATCAGGAGGCCATGAGCGACGACAGCGCAATGGCCAGGGAGGCTTGGGGCGGCGCCGATGAAGGTGGTGCGTTGGTCCTGAATCACGTGCGTAGTGCTGACCACACCCAAAACACACACGACGGCTGCTGGAGCGCCAGGTCGAGAGGCGACGAGCTGGGTTGGGAGACATCGAGCGACGCCATTGGTGGGAAGGAGGGAAACATCGTCGTTGGCCGCGACGATATTGACGATCGTGGAGGCGACACCGTGGGTGGCGGAGGTGGTGCATACGACGATGCCCAGGCCACGCGTGCTTCGTGGCTCCTCCGACAGCGGTTGAAGGGGTTCCACCACGGTGTTAGGGTTGCCTGGAAGCGGCTGCTGGGGCCGGAGATGGGAGAAACAATGGTGGAGACAAACCAAGGAGTGGTCGGCAAAGGGATTGACACCGCCGGAGGCATCGTTGGCGGGAGTACCACTACCTTTCGGACATCCTTTGCCCGTACGCCAAATGCAAATCTTGTGGCTCCTTCTAAAACTCGATCTTGGGTTGCAACGAAGAGGGTTGCAACGGGGACGAGGGAGTGAGAGGTGGGGAGGCCTTGGTAGGCGGCAGTGGGGTTGTGAAGGTTGTTGGGGGTGTGGAGGCAACGAAGAAAGGGGGCGGCTGCGATGGGGTTTGGGTGATGGGAGGGGTTTGCGGCGATGGAGGGGCTGTGGTTGGGGTCGTAGGTGCAGGGGATGGCGGTGCAGGTGTAGCAGGAGGGGGTACGGGTGCAGCGGGTGGTGGTGGTGGTGGTGGTGCAGGGTGGAGCTGGGAGAGGCCGGCGGCATGGAAGTGGTGTCGAGAACCCTTGGGAGGGTTACGGAGGGCGCTGGAGTCCCTTTTTCTTCTGATTGCAGGTCTGAAATGACCTGGACAGTGAACAAATCGTCATTGACGGCATAATTTTCTTGGCTCTCTTCATCAGGAACTTGGACAGGAGTTTCACCGGCCTTTTTGGCAATGAGTTATTCTAGTTGTTGCGTCAATGACTCTCTATTTTGTGAAAGAACTTGGAGTATATTCGATAGTGTTTGTCTAACCTCAGCACGCCAAGCACGGTCGTTGGAGCGAGATCCGTTGGACTTTCTGCGTGAATGACGAGAGGGATCGCCAGATCGTGAGGACGACCTAGATGCCATGCTCTGATACCAAATAATGCAAATCGATAAATCGGCGACGGCGAAAAATAAAGATTTGAACGGTGGATTTTCGAGAGGGGTTGAGAAGAGAACTCGTCGGTACACGAGGGGATGGATAGGAGAAACGTGAAGATCACGTGAGGGAAGGGAGAAGGAGAAAGGAGAAGAGAGATAAATCTCAAAATTTTATATCAACTGAACTGATTATAACAATAGCCCCATCATGCCTTTATATAGGAGGGATGAGATTACAAAAATAGAAATCAAATTCAAATTCAAATTGAAACTAATTATCCTAAATTGACTCTAACCGACTAACCGACTAATTTGAAATTCAAATATCTAACTAATTAAGATCACATGCGATCCCGTTTATTAAAAATACAACGACTCAAAATAAACGTAAATAAAATTAACGGATAAAATTAAATAAATATGTGGCTCTATATTTCTGTTCCACGCTGCATCAAATTGCATTCAATCGGACTTCAGAACATAATATATAACATCCTAGGTTTATGTTCCCAAATCGTTAGTGAGGAAAACTGGTCTAGGTGACTTATTGGATTTGAACCCAATATGACCTATTGATAACCACCTAACATACGTGCATCCAAGATGTCAATTAGTAATCTTCACCACTTATAACCTACTTTCACACTTCATGAGTATTAAATGTGAGACATTGTTTGGGTGTTATAATCTCCCTCACTTGTATTTGCAACGTCCTTGTTTCGATATTGACCGATTGCTTCTTCCAATAACAGTAGCGGTTGCACATTCTAAGTATTTTTCCTCGTATCTAAGTATAGCTCTTCCTCTTGGGTAACCTTTTTCACTATTAGAGTGAACCTAGTGTGGACTATTATCGAAGAAATCTGATCTTGACAACTTGTTGGATAACCCAAACATGTTAGTAACCACCCAAACTACTTAAGCTCAAGTTGACAAGTAGTAATCCCTGCCACTTATAACCTACTATTGCACTTTGTGAGTAGTAATTATAGGACTATGTTGGGGTGTTATAACCTCCCTTACTTGTATTTGCAACGTCCAAGGTTTTAAAAAACGCGAGGCATATCGAGGCGTTTTCCCACTATTGCCTCGAGGCGTAAGTCTTGAGGTATATTGAGGCGTAAGCCTCACTTCATAAAGAAAAAATTTCATAAAATATGCTAATTAATTACAATTATATTTTACAAGTCCTAGAATATTAAATAGCTTTGATAAAAAAACATACTCCATGACATTACAAGGCTAATTCCATGTTATAAACACCATGTTCGCACGATAGAAGTTCTACTTCTAAACTCAAACAAGTTCTAAATCCCAATAACAACAAGGACAAGTTTTCAAAAAAAAATAACAAGGACAAAAGTTTAAAACATACACAATGACCGTCAAGATACATAAAAAGGCTAACAAAACAAGTTCTAAACATAAACAATCATTGCATATCTAAATATCGATATCATTACCACTTTCACTGCTACTAATTGAATCATCCAATGAATCATCCATATAGTTGATGTGTGCCTCGTCATCGTCGTCGTCAGTAAGTTCCTCATTAGCTTGCATATCATCTTCTTCAATATCAACACTTTTTCCTACAAAAAACCCAGCGTTTCATAAATCCCAACCCGGGCTTGACCTGTTCCCTTGCGACCCGGGTATGGACTTGGGTTGGAATAAATAAAAAAAATCAGGCCTTGGCCCGGCCCGTAGGGCCTATGATAATAGTCGGGCTTGGGTTAGGCTATACTAAGCCCAACCCAGCACAACCCACTGCTCATCCATAGCCTTAAAGGTACGACTTTGAGGGCATGGTTGTTTTTGCACTACTGGTTGTTAAGGAGGGATAATCTCCAGAACCCTCCACTTACATGAAGACTATATCAACGGTAAAATCTTGGCAGTGGACTTTGCTAAGAATGAGGAGATGGATTCTATTCACATGAATTAGACTTGGGAGCTTGTCAAGTTGTTAAAGGGGAAGAAAATCGTTGGATGCAAATGGATCTTAAAGAAAAGTCATGAATCTCATGCAATGAAGGCGTCGGATACAAGACACACCTAATTGCGAAAGGTTACAATAGAAATGAATGTATGGATTTCAATGAGATATTCTCTTTCGTTGGAAAATACATCCATTAGGATGCTACTAGTTATTATAGTACACCGAGATTTGGAGCTAGAGTATTTAGATGTGACAACAACTTTCTTGCATACTAAACTAGAATAGGACATTCTCATTAGCCAACCAAAGGGATTCACATTTTTGGGCAAGGAAGACCATGTGTGTAGATTAAAGAAGTCCTTTTAAGGGCTTAAGAAGTCTCCTAGACAATGATATATGAAGTTCGACAGCTTCATGATTGATCATGGGTTCGACATTATCCCATGTGATTGTTGTGATACTACAATGAAGTGGAGGGTGGGCCCTTCGTCTATCTGTTACTGTACGTCGACGAGGTACTGATTGTTGTCAAGAAGAAGAGTACAATAGATGATATGAAGAAACTCCTTAATTTAGAGTTTGTCATTAAGGATCTTGGTGGTGTAACAAAGAAGAATTTGAGGATGCAGATCATTATGGATCGTGGAGAAGGGAAGATTTTTGTATCTCAAAAGAACTACATTTAGAAAATGAGATTTATGATGCCTAATACTCCATCCATTGTGGATATTCATTATTTATTAGTGTCTTTCATGCCCAAGTTAGATGCATAGAAGGAATCCCTGCCACACATTTTCTATGTCAACGCAGTTGGGAGTCTTATGTATGCCATTGTATGCACACGATTTGATATCGTTCATGCTGGTTAGCTGATTCATGGGGAATCTAGGGTAGGAGCATTGGCAGGTAGTGAAACGAATCTTTCACTATCTGAAAGAAACATCTTACATATACCTCATCTACAGAAGTGATTCTGAGTGTTTGGTTGGTGGATATTCAGATTCAGACTATGCTGCAGATGTTGATGGGATATCTATGGAAAGCTATGCCTTCACTTTGGGGATTATTGTCATCAATTAGAAGGTTACTTTACAACTATCAGTTACTTTGTCTACCACATATGTAAAGTATATGGCTTTGACAAAAGCTGGAAAGGAAGGCATTTGGATGAAGAGCTTAGTTGGAGATCTCGATCTACAACAAGATCGAGCTATATTATATTGCGACAGTCTCAGTACAATATGCCTAGCTAAGGATCATGTGCATCTTGAGAGGACCAAGCACATAGTTGTCATATATCACTTCATTCATTCTTAGAAGAGGATCAATGTGAGGAAGGTCGGTACAATAGATAACCCAATCGGTATGTTTACAAAGATTGTTTCCGGGATTAAGTTCAAACATTATACTTGCTTATAATTGGCAGTACTCCTAGGGAGGAGTTGATGACGACACGACGAAGCTTGACAAAGCTTCTGAGATTCAATTCAAGGTGGAGATTGTTGATATACCTTCAATCTTAACCATCTGGTCTAGGTTGAAGAACCGTCGTATGCATCCCCCTGCCACACCTTACCCCACCAAATGGTAGTTTCACTGCGGGATTAGTGGAGGAGGGGTTCTAGGGGGAAATCAGGTACACTCCCCCCACCGTCGGTGAGGAGATGCGAGTCTTGAGATGTTGAGCCGGTTTAAAGAGGGCGATGAAGGCCCAAGAAGTGTTGGAATGAGACTATACGAAGGGATCTAAGTTTTTTGGATCTAAGCCCGACAATGATCCAAGATAGATCTGAATGGAGGCAAAGAATCTATGTAACCGACCCTACTTAATGTGGGAAAATGCTTTGTTGTTGTCAAGGCCTTAAAAGTCGGATTTCGGTTTCGTTTCGTTAAGTGACCGAAACGAAATTTCGGCCGAATTTCGGTCGAAATTCGACCGAAATTTCGGTCATTTCGGTCGTTTTTTGAACTAGCCTCCCCTAAATTTCGACCGATATAGGCATTTCGGTCGAATTTCGGTCACCCACCGAAACCGAAATTCGACCGAAATTCGGCCGAATTTCGGCGAAATTTAAGGCCATGGTTGTTGTTGTAGTATTTCCTTTTTTATTGGGTATTCAGATACATTTGAGTTTGGGATCCATCTGTACCAGGAGTAGTAAATCCCCTAGGGCCAGGGATCTCCTTATCTTTTATATTATTCTTTCTCCACATAATGAAAATTGATCACCACCGTCCAAGAACGTAGACCAGTTATGAGTGAACCTTATAAACTCGTGTTTTCATGCTTGGTTCATTTTGTGCGTATTCTGCTTCCTCTATCGCAACAATGTTTCTCCGAACCCTTGAACAAAGTGGTACTGTCTCGTTTGAACCCCAACCAACTTATCGTCGAGTTTGATGAGGAGGTTAATTCATGCATATAAACCACCAATTAATCTTCAGAGGAGAAAACCTAATCAATCTTCAGAGGAGAAAACCTAACAATTGGTACTGGCTTGGGGTTGATGATTGGATGAATCATGTCAAATGAAATGCTATGGTAGACAAATTGTGTCCAACAAAATAAAGTTGGACAGCATAGTTGGTGCCAGATATCTCAAGTAGCACATAAGGCCACCATGGAAAGTCTACGTGCTTGTAGATACTTTGAAAACACATTCATAGTTTGATAAAATTACAAAGGTGGCAAGTGCTTCGTGTATTGGCTAAGGGGCTTATCTCTACCATCTATCGAGGATATATCCAGATAGAGTTATCAGTTGGAGATGGTGGCAGCTGGAATTAGCTTGGGACGGCATTGCTGGGCTAGATTTGGCTAGGGTCAACATATCTAGAGGAGTTGAGGAATTGATGACTGAAGTGGGGTGGCCTCTAGAGGAGGCTGGGAGGAGAGGGCGAAGACTGGTGGAGAAATAAGAAGGGGGAGATGCATGTATGGAACTTCGATTTAGTATTGGCTTATAGTTTTATGTCAAAGAAAATGGTTTTTGAAATTTTCACAATGAAACCTAACCTTTCTTTTATAGGAGAACGGTGTTGGGAAAATTGTATAGGAATACAGTCAAATTTAGGAACATATAAATATGTAGACATAAAAATAGCAGATAACAATCCTATAATATTTAAAATTTAAAGTTTTTCATTTCTTTTTGAGGGCCCAAAACATTGTGTGTGTGTGTGTGTGGGGGGGGGTTGTCTTGAATCATAACCTTTAAGATTTCTATTACCGTTAAGATATATTTTTATGGCTTGATAGCATGCGATGAGGGTGTTATGTTTGAAAGTGATCTTAGAAGAAAATTAGAATGGACAGATTGGACATAAAATGCTGGCTCTGACAACGCCGTGTTTACCCGTGGGTACTGAACTCTACCTTAAGTTTTTTTTTTGAAACAAACTCTACCTTAAGTTGGTGTCTCGTTGTTAGTGTAATATTGTCAAAAATGCTTAACGACAAACTAAAGTGATATACTCAGTTATTTTTCTACTCACTTCAATGATCAAGTACAACCATGGTATTAAAAGGCGCGCCTCGAGCGGTCGAGGCATACGCCTCGAGGCGAGACGGGCCTTTTTAGTCTCGAGGCGTGCGCCTCAGCCTTGTCCAGTGAGGCATGCGCCTCGAGTGGCTGAGGCGTAGCCTCGAGGCGGAACGCCTCGAGGCGGTCGAGGCGTTTTCCAAGGTGTTTTTATTTTTTTAAAGATTTTTTTATGATTTTAATAGTTTACATGGTGGTTTGAGAAGCTTATAAATATATACTTGTTTAGGATAATGATTATACAAGTTAAATGCCTAAATTTGATGTTTCTTTCGTACCCATAATTCCATATTTACTATTAATTATGTGTAACTATTTCAGCAAACTGCTTCATATTTACTATTAATTATGTCTAACTATTAATTTATGCAAGATGAATGCTTAAATTTGACCTCTTTCTATGCTTAAATTTGACCTCTTTTATATTCATATTTACCATTAACATGCTAAATTATTTTAGTGAATTCTTACTATTGCATCCTTAAACATATAACAATGTGTATAAAGATTCGAATACTCGTATAAGGAAAAATGTGTACAACGAGACCCCCGTACTGGTAGGGTATGGTGGCACAAGGAGGGCATCAAACCGTTATTCATTTGGATATAGTAGAACATATAGTTAGGATTCAAATCATATGGTTCATATCAACAACTTGGATATTTATAATGACAACTATAGCCAATCCATTTTAAATAAATTTTTAGTGATAGTTATAACCAATTATTTCTTTTTGATTGGGTAGAAATTTAGAAAGGTTTATGGCATTGAGTCATTGACATATCTTTTTTCATGTTCTTATCTTAATAATATCATCATATTGTTATATACTATATGTTTGTCAGATTATATTATTTCACCAATAAATATATTTTATAATTATTTTTCTATACAAAACTGAGGCTTACACCTCGACCGCCTCGAGGCTATGCCTCGCCTCGCTTTCAGGGAAATCACCTCGTTCCGCCTTTCGTTTTTTCAAACCTTGAGTACAGCAGTGTGCTTACCACCCAGAAGACCATGGTTCAATCCTCTTTTAAGGAGGACTGCGTTAGGTAGCTGACAACCAGTGTAAAAAATAGTCAAATCTTTCAATATGAATTTGATAAGAATCCTTGTAGCCAACCCTACTTAAAGTGGGAGAAGGCTTTGCCATTTTTATTTTTTGTAAGTTTATCAGGCTATAGCAAAAATGACGTTGTTGCTCCAAGGATGATTTACTCAGTTATTTATATATCAGCTTCTTTGACTTGATATGAACTAGATTTTAACCATTTTTGGTTGTGGATGTTAGATGACAGTTCCAGATGATTTCAGTGGATGGAGTTGGCCTCTTGGTAATGTTAGTCCTAGTAGTATGGTATCTGTAACTGAATCACTGGCTGACGGTAAAGTCTCTCTGAAGGCATCAAACTGCAGCCTACCTACAACAGCTAATCCATTTGGTAGCTTTGGGAGATCTAGTGTTGAAAACTGCGGAGCATCTGATAAGATGCATGTTGGATATGCTGCTTTAGAAAAGCTACTTAACAGAGTTTCTGATGCTTCCTTGCATTACGAGGAATCCTTCCGTCCACTTAAGAATCAAGATGAATACCTTCGCAACATTTCCCTTCCACAATTTGATAACAAGTTGCGGATGGTGAGCAGAAATCTTGTTCGTGATAACACAGACATGCATGGTGTACAATGTGTAGGAAGACCAAGTGATGAACATCTATTGACCTGTCACCCATCCCTAAACGTTGAAAAGAAGGGTGGATGGATGGTGATGCAAGATTCTGCAGCCTTGAAGCCTTTGTGCGGTGGCACAAACATCTCCTCTTCCCGTTTGGAGCTGAATGCTGATGCACATACGCAGCGGACAAACTCCATATCATATGCAAAATCTCAGAAATTGGAGCATCCCTCAGATCCGAGGGCCATTCAACTGCCTAAATGTCTCTTACATAAATGTACGTAATTATCAAATGCATGTTGCTTGTCATGATTGCATCAGTAAGGCTTAATATACACAGTTTATTTGCAGCTTACAATCTTGGATTATTGGAGCAACCTAGACAGAGTCTACCTTGTCCACCTGAAATTTTGGTTCCAAACAGGTGTGACCTGCAACAATCTAGCAAAACTACTAATGCTTACATTCCTGATTCAGAAGTTCCTAAAGGTGAACCTGACAATAGTTCACCAATTAAATTGTTTCTCTCACACTTGAATACATATGAAACGAGCGATGTGCCGCAGGCTGTTGATAGTTCTCTAAATAATAGTAGGAAACCTATATCTAGGGCATTTGAAGTTAACTCCCTTAGTAATTTTGACATTGGATTGGTGAGAGCACCATACGATGGAATGGAAAAGGTCTCAAAGCTAACTGAAGCTGATACTTCTTCTAAAATAGTTGCTCGAAGCACTGGTTTCTCTACTAATGGCTGTTGTGCACAGAGATCTGACCTATTTGAAAGCAACTGTACTCCAGGTTCCTGGAGACTTATGGAATCTGTTGATGCTCACTTGTCCCAGAGCCTTTCTGCCTCGTCTGATTGGCGAGCTTGCAGTTGTTTACATGACTCCCTTGCCTTGTTAAATGGAGAAACTAGTGCCAGTATCATCAAGCAATCCAGACAAGCCTGCTCCAGTAAGAAATACAGCAATCATATGCAATGCCATGCTTGGACAAAATCCATGAACTCAACTCCTTGTGTAAGCGCACATTCGTCTCCCTTACATATGCAAACTATCATTACATTTGTGGGTACAATATGTCTGCATCCAACCTATGTTTTGTTAAACAGAGCATTGATTTGAAGCAGCGTCTCCTTGACGAGAATTCGAGGTTTTGTGCACTGAAACACATGAACCACTTTCCCATACAGGCAGGAATTACTTCTCCTGGTGAGGTTAAAGAAAGGAACCTCTGCTTCCCTCCTCCTGCAGAATCTGAGAGGGGGGAGAATAAGGGGGAGTTGATGAGATTAGGTGAAGCTGCTATTAGATCTTGTAGTTGCAATGCATGCCCTGCTCAAACATGCGGTCTTTCCAGAAAAATGGTGTGGAGACCTCTCACGAACGGCAAGTATTATAGCTATATATACTTGAAGCCCCACATTTTGTTCTTTTACAATAGCCGAGAATCTAGGCTCAGTGTAACATCCTGCTTCTGTTCTCACATTTTGTGCCTGACCAAGTCTTCCCATTGTGCAGCTTCCATCCAAGATGTGGCACCACACTCTGGTGAATGTTCATCGCATTTATGGGGCCCTGAGAAACAGAGTTCATCTTTCAATAACTACACCTATATTCATGTCCCATCAAGGTAGCTCTCTGATCATTTTTTGATGTAGTTGACAGGGTAATGTACACCTACTTCCATCTAAAGTTTATCTAATTCATCTTGACGTCATTGACTGGAGAGGCCAACAAATGATTATTTGCTCTTTCTAAGCCCTATACTTTAACGTTTGTAATGTGTGCAGCTTTCTTTGAGTCCAATATTTGGACAGAACTACTACCTGTGGGTGTGTACCTTCTGAAGATACATGCCAGTTGGCAGAGCAGATCCCACTTATAAATGCCATTAAAATCATGTATAGTCATGCGTGAAGGCCGTAATATTATCAGCCTAGTTATCTTTGTATGCCATTCTGAAATTAATCATCTGCATTTTCTGGATATATCATACCTAGAGTACAATTATAATTAATATGATTTAGTTTTTTGGAAGTAGCATGCTGAAAATATTGTCATGGTTCTCCATTCACAACCTTCAGTAAAACAAAAAAATTTTCAATGATTACTTGCTAGTTGAAATGTGCTATTGATAGATGTAGTTGGATATATCGCACCTTTCATGGCTAATTCCTAAATCAGCTGTATTTGTTAGGATGTTTCTATTGGTTTCAACTTAAAATTCTGCTAGCTGTGATTGTAGAGAATATTAAATAACATGAACGAGAACAAATAATTGATGTTGGAAATATTTCGTATATATATAAGTAGATGACAATTGGAATCTTTCAATTATGATTTCATTCCTACTGTTGTAAGTCTTTCTTATATTGATTATGGAACTCTCTTTAGATAAAAGACTGTATCTTGTGTGAAAAATAAAAAAACTTAATTTTTTAGTTGGTCAGAGAAAATGTTCTAGAATGGATCTCTATGCTTTTCCTTCAAGCCCAAACAAATCACCCTCTCCCTTTCATTATTGCTGCGACCAGTGGCAATAAGGCTACCAACATCATTCTTCGATCCTCTTGCCATTTGGCAATCTGTTCCTGTTTAGTTGGATGTGTTACTCGGTCCTCTCAACCTTGTATAGCTCGATCAGAGGCTCTTGTGTTTGTTTACATACCTTGCAAGGGAGCCAGACCTGTGGTCATCATTTCTCCATATGTTCGAGTAAGTTTCATTGTTTGAATGCAACGAGTAGTTGACAAGGGCTGCTACATCGCTACCCTTATGTAGTTCAAAATTTGCCATGGCTCTCGTATGAGGAATGCATGCGAGTAAATAAGTTAGTTCCATTGCATCATCGTACGGATGCAATCTAAAATTTGCAAGGGTGCTCGCATGATGGACACATGCAAGTAAAAAAGTTAGTCCAAAAGAAGTTGAGGATAGGTAGTTGGAATATTGGTACTTTGGCTGACAAATCGATAAAGATAGTAGATACAACAGAAAGAAGACGATTCAAATAATGTCTCTAAAAGATAAAATGGGTTGGAGAGAATGCAAGAGAGATCGAGAAGATATGCTTTAAATTATAGTATTCAGGTAAAGAGAGGGGTATAAATGGTGTTGGCGTGGTTGCTCCTAAGGATTTGAAGGATAATGTGATTGAGGTGCAACGATTCGAGGATCGGATTGTTTTGCTAATTTTGATGATGAAAGAAGTTATGAATATACTGCTAGTTTATGTGCCGTAAGTTGGTTAAGGAAATAATTAAACAAGCTTTTTGGAGGATTTGAATTAGATTATGCAAGGAATCCCTCAAAGAGAGATGATTTGCTTAGGTGGAGTTCTTAGTGGATATGGGCGAAATGATGCTTCAAGTTATGCTAGTGTTCACGAAGGTCATGACTTCAGGCATAGAAATGAAGAGGGAAAGTCATACTGGATTTTGTAACGGCTTATGACCTTTTTATAACAAATACTTTCTTCAAAAATAGGTAGAAGCATTTAATTACCTATAAGACTGGCCTGAGTAAAACATAGATAGCTTACTTCGGACAAGGATAGATCGGTTATGTTGCAAAGACTGCAAAGTATCCAGGAGAGAGCTTGACATCTCAACATTGCTGGCTAGTTATGAATGTGCAAATAAAATGATTGTCAAAGAAGAAGATGGTTCCTAAGATCATTAGAACCATGGCCTCAAATTTCAGCGAAATTCGGTCGAATTTCTGTCGAATATCGATATCCAGTCGAAATCGAAATTCGATCGAAATGACCGAAATATGGGGGTGCTAGTACAAAAAATGACCGAAATGACCAAAATTTCGGTCGAAATTCCACTGAAATTCCATTGAAATTCTATTTTAGTCAATACCGAAATGGTGACCGAAACCGACATTTAAGGCCTTGATTAGAACTAAATAGTGGAATCTTCAATTGACATAATCAAGCATCAAGGAGAAGGTGTTAGAAAACTTATCTTAGGATTGTAAATGGAAGTGCAAACAATATGTGGGAGGGGGTAGCATCTTGTATCCAAAAGGTAGTCAAAGAGATGGTAGGCAAGTGTAAGCAAGGTTCATGAAAGCGGTATGCGTATGCGTTCGGACATGTCACTGAATATTGAATAAGTTGTATGCAGCGGCATGTGCGAGCTATATGCGGCTCTGTGCGGTTTTCTAATTTTAATTTAAAAATAAATATGTATAAATAGTATTTACTCATGAATTTATGTAATAAAGTGGAGTTAAAGAAGATCTAATAAAAAATAATTCACATTATATGGTCGAGTAGATGACATTAATTGCCTAATATTTAATAAAAAAATTTACCTGTAAAAACTTCACATCATATATTAAAATACTAGATAATACATTGCATATACTCATGGAAATATTATACGAGGAAAACATAAAACATTGTGTATACGTAATGGCATAATGCATTGTAATTGTATACAAAAGCATTGTATATTCTTATAACTAAATGGAGGAATAGGCGGAGCTATGAAGGTAAGTACCTGAATGAGTGGATTGAAGAGTTGGAGCGGTCGGAGGTGGAGCCATCAAGCTGCTGGAGTAGTATGCTTGGCATATGTGGGATATGCAGGGCATATGCGGACTGCATATGCGCTTAGAGCACATAATGCACCAATTCATAAAATCGGTGTAGTCTGCATGTAGCATAGGCATGTGCGGCCACATATGCGGTCCGCACGATCGATTTCATGAACATTGACTATAAAGGAAGAGTTTCTGTCCAAATGGAGGCTTGGTGGTGGAGTAAAGGGGTACAAGAGAACCTTAAAATTAAAAGACCTTGTTTTAAAGCTATGTATAAAGATAGATTAGAAGAAATTGTCACAAACTTCAAAATAGCGAAAAAGGAAGCAAAAAAGGCGATAAGTGAAGCTAAGTTGAAAGCTTACACAGTTTTGTCAGTGTTCGGAAATGCGGTCCATGCGCCCGCATGCGGCCGCATGTGCGTATTCGATCACTTGACCGAAGTGTATATGCTATACGCGACAATATGCGGTCAAAAAGCATATACGGTCTGCATATGTTGCATATGCGACCGCATATCTGATAGAATTCATGCTAATCCATGACATGTTCATGACACATTAACTCGATTTTTTTCCGAGCAACTCTTATATCATCATTTACATTGATGCCTCTTTTATTATTCTCGTATATGTTGCATTTGGGAATATAATCTAGGATATTTTTTGTCATATCTAATTTTTCCATTGTCGTCAACACTTATTAATGAAATGTTTACTACTTTTTGAATTTTTTATCGAATGAAATTTATTCTAATTCTTCAAAGAAAATATGAAATAATTTACTAATAGTCTCACATTTTATATTTTTGTGTTTCTAATAAATTTTATATGCAAATACAATCTTCCCCTATATTTTGTGTCAATATATTTTGTCCCTTGGAGATACATATATGTATATAATTTTGGGTGTATGATTTGTATAACTATGATCATTCTTTAGCTTTTGTTTTCTATAGGATCTATATATACATTAAAGGCTTTTACAATTCATGTGTTCCATGTTGAATCCAAATTTATATAAGTATATATATGCATTAAATTCAAAATACACAATAAAAATAAGCAATTTATAATATCATGCTTATATATCTTATTGATTATATTATCTTATTTGAAATTTTTGATTTTGGATTTTGTTATATCATCAACTTTTTAATATAGTCATATTTATTTTATAATATTTTAAATTAAAATATTATAAACCACATATACTTTCGCATATTCCTCCGCATATCCGTTTACTTGCTTTAGACCGCATGACCGAACGAATACCACATACCACATTTTTGAACCTTGAGTTTTGTATAAAAAAGCTTGACTTGAAGGAGAGCCAGAAGGATATATTCAGATTGGCTAAAGCAAGAGAGAACGTCCAAAGATCTTTCTTAAGTGAGATGCATTAAGGGAAGGGCACGTGCTTGTTACTCAAAAAGATATACAGACTAGATGGAAGTAGTATTCCCATAAGCTTTTCATTGGAGAAGGGAATAAAGAGATTACTTTGAGAGATCTGGCTAGTAGTAAATGTTACCTGAATCATGCAAGCTATAAAATGATACAAAGGAAGTAGAAGAGGCTTTAGAGGTTATGAAACCTAAGAAAGAGGTAGGATCTGGTGACATTCCTATAGAAGTTTGGAGGATTCTAGGTTACGGGGTTTGACTTGGCTTACAAATTCATTCAATGTTATTTGATAAAGTAAGAAAATGTCTGAAGAATGAGGGATAAGCATTGTGGTGCCTATTTATAAGAGTAAAGGAGACATTCAAAATTGTTCGAATTATAGAGGTATCAAAATGATGAGTCATACTTGATAATTTGGGAACGTCTGATCGAAAGAAGGTTGAGGAGCTTGAGAGCGTGGCTGGGCTCACTAACGGGTGGAAGTTGGAGCAGAGGCTGGCTGGGTGGAAGTCTATTGCATATCAAGGTGAGACAGACTTGTGTTCTGCTTTCGGTTTTATCAGCTATCCCGATCTTCTTCCTGTCCTCTCGACTGATGCCTGTGAGGATGAGGAAGAGGCTTGAGTCCATCATGAGGCGGTTTTTCTGGTCGATGTCGGGGCAACCTCATGGGCTCTCTCTAGTTGATTGGAGGATGGTGACATGTTCGAAGGAGAATGGGGGCCTTGGTGTTCGGAGTTTGGAAGAAATGAATAATGCCCTCACGGTCAAGTGGGTCGCCCGTGTTTGGATAACTTTGACAACCTGGTTTGCGGCCTGATTCAGAGGGTATTTGGGCCTAGTCTCTCTTTCCTTGGTCCCGGGGATCTTTGTTTCTCACCTTCCTACTTATGGAGTGATATTTGTAGTGTGGTGCTTGAAATTTGGCCATTCTTAAGATCGCTGTTGGGGGACGACACTGATTTTTGTTTATGATTGGATGACTGGAGTGAGGGAGGCCTCTGTAGGAGAGATTTACGCAACTGAAGGCAGTGGTGGTGAATCCAGATGGCTCAGTGGTGGACGCTTGGGATGGGCTTTCTTTTTTTTTCGCAGTTTAGATCAGAGCTCTCTGATCCATGTTTGGGGGAACTATTGATTTTGCTTGAGGAGCTAATGCTTGAGCCCCTTGAGGAGCTTGAGAGCGTGGCTGGGCCCACTGACAACCATGACTGTTGGACTTGGTGGGATGGTTCTTTCTTGGTTGTGAAGGCATACAGAGCTTTGAAGGGACCCTTGACTTTTGATCATGGAGGGTGTGTGACGGACTGTAGGTGGATATGGAAATGGAAGGCTTTAACTCGTGTGAAGGTGTTCCCTTGGCTTCTTTAGAGGGGAAGATTGTTTACCAAGGAAGACTCTCAAGATTCGTGCCGACAACAGACTCTATGTGGCCCTGGTGCTTGGGGAGTGTTGGTGATGTCCGATTACCTTTTCTTCGATTGTGGGAGTTTCGTGATGACTTGGAACCTGTTTAGTTGTCAGGGGATTCATACTGATTGTGTCTGAGGGTTCTCGAGTTCCATTGGGGCAAATTGGACTGGCACGTGGAATGAAAGATCGGGGTGCTTGGCAATGGTCTAGGCTTTGTGGTTGGTTAGAAATGGGGTGATCTTTCGACAAGAACGTTTTTACGTGGAAAATGTGGTGGCGCACGCATGCTAAGGCGCTGAGTGAGAGCTGGAACCTGTTAATCATTACCATACCATACATTTTTAGCCTTGAAATGCTTTTTTTGGTGATAAAGGGTGAAGTTTTTTGGGCACACACCTAAACGGTGGAGGCCCTTTTTTCTTGTAATAAAGAAGATTCAGGCAAGTTTGAAGCTGTCCATTTGTTGATGAGATAATAGAGATTTATCGGGATAAAACAATAACCTCCTTATGATTTTTATTGATTTGGAGAAGGCTCATGATTCACTCCCAAGGAAGATATTGTGGAGAGTTTTGGAGAAGAGATAAATACATGTCCTATATATTAACCTTATAAAGGATATGTATGATGGGGTCGCATCCTGTGTAAGGATCCAGTCTGAGAAGACTTATTATTTTAATATCAGCGTCGGTTCGCTTCCAAGTTCAGCTTTGAGTCCATTTCTTTTTACTTTGATTATGGACGAGTTGAATAGTCACATTCATGATGGGATACCTTGGCGTATGTTGTTCGTTGATGATATTATGTTGATTGATGAGACAAGAGATGTAGTAAATGAGAAGTTGGAGATTTGTAGACATGCCTTAGAGACTGAAGGATTTCATATAAGTAGGTACGACAGAATATATGCAGTGCGCATTTGATGGATCCAATGGTGAATGAGTCGAAGTGAAGATTGGAGACGATAACATTTGAAGAAAGATTCTTTAGATACTTTTGAGGTCTATTTTTCAATAAGATGAGGAAATTGTTGGAGATGTTACTCATAGAATAAATGCAGACTGGCTAAATGGAGATGAGCCTCTATGTTCTTTGTGATAAGAAAATCCCTTTGAAAGTTAAATGAAAATATTACAAAGCAGCCATGAGACCTGCTATACTCTATGGATCATAATGTTGGCTTGTGAATCATAGACATGTGAACAGAATGACAGCAGAAGAAATGAAAATGCTGAGATGGATGTGTGGTCATACATGAAAAGATCGGGTTCAGAATGATGCGATCAGAAGGAAAGTTGTTGTAGCTCCGATAGAGGACAAGATGAAAGAAAATCGCTTGCAAAAGAGGCATTTAATGCACCAGTTAGAGGATGCCAGATTTGGTATAATGAGCCGGTTAAGAGATGGCGAGGAATGCCCAATAAGTGTTGGAATGAGACTATCCGAAGGGATCTTAGTTATTAGAAATAAGCATGAGAATGACCCAAACTAGATCTGGATGGAGGAAAAAACTCCTTGTAGCCGATCCTATCCTTCACCAGGAGTAAATTATCTATGCTTGATTGTCTTGATGAAAAGATCCTACTTCAAGCTATGATATACACATAAATGCATACAATTCATGAGTGCGAAGAAGTCGATTAGAACGGTAACATGATCCTTTCACCATTGGTAAAGCATCTCTGAGATTGTCTTGATGAAAGGATATGATGCAAGATTTCCCATATTGATGGGTCGAATGGAATTGAAGTAAATTACAGACTTACTAACATTAGGGTTTTTCGTCCTATTAATTGGTAGGCTAATTTTATTTACAAAAAATAAATTGTAATTGATTTTAATCCCAATATTTATGGTAAATGAAATTTGTTAGTGTTGGAAGAAATGAGTGCGTTATTTATTTCTGAGAACCCTAGGCTCTCTTACATAGAGGAGAGTCCTATAGATAAATTACATAAGATAGATACATAGAATATAAAATAGAGAAAAAAGTGTATAGAGAATATGAAAATAGATAAATATCTCTATACTCTCCCTCAAGATGGAGCATAGATTTCAATCATGCTCAACTTGGACGAACACTTCAGGAATGATCCTCTGAGCAATGCCTTGGTAAATATATCTGTTGTTTGCTCTCCTGAACTGACATGAGAGGTAGATATCAAACCCTTCTGAATCATATCTCTAGTATAATGGCAATCTACCTCAATATGCTTTGTTCTCTTATGGTATTTATTTCTGAGAACCCTAGGCTCTCTTATATAGAGGAGAGTCCTATAGATAAATTACATAAGATAGATACATAGAATATAAAATAGAGAAAAAAGTGTATAGAGAATATGAAAATAGATAAATATCTCTACACTCTCCCTCAAGATGGAGCATAGATTTCAATCATGCTCAACTTGGACGAACACTTCAGGAATGATCCTCTGAGCAATGCCTTGGTAAATATATCTGTTGTTTGCTCTCCTGAACTGACATGAGAGGTAGATATGAAACCCTTCTGAATCATATCTCTAGTATAATGGCAATCTACCTCAATATGCTTTGTTCTCTTATGGTATGCAAGTTGTTTGCAATGAATAGAGCATCCATGGAAGGCCGTATCGATATCGATATCGTTTCAATATCGTATCGATACGATATTTCGACGATATATCGCCGAAATATCACCCATATCGACGAGCCTTTGTGAAGAAAATGCCTGGAAATCAGGATATATTGACATAGCGGTGCCCATATCAATCCCATGTCGTATCGGTATATCGGCGATATATCGTCGATATATCGCGATATTTCCTTCCATGAGGGCATCTTGATTATCACATTATAACTGCATGGGAAGAGGAACATCTATGTGCAAATCTACTAACACTGCTCGAATCCACGTCATTTCTGTACTTGCTTGCGCCATAGTCCTATATTCAGATTCGACACTTGATCTAGCCACAACTGTTTGTTTCTTGCTTTTTCAAGAAACAAGAGAACTGCCAACAAACACTGCAAAGCCTGAAGTAGACTTCCTATCCTTAGGACACCCTGCATAGTCAGCATCAGCACACACAGATACAGATAGAGTTTCTCCTTTCTTGAAAAGTAATCCTGCACCTAGAGAAGATTTTAGATATCTCAATATCATGTATATAGCATCCATATGTACTTGTCGAGGTTGCTCCATGAACTGACTCACTCGACTCACCACAAAGGAGATATCTGATATGGTAATAGTAACATAAAGGAGCTTTCCCTCCATCTCTTTGTACCTCCTCTTATCAGCCTCATCTGTATCATCATCGTATAATTTTATGCTAGGATCCATACATGGAAGGACATCGATATCGGTACCATGTCGATACGATATATAGTCGATATATCGACGCCATATCGCCGACATCGAACCGAGATTGTGAATAAAATGGCCTGTCGATATCGATATCGACCATATCGGCGATATATCGGTGTCCTGTCGATACCGATATATCACCGATATATCGCGATACGACCTTCCATGGATCCATAGGAGTAGTAGAAGGTCGACACCCAATCATGCCCGTCTCAACAAGCATGTCTGTAACATATTTTCTGTGGGTCATCACAAGACCGTACGCATTCCTAGAAAATTCCAACCCTAAGAAATACCTTAGGATGCCCAGATCCTTGGTGACAAACTGACTGCCTAGAAATTTTTTTGCCATTTTTATTCCCTGCACATCATCTTCTGCAACAGCATATCATCAACATAAATCATGATAACAACTGTACCTTTATATGTTCTCTGCATAAATAGAGAATGGTCTGCATTTGACCTTTCGAACCTCTACCGTTCAATCAGATTCGAGAGCCTCTGAAATCACGCCCTTGGACTTTGTTTAGGACCATATATTGCCTTATAGAGTCTACAAACCTGTTGATACTCCCCCTCAGCAGCAAACCCCGGAGACTGCTGCATGTATACTTCCTCTTGTAGATCTTCATACAAAAATACATTTTAACATCTAGCTGAAATAAGGGCCAGTCATGTACTACTGCAACTGAAAAAAGAACACGTAAAGTGGAGTGACGAGCAACAACAAAGAACGTACCCATATAATCTACACCGTAGGTCTGAGTAAAACCACATTCCACTAATCTTACCTTGTAACGATCAAGGCTTGCATCTGCATGATATTTAATAGTAAACACCCATTTGCAGCTTACAATAGAGGCGTCAGGAGGAGCAGACACCAAAATCCAGGTACCACTTGATTGCAAAGTAGCCATCTCTTCTTCCATAGCTAAGCGCCATCGACTATCTCTCAAGGCCTCTTGATAAATCCGTGGAATATCCACGACAGATAGAGCAATTGCAAATCTCTGAAAATCCCCGGTCAGGCGATGAAAGGACACATGAGAAGCTAGCGGACATGATGCACATGTACGCTTTTGCTTCCTAATGGCAATGGGTATGTCCATGTCCTCGAGAACCTCCTCCTGTAGTGATCCCTGTACAGAAATATCGCCATACCCATCATTAGAAACCATGTTATCAGAATAAACTTGGGACATGCTGGATGACGGGTGATGACCATGAGCAGAGGCTGGCTGACGGGTATAGAATTTTGGTAAGGGTGGAACAATGGGCACATACGTCTGTGTAAAGGGAAGTGGTGGTGGTGGTGGAGTTGGTGGTGGTGTAACAGGTAGAGGAGACAACTGACTCGTAGGAGGAGGTGGCATGTAGATTTCAGTATCAGACTTTGAAGCAGCCAACCTGTCACTTGTAGGAGAGAAATACATCACAGACTCAAAAAATATGACATCAGCATTGATATAATATTTCCTGCGTAATGGATCATAGCATCGATATCCCTTCTGGGTCCTGGAGTACTCAACAAAGATATATTAGACAGTCCTAGGAGAGAGCTTGTCAAGACCTGGAGCAAACTGGTGAACAAATGCAACAAAGCCAAAGACACGAGGAGCAAGAGAGAACAACTCCTTAGGGAAGGCTATAGAGAAGGGATTTTCTAGCCGAAGACATATGAGGGCATGCGATTCACTAGATAATGTGCTGTAAGAACAGCATCACCCCATAACGAATGTGGGTCACGACTCTGAATAAGGAGGGTTTAAGTGACATCAAGTAAATGTCGATGCTTTCTTTTTGCAACACCATTTTACCGAGAAGTGTAAGCACATGATTTTTGATGAATTATATCACAAAAGGAAAAGAAATATGATAGTGCACGAGTACAAAATTCCAAAGCATTATTGGTCCTCACAAACTTCACAGATGGAGAGAAAACATTATGCACTTCATTGATAAAGGTTTTAATCACATCACCCGCTTCAGATTTATTCTTCAATAGAAACACCCATGACAAAGAGAAATATCATCTACTGCAACAAGATAAAACCTATGTCCCTGGTGATCAGGAACACGACTTAGACCCCAAATATCGACATGAACTAACTCAAAAAGGGAGCTACTGCTCCGACTCTAGCGATTGGGAAAAGCTAATCGATGATGCTTTCCCAACTGACGTGCTTCACAATGGAAGGAAGAACTCGGAGGAATCTGCGACAAAATGTGACACA
This sequence comes from Ottelia alismoides, assembly GCA_037367405.1. Classification (NCBI taxonomy): domain Eukaryota; kingdom Viridiplantae; phylum Streptophyta; class Magnoliopsida; order Alismatales; family Hydrocharitaceae; genus Ottelia; species Ottelia alismoides. The sequence goes on from JAZKJV010007289.1 coordinate 426,081, forward strand.
TTTTCTGGAGAGGGAGGTGGCCAAAATGTAGATGCCAAGTATAGGGAGAGACTAGTCCAGTTGAATGAAGGGATGCACTTGCTTAAAGAGTGCAGACTAGGCGATAAATGCCACCCTGCTCACGGCCACACCCAATCACTTTGCTCGTAAGGATGTCCTGAAAAACAAGAGATGATGGGTAAAAAATAGCTCGCCAGTGCAAATCTTTTGTAAGCTGATTAATAGATAACAAATCCATAAAGAAATCCGGAGCATGTAACACATTCTGCAGATGCGTCGAGGGCGTCAAACTAATCTACCCCTGTCCTGTGAACGGGGAGTAAGTCCCATCGGCTATCACCACGGTTCTTCCTGGAGGAACCTGTCTATATGTTGTAAGCTGCTCTCTGTCTTGACATAAATGATGTGTCGCTCTGGAGTTCATAATCCACTCTGTAATCTCAGATCCATAACAAGAGGTAAAAGCATAAGGGCTACCTGAGGTGCTGGCTGTAGCGGACGTACTGGCAGAAGCAGAAGCTGCCACATCTGAATGGCCTCCTGAAAATGAGGCGAGAGGCATGATATCCCTAAGTCTGGCGACGAGATCATCAAATATCTGATCTGAAGTAGAAGGTGCAGGAGACTCAGCCTGTTTCGCTATGCATGCTGATGCTGGGAAGCGATGCTTAGAATATCATTTATCCTCTTAATGATCGGGACGATGACAGTGCGTGCATGGCCGACGGATTCGACCCCCTCTACCACGGGGTCCACGTCCACGAAAGGTAGATGAGCTGCCTCTGCCCCTGGAGGTTGCCATTGCTGAAGAGGTCAGGTTAGTAGTAGCAATCGAAACAGTGATCCTGCTAAGTCTACGGAAAGCTTCCACCATAGGAGGAATAGTAGCATCCGCAAGGATATGAGAGCGAGCAACGTCATATTCAGGATCAAGTGCAGTAAGGAATACACCAACCATGGTAGCATTCCTTTATGTCTTCTGCTGCTCAGGAGTGACCGTTAGTGGCATGAAGCTATGGAGCTTCTTAAACATCTCGCGTAAGGATGTGTGCCGTGAGTGGAGAGGCCGTCCGTTCTGCTTGACGTTGAAATATGTCATGCTGTAGTTGAAAGATCTTGGTCTCATTCCGTGCCTGAGAATAGGTTATAACGAGAATATCCCACATTGCCTTGGCAGTGGGCTGATGCAACACGTCATTGGTGATCTCTATTGTCAATATCCCTGACAACCAAACGTTGCCATATGCGTCGTTCGCCTCCCACGAGGCGTGAATCCATGTTTTCTCCACCGGTTCATCGTCTATAAGAATATGCTTCAGCTCATGAACTGCATAGCCCAGAGCTCAAAATTCGTCCCGTCCATCTTGACAATTGGTGTCGGACCTCTGAAGGAACCTGTGGCGGGTACATCGACTATGTTTTCTGACATGCTGCCAGATGAAGATCACAGGGGTTTCGTAGACCGATAGATGTCTACACTGACATGTGAGGATTCGATTGCATATGTAGACCTATACAATCAAATCCATAAACCGAAGCGAACGAAGAAAGAGGACGATGAAAGCAGGGGTCGACGACGGTGGAGATCGATGGCCTGTCAATGTCCGAGGAGGGTTGACGGTGCCCGAGGAGGGCTGGTGGTGTGCAGAGCCCCGGGGGGGGGGGGCTAGCGGCATCGAGGAGGTGCACGGGGGGAAGGGGCTGGTAGCTGGCGAGCGACGTCGACGAAAGGAAGGGCTAGCAGGCGACAGCACCGAGATTGGGGGGGGGACTGGCGGGTGTGGATTAGGGTTAGGGTATACGAGCTTCGGTCTAGGACCGCCGCTCTGATACCATGTTGGAAGAAATGAGTGCGTTGTTTATTTATGAGAACCCTAGGTTCTCTTATATAGAGGAGAGTCCTGTGGGTAAATTATATAAGATGGATACAGAGAAAATAAAATAGAGAAAAAAGGTACATAGAGAATATGAAAATATATAAATATTTCTACAACTAGTGAGTCAATTAGAGTAATTTAAAGTCCAATTAGACTTTTATTTATATTAATGCCATGTCTGTAATTAGACCCCCTACCTATATAAAAGGGATACTAGTCAATTATAGAAGATCATGCTATGAATTAGAAACAAAGTTTTGGTTTAAAGAGTGCCTCCACCAATATCCCCGTCCCCCAGTTTCTAGGGGTTCTCCTCTCAACCCTGTTCGTCGCTCGTCCCACGAAGCATGTTGTGATCTTCTTTTCTCCTCTCTCCTCTCTCCGATTTTCTGACTGCATCAAGTAGTATCAGAGCATGGCAGCCGAATCGTCCTTACGATTCGATGATCTGATCATTTATTGGTGAATGCAATTTGATTTCAACCGTTTCAGTCATGGTTCACGTCCACGACAACAAAGATTCAAGAATCGTCTTCTAGCATCCGTGAAAATTCAACAATGTCTAGATAATGATCTATTCATCCAAGAAGAATTCATGTTATAGAGGATTTCTATCATACAACTTTTCCGCAAGAAAACAAAGACACATGACCCATATATGATGAAAACGTCACGCAGGAGTTTGCCGATCTCCCTATCGAGGTCCCCTCCGCTGCAGTCGAGGACGCCCTCGCATCACTGTTGCCACTGTCGGCGGTGTCGAGGCCGGTTGTAGCATTGCCACTTGTTGCCTACCCACTTCCCATGTGCCAGTGTCACGCCTCCTCCTTGTCAGCGTTGCCGGTTCAGTGTTACAAACCGCACCATTGCATGTGACATGATGTAGGGCACCATCGCTACAAGCCCTCCTCGACCACCACGAGGGGTGCTTGCATCCTTTATTCACACACTTCAATGAGCACTGGAGCCACTAGCAACTCCTCTCTCTTCGCTCCTCCAGTCGCCATTGCAAGCGAGTGAGGTCTTTACAGTGGCATCGTCGTCGCAACTTGCTCCCATTTTGCCGTGGCAACACTCATCATCATCGCTGTCACCAAATCCAACCATGTCGGGGAAGGCATACCAGTATTGAAACTTTCACTGCCCTAAGAGCTTCCATCATGATCGCTGTCGTTGTGCCTTGTCGTGGTACGATCGCCATCAAAGATACCTCCATTTGCGTCGTCCCCAAAGAAGTTGGAACACCAACCCTAGGGTTTGACCACACTGGGGATGATGGAAGGGAGAAGTGCCACAGTGGGTTCATGATTTGTCTCCCATGAACAACCAATCCCATAAAATTATGGTTCAGGGTTTAGGATAGCAACATTGCTATATCGATGATATATCGAACCATGATAGAATCATTCCCCAGTTTTCATTCTTCTCTTTTTTTCTCTGTGATTATTATATGATCTAAAAGTATCATCATGTTTCCTTTTGGACTCAACAAGGGAGGGGATCAATGATGCTTTGAGTTAATCAACTTAGACACCTAAGGTCCTAGTCGTACCCCTTATTTGTAGGGACTTGATTTTTATTTGTATTATATTAATGACTTAGTTGAATGTCTTGGTTATTCTTGCTATATATTTATGAATATAGAATTGCATGTGTGTGTATGATTATATGCACACACATCTATATATGTATATATATCTTAGTGTTTGTGCAATTGTCCCATATTCCTATTAGGATGATGTCATGGTTCTTGTTTGCTATTTGATCAATCGGATGCGTTTGTGTATTCTGAGAGGCCATGTCGCATTCCACTTGAAGTCTTTGGAGCTACTTCTTTTAACATCTAGACCTTTAGTAGAAAGAATTTGTCATCAAGAGCAGTCAAGTGTGTCTTTGTAGGTTACTCTCATACTCCGATGGAATATATGTGTTTCGACCTGTACTTCAAGACATACTTTTGAGTAATGATATCATTTTTTATGTCAATGGGATTATCCTATATGCATGGGCTTTGTCACACTCTATTTGAGATTGCTAATAAGATATACGTCCCTCTTCAAACTAGTGTTCAGAAAGTTGGTATGTGGTATTCGTTCGGTCAGACGGTATGAAGCGAACAAGTAGATAGACAGAAGTATACACGGATTATGTGGTTTGTATTATTTTAATTTTAAAAAAATAAACATATAGCTAAAAAATAAAAATTTATGTTTTAAAATAAATACAAACTTAAACTATAGATATTTTTTGAAACTTATAATCAAATGTTAGAGATCAATGCTTGCATCTTCTTTCTGAACATTGAATGTATATATATATATATTTGGAAGAAAAGTTATCATTATATATATATATTTGAAATAAAAGTTATCAATATCAATATCAACCCTGACATTAAGTATCCGAAATTTCTGACAATTTTCCTTCCAAAAATCAAGCAAGTAGTTCCTGTTATTTGAAGCTTTCAACAACTAAAGAAAAATTGCAATAGTAAATTATGACATGCACAAATGAACAAAAAAATGAAAGAAAACTATAGAAATGTGAATTTCATGATTGGATCCATCAACCAACGAATCCGAATACCTTTACTTGAAAAGACGGTGCAAGCTTATAGTAAAAAATCGATCAGTGCAATAGAATATTTTTTTTGAAAGAAAACATAGGGAGAGATTCTATCAATGCAATGAAATAGGGAGAGATTCAGGTAGATGTATATATATATATATATAGAGAGAGAGAGAGAGAGAGAGAGTTGTTACATAAGAAAGAGCAGCGGCGATGCACGTACGTGAGAGAGAGAGAGGCGGCAACTGGGGACAAAGAGCAGCAAGCAACAAGCCTAAGAACGATTGGAAGTAAGGTTTTTAGGTGTATTACCTTATTGGGTAGGGTTATTTCAAAAGCAATTCAGTATTATTCCTATTCAATATGCGGCCGCATATGCGGATTAATCGGACCACATAACCGCATATTGAGCGAGTATTGTATATGCAGTTCGCTAAGGGTCCTGATTCCGTATATGCGGCCACCTGGGCCGACTTTCTGAACACTGCTTCAAACATTAACTTGTACTCCTCTACTTGAGGTTCCCATTAGGAGGGATTTCGTATAATCCCAGGACACTCCTTAACTTCAGTTGCCTATTGTTAGAAAATAGGAAGCGGAAGCGAAACATGAAAAAAAGATAAAGAACAATAAGAACAACGGGATTTACGTCGAACCCTACTCCCTAAGGAGCGGGATGAAACCACGGGAGAATGCGTCAGAGGGCTGGTGTGTCTATTGCACTTTTCTCAATGGATACATGAGGTTTGGGGCTTCTTATATAGCCTCCACAGAGCCTCCAAGTCCCATCACAGGTAGATGTGGGACTAAACTCTTGGATGGGGTAAATGGATCCTGGAGAGATCCATTTACCCATCTCCTATACACGTGACGCATATATCAAATACTTTAACACTCCCCCTCAACCTGAAGCATGCAATGCTCAGCTTGGACAAACAGAAAGAAACTTAACTCACGCTACAAGACACTACGGACAATATCTACCCAACGCGAACAACTGCTGCCGTCGAGGACGTTGCTTCTCATGCCATGCAGGTGAGGAGGACGAACAACCTGGAGTATGAGTTTGTTCAATCTCCTCGTCGGAGAGCATGTGCTCTGAACTGCGCCTGTCAGAGTCACTGCAACTGGAAATCAGTATCCTCGTCGGAGTACTCAGGCCCGTCACAAAATGTGGACAACTGCTCCATCTCTGAAATGGCCGAACTGAAAAAGCCGTGGAAGTGCAATCCTCGTCGGAGTCCACGGTCATTGGAGAATGGAATCTGAAAGAAGTCTCCTCGTCGGAGAACTGGGTCTCTCCCATCTAGCACAGAGAATGGTACACTACTCTGGAGTACCTATGATACCACATGAAAACCCTTGCCAACATGGCATATGGAATGATCCTTTACTCTGGAGTCCCTCCGGCTCACATGAAAACTCTGGCCTATAAAACAAGAACGGATGGGGACCTTTGAACTGATGCCGTACATGTGTTCATCTGAAAATGACCGCATACTTGTGCGTGTCTGAAACTAACTCGGAATCTGACATCGAGTCTGACAAAATCTTTGTAGAGTCTGGAAACCGATTGGTTTGGAGAATATCTGAATCTGTGCTCTGAATCTGGAACATGACCCGTGACTTTACACCGTACTCCCCCTTTCTCCCATATTAGTCGAAATACATGACATCGACTAAGTTGGGAGAATACAAGATATTGGGGAAAAATATGAACATTCTTAAAAATTTCGTGCGGCTTTTCTTTATCATCATTTTTTTAATAAGCCATCTATTTTTTTAAATATTTTAAACCGTTTCAACAACAATTTTTTTAACGACTTTTGCAATATTTTTTTGAATTTGCGTACGACTTTTCTTTGTACGCACCTCTTTCAATTTTTTTACTATGTGTACGGTTTTTTTATACGCGCCTCTTCTCTTTTCTCTCCCCCTTTTTTGTGTTTTTTCCTTTGAACAAATAAAATGTGGTCCAATTGGACCCAATCATACCTCAACCTTACAAAACACAACTGTTTCCTTTTTTTCCGCTCTCTCTCTCTCTCTCTTTTAATTCACGCCTAATAAGGGCCGAATCATAAGCAGGCTGTCCCCTCTAACCTTTTTTTTAAATAACTGGCCAATGAGCCCCTTTCCATTCAACCAGGAAAACTTAGGGTTCCGCAGGAACCCCTCGATGGATGTCGTCGCTGAAGCAGGTTCGATGGGGAAGAGCCAGGAGGAGGCGTGGAAGCTCGCGCGAAGGGAAGCGCCGCTTGAGATTGCGCGACCTGGTGATGCGCGAGACGATGGTGATGGAGAGTTGCACGGTTGGCGAGAAGCTCGATCTCTGCCTGGATCCGCTTGAAGGAGGTGTGCTGCCTACAGGAGATGGTGCGGGAGAGGCGCCTGCTGAGGGTTGTGCTGATGTTGGCCCTATGCTGCCTGGAGTCTGAGCGGCTCCGAGGAGAGTGCCACACGAGTATATGTCGCCGCTTGATGTGCCTGTTGGTCGCGCAAGATAGATGGTTGCTGCGACCTGCGCCAAATTGGGATTCTGCCTGAAGACAGTCGGCTGGAGATGATGCTGCGTACGGAGGAGATCGACGCCAAACTGGATATGCGAAGGCCATCATCGTTTGCATCCAACGAAGGAGGATGAGAACGAAGGAGCAAGAAGGTCTCCTGATGTGAGACCTGGAGTTCCCTTCGCAAGGATCATCGGCTATGTCTGCGCTCGGGAGTATGTGGCTGCAATCAGAGATGTTGCTCCCAACGCTCCAACTTGCTAGGGTTTCAAAAAATCCATGAAACATGAACATATCTGCCATGTTAGAAAATAGATCTGAATGAAGGCGGAGATTTTCATATCTTTAACATAAAAACAACGAATCTCGAACATAAGTAAGAATTTAAAATCCTCGAGAATCGACCCGCTCTGATACCATGTTAGAAAATAGAAAGCGGAAGCGAAACATGGAAAAAGATAAAGAACAATAAGAACAACGGGGTTTACGTGGAACCCTACTCCCTAAGGAGCGGGATGAAACCACGGGAGAATGCCTCAGAGGGCTGGTGTGTCTATTGCACTTTTCTCAATGGATACAAGAGGTCCGGGGCTTCTTATATAACCTCCACAGAGCCTCCAAGTCCCACCACTGGTAGATGTGGGACTAAACTCTTGGATGGGGTAAATGGATCCTGGAGAGTTCCATTTACCCATCTCCCATATATGTGACACATATATCAAATACTCCAACACCTATGGTGGAGGCTCGCCATCAAAAGTTGGAATCACCTATAATACACGGCTCGTAAAGGGTATGGGAAAATTGTATTTTTTAAAATGCTTTTTTCAGGAAATGTAAGTCCATCTCGAATCGTGAGCTAGCTTCTTCTTTTCTATCTCTACCCCCTACTTAACAAATTGAATAAATTCCCATCCTTAGCATCGTATACATCGAGTTCATACATGCAAATGATCTGATGACTAATACGTAAAGATGTTTTAGGCACTTTACTTTTTTGCCTTTCAACCCTGGGGCGGTGGCCACTAGATGAACCTAGCCAAGCCAGAATTAGAAATGGACACTTGTACTTTGATCCCTAATGAAGCGAGAACTATTACCCAACTTCAATTGATAATTAGCTGGATAAAATAGTTTCTTTGTGAAGTCTTACAATATGTCCACAGGATCAAAACAGAGATAGTAAAATGCGGTGAAAAGCCTAGCACTCGTCGCTCCTGGTCCATTCTATCTACACCACCGGCTTCAGTAACTTAGCCACTGCCCATCACGTTTGAGGTAAATTTGGCGCATATTGTTAATACTGATAGCACTAAAGTGATGTTTCTACATGTGATGGGTGATGCAACCAACAATTTGTCTATAAAGCGATGCACCCTCCTATTAATAGTTTGTTGTACTTGTAGTCCTCTCGAAGGTGGAGATTCCTAGAACTTATCTGGTGGCTATCCTCGATCATCGATGCAAGACAACCATGCAAGAAGTGATGCCAATAATGCATTCTAGAGGAATCCAAACACTTGTTACACACCCTTAGAATATAAATATGGTAGACTGCTAGTGGACGTTTGCAGTAAAGCATTGCATAGATGGATACATGGAGTGCTATGCTAGAATGCGCGGTGGGTGGAAAATGGATATAGTCAGACATACAATATTGACTAGTTTGAGAGATTCTCTCCCGTTGTTAGAATGATTAGTGTTTGCATTCTCCTTGCTGTTGTGATAGAAAAGATTGTCCTTTGTTTTAGCATGACATGTAGAATGCCTTCTTTATGGTGATATATATATATATATATATATGGTGATATACGGGAAGAAGTCCATTTGCAAAACTTCCCAATTTTACAACCGAGACGGAGTGTCACAAAGTTTGTTGATTGCGTAAGGCCATTTATAACATAAAGCCTATGAAAGCATGGTTTTCTTGTAGGAGAGAGTACATATTGTTCATCCTTCCACCTTAGATTACTCATTATATGTGAAGAAGACCCCACCGAATTAGTGATGTTCCTTGTACATGTTAATGCCACAGTTGTACTGGTTATAATTCTTATATTATCTCTACGATCAAGGCTTTCTACATGGTGCGTTTTGTTACTACGTATCTTGATTATCTTTGATATTTCTACGGATAGAGTATGCTAGAAACAACATTGTCCTTACCATTTATAAATGAAAGTATGCCATCAATCTATTGAAGGAGACATGGAAGTTGGGTTCTTATCCAACCGTGGCATTTATGGATCCAATTATTCGTCTGCATGATGTTGCGGGAAATACATGGACTTATTGGGAAGCTCCTCTTTGCTATAGTTGATTTTATTGCTTTCCTCTAACAATGAGTAGTTTGGAGATATTTATATATTCTATGTACCGTTTCTGTTTATTTTATTTTCTTGCTTCCATCTTATGTAATTTACCCATAGGCTTTCTCTATATAAGAGAGCCTAGGGTTATTTGGAATAATAATGAATCACTTTCTCCCAACATGTTATCAGAGCCAAAACTCTAATTCACACAGCCGCTCCCCCCTCCTCTCCCTCTCTCTCTCTCTTGCTGGCTCCTCTCTCCCACCGCCAGCCTCCCTACCGCTGTCGCTAGCCCTCCTCTCCCCACCGACGTCGCAAAGCCCTCCTTCTCCTGCCGGCCCCTCCCACCATTGGCTCCTATCGCTGACCCCACTTTTCTATCTATGGATTTGAGTGCATAAGTCTACATATGCACTCAAATCATCTGGAGTTTATGTAGACATTTATTCTTTGGTTTACAAACCCTAGTTCCATATCTTCGGCAACATGCCAGAAAACAAGGTCGATATGCCTTCCATAGGCGCGTTCAAAGGTCCAGCGGCAATTGTCAAGATGGATGGGACGAACTATGAGCTCTAGGCGATGCATTTCATGAGTCTCATGAGGTCGAATAGTAAGAAGCACATTCTTACCGAAGATGAGCCGGTAAAGGAGACTAGGGTTTATACCTCCTGGGAGGCTGATGATTCATACGCTGAAGTCTGGCTTTCAGGCATTGTGAATGGAGATTGCCAATGATGTTCTCCATCAGTCCATTGCTAAGGCAATTTGGGACATACTTGCAGCAACATATTTGCAGGTGCGAAATGAGACCAAGATCCTTCAACTTCAGTATGACGTATTTACAATCAAGCAGAATGGACGACCCCTTCACTCCTTATATACATCCTTGCGAGGGATGTTTGAGAAGCTCTACATCATCATTCCTCTTACGGTGACTCTAGAGCATCAGAAGACCTTTCGGAACACTACCATGGTGGGGGTTCTACTTACGGCACTTGATCTTGAGTATGATGCTGCTCGCTCGCAGATTCTTGCAGATGCTACCATTCCTCCTATGGAGGAAGTTTGTAGCTAACTTAGCCACATTACCGTCTTGTCCAATGCTTCTACTCAGCCTCCTTCGGCGATGTCTGCTTCCAGAGGCAGAGGTGACTCTTCTACATTTCGTGGTCGTGGACCTCGTGGGAGAGGCGGTCGTTTCCGTCATCAGTGCACCTTTTATCATCGATAAGGTCATGCGAAGGATACATACTATTCTAAGCATTGTTTTTCGACCTCGACGCTTGTAGCCGAGCATGTTGCATCTCCATCAGCATCTGCTTCAGATCAGAGATTCGAGGAGCTTGTTGCTAGATTGCGTGACATTATGCCCTCTGCCTCTACAGAATTTCCAGGAGGCACCTCGGATATTGTTGCTTCAGCCTCTGCCAGTACCTCTACAACTGCTAGCACCTCAAGTAGTGCGTATGCTTTTACCTCATGTCATGGATCTGATGTCTCATATTGGATTTTGGATTCCGACGCGACACACCATCTTTGCCGAGACAGAGATAAACTTACATCATATAGGGAGATTCCACCGAGGCAATCCGTTGTGATAGAAGATGCGACTTATTCCCCCATTGTTGGATAGGGGGAGATTACTTTATCGCCTTCCATGCGTCTACAAAATGTGTTAAATGCTTCTGATTTTTCGATGAATTTACTTTCTATCGGTCAGATTACAAAGGATTTGCTATGTCACGCTGTATTTGACCCATTGTCTCTTGTTTTCAGGACATTCTTACGGGCGGGGTGAATGGCTGTAGCTCTGAGTAGGATGATCTTTATCGTCTGGTCCAAACCTCATATGCTGGCGTCTCCTCTCACCCAAGTGGACCAATATCTCCTTTTACATGGCATCTAGCTTTGGCCACCTCCCTCTTCAGAAGATGCATCATATCTTGTCTCAGATTTCATTAAATCCTTCCTTTCAGTGTGAAGTATGTCAATTGGGAAAGCACCATAGTTCTAGCTTCCCTAGTCGTCAGTCTCGGAGCAGTAGCTCCCTTTTTGAGTTATTTCATGTTGACATTTGGGGTTCGAGTCGTGCTCCTGATCACCAGGGACACATGTTTTATCTTGTTGTCGTTGATGACTTTCTCGTCTTTGGTGGGTGTTTTTGTTGAAGAATAAATCTGAAGCAGAGGATGTGATCAAATATCTTATAAATGAAGGGTAAAATGTATTTTCCTCTACTGTGAAATATATGCGTACGGATAATGCTTTGGAATTTTGCACTCGTTCTCTTTTACAGTTCTTCTTATCTAGAGGCATTATTCATCAAACCACTTGTGCTTACATGTCTCAACAGAATAGTGTTGCTGAGAGAAAGCATCGTCATCTTCTTGATATCACTCGGACGCTACTTATCCAGAGTTGTGCCCCATTTCTTTTTGGGGAGATGTTGTCCTTACAACATGTTATCTTGTGAATCATATGCCATCTTCAGTTTTAGGTGAGAAAATTCCTCTCTCTGTCGTCTTCCCTGATAAGGAATTATTTTCATTTACTCATCGTGTCTTTGGTGTTGTTGCATTCGTTCACCAGTTGTCTCCGGGACTTGACAAGCTTTCAGCTAAGACTGTCAAGTGCATTTTTTTGGTTACTCACGGACTCAGAAGGGTTACCGATCCTATGACCCTTTACACAGGAAATATTTTATCAGTGCTGATCTCACATTTTTTAAGTCTGTCATGTATTTCTCCCCTACAGGTGGCAATTGGCCTTGTCCACATCTAATGAGATCTATGTCCCTCCTCCTTCGTGTCCACCACCTCCTATTCCTGTTCCCATTAACACACCACCACCACCACCACCTCCACAACCACCTGTATCATCCTTACCAAAATTCTATACCCGTCGGTCTATTCCTGCTCATGGGGCTCGTCAATTATCCAGCATGCCTCAGGTTTGTCTAGATATTATTACTAACGATGGGTCTGATCTGATAACGTGCAAGTGCAGGGATCATCGTTGCAAGAGAATAGTATACCGGTAAGTATCGTTTCTGATGTTCTGGATATCCCTATTGCTATACGGAAACAGAAACGTACCTGTGCATCATATCCACTTGCCTCACAGGTTTCTTTCCATCGTCTCACAGGGGACTTTCAGAGGTTTGCTATGGCCTTATCAGTCGTGGAGATACCACGGATCCATCAAGATGCCTTGAAAATAGACTGCTGGCGTTTTGCCATGGAGGAGGAAATGGCTGCTCTATAGTCACGGGGTACATGGAGCTTGGTTTCCGCTCCTCCAGGAGCATCTGCTGTCAGATGTAAGTGGGTGTTTGCTGTTAAATATCATGCAGATGGTAGCCTTAACCATTACAAGTTAAGGCTAGTGGCACGAGGGTTTACTTAAACATACGACGTGGATTATATGGACACATTCTCTCCAGTTGCACGCCATTCGACTCTACGTGTCCTTCTATCGGTTGCTGTGGTACGCGATTGGCCCTTGTTTCAGCTTGATGTTAAGAATGCTTTCTTATATGACGATATGCAGGAAGAAGTTTACATGCAACAGCCCTGGGGTTTGCTACTGAGGGGGAGAGTCACATGGTGTGCAGACTTCACAAGGCGATATATGTCCTTAAACAGATCTCACGAGCGTGTTTTCAGAAACTTTCTTATCTAATCGAAAAGCAAGGGTTCAAAAGATCAAATGCAGATCACTCTTTCTTCGTCCAGAAGACTTCCAGAGGTATGGTTGTCATCATGGTGCATGTTGGTGATATACTAGTTACGGGACATGATACACAAGGGATAAAGATGGCAAAAGCGTTTTCGGGCCATCAGTTTGTTACTAAGGATCTTGGCACACTACGATATTTTCTGGGGTTGGAGTTTGCCAGGAATGCGCAGGGTCTTGTAAGGAAGTATATTACATATATGCTTGTTGAGACATGTATGATTGGGTGTCGACCTTCGACTACTCCTATGGACCCCATCATGAAGTTATATGACAATGATACATATGAGGTTGACAGGAGAAGATATAGAGAAATGGTGGGTAAGCTCCTCTATATTACTATCACTAGACCTGATATCATTTTTGCAGTGTCTCGGGTGAGTCAGTTCATGGAGCAGCCTAGACAAGTACATATGGATGGCATATACATGATACTAATGTATCTAAAGTCATCTCCAGGCACAAGATTGCTGTTCAGAAAAGAAACAGACATTTCTATTTCTGCATGTACTGATGCGTATTATGCAGGATGCCCTAAGGATCAGAAGTCTACTTCGGGTTTTGCAGTATTTGTGGGCAGTTCTTTGGTTTCTTGGAAAAGCAAGAAACAAACAGTGACGGCTAGATCCAATGCTGAATCTGAATATAGGGCCATGTCACAAGCAAGTACTGAGATGATGTGGGTTCGAGCTGTACTAGAAGATTTGCATATAGATGTACCTCTACCCATGTAGCTACAATGTAATAATCAAGCTACACTATTCATTGCTAATAATCCTGCTTTTCATGAAAGAACAAAACTTATTGAGGTAGACTGCCACTACACTAGAGATATGATCAAGAAGGGCTTGATCTCTACTTCTCATGTCAGTTCAGGAGAGCAGACTGCAGACATCTTCACCAAGCCATTGCTCAGAGGGCCTTTTCAGAAGTGTTCTTCCAAGCTGAGCATGAATGATATCTATGCTCCATCTTGAGGGGGAGTGTGGATATATTTATATATTCTATGTATTGTTTCTGTTTATTTTATTTTCTTATTTCCATCTTATGTAATTTACCCATAGTCTTTCTCTATATAAGAGAGCCTATGGTTATTTGGAATAATAATGAATCACTTTCTCCCAACAAGTAGGATTGGCCTATTTGTGGACAGGCCTAAGAGGATGTGAGGCCATTATGATTCTCAAGTACCTAAAAGCCATTGCTCAGAGGGCCATTTCAGAAGTGTTCTTCCAAGCTGAGCATGAATGATATCTATGCTCCATCTTGAGGGGGAGTGTGGATATATTTATATATTCTATGTATTGTTTCTGTTTATTTTATTTTCTTATTTCCATCTTATGTAATTTACCCATAGTCTTTCTCTATATAAGAGAGCCTATGGTTATTTGGAATAATAATGAATCACTTTCTCCCAACAAGTAGGATTGGCCTATTTGTGGACAGGCCTAAGAGGATGTGAGGCCATTATGATTCTCAAGTACCTAAAAGTTGCATCAAGAAAGGAACTTCTTTTCCTCAGTAGCAAGCCCATGGATATTATCGTGTATGCTGATGCCGATTATGCTCGATTCCCCAATGTTAGATATTTACTATATGGCTTTGCTTTTTCATATGGGCCACTTAGTCACCTCAAACACCAAGAAACAATTTGTTGTTGCTCAATCCAATCCTACTGGAGGTGGCTTTCCAATGCAACTGAGATGCGGTAGTCAAGCTATGTTATTTATAAACTGACGTTCTAGCCTTTCATGGGAGGACTGCACATTGCTGTTGATTTCCACGAGAATATGATTCAGAAGGGATTCTTCATAGCCGCCTTACATGCATCTTGTGGTGACCAGATCATTGATGTCCTCACCAAGCCATCCCAGACAATGCCTGATAGACGTGTTTCTAAGCTAAGCATGGAAAATATTGATGCTCTGGCTGTGGGACTGTATAGAATTTTGCATGATAGGATTGAAAAAAAATGATTGATTAAAAAATATTTTATAATGGTAATATGAATAAGTGATTGGCAATTGCATTTTTATGTAATGGTTTAATTCCCACTAATGTAAGCCTTACTGATATGGTTGTGACCTTATGAAGAGCTCATAGATAGTCTGAGGAATAAGAAAACCTCATTTTATTTTTAACAATCATGCAATAATCATACACATTTTGTAATTTTATGTTGAAATGCAGATCAGGAAAGATTGGCGATAACTGGAAGAATTCTCTGCCGCCTGAATTTCTCAACAAGGTACCAAACAGCAGCATCTTTTGTGAAACCTGTAAGTGCCCTGACTTACCTGGTCAAAAGGAGCAGAAGAAGGAATCCTGTGGCCTGCACTCTTGCCACGCTGTCTCAAAATGTCTACCTGGGCAGTATTTTTCAGCAGAAAGTTGTATGAATAATGCATTCACGCAACTCCCGGTTTGCAACAATGGACAGAATTTACACAAGTCAGAATTGTGTGCTGATAGAGACCATGGGGTAGCTGGAGTCTTAGATCATGATCTTCGTAACTGGGATTGCAAATCATGTCCTTGTTGGAACTCCTATTCAGATCCCACCATCAATTCAATTCAGAAATTGCATGAGATATTACATTCTGGAGTTGCTGATGGAAAACTTACTGACACTCTCAAGGACTTTAATGATCCATCACTGGAGACCTGGAGTTCGAAGGAGAACCAAGTATCCACTATTTACAGTTGCTCTGCGCCAGCTGCCACAGAAATTTCAATTGAAGCTGATAGAGGTTCCTATGATTCGGGAGCAGGGCAAGGCAGCTTGGTGCATGATCGTGCATACTCAGGATCAGCTGCTGAGAAGCATCTCGTGTCTGATGGTGCTCACCATAATTGGAAAGGCAAATATGACATCTTCATTGAGGGAAATGTGGATGCTTTGGATGGATTTCCTGGCATGCCGAATCAGTTGTCAGATTCTCCTAACAATGCGGTTATGCCAGAATACTCAATTGATGGAAGCAAGTCAATTTCTTTTTTTGGCACTAGAAATGACTTACATGTACATGCTAGTGAAAGGTTGCAAGGAACAAAGAGAAAAATGAGGAAGAGTCCTGATGCGTCAATGCTAAAATTTGATCTGGCTTCAATCCCAACTGTCTCTTCTAATCAGAACAACCATTCATCTCATGATTTCTGCAAACAAACCCCAGATAATTTGCATATACAAACTTCTGACGAAATGTTGAAGAGGGATCTCATTCTTATGGAGAACTTTTGCTGTTACAAAAAACAATCTGCAATTTGTCATTTTAAGAATCACGCAGTGACGAAATCCGATAAAAGTAATAGCTTAATACACGGGGGCAACTTCCAATCAGAGGTTCCGGATAGTAATCCTACTCCTGTAGCTCAGAAAAAAGCTAAGAAGCTTTTTTCTGTCAGTGAGAATGTATCAAAAGTAAAAAAGGTAGACCTTGATGGATATTCTGAAAGGCACCCCGCTAATTCCTTTATGGCTGTCGCGAAAATATCATCCAATAATAGTTTGGAAGTCTCTAAGAATGATGTCAAACCTATAGCATGTGGGGATTTTGGAATATTATCTGTCAGTAACCTGCCTACTGGTTCACGGCCTCCAAAGATTGTGCTTCTTAGCACAATAATGAAATATTCTAAAAGGATTGCACTCGTTGAGAAAGTTGAATATGATGAAACTTCTAAAGTGGAATTGAAGAAAACACGGATGTGTTTGAATGGAGCTAATGACTCAAGTATAGAGATTCAGCCGGTGCTTGCACATTTACTGGTAAATACAATGGCTAATCATAATCATACTAGAAATGCAAAATCTGACCCCACCTGAAAACACTGCTTGTAATTTGCAGACGAGGAAAACCTGTAAACAAAGTCTTGATGAGCCAATTGAGAAAGCCAGACTTACAGGTGTTACCATGGTTTCTGTTATGGGACTTTTATATTACATATTACATAAATGTTACACATGACCTCTGGATCCTTTAAATTGGCTTATTTATCTCGTGCAAAATGATATTTTATGTACATGCCCCACTAATTTATTATGACCGAGCAGCACATTCCATTATGGTTAAACTTCTTTCCAAGACTCTAATTTGAATTTGTCATACCATGCTATAAACAAAATACCTTTATTTTCCCTTCGCTTCAAAGTAACAAGTTTTGTTATTCATTCATGTACGATTCTAGTAGTTTGTTCTCTGTTTTGTCTGATCGATCAGTTCAATTAATTATTTTTTGCTTAGAACATTTCAAAAAATCATGTTCTTGTTGTACGAGTGAAGAAAGAAACTAGCTTTTGTTAAGGTCAAGTTCTAATGTCTTGTACATTTAAATTTAGTTTAGGTATGCAATGTGGGCATCATCGTGATAATAAAATAATTGATTGGGTCATGCACACACAATTTATATGAATGCCACTATTTAGATTGAAGGCTCCGAACATATAATCTAAATGACACATGCTTAACAGAAGTCTCGAACCTTGAGTTTCCAAAGATTAACTTCTCCACTCCAAGCAAGGGGGATGGCCGAGAACCGACAGATTGCTTATTCCATGATAACGCTAGAAAGTAAGTCTTTTATCATCTGTATCTAGAAGAATATTTCCTATGAGTGTTAACTGTTCTAAATTATTCTTAATATTCCAAAAAAATCCTTGCAAATGCCAACATCGAATATGTTGTGCAGATTACCTGATGAAAGGCATATATCCTCGACAAACATTTCTAGCCCTGATGTCTTCTGCTGTGTCTGCCGAAGCCTCGATAATGACGAAAACAATCGTCTGATTCAGTGCAATCGGTGTCTAATTAGAGTATTCCCTTTTATTAAATGTTTAATTTTATGACATTTTTATTGAAGACATTAGTTTTCCCGCAAGAGTGCAATACATGTCTAATAATGTAATTCGTAAACAGGTTCATCAGGCATGCTATGGGATCGCAGAAGTGCCTAGAAGGCGTTGGTTCTGTAGGCCCTGTCGTACACGTTCCATGAACATTGTAAATCCTGTGGTTTAACATTCTATTTGTCATTTTCTCTTGTTTTTTACATCAAATTATGTTCTCCAATTACCACAAGAAATAAAGCATGTTGACTAATGGACAGATGTATACAATAGATGCTCAGTTACTAAGGCACCATGTCTGGTTTGTGTAGTCGTTATCTTGTCCAACTGAAGCCTAGTGGTCGTCTCACTGGAAGGCTTCTCACTAGGTTTAGGGTTGCTTTTTATTTTTAGAGAAAAAGGCCAAGGAATTCTAACACAAAACTTCTTTAGCTTGGATTATTGTGGACATGGAGGGATTGTAACTCAGTAATTTTGTTGCTTTCATTCAGTATTACTCTAACAGCACAAAAAGGAATAATTTATCAATCCCTTCTCTTTCCATTTTTTTTAAAAGAGTTTAGGACCATTGCCTTGGCAGTTGGGCTGTGTCACACAAAGAAAAGTTTTTTTTTAGAATCTATTTTTCAATATCTTTCTTTGATTATTTTTTATGTGGTACAACGATGCTATAAGATTTGAATTTGTGCCAACATCCTGCTTTCTTATTTTACAGGATGATTCTATTAATCAGAATATTTAGTATCTGAGTTCCTTCGATTACTTGTTGAAATAATTTTTATATGTAGGCCTGCGTAATATGTGGTTATGGGGGTGGCGCTATGACACGTGCAAGTAGAAGTCAAAACATTGTGAAAAGCCTATTGAAGGCATGGAAAGTTGACGGAAAACGGTGGCATCCTAAATCGATTTCCTCATTTGAAGATATGC
Organism: Ottelia alismoides; assembly: GCA_037367405.1. Classification (NCBI taxonomy): domain Eukaryota; kingdom Viridiplantae; phylum Streptophyta; class Magnoliopsida; order Alismatales; family Hydrocharitaceae; genus Ottelia; species Ottelia alismoides. The sequence goes on from JAZKJV010007289.1 coordinate 444,865, forward strand.
ATGGAATGGACATTTCGTGGCCCAATTCGAAACCTGAACCTACACTTCTGACCGACGGGAATCCACCTCGGATAACTAGAAATGCAAGACAACAGGGTAACCCGTCAATCACTTGTCAGGTCAGGAACAGCATAACAGATGGGGAGTGCGATCCATCCATTGTCCAGTGGGTTCACATGGTTTGTGGGCTATGGACTCCTGGTACGCGATGCCCAAATGTTGATACCATGTGCACATTTGATGTATCTGGTGCCTCTCTCGCAAATAAGAATACGGTACAGTCTATATTTTTTCCTGAGCATTTCATGCATGGAATTTGAACCTTTATCTGACGCCTGGTTTTAATTTACTATGTCTTAGGTATGCTCAATCTGTAATCGTTCTGGAGGTTGTTGCATAAAGTGCAGGGTTAAGAATTGCCTGAGTCATTTTCATCCTTGGTGCGCTCACCAGAAGGTTGCTGCATATACATGTCAGTTTTTTGTTCTGTTATCTGCTAATGCAATTTTTGTTTGACAAAGGGCAGAACATGTTGATGTGATTATTGAAGAGTAGTCATGATTCATAACATAAACATTTTATAATGTGAGTCCTTGAGAATTGACTCGTGAATTTGCCAAGAAGCAATGAGTGGATGTTTGCATTCAGTGGAAGAGAAGAAAACTTGCTGGTTTGTGGACTTAAAATATAATCCGACTAAACCATCTAGAGTTGAACGAATGAAGAATACTAATATAGGCTGCACCTATTAAAATAAAAAGACTACATCTGACTTCTATATTCTCTAAAAATTTCTCGAGTCAGTGAAACTCTAAGTTTCTAGCAATTTTTGAGAAGATGTGGCTCCAATCATCTCGCGTTTATTGAGCAGATTAAACTCAATCTCTAGAATTCTCACAAGGTAGAGTAAACTCCAACTATCTATAGTGTCGCATATCCTTCAAGGCTAACTCAAGTATATATAGGCCATAGGCCTTGAGAATCATTTTGTTGATAACATGCACAAGTAAACAAGAAAGTGAGACGAAAATTGAGCAAACAAGTTTGAAGAGCTCGAGTGAGTTGTGATTCCAGTGAGTAGTTGGGCTTGATAGAGGTTTGAGTGGGGTGTGGAAGATAAGCATTGTGGCAATATAAGAGAAGTGATTGCGTATTTCAGAGAGATATATCAAGTGGATTGTACATTATAATTGTGATACATTAATAACATTTGGTGGAGTCATACTCTACTAGTGATATAAAATCCTTGCTTATCTTCCAGTTAATCACGGTGGGTCTTAATAGAAAAATTGGTTTGTCCCCTAGAAAAATATAGTTGTGTCTGACTTTCGGTTGTGTTAGTCAGAAGTTAGAAGAGGAGTTTCTGTCTGCATAGAATTGTTAATGTGTAGGGAAAATGTTTCCTACACATATTCTGGGTTTGAAATAATTTAGTTTGGGGATCAATTTATTATAATGAAGTTCGGATAGATCTTCTAATCAAAATGATAGATTTGACTAGCTCCTTCAAGAAATAAGCTCAACGAGCACAACTACATCTACCGAAAACATGCATCAGATCCTACCTTCAAGGACACAGCTTCTTGGAGCCTACTGGTGATAGTGACACGATGTCGTTATCGACATAACATGTGGACATGATGAAATAGAATATCATGACCGTGAGGCAATGTTTGTGCTTAAGACGGCAGTTAAAGAGAAGTTGATCATGTACTTTCATAAAGCCACCGTTATGAAAGACGCATGGGACATAATTGTCACATTATTCACACATAAAAATGGTGAGCTACTACAACTATTGAAAAATAAGCTGATGATATTCAAACAAGGTAAAATGATAATAACTTAATATTTGACAAAGATACTCTTACTCGGTTGAGATTTTCTCATTTATATTTAGAATTGAGTATTAAGCTAAGGATGTTAATAGTTATTGTCCATGCCCTAAGGTTAGGATACAATGCTTCTATCATTACTGACACTAGATGACCCATTCAACTCGCCATATTAAAATTTGAAAGTCTCTCGGAAAAGGAAGAGACTTTAGCCCAATAATTTGTTGGTATGTCACTGAATGATGAATGATGACAGAGAAATACCATTTAGTGCACAAAAATGACAAGACCATAGGAACCACAATAATTTATTTCAACGAAAGTTCAACTCCTCAACGGAAGCAACATCCACGAAGGAGTTTCAAACCACATGAAGCTTTAGTTGACGAGTATCAAGGCCAATTGCCAAATATTCTCATGCATAAAAAATGGTGGATATTTTTTTGTGATAAGAAGGGGCATTTTTGCTCATGATTGTAGATATAGGTTGCTGCAAGTAGCAATTAATATGATTTTTTTTCAGAATTATCCAAGATGAATAATTGTCTCTGCGACCAGGGACTTCTACAAAAGTTGATTATGACAAAAATTGGATAATCGTCTTCATCTGCTTAATTTATGACATGAGATAATGAGAAGCTGCAAGATCTAACTACATATAGATGCAATCAAGTTGTAACATCTGATAACTCGAAGTAATCACACATGTGGGCTCTACAACAATTATTTCATTTATAGAAGATGAAACTTGGTTATGTCTATCAGCTGTTAAATATGAAGAAAAAATATTCTCTTTGCATATAGTCTAATAGTTGGAGGATACTACATCGTGTTTGATTTTAATGATGTGCGGGTTCATCGAAATTTAAAGTTTCCGGTTATTACTACAAGGTAAAGAAAAATGAATCTGTCTTATGGGATCATATTCTGCATACATTGATAAAGCAAATAATAATGAGATGACTATCTCTTAATACTAAAAGGTTTTCCATAATTAGATGTTCGAGAAGTCATTGATTATGTTGGTTGTTATTATGTAAGGCTCATTAATTGCCTTATAAGGATTATTGATTTCGAGTCAAGGAGCCATCGAAAATGATCTACTCAGGTGTACTTGGAGCAGTCAAGTAGACTTTCATAAGCGAAATGAGTTACATGTTAACTTTTATTGATGATTTGTCAAAATATCTTTCCCCCAAGTTCAAACAATTCAAGGAAAAGTCATCATTGCAATTGAAAATAAAATTACATTGCATACAAATAGATAATGGTGGATAATATACATATATGGAATTCTCTAGTTTTCTCAAAGAAGCGGGGATACTAAGACATTTAACATGCTCAAGTACATCACAACAAAATGGTATTGTAGAATGGAATAATTAATATCTTGTAGAGATACGTCGAAATATTCTTAATGCAAACCATTTTCTAACTAGTTTTTGGGCAGAATGCCTGGAGACTGTTGTGTTGAAGTTGGGCTTCATATCTCCTTTCTAGAATTTTTATAAGGACAAACCAACTATAAGTAACTTAATATTTGGATTAGTTTACAATATATTCGTACCTGGCAAGTGGCAACCTTAGTAACAAATTTGATAAAGAGGCACCGCCACATTTTTTTACTGGATATGATGATGAGAGAAGGATTGGAGATGTTATGATCCAACTGCTGGTAGATGTTATACATTAAGTAATGTCATCTTTGGTAAAAAGTAAAAACATCGTTATGATGGTCACCACATGAGGCCGCCATATACGAGGACCTTGGAAGATCAACTATAAAAAAGTCAAGGGAAGCGTCAACAAACAGAAGGCAGTCTCCCAAAAGAAATGGCATGGATGTGTGCCTAATAAGACACGATCCATGGAAAGGTGGAGTTCATTCATTGAGAAACTCTAGAGAAATATCGACCTTATCAACTCAAGATTGAAGTAGTTTTAACCATGTGACTTCGATGATCTACCGTAAGATGTAAAAGATTAATCTTAAGCATGTCCATGTTGTAGCTGTTGAAGATGAATGGTTGCACGGACCCAATATATGAAGAAGATTGGAAGAAGAAATGATATGTAGTCCATTATCAACTTAGCTTGAGAGAAGTTGGTGTTGAGGGGGAGGGTGTTAAAAAAAAACCATGGAATTTTATATTTCTAGAAATTTCTGCGAGAAAACCGCTTAAGATGGTTTGGTCATTTGCAAAGAAGGTCAGCTGATGCATCGGTTAGGAGATGCGAGTGTTGGGATGTTGAGCCGGCTAAGAGAGGGCGAGGACGGCCCAAGAAGTGTTGGAAAGAGACTATACGAAGGGATCTTAGTTTTTTGGATATAAGCCCGGGATTGACCCAAGATAGATCTGAATGGAGGCGAAGAATCCATGTAGCCGACCATACTTAATTGTGGGAAAAGGCTTTGTTGTTGTTGTTGTATAGTTTTCTTGATAGCTTAAAAGACTGCCTTCTACAATTCTCTTGGGTAGATTAATCTCCAACTTTCTAGAGAATTCGGTATCCTTCAAGGCCATTGTTGCACATGTATAAACAGGCCTTGAGAACCATTTTATGTGAAGCAAACATGCAAATAAGACAAGAAGCATGCAAACAAGTCAGAAGAGCTTGAGTGAATTATAGTGTGTTGAGTGAGTGGTAGTGCTTGATGGAGGTTTGAATAGGATGTGTAAAGATATGTGGCGAGAGAAAAGTTAATATGTATTTGAGTGATATATCAAGTGCTTTTTACATTACAACCATTTTATTGAGTCATATTCTACAATACCTTCCTCTTGACCAGTCTTTTATTTTATACTTGGGAGGGAAGGTTTTTATTTGAATAAAAAACGTTGATATCTAGAGTGGTGTAAAATGTGCAACACATTAACAATATGAAGCTCATGTTTACAAGGCCCTAGAATTAAATAAAGCCTTCACGCATATCTTTTTCTTTTTAAAGTCTCCCCTGACAAATATAGCCATTTCATGTGAGAGAATACATGTTCTAGCATGGCTCGATATTTCGGCGAAATTTTCATTTCCCCAAGTTGGCAAAATCAAAACTGCAACATCGAAATTTGACAGGGCTTCTTTGGTGTCTCTTGGTTTGGACTAAAATGGGTGAAATATCAATGATAGGTCACCAATATCTCCAATTCTCGAAGTCTCTGATATGCTAGCGAAATCAAACATTTAAGACCTTGGCCATAAGTCTATCTTAAGAGAGTTAAGACTCCGACAGCTAAAAGGAAAATAACATAAATATAGAAAGAAATGAAATAATATACAAGAGAAGGTATTTTTGAGTGTTTTTTACACGACATTTAGAATCCTTTGTAAATACACAATATATATTGCAATATTTCGCGGTTACACCTTGACTTCTCTGATCTTTGTTTTATATGATACCCCTTATGTTAGCGTACTCCATTAACCCAACTATCTTTCACTTTATTTAATTATATCTAATAATCCAATCCAATGATTGATTTTTTTCTACATCTTGATCTCTAGCTGGATGAGTCAAAAGGATCACAAACACTTTCCAGATCCCTCCATTTTTGCCTCCTTGATGGGGAGGGGGTAGCTAATGCGACATCCGCTAACAGTATCATACATACTCTTCTTCGACCTAATGCCAAACATTGATTTGTATATTTGCATGTCTATGATGATCACATGGTCATACACTAGCTTGAGCGAAACTTGAACTTAGCCAAGAGGACAACAACCTCTGAGACGTTCTAGTTTTGCATCGTCTTCGCCTTGTCGTATGTATGTGGTGTGGAGGCACTAAAGGTCGTGTAGAGTACACGCAGAGTGTGGGTGGGCATCACCGCAAGTCTAGGAAGTCCTTGATGAGGCAGACCTATGGATGAGTGTGGAGGAGTGAATATTCTTAAACGTAGAAGGGTTGAATGTGGCTAAGAGTTCATGATATGAGTCTTTCGATCGACAAAGAAGTTAAAGGAGGTTACTGGGATTTCACAACCATGATGTAGGGTGCTCACGACCGTGGTATGTTGTCAAGTGCTTACATATGGGAGAATGCCATCATTTGTAAATTTAGATATGCTTGAAGGGTAAACAATAAGATCACTAAAAAGATTCCTTTAGTCGTAGTGGTCAACTAGATGGGAGTTAACCTACATGGATATAGGAATTAGTAAATTAAAGGTGATGCAGACTTAATTTTTTAGAAGAGTTCTTAAGTGGTAGCGAGATCAGGAAGAGCATGCCAAGCTGAGTGTAAAGGGGTTGAATGCTAATTTGGTTGATTGAAGATGGAAAAGAATATTCAACGTGGACGGAGGATAAAGACAAAGTCTAGACCAAATTTAATCTCATTTCAATTCCCTTATTGCATAGATAGACCAAATTTACTTCCATCTCTTGAAAATGACAAGAAAACACAATGAATTCATATATTAAGGAGGTCTGGGACTCCTTATATAGGATGGAACCCTAAAGTGCTCATTATTGGGAAAATACATAAATTCCCCCAGGGCTACAATGAAATAAGATAAACATAAGTATATCGCTAACACTTCCCCTCAAGTTGGAGCATATCTATCGATCTTGCCCAACTTGGAAGTTATCCACTAGAGGCGCTTCTTTAACAAGGCCTTCGTGAATACATATGCAAGCTGAAGATCTGTCATGATGTGTGGAATAGTAATCTTCTCTTATCGTACTGCATCGTGAATAAAATGACAGTCAATCTCTATGTGCTTGGTCCGCTCATGAAACACAGGATTCGTAACAATATATGTAGCAGATTTATTGTCACAATATGGAGGAATACAAATAGTGACAACTGTTGAAATCTGAGAAGCAGCAACAGAATCGATAAAACAAGAAATATAAACATCAATAACAATGATTTTACGTGTAACCCTTCTTCCTAAGGAGCGGGATGAAACTACAGTTGGGGATGGATATTCTATTAGAATTTCTCAATGAGTACAAGGGGTGAGGGGCTCCTTATATAGCCCCTCAAGTAGTCCAGAATTCCAGCGCTCATCCATGTGGGACTAAACTTGAGTGTAATTGGATCTTGGTGAGATCCAATTATCCACCTATTACATTCTCCAACACTCCCTCTCAAGCTGGAGCTGAGAAAGCTACAACTTGCAACAAAAAGAAAGTATACAACACATCTTCACACGATGCATTACAAGAAGAACACATGTCCTTTGCTGGTAGAAGACCTCGCACGGGGACGGGTCTGCGGCTTTCTGGCCATCGGGACGAAGCTGAGTACGTGCTGCATCATACTATGTATCAAGGTCGGCCATGTAAACTCCAACCATCGTGGAGTTCCTATATGCCTTCTGTTGCTCAAGCGATGTCGTAATAGGCATATAGCAATAAAGCTTCTCAAACATGCATAGAGTGAACTGTAGTACACATGTAGAGGACGATCATTGTGCTTGGTCTTGTAGATTTCAAACTGTAGCTGAAGAATCTTGGTCTCATTCTTTGCCTGAGCATAGGTGGATGCCAAAGTGTTTCACATCGCCTTAGCGATGGGTTCGTTCTGAATATCGTTGGCTATCTCTGTGGTGAGGGTCCCCCATAGCCAAACACGTGCATGTGTGTCATCTTGCTTTCAAGAAGCATTTTCCCGAGTCTTATCTGTTGGCTCTGGATATGTCAGGATGTGCTCCTTGTTGTTGCACTGCGTGAGGGTGAGAAATTGCATGCACCGCAACTCATAGTTGGTCCCATCCATCTTAGCAATGGGAGCTTGACCCTTGATGGTGTCAGATGAAAAAATATCACCCTTGTTCTCTGACATGATGGGAAAACGGTCGAACAACGGAACTTGGCTGGGGAGTAGTTCGATATTAGCGAGTCTACACGATCATACGAGGGATTGGTTGTACGTGCAGACTCATACAACCATCCTCATCAATATCCGACGTGCGCTAGGGCTGGTGGGAGGGAGGGCTTGGGCGGCCTAGGGCAGTCTTGATCGGTGGCCTATCCAGCTGTAGACAACATGCAGGAAAGCCAAGGCTGCCTGGACGGTGACAATCTGTGGCCCATGGGAGAGCTTAGGATGCACTAGTGGAGGTTCGGGTGGCATCGGATCACCAGGGGAGGATCGAGCAGTGTTAGAGGATGCCAGCCAACCTGGGTGGCGGCGGCCTGGTGCCGGGTCACGGGTGGCAACGACAGGCAGTGGGTGGGGGGGGAAGCTATGGTTTTGGTGGGATAAGGAAACTCCGGTCTAGGACCGTCACACTGATACCATGTAGAAGGGAAAATGAATTGAATTAATTAATGATGTGCCCTTTGGTTTTCTTATATAGGAGAGGAACCTATTGGACAAATTACATGAGGAAGACAAAGTAAATAGATAGATAAAAATTAAAAAATATAAAAATATGAAATATCTCAACACCTGTCATAGAGAACACAACAACAACAACAAAGCCTTTTCCCACAATTAAGTAGGGTCAGCTACATGGATTCTTCGCCTCCATTCAGATCTATCTTGGGTCAATCTCGGGCTTATATCCAAAAAACTAAGATCCCTTCGTATAGTCTCTTTCCAACACTTCTTGGGCCGTCCTCGCCCTCTCTTAGCCGGCTCAACATCCCACCATTCGCATCTCCTAACCGGTGCATCAGCTGACCTTCTTTGCAAATGACCAAACCATCTTAAGCGGTTTTCTCGCATCTTATCCTCGATTGGAGCTATACCAACTTTCTTTCTGATTGCATCATTCCGAATCCGATCTTTACGTGTATGTCCACACATCCATCTTAGCATTTTCATTTCTACTACAACCATTCTCTGCACATGTCTATGGTTCACAGGCCAACATTCAGATCCATAAAGCATAGCAGGTCTCACGGTTGCTTTGTAAAAGTTTCCTTTAATTTTTAAAGGAATTTTCTTATCACAGAGAACAACAGAGGCTCCTCTTCACTTTAGCCAGCCTGCATTTATTCTATTAGTAACATCTCCATCAATTTCCCCATCATGTTGCAAAATAGATCCCAGATATCTAAAAGAATCTCTCTTCTGAATGTTATCGTCACCAATCTTCACCTCGATTCCTTCACCATTGCTTCCATCAAAGGTGCATTCCATACATTCCGTCTTAGCCCTACTTATACGAAAACCTTTAGTCTCCAAAGCATGTCTCCAAACCTCAAGCTTCTCATTTACTCCATCTCTAGTCTCGTCAATCAACACAATATCATCAGCAAATAACATACACCAAGGTAACTCATCCTGAATGTGACTTGTCAACTCGTCCATAATCAAGGTAAAAAGAAATGGACTCAAAGCTGAACCTTATGTTAACCAATGTTGATATCAAAATAGTCAGTCTTCCTCGTCGGGGTCCTTACACAAGATAAAGCCCTATCATACATATCCTTTATGAGATTAATGTATAGGACAGACACTTGTCTCTTCTCCAAAACTCTCCACAGTATCTCTCGTGGGACGGAATCATAAGCCTTCTCCAAATCAATAAAGATCATATGGAGATTCTTCCTTTTAGCTCTATAAATCTCCATTGTTCTCCTCAGCAAATGGATGGCTTCAATAGTTGAACGACCTGGCATGAATCCGAATTGATTTTCTTTTACTTGGGAAACTTGCTTCAACCTTCTTTCGATCACACGTTCCCAAATTTTCATAGTGTCTCATCAGCTTGATACCTCTGTAATTTGAACAATTTTGAATGTCTCCTTTGTTCTTAGAAAGAGGTACCACGATACTCCTCCAATCTTCAGGCATTTTCTTGCTTCGCCAAATAACATTGAATAGATTCGTAAGCCAAGTCAAACTACGCTCACCTAAAACTTTCCATACTTCTACAGAGATGTCATCTGGTCTTACACCTTTCCCAGGTCTCATATCATTCAAAGCCTCCTCTACTTCATTTCTTTGTATTCGTCTATTGCATGCACGGTTCAAGTAACTTTCACTATTGGCTAGATCACCCAAAGTGATCTCTCTATTTCCTTCCCCAATGAAAAGTTTATGGAAGTACTGCTCCCATCTAGTCTCTATATCCTTCTGAGTAACAAGCACGTGACCTTCCTCGTCCTTAATGCATACCTATCATAGAGAAGATAGAGAAAAATCTCTCCTGCAAGAAGGTGATCATATTAACATGTGGCCGATGCTTGGTGCTTGTAAATGTCATCCTCTCCGCTATTCCTCTTTTCTTTATGTCATCTCAACTTCTCTTCGTTTGTATCAGGCGCATGTTGAAGATGATCATGAGGAGACCCCTTCGGGGGTTAGGAAGGAGCGAGGTGCGTCTGGTTGATTGGGAGACTATTACTTTGTCAAAGACGGCTGGCGGTTTGGGAATCTGCCGATTGGAAATCATTAACGATGCTCTTCTACTAAAATAGGTGTGTAGGATTTGGGGCAGAAGCAAAGACTTATGTTGTCATCTCATTTGCAACATTTATAACATAGGGGTTCAAAACAACATGCCCGGTCACCTATATTTTCACTCTTTGACTTTTTTAGAAAGGGATGAACTCGGTGTTGCCTTGTTTTTTGGAACTCTTTCCGACAATTGGTCATGTGAGGGACCCTTCTCTTCCTAATTCCCCTGCCTATTTGCTCTAGTTGCTAACTGGAAATGAGTGTAGACAATTGGTTAGATGGCAGCTGGATGCCTTCGTTCTTGACGGACATCTCTGATCAGCGAATGAAGGATTTCCTTCTACTCTTGGAATCCCTCAACAGACATATAGAACGGTAGATGGTTGAAACCACTGAGTATGGAGGGATAACTCTTTCCTGGCTAGAAGAGCCTACGTAACTATCACCAGACTGCCACCGTCGAGGACACACACTATGGTTCGTGGCTGCAATTTATTTGAGAGTTAAAACTGCTGAACCGACTTGGTTTCCTTATGTGACTGCATCGCAGAAGGTGCAGCATGATAAGGGACCGCTGTGCATGACTTTTCTCGGATGTCTCTAAGAAATGCCCCCTTTGCGAAACACATATTGAGATGGTGGAGCATCTTTTCTTCCAATGTGAGATAACATCAGTAATTTGGTCGGAGGTGGACGCAGACTGGCTGAATCTACTGAATCCAGATCTTTTTTGGGATTCCCTATGTCAGGCGAAACATCGTTCTAGAGAGGACTATGGCCTATCATAGAATCACAATTATATGGGCAATTTGGTTAGCTTGAAATGGTGTACTTTTTGCAGTGTTTTTACTGTCAGAATTTAGTTTTTCACTTCAAAATTCTTCTCGAGTCTTGGCCCCTTGTAAGTATTCCTGCATCATTTCTCCTTTTTTTAATATATTTGGAGCGGACACCATAATGTCTTTCCCCTTTTTTGACGAAAAAATGTATCCCTGCAATGTCATCACCCATAATAATCACATATTTTTTATCTACGTATACGCCAAGAATACAGATCAACATTCTTTGTAACAAACACAAAATGACGTCAATAACTATGAAAGCCAACTGCACTGATCTCAATTTTGACGCCTATCAAACTAGTGTCCAGTAACTATGTTTTATGCTATAAACGACCTTCCATAATCTGCAGACCTCCCCTCAACTCCATAGACGGGGCTAATACATATAGACCTCTTTGGCTCTTTGTAAAAATCTCCAAAAACATTCTTGACATGTACGTAGGATTGTCCTTTTTGACAACAATAGATAGAATAATACACATGCTTCTTATTTTAACAACTAAAGTGGTTTTAAAAACAATCAACCCTATAAGTTTGGGTAAAATATTTTGCCACTAATCGGGCATTCAATTGAGCAGGAGATCCATCAGATTCTTACTTAGTTGTGGATACCCATCAGTATGCACAAAAGCAACATGGTGGGGGCAAGGGACTACGTCGCAAGTTCCTTTGAAACATGAGAACACATCTCATCATCCAAGTCACTTCCACCATGTATCCCTTATGTCTTCTGAGAGAATCTATTGAAGCATCAATGAAATATCTATCATCAGTAGTTCAATCCGTCAACAGAGAAACCATCGGCAATAGTCTTCTGAGAGAGAGAAGTACATCCCTTGACTTCCTTTTGAAAGGAACTAGACTGTGAAGGCATAGTATAGGAGGGTGAGGGACCATCCAGTTTTCAACATGTGCAATGTCAATCATAGAGGGATCGATACTTAATAATGTGCAACAATTGAAGGGATTGACTCAGATATCTTTTGGTTCCTCAAGTGATTCAAATGGTTGTCATCATCACATCAGGCTAAAACTCTTTCTATGGGATATCCCCTTATAAGTTTTTAGGAATCTTTACCTGAGCGAGAAGAGTGTGAGCTACATCAAGAAGATGGTCTAACCTTTTTTGCAATCCTGTTTTGCTACGAGGTATTTCGGTTTGCATGACAAAGAAGCAGACAATGTAATTCTACACGAACTCAAGTATATTATTGGATCTGTATTTTCTAATGCAAGAAGTGGAAGAAGTCTTCTTTCCTTCCATTTATTAAGTAGAGCCAAGATGTTCATGTAACCCGATCTACATAATTTTGTAAAGGGCTAGATTTTGTTTTTGTAGATCGTAACACTCAAATTTAATTTTTGTTCTATAATTATTGTAGGAATAGCTCAAGATCACACACAGAGAAGGATTTATGTGAAAAACCTTCGAAATGAGACCCACGGGGGCACATTGGACCCTAATCTCCCTCCCAAGAGATTAGGACACTATCCACTAGAATGAATCAGTAATAGGAGGGATGCGCATAATATACAGAGAGTTGGGTAAAGGGTCTCATCCTGAAATCCAATTACCCAATAAAGTAAACTCGATCTCAACTGTTATATTTTTCTTTAACAGAAAAAATTGTCAGTGCAGAGCAGTATTCGATCATCAGTAAACCATATTTGTTGGATTCTTTATATTGGTTGTTTTTGTAGGGATTACTGCAAAGTGAGGTGGAAGGCACTGATAATGAAAGCGTTGGCTTTTATGGTAGATGCTTTATTCATACCTCTCATCATCTTGATGAAACTTTCTCTATGGACTCCGAGGGAGATATTTCTTCCCCTTCTGACTCTTCTTGTGCTAGAACAAAGGTACACTTTTTTGTTATTTCATGTTTTTTCAAAGGTTTGAAACTTCCACCTTCTTGATTGCCTAGGAGTATAAAGGCAAAAGGAAGGATAATGAACTTCGGTGGAAAGGTTTAAGCAATTTGAGCAAAAGTGGCAGCCCATTCATAGTTCCACCTGAACAAATGAATGCATGGGTTCACATAAATGGACAAAAACTATGCTTTGATGGAGCGGCAACTTCAATTATATTGAATACTGAGCATGATTATCGGGTAAAGCTATACTTTTAAAAATTATGCATGCTTTTTTCAAGTATGATAAAATATGCATTGGTCCATGTAATGGATATGTGAAGTACTTTGACAATTGTGTTAGCATTGGCAATCATGCCAATCTGGCTTTGCATTTCCAAATATAAGATCTTGCAACATTTTCGAACTTTAGCCAGATATGCTTATTCAAGTTTTGGAATCGAATTTGCTGGCTAAGATATTGAAGAACGTGCCAGCCAAATAATTTCTCTCACGATGCCATCTTTTATATTGAAAGAGAAATATAAGCTATTTCATCAAACTAGTTGAGATGCATCATGCCTGTAGCTTTTGATGATAGAGAGGAGAGGAATATTAAACATGTATCAAGTTATATTTGAAAAGCTTAACATCAAACCTTTCCAAATTTAAATTCCCATTTTATAAGTGCACTTTGAAGAGATTCCCCATTAGAAGCTAATTATTCTAGTTAGATCCTAAGATAGTATTATAAAAATCATTTGAAAACTTCACTTGAGATGCCTTTGAAACTTCAATTTCTTTATTTACTCCGCCATTTATTTTATATGTTCATTTACGAGATGTGCAATGGCCTTGGCTGATTAGAACATCTCATCATTGGAATGTCTTTCATTTCTACTACAGAAGGAATATGCACGCTACATGTCTGCAAAGGGTTGGAAGAGTTTAGTTGTTTACAAGTCTGGTATTCACGCCCTTGGACTTTATACCTCTAAATTCATCCCATGTGGAGCAATGGTAATTTTACAGGGATCTTAAAATGACACCTTATTCACATTTTCTCGTAGTATTTGATCATTTAAATTGTATGCTAATTTCTCGCTAATGATGGATGTGTGTGCCTGATATGACTCTTAAGGTTGTTGAATATGTTGGTGAGATTGTGGGGCTACGGGTTGCTGATAAACGGGAAATAGAGTACCAGTCTGATGGCAAATTACAGCACAAGAGTGCTTGTTATTTCTTTAGGATTGACAAGGAGCAGATCATAGATGCCACACGCAAAGGTGGAATAGCACGTTTTGTCAACCATTCTTGCCTGGTATTTCTTTCCTCAGCTATAACATTTTTGCTCTTGTATTGTGCTGTTTTAATCCACAATCAAAATGGCAGTGTTAAGGGTGCATGCAAAATTTGTATATCTAACAGTCTACTTTCTGATTAAATCAGCCAAATTGTGTTGCTAAAGTGATATCAGTGAAGAATCAGAAAAAGGTGAGCCACTTGTATATAGTATTGGCCATGGATTTTCAACCTCCATACTGATCTCCTGGATCATGTCTGATCCAAACTAAAAAAAAGGGATTTTATTACTTTGCCCTTAACTTATGCAATATCAGTTTCCCCCCTCTTTTTTGTAATTTCAGTTGTGCCCTTGTATGCTTACAAGATTTTCTGCCCTTTTATAATATCAGTTATGTTCCTATTTTACCTTAGCAGAAGGACAGAACTATGAATTTTGTAAGAATATATGTGTGCAACTAATATTACAAAAAGTGGAAGGTATAAATGATATTGCAGAAGTTATGAAGGGCACAAGTGAAAAAATCCCCCCATAAAATATAACATGTTTGGCTTCTATAATTTTTGATCAATGACAATACATTGACATGAACTAATTTTTTTGAGGGACTTTACTGTGGTGTTTGACTAATTGTACCTACGCTACAGGTTGTCTTCTTTGCGGAGAGAGAGATATACCCCGGGGAAGAGATCACGTATGACTACCATTTTAACCACGAGGATGAAGGTAAGAAAATCCCATGCTTCTGCAATTCCAAGAACTGTAGACAATTCCTGAACTAATGGAAATTTGCTACAGCTTACTGTAGCTGTTGTAAATGCACTTCTTTTGCTCAGATTATCAATATTTCTTCTTCTTGCTGATTGTAGATATTGTGGTCTGCTTTCCTTCCATATCTGCTTATATTGGGTAAATTGGCAATCTCCTTAGGACATCTGATAAAATCCTTTTTTTCATGTCAGAATATTTGATTTTTTAGTGGAAACTATACATTCCGTTCGTTGCTTGAATCGGAGGAATCTGTTTTCAAGCAAATTAGGATATGCCCATTAATCAGTATTAAGGATGAAGTTCTTGACCATATCTGTTAATTAGTGACTTTATCGACACTGAGATCGTATTCATGGTATATTTAAGAACAATAATGCGTGATTAACTGTTCATTTTATACTAAATAAAGTGTGTTAGTGTTCGTGTGCATATGATGGCACCACATCGCATTTACAAGACTGTGAGCCTGTCCATGTAATTTTTTGCCTATGATTCAAAATGAACCCGCTTAAATAGTCTACTGGTAGTGCAGTGTTCCTACTAAATAAAAGGTCAGGTTTCAAATCCGTTTTTGTGGAGGTTGCGGTAAGTAATCGAGAGCCATCATAAAAAATAGTCGAAACTTTCAACATGGATTTGAGCAAAAATTCATGTTGCCAATTATAGTTGTGGGGGAAGGCTTTGTCATGTCATGTATTCAAAATGAAGCGAGGGACACCGTGTAAGGATATGGGTGCAGTGCGCGGGTCGATTGCAGGGGTCATTTTTTTATTCAGGTGTATTTTGCTGGAAGGCCATATTTCTGAGATGATTCCTCAAGAAATTCTGGTATTATAGCAGTACATTTTCAGACCCAAACATTGATTTTTTTCCTTCAGGTTCTGATTTCTACCTAGAAAAGGATCACGGTCATGAATAAACAGCGCTAGATGCGCATTATTTTCATTCTTTAATAATAGCAATAAAGATATATCTTGCTTATGGTCAGCGACGGAGCCATAACAATTTAAAGGCATATGCTTCTGATTTTATATGTATTAGTACTGTTTCTATATTATCATGACGACCGTATAACTATAATGTTGTAAATGATAAATTTTGCCATCTATGTTTTTCATTCAAGTACTCGTAATCATTTTAAACTTACTTTTTTAATCCCTCCCATATGAATTGATATCATTCTACTTTAATTGGTATCTTATATTATCCAAGTCTTACTTCATTTAGAAATATAAAACACATAATCTTATATTATTCTTATCGTAGTATATGAATACATATAAGAGTTTTTGATATGCATTCTCGGAATATATTGTAAAAAATAACTTATGTTATTTTTATTTTTCATAAATTACAAATTTATTTATTTATTTTTCCAAATCCGTTCTTATGGATTGATTCTTCGTCAATAATTCATACTTAACAATTTTAGGACCCGTTTTTTATGCAGGAATAGAGGGGAGAATGGAATCGAAATTCCTTGGTCGATTCCATTTCTGTATTGGTTAGATCATGTTAAGGTAGGAATAACGATTACAAAGGAAATTGGATTCTCCCATCTATTGGAATTGTCATTCCTCGGTATACCATAGGAATTGAGATTCCATTCTTTACAAATGTTAATGAATATATTCTTTTTCAATATTTTTAATTAATATATTATTGTTACAAATATATCGTTATTGACATGGATGCATTTTTTGGATATTTTTTTTGGTATCAACATGGATATGTTTTTTTAGACATGGATATATGGACACTAACATGGATACAAATATATGTATGCAAAAGGTCGGATAAGTCATATAAACATATGTATATGTATATGTGTGTGTGTGTGTGTGTGTGTATATATATATATATATATATATATATATATATATATGGGAAAAAGGAGCCTACACCGGTGGGTGCAGGTAACTACCTACACCCGACCTAATTTTTCATTATTTTTTGATTTTTTTGAAATGAAACTTTGGAGAATTTAGATCACCTTGTATCATCATGTTGTCATTCCAAATTCAACTTAATTCGAAACTTCTATCATCTCCATCAAGACTATCAAATTTTAACGATTTCAGAATTGCTGAAATTGACCCTTTTTAGATGAACATGTTAGGAGTGTTTATTTTTCACGAAACATGATTAATTCGAAACTTTTATCACCTCAACATATTAATTAAATCCACCAACTTTTAATTCAAAAAAAAGTAAAATAATTATCGAAAAATGGGGTGGGTGCAGAGAGCTTCCTACACTCTAGGGTGCAGGCTCCCTGCCCTTATATATATAAATAAGAAAAATGGGGTTGACCCTACCACATTTTTCGTATTTTTTTTGTTTTTTGAAAAATATCACCATGTATATTAATCTATATATCCCTCTTATATGTCATTCGTATTTCATCAGAAAAGAGACTAGTACATCTTTCATCTAGATAGTCATTTTTTAACGGTTGCAAGATTTTTTAAATCAACTCTATTTGGATGGAGGCCGTAAGACTTTCTGTTTCTGACGAAATTCGAATGACATATAGGAGGGATATCGGGATTAATATACATGTCGATATTTATAGAAAAAGTAAAAAAATTTGACAAAAAATGAGGTGGCGGCAGCCATGTGGGAGCAGCCCCATACAATCCACATACACATCGTTCAGGCACATCTATTGATCGATTCCATTTCTGTATTGGTTAGATCGTGTTAAGGTAGGAATAAAGATTACAAAGGAAATCGATTCTCCCTTCTATTGGAATTGTCATTCCTAGGTATACCCTAGGAATTGAGATTCCATTCTTTACAAATGCTAATGAATATATTCTTTTTCAATATTTTTAATTAATATATTATTATTACAAATATATCGTTATCGACATGGATGCGTTTTTCTTTTTTTGGATATTTTTTTATATCAACATGGATATGGTTTTTTTGGACATGGATATATGGATACAAATATATGTATGCAAAAAGTCAGATAAGATTATATATATATATATATATATATATATATATATATATATATATATATAGGGGCTGGGGAAGCTGCACCCGAGGGTGTAGCTAACTAGCTGCACCCGGCCATTTTTTTCATTGGTTTTTTACATTTTTGAAATGAAACCTAGGGGGATTTAAATCACCATATATCACCATGATATCATGCCAATTTCAACTAAATTCGACACTTCTATCATCTCCATCAAGACTATCACATTTTAACGGTTTCAGAATTATTGAAATTGATCCTATCAAGATGGGCATGTTAGGAATGTTTGTTTTGCATGAAATTTGAAACACATATTCCACTCAATAAACTAAGTAGATCCCCGTAGGTTTCCTTGAAAAAAAATAAAAAAACCAATGAGAAAAATGCTCGGGTGTAGCTAGTTGGCTGCACCACCCGGTGTAGCTTCCCTTTTCCCATATATATATATATATATGGGTTGGGGAGGCTGCACCGGCGGGTGTAGCTAACTAGCTGCCCCCGGCCATTTTTTTCTTTGATTTTTTGTGTTTTTGAAATGAAACCGAGGGGGATTTAAATCACTATATATCACCATGATATCGTACCAATTTCAACTAAATTCGACATTTCTATCATCTCCATCAAGGCTATGACATTTTAACGATTTCAGAATTATTGAAATTGACCATATCTAGATGGGCATGCTAGGAGTGTTTGTTTTGAATGAAATTTGAAACACATATTCCATACAATAAATTAAGTAAATCCCCATATGTTTTTTCCAAAAAAATAAAAAACCAATGAAAAAATGGCCGGGTGTAGCCAGTTGGCTGCACCCGCCGGTGCATACTCCCTTTTCCCATATATATATATATATATATATATATATATATATATATAGGGCCCTTCCAATGAGGTGCACCTTTCCATGCATCATGGAAAGCCACTCATAAAGACCGTATGATGTGGATCTAATGGATGAGATTAAAACCACCAAAGAAAAGCTAAGAGTGGTATTAGAATTAACTACTTACCTAAAATTAAGGAGGTGATTGAGCGTGTGAAATTTGAAAACATATATTTTATGATTTTTAAAAATTCAAAAAGTTATAAAATTAATTCGACTAAGTACTGAAAAAAATCCTAAAATTGAGTATACTTACTGTATAACTTCGTATTTGAAACTGAGAATGTCGTTGGGTCACTTAAAGTTACTGTGATTTACAAAAAAAAAGGAATACAATACAAAATAATGCAAAAGAATACAATATAAATTCTTTTGTACTGGTAAATAGTGTGATTTATTTTACAATGTCTACCAGTAACTTGCGAACTAACTTCCCAATTTACAATATGTATGTATAACAACACAATATTCAGAAATTTCAATATCCGAAGTAAAGGTTAGGTGATTGAGCGTGTGAAATTTGAAAACATATATTTTACGAATTTTAAAAATTCAAAAAGTTATAAAATTAATTCGACTAACTACTGAAAAAATTCCTAAAATAGATTATACTTACAGTATACCTTCGTATTTGAAACTGAGAATGTCGTTGGGTAACTTAAGGTCATTGTGATTTACAAAAAAAAAGGAATACAATACAAAACAATGCAAAAGAATACAATATAAATTCTTTCATACTGGCAAATAGTGTGATTTATTTTACAATTTCTACTAGTAACTTGCAAACTAACTTCCCATTTTACAATATGTATGTATAACAACACAATATTCAGAAATTTCAATATCCAAAGTAAAGGTTAGGTGATTGAGCGTGTGAAATTTGAAAACATATATTTTACGATTTTTAAAAATTCAAAAAGTTATAAAATTAATTCGACTAACTATTGAAAAAATTCCTAAAATAGATTATACTTACCGTATACCTTCGTATTTGAAACTGAGAATGTCGTTGGGTCACTTAAAGTTACTGTGATTTACAAAAAAAAGGAATACAATACAAAACAATGCAAAAGAATACAATATAAATTCTTTCGTACTGGCAAATAGTGTGATTTATTTTACAATTTCTACCAGTAACTTGCGAACTAACTTCCCATTTTACAATATGTATGTATAACAACACAATATTCAGAAATTTCAATATCCGAAGTAAAGTTTACAAAAATAACTCAAACTCGAAAAGAGCATATGAATTTGAAACTGAGGAGTGTCTGAGTATTTACTTTAAACTACTCAGATTTACAAAATAAAAAGGCACAATACAAAACACTGCAAAACATTACTAAATAAATCAATTCCTCTAGGTATTTGTTGTCAGTTATATTGCAATTTTAATCAGTTGCTGAATGATGGGATGTACGAGTTCTGTTTAAATTTGATGTTTATCTCAGATTCTCAAGTGACAAGTTATAAGGGAAGCCATACCATATAAGATATGTGAATGCTTATATGTGCAACACTCGGAAATATAATAGGTAAAATGTGAAAAAGAGATGGGAGTCAAGAATTCCAGTGAATTCAAAAAGAAACATTTATTAATCAAAGAAAACAAATTTTCACAAAGGATGGACAATTTCCTCAAACATCAAGGCCGAATCCTTAAGTGAGACAAGCTCCCTTGACTCATCCACTGAGATCTAAGGATTCAGATAAGCAACTAAGAATCGTCGGTTCAATTACAAAAACAATCAGCAAAAAGATGAGACACGAACCTTGTCCCAGAATGATGCAAGAAACTCCCTACTCTTAGGAGAGGCCTGCACATAAACAAAAATCAAATCAGGTGCAGCCAGGAAAGTTTCAAGTACAAAAGTAGCAACTACTTTCAGCAAAAACTCAAGGAAATAACGATGCCACAACGAAAACGATCGATTACCTAACATCTCATGCTAGGACAGTTGGCATAACACAAACTGGATGAGAATATGCCAATACCTTCGGACTCTTTTGTGTATGGTGTGTGTGTGCATGTGTGTTTGTGGGGGAAGGGGGGATGTCGGAATTTCAACAAAAAAATAAATTTTGATGAGCTAGAAACTGTAGGAAACTGTTCACATAAGTTGGAGCAATTACAGCATCGAATGTTGAAAATAACAAACACAGTTTCTATACTAAAATCCGCATCCATGATGACTAAGTAGCGGTGCTTCAATCTAAATGTGTTCATTACTAGCAGTAAAAACAAGACCTTTTTTAGAATAATAATCAATTGATCGTGTAATTAGAAGAAAAATCACCAAAAATCTACAGAAACAATAAGCATGAAAGAACAAGTGCTGTTTAAGACCATGAGTAGCTGAAGAGATGGTCCGACCGCCGACCGGATGGGCAGATCGCTCCAGAGATAAATACTGCGATGGATAGTTTTTAAACAGTCTAATGCCCGTGAGATATGATCAACAGACGAAAACCACATGCAGTACGTGAGAACTGAGCAACAACAGAGCGAATACTAACAACGACTAAAAAGGTTAAGATAACAGAAACAACTCAAAGTAAAAAAAGAACATTCAGACCGAGCAAATAAAAACTAAGAAAGAAATTTAAGAATCAAACAAAAGAGTGAATCCAAAATTATCGATGCCACTAATCAGCGACTCTGGAAGGTCAGAAAATAGGAAGAAATTAATGGTTGTACAGTAAAAAAATCATATAGTTGAGATATTACCAGGAAATCACGTAACAAGTCACCCCTACGCAAAATCTGGATCCCGAGGGTGCGTTTTTCTTGCAACAAATGCATCCTGCGAACGCGCTGATCAATATCTGGGCCACGAGAAGTAGCAATGCGGACACAAGTCCGAGTCCAAGAGCTGGTCGTGAAGGAAATATACATGTACCATCTCGCAGTATTACCACATCTTCTTTCTGCATAATAAATTCAGCTAAAAATGAATAACTCGTGAATATCGGATCACCCATCTAAACCGATTGCGTAATATTTCAACCATTCTGCCAGTTTCTCCTCTGTTGCTGCTGCTCAGCCGGATCGGGCAACACATCCTCCTCTTCGTCCTCATACACCACCAGATTCTGTGTACTGTGTACGCCCGGATCTGCAGGGCCGACCTGCAGGTCTGACGGGGATCGGCGTCGGAGCCTCTTCCTCATCTGAATACGATTCTGAATTGGCGATTTCCGGCTGCTCCTCCTCATGGTTTTGGAGGGTCTCCATCTTCTTCTCGTTATTGAGAAGGAGACGGTGGCGGCGTTCCTGCTGAGCACGGAGGCGCTTGACGGAGCCCTCGATACGGCCTTGGAGGCGGCGGCGGAGGAAGGAGAGGCCGCCCATGGACCAGTGGGCGTCGTGGGCCTAGGAGAGAGAGAGAGAGAGATAGAGAGAGAGAGAGAGATGGCTTCCAGCATGTAACGGATAGCATGATTAACGAGAATTTCGAGTAAATTAATTTTGGAACATATTAAAGCATTCTAAAAATAGAAAACCGTGTGTGGTTTTATGAAAAGTTAGGCAGTTTTAACTATGACCATTGATGAAAATCCAACGGTGAGGATGCATGGCTTTCCATATACTCAAGAAAGGTGCACCTCATCTGAAATATTCCCTATATATATATATAAGAAAAATGGGATTGCCCCCACGACATTTTTCGTATTTTTTTATTTTTCGAAAAATATCACTATGCATATTCATCAATATATCCATCTTATATGTCATTCAAATTTCGTCAGAAAAAGAGAGTAGTACATCTTCCATCTAGATAGTCATTTTTAACGGTCGCAAGATTTTTTATGTCAACTCTATTTGGATGGTGGCTGTAGGAGTCTCTGTTTCTGACAAAATTCGAATGACATATAGGAGGGATATCGGGATTAATATACATGGTGATATTTTTCAAAAAAAGTAAAATAATTTGACAAAAAATGAGGTGGTGGCAGCCATGTGGGAGCAGCCCCATACAATCCACACCCAAACACACACCCACACGCACACACACACACATAGGGTAAAATGGGGTTGCCCCATGGGAGATCTAACTTGGCTCTCCCCGCCCCATTTTGCCTGATTGTTTTTATTTTTTTAAAAATTCTTCCATAGATTTTCATCAATATATCCCTATATTATGTCATTAAAATTTAATGCAAAACAAAGACGCCTAATGCCTCCTTCCAGATGGGGTCGTTTTTAGTAATTCTGTTACTAGTAAAAAATGACCGTCTGGAAGGAAACTGCAGGAGTCTTTATTTTGCATTGATTTTTAATGACATAATATCCGGATATAGTGATGAAATTCTACGGAAGAAATTTCAAAAAAAATAAAAAATTGGGAGAAACGGAGCGGTTGTTCCCCCACTTTTTTATTTTTTTTCAAAAATTTCTTCTGTGACATAACTATATCCCTATATTATGCTATTGAAAATTCATGCGAAATATAGACTCATACGACCTCCATCCAAACAATCATTTTTTAACGGTAACAGAATTGCTAAATACACCCCTCCTTGATGGAGGCCATACGAATATCTGTTTCGTGCGAAATTTGAATAACAAAATATATGGATGTATTGATGAATATCCACAGAAGAAATTTCGAAAAAAATTAAAAAAACGGATGAAATTGCATGGGAGGAGCCAAGTTAGCTTTCCTCACGGGGCATCCCCATTTCACGCCCACACGCACGCACACACACACACCCACGTGCACATGCACCCACGCACACACGCACCCACGCGTGCGCGCGCACACAAACACACCCACACCCACACGCACGCACACACAAGCATTCGCGCGCGCGCGCACACACACACATATATACATACATACATACATATATATACATACATACATACATACATATATATATATATATATATATATAGAGAGAGAGAGAGAGAGAGAGAGAGAGAGAGATTAATGGGTCATGCCTATATCTCTCCTATATGCCATTCGAATTTCATCAGAAACAGAGACTCCTACGACCTCTATCGAAACGACATCGATTTAAAAAATCCTGTTACCGTTAAAAAATGACTGTCTCGATGGAGGCCGTAAGAGTCTCTGTTTCTGATGAAATTCGAATGGTATATAGGAGGGATATAGGGATGAATATACATGGCAATATTTTTCAAAAAAAAATAAAAAACCACCGAAAACGGCGCAGGGGCAGCCATGTTGGCTGCCCGCAAAGGCAAGCCCCATTAAACTCATATATATCTAGGGTTAAATCGGGCCGCCTCCAGGGGAGAGCTAACTTGGATCTTCCCGCTCCATTTCGCTCAGTTTTTTATTTTTTTTAAAATTTCTTTCGTGGACTTTTATCACTATATCCCTATATTATGTCATTAAAATTTTGTGTGAAATAGAGACTCCTACGACCTCCATCCAGACATGTATTTTTTAACGGTAACGAAATTGCTAAAAACGACCCTTCTGGATGGAGGCTTTAGGATTCTTTGTTTTGCACGAAATTTTAATGACATAATATAGGGATATATTGATGAAAATCAATCGAAGAAATTTTCAAAAAATAAAAATAAAAAAACCGAGCAAAATGGGACGGGGGAACCAAGTTAGCTCCCCCATGGAGGCAACCCTATTTTACCCATATATATATATATATATATTTAGGAAAATTATCCAAAGAGTCTTGTGCCCATTTATGTTAAAATGAGCCCATCATATCCACGATCAAATGTTTTAATCCCTTAAATTTAGGAGCGATAATGGTAATGATAATGCTTTTAATTTTGAAACTTAATGAAATTCCCTAAATAGTAATAGACTTTTTTGGTAACATTTGCTATTGTATTGAGAATAAACTCAATTTGTCACATTTCGAGAGGGGAGCGATCGATCGTTCACACGGAATCATTATTTTTTTTATTTCAACGGTAGCATTTTCGGAGTCAAAGGTATTTTGATAGATTTTTTATGTTTTTGTTTTTCTTTGCTAATATTTTTCATTAGATTTCGTCCATGGATAATTCACGAATTAATTGTGATCGGCATATTTCAGAAGCAATTACAAATACTGCATATTTTTTAGAGTAAGCAATATTTATTCGAGAAGTATGATTGAAATACGAGACAGTTGTATTCATAATATTATTTTTATTCATTTGGATACATGATTTGTAGTCCTAATTGATTTTTTATCGAAGGTATTTTAATTGCATATAATAAACAGTTACAGTAAATATAGTTGTTATTCTTCATGCGTTATTTTGAAAATATATTGAGTTACTGATGTATTTAAGTAATTTACTTATGAGATATTTTATGATACTATTGCTAATACAATTGTTACTTTTATGTGTTACTTTGAAGCAGGTGCGGAACCAGGAATTTTATGAAGAGGGGCCACTATACAAAATAAAGGACAGAGAGAGATAAAGTGAGTAAAGCTATTTTTTTAACAAAACATACAAGCATGGGATTCAAAGCTTGATGTGTTAGGTGGAGAAACAATACTTTACCAATGAGACATTCCACATTTAGTGAAACTACTCGACATTATCCGCTATATATTTAACGTTTAAGCAGGGGCCATATCAAAATTTGATAACATTATATAAGAGAAATGTATCAACTAAGGAGGGGCCATGGCCCCCCTAAGCTATATGCTAGTTCCGCCCCTGCTTTGAAGATATACTGAGTTACTGATATATTTACTTAATTTACTTATAAGATATTTTATGTTACTATTACTAATAGAATTGTTACTTTTAATGTATTACTTTGATATACTGAGTCACTACTATTACATTTATTATCACTGATAAAAATTCTACAAGTTACATAAGTAACTTAAATATTTACTTGTACTTTGCAATTAGTTACTGATATAGAATTAAAATTACTGATTTTTTAAGCAAAAATGAATCTACTTACTTTTGAAATAGTGAATTCTTACCGATATGAATTTTGAAGTTTATCTTACTGATCTCAATTCTGTAAGTTACTTAAGTAGCTCATCAAATTACCTATGTTTCACATTGAATTACTATTATAAATATAATTCATTACAAGTTACTTATCATATAACAAACGTTATTAACATTTCATTACAAGTTACTTGTCACTGAATGATTCTTACAGAAGCGAGTATATTGCTGAGTTACTTTTCTTTTTACAATTATTACTATGCACGGATATAAAATAGTACTGAAGAAAGTATCTTCTTGAAATGTTACTGAAAATTTATAAGTAATGTCTATTCTTTTACAATTTCTTGATATTTTAATATTTTTAAATGGTCAATTAACTTATTATTTCTTGCAGAACAATGTAACAATTTGGTATCTTGAAGAAGTTGATGTTATGTCGACGAGCGAGAGCAAAACAACATCATCTAAATGGACTATAAGACAACAATTGAAATTTGGACGTTCATCATATAACAATAATTAAGTAATTTATGTGTGGCTTTCAGTAACACTTGACGTATTACAAGTAATTACATAGGCTACATAAGTAAAGAAGGTGTGATTCGATAGTAATTCAAAACAAAGAATAAAACAAGTAAAGCATACAGAAGCATCAGTAACATGTAATAAATTGTAGCTAAAAGAAGATAATGGAATAGGTAAGTTGGAATAAGTATAAAAAATCACGTGACCAGTAACTTATGTATTGCTATCAGTAACACTCGATGCATTATAGTAATTAAAAATGTTATATAAGTAAATA
Source organism: Ottelia alismoides (assembly GCA_037367405.1). Taxonomy (NCBI): domain Eukaryota; kingdom Viridiplantae; phylum Streptophyta; class Magnoliopsida; order Alismatales; family Hydrocharitaceae; genus Ottelia; species Ottelia alismoides. Next base: position 471,409 of record JAZKJV010007289.1, read on the forward strand.
AGAGACGCTTCAGTAAGACTCAAAGTATTAAGTATCTATAACATTAGTAGCAATCAAAATAACTTCAGTAAAATGGACATTTGTAATCAGTACTTATTGTATGGACACTAGTAATTTACTTACTTAATTACTGATCTCACAATATTAATTACTTGAGAACTGAATATGTATTACTTGAGTAACATAAATGAACTACTAATCTCTGTACAATGTAATATTACATATGTAAAATATTGACAATTGTTTCAGTATTACTGATATCACATCATATAATTACTTGAGTACATTATGTACACTACTGATCAAATGTAAATGATTATTTCTTTGATACGAAATGAATGATTTGAATGTATCTTTCTAAAATCGTCATCCTTTTATAAGGACTCTATATAATTAAAAATATAAAAGCCTCAAACGTATTAAATCCTTCCAAAACCGTACTCCTTCGAAATAGGCAACCATTCAAATGGAAATACACGTGGCGAGCACACGTTTGGTGCTCACCGCAACTCAAATGGGCTCAGGGCTCACTGGATAAGCCCTATATAGACACACACACACACAGGGTTAAATGGGGCTGCCCCCAAGGAGTAGCCAACTTGGCTACTCCCACTCCTATTTTTTCCTCATTTTTTATTTCTTTATAAAATAAAAATGTATAAATTTACCATTATATCCCTCTAACATTCTATTAAAATTTCGTCAGAAACAGAGACTTCTACGGCCTCCATCCAAACATGGTCGATTTAAAAAATCATGTGACCGTTAAAAAAATGACGTCTGGATGGAGGGCCTAGGAGTCTCTGTTTCTGACGAAATTTTAATAGAATGTTAGAGGGATATAGTGATGACTATATAAATTTTTATTTTCCAAAGAAATAAAAAATGAGGGAAAAATAGGGGTGAGAGTAGCCAAGTTGGCTACTCCCTAGGGGCAGCCCCATTTAACCCATATATACATATGCATATTATATATATATATATATATATATATATATATGCTAAATGGGGTTGCCCCCAGAGAGAGCTAACTTGGCTCCCCCGTGTTATTTCGTCTGTTTTTTTATTTTTTTCGTGAATATTCATCACTATATCCCTAAATTATGTTATTCAAATTTCCTTTGAAACAAAGACTCATATGACCTCCATCCTGACAGTTATTTTTTAACAGTTAAAGAATTGCAAAATGGTGCGAGGGAGCCAAGTTAGCTCCCCCCATGGGGCAACTCCATTTTACCATATATATATATATATAAGGTAAAATGGGGCTGCCCCCATGGAGGGAGCTAGCTTGACTCCCACCGCCCAATTACGCTCGATTTTTTTATTTTTTTGAAAATTTCTTCCATGGATTTTCATTAATATATCCCTATATTATATTAGTAAAATTTTATACGAAACAGAGACTTCTACGGTCTCCATCTAGAGATGGTCATTTTTAGCAATTCGGTTACTGTAAAAAAATGACTGTCTGGATGGAGACCGTAGGAGTCTTTATTTCGTACGAAATTTTAATGACATAATATAGTGATATAGTGATGAAATTCAACGGAAGAAATTTCAAATAAATAAATAAATAAATCGAGCGAAATGAGACGGGGGGAGCCAAGTTAGCTCCCCCAAGGGGGCAGCTCCATTTAACCTATATATATATATGTGTGTGTGTGTGTGTGTGTGTATGTATATGTATATGTATGTATGTATGTATATATTTAGGGTAAAATGGAGCTGCTCCCAGAGACTAGCCAATGGGGCTACTCCCACCCCTATCTATTCCAGTTTTTTTGTTTTTTTGAAAAATAAAAATTTCTATATTCATCATTATATCCCTCTAACATTTTATTAAAATTTCGTCAGAAACAGAGACTTCTACGGCCTCCATCCAAACATGGTTGAATTAAAAAATCCTGCGACCGTTAAAAAAATGACGTCCGGATGGAGGGCCTAGGAGTCTCTGTTTCTGACGAAATTTTGATAGAATGTTAGAGAGATATAGTGATGAATATAGAAATTTTTATTTTCTAAAAAAATAAAAAAATTTGGAAAAAATAGGAGTGGGAGTAGCCTCGTTGGCTACTCCCTGGGGGCAGCCCCATTTAACCCATATATATATATATATGTGTGTGTGTGTGTGTGTGTGTGTGTGTGTGTGTGGGTTAAATGGGGCTGCCCCCATGGAGTAGCCAACTTGGCCACTCCCACCCGTATTGTTCTCTCATTTTTTTAATTCTTTGGAAAAGAAAATTTTGTAAATTCATCATTATATCCCTCTAACATTCTATTAAAATTTCGTCAGAAACAGAGACTCCTACGGCCTCCATCTAAACATGGTCGATTTAAAAAATCATGCGACCATTAAAAAAATAACATCTTGATGGAGGGCTTAGGAGTCTCTGTTTCTGACGAAATTCTAATAGAATGTTAGAGGGATATAGTGATGAATATACAAATTTTTATTTTTCAAAGAAATAAAAAAATAAGGGAAAAATATAGGTGGGAGTAGCCAAGTTGGCTACTCATAGGGGGCAGCCCCATTTTACCCTATATAGTTATATTATTATAATTATAATTTTGATAACACTATTGTACAAATTCATGCACGTTTTGTAAAATTTGTATGAAGATTGTAAATCTACACTCACAATTATGTGTGTTTTCCACAAAAATGTACGGTACTTTCGTGCCCGGCAGAATGCCAAGCATCTTTGTAAAATTCGAATCTATATTGTAATTTTGCATCCTGCATTGTAAAATAAATGTAAATAGTTTTTGCCATATCACAAAATTTAAATAAATGTAAAAAATAGTCTGGAATTTATAAAAAAATGATATGTGATTGTAAAATACGATCTGAGATTGTAAAAAGGATCTCTCATTGTAAAAAACTGGGCGCGCGCTCTATCTCCAGCATCCTCTCTACCCGCACCTCCTTCGCCCTACTCCTCCACGACCCACCTGAAATTTGTAAAAAAAAGATATGAGTTTGTAAAATATGATATGAGATTGTAAAAAAATTACTCGAGATTGTAAAATAGGATCTCTGATTGTAAAAAACTAGGCACGCCCTCCATCTCCAGCAACCTCTCTACCCGCACCTCCTCCGCCCTTCTCCTCCACGACACACCTCCTCCATGCACGTCCTCCTCTGCCCACACACCTCCATTCACGTGAAACATGACCGCGAATCTCCCATGGCCGTGAATCTCCAGGGCGGGCGTGCCGTGGTGATCGGAACTGGAAGACGGGTCGCGAGGATCGGCACCGGAGGCTCGTGCTGCGAATCGAAGCGAATCTGCCATTGTTGCGAATTGAATCTCCGGGAAGGGCGTGTGGTGCTGGTCGAATAGGGAGACGGGTAGCAGAGAGAGAGAGAGAGAGGGAGAGAGAGAGAGGGAGAGGGAGAGAGAGAGGAGAAATTTGTGGAGATATTTGTTGCATTCTAAATATAGATATGCTAAAATGACCGTAATGAATTTTTCAACATTAAAAATATATAGATAATGAGCTATTAATGGTAACCATCGGATTATTTGCGGATGGTCAAGATCGCGGGCTTTCCTTGCACCTAGGAAAGGTGCACCTCATTTGAAATATTTCCTATGTGTGTGTGTGTGTATCTGCCCCCTGAGGGAGCTAATTTGGCTCCCCCCGCGCTATTTCTCCCGATTTTTTTATTTTTTAAACATTTCTTCCGTGCATATTCATCACTATATCCTTATATTATGACGTTACAATTTGATGTGAAACAGAGACTCCTCCAATCTCCATCAAGACAATTATTTTTTAACGGTAACAGAAATGTTAAAAACGACCCCTCTGGATGGAGGTCGTAGGAGTATCTGTTTTACGCGAAATTTGAACAAAAAATATATGGATATATTTATGAAAATCCACGGAAAAATTTCAAAAAAAAATATTAGAAAAATGGACGAATTAGCGCGGGGAGCCTAGTTAGCTCCCCCATGGGAGCACACGCACACACACATACACACACATGCACACCACACGCACACACGCAAGCGCGCGCACGCACGCACACACCCACGCACCCACCCATAAACACACACACACACATACATGTAATTTTACATGCTCCGAAGCTTATATCATTCATATTTTTTACCTTTTTTTTGAAAAATACCATCAAGTATATTCATCTATATATCCCTCCAATATGTCATTCGAATTTTGTCAGAAACATAGACTCCTATGACCTCCATCTAGAACAGGTAATTTTAACGATCTTAGAATTGTTGTAATCTATTCGTTCTAGATGGAGGGCATAGGAGTTTCTGTTTCTGACGAAATTCGAATGGCATATTGGAGGGATATATAGATGAATATATATGGTGATATTTTTTTAAAAAAATACAAAAATATGGAAGATATAAGCCCTGGTGCATGTAAAATTACATGCACCTTGGTGCAAGCTCCCCATCCTCTCTCTCTCTCTCTATATATATAGGATTTCTTTCAAAATAGGATGCAGTCCTTCATAAGTTAAGGAAGGCCAACCCTTTTTGTATAAAACATGATGACTTTAGTAGAATACATATACAATTTTGTATTATAATGTGCAGTTTTAATGTTTATATTATAATGTGCAATTTTGTATGCGGTTTTGTATTTAAAACATGCACATATAATACAAACTCTATACGTATTCTACTAAAGTATTCGTGTTTTATACAAAAAAGTGCCAGCCTTCCTGAACTCAGGAAGGACTGCGTCATATTTGAAAGCCCTCCTATTTATATATATGGGTTAAATGAGGTTGTCCCCTAGGAAGAGCTAACTTGGCTCCCTCTGCCTCATATCGCCTTCTGAGAGGAGCTAACTTAGATATGGATACGTGTTACATTTTAGTTTATACGTGTATGGACATGGATATGTATTTTTATTTTTTTGTGAATATGGATACCCATAACATTTTCAGTTTTTTTAAGATTTGGATACAAATTATGATAATAAAATATTATAACGGATACAGATATGGATATATCAAATATATCAATTATATGGAAAAATCAAAGTAGTTTCCATTTAAATTTGACTATTGATTACTTATACAAAATATATTAATTATATAAAAAATAAGTTAGATGATACAAATTATTTTTCTACTTAATGAAATATCAAAGGAAGGTTATTTTATTTGTATTTTTTTGCCTTTCCAAACATAAGAAAGAAATGTATCTCGTAATAAATATTTTAATTCCTAATATGAACGAAACAATGGAATCGAAAAACTTATTCCATTCCATTCCATTGTTAATTCTATTTTTGTCTTGACTCCATTCCATTGTAATTACTTTCCAGTCAAACAGACAGACCCTTAAGTGAATCGAAATATATAATAGATCATATTGCACTTTTTTGCTGAACAACTAGAAATATTAATGTACGTATATATTTGAGAAAAAAATGCACTGATCATGGAGTATATATGGTCAACTCATAACAAATACAATTAAGAATAAAGTCTATAAGATTGTTACTAAAATAAAATAATATTTTAAGAAAACTTGTAAAAAATATGAACAATGTTTTTTACATGTAGTGTAATAGGATTGGATAAATACTTGATTATTTGCATATTATAGAACTTTACACCACTATTAAAATGTATGGTTAAAATATCTTTAATAACGATGTCAACAGAAATAACCTTATACGGAAAACTACATACCCTTTTAATCACGAAAAGAAAAAGATTCAGTTACTAATTTCCATGGAAATCAAGGGTTTCAATTTAAACCTATTCTGGTGGATACATCCTCTTCTCTGTGCTGAGATGAGTAAGTACATTAAAATTTATAGACAATAATATGAAAAACAGAAGAAAGTAAACTAGAAACGCAACCTTCATTGTTGTTTTGTATCATGAACATGTACAAGTTCAGATGACTTCATGCGATCATTCACGTGACATGTTGGGATTTTTTATAATACGCATATTATTTATTAGGGAGATAGTAGTATTATTTCTTCAATAGGGTACCGTAGGTACTAAAGTGTAGTAATACTGAAGTTGTTTACGTACGGAAATAGAAGAAATGTGGAGCGCAGTGAATGTAAAAAGCCTATAGATCATGTGCACGTTCACGTGATGCTTTTGGACCTGGACCAAATGTGAACAAAAAAATGTTTTGGGCATACGCACAAAATCACGGATGATCACGCGTAATCTTTAGGCTCTTAACTGGTCAGGAGGGGCTGTTGGATGAGGGGCCTTTGCACAATCGTGGGGCTAAAGATGAAGTTGATGTTGGTAACTCAGATGGAGGAAGGCTTCGGATCTGACGACACACCTATAATATAATTCTCTTAAGCAGTTAGTATTCAATCCTCCGCCTCCGATCAGACTGAGGTTGCGCACATATTCCTTTCTTCTTCGTTAAACAGAGGTATAGAAGCTCTATCGTGCTTCAAATGTCTGGGTGGAGGAGGAGCATGCTGAGCAACAGTTATGAAGCTCTGGTTGGTCGACTTCGTATCCAGATAGACCTGCAATAATGGAGGAAGCTGGAGATGTATGTGTCTCTTTTGAAAGAGGTATCGAGGTGACTTCAGATCAGATTATAAGAAATAGGAGACGTGATTGTAAGAAAAAAAAAGAAGGGGAAGGAGATGCGAGTCACCGGGGTGAGGACTTTCGTAAGCGCGTCGTTCTTATTTTATAGGCCCATGCACACACCCGTACACCCTAAACGCTAACCGCCCATTCCTGATTTTCTCACTAATCGCTCCCGATTAGTGCAGGATTTACCGAGTCTAATGACTACTCGGTCACTATCTAAAAATAGCTAACATCTCCCACTTGACCGAAGTGGTCATACTACACTCCCACTATTCGTGAAGTGTCTTTATTGTATAGATGTTTATTCCCAAGGTTTCAATTTAGTTGAATGCCTTCTAGTTGACTCATATATTCCTGAGTCCCATTAAACCAACATGTTTAATGTAAGTTCCTGCTGGAATTTTTTTATAAAAGAATCAGCTAACATATCACTTGTAGGAATGCATGTTACCTTAATCTCTTGTTTGGCTGCTATGTCCTGAATATAATGATATTAGATTTCAATGTGTTTTCCTTTTGAACTATTTGCCCCACTGTTAATCAAGCTTATAGAGGCTTGATTATCACAATATATTTCAACTGGTCCTTTGACCAATTCGAGGCCCAAGTTTTCAAGAAAACGTATAATCCAAACAGCATGAGTGCTAGCCATGCTGCATGCAATATATTCAGCTTCTTGTGTATGTCTTGATACACAACTTTGTTTCTTTCATCCCCAAGAAACAGCTTCGTCGCCATACATGAAAAGGTAACCTGATGTGGATTTCCTATCATCAATATCTTCTTTGAAATCAGCATCGGAATATCCCATAATTTCAAGTGATTCGGCTTGATAAACCAATTTAAATTGTACAATACCTTTTAGATATCGAAGAATCCTCTTAATGAATTCCCAATGAGCATGTCCGGGATTACTTTGATATCTACTCACCATGCTTACTGCATAAGCCAAATCAAGTCTCGTACATAACATTGCATACATTAAACTACCCACTGCTTGTGCATATGGAATATCAAGTGATTTTTGTCCCTTTCCTGGACATTGACGTTTACTAAGTCTTTTTCCTATCACAAGTGGTGTAGGGGCAGGAGTACTATTCTGCATTCCAAACCTCTTTAATACCGTATGCAAATACTTCTCTTGATCTAAACTTAATGTCCTTGAGCTTCTGTCTCTACTGATCTGGATTCCAAGAACATAGGATGCTTCTCCCATGTCCTTCATTGATGAGGGCGACCCGAGCGAACGAGGTAAAGGTACTCAATAGGTCGTTGCGACCTCTATCACTCAGAGTCACTCAATCAAGAAAAATCAGACCACTCGAACAAATAAATCAATCAAGCACAAAAGAAAGCGGCCTAGCTATGAGATTAACCTGGTATAGCACCCAGGGTCGAACACAAGGAGCACGGGTTGGCCAGAGGCCTACGAAGTAGTAAAAACAAAATAAAATAAAATACAAGGATTTTTTAGTGGTTTTTAATAATTTTTATATTTTTTTGGATTTTTAAAAAGTGAAGAAAACAAAAGAAGGCAAATAAAAGCACACTTTAGCTAATTATTAAAAGCACTAAAAATCATGCAAAAATTCAAGAAAAATTGTTTTTATGTTTTTTAGATTTTTAGTGTTTTTGGTGAATTTTTGGGATTTTTATAAGGTGTATTTTATTTTCTAAAAAATCAAACAATACTTAAAAGATAAGGTACTGTCCAGCCAGGCCCAAAACCCAAAGATAAAATATCTAAGGATCTCAGAGGGACCTGGAGGTAATTTTCCTGTATACTAAGAAAACAAGGAAAATTTGGGCACCAAAATTATTGTTTTTGGGTTTTTAATTTATTTATTATGATTTTTATGAGTTTTTAGGTGTTTTTGAATTTTTAGGGTTTCAAGAAACACACAAAGAACAGTAACTAATTTTTTTAGAATTTTTGGGGATGTTTTTATATTTTTTTGGGATTTTTAAACCTAGACAGTAGCTGAAATAGATGTTTTTGAATTTTTAAAAATAACAAATAAAATCAAAAATGTCCTCAAAAATTCTCAAAAATTCTACAACATGGCAGGAGCCATGTGTCAAATTTTCATCGAATTTGGAGGTGATTTGATATTTTATTCAAAAATCAAAAGGGGGCACTGTGCACAGGGACTTAAGTGCAAATACCCGAAGATCTGGGGGTCCAGGTGCAATTTTCCCAGCAAGTCACGCACGTGGCGCGTGCCTGGGGCACTCAGGGACCTTCTGGTAATAAAAACAAGTCCTAGGACCTTTTGGTAACTCGTACCAAAAAGTCCAGGGGCTATGTTGCAAATAACCCACTAAAAGGCGCACATGCGAAAATAAAACGTTCACAGGGGCATAAGTGCAAATACCAGAAAGTTTCTATTCAATCACAAACATCCAGAACTACAGGATAAGTGTTGCAAATAACCCAGACAAAGCACGTGGCGAAGCACGTGACAGACACTCACAGGGGCATAATTGCAAATATTAACAAGCACGAGGTCCAATATGCAATTTACCCTACGTAAATAAAACTCCTAAAATATTTACAGGACTGACACGTAAAACAGAAACTAAGAGGGGGCCTAAGGTAATTTACCCCTTTATTATGTCGACGGCTGGATGAGCGCCACGTAGCTGATCTCACGGTCTCGGATGGCTGGCGCTTCTCTTCGTCCGCACGTGAGCCTGATCGACGGCGCAGAGGAGGACACGTGGGTGATCGAACGGTGCTCAAGTGCTGGTGCCTCTCTCCTCTGTGCTAACGGTCCGGATCAACCCTCAAGATGATCAACGGTAGCTGCTCCTTGATGAATGAACGGCGATGATTGAAACTGGAGCTCTGAGGGCTATCGGACGGTGATGGAGGACCCTCGAAGAACAGGTGGCCGGCGAGGTTCGCCGGCCTCGTGCGCGTGCTGTGGGCCTCCTCAGCTGCCTCTGAAGATCGGAGAAGACTCGCACTGACGTTCCGCAGCTGGTGGTAGCCTCCGATGGCCCAACCGAGCCCCGGAGAGGCTCCGGCGAGGTCGACGGAGATAAGATCCTGGCCTGGGTGTGAGGGGGCCTCAGATGGCCTCCTCTTGACCTGCAAAGTAACCCAGAAGCTTCGCGGGTCGAGGGCAAAGTGCCTCGACCCGATGAAGCGGCGTGAAGGTGAACTGTGGGTCGGGGCGAGCGAGCTCCGGCGAGCGGAGGATGGTGGAGCTCGAACCCCAGCTCCTGTGCGAGCTGGGTTGAACGAAGGGGCGAAGAAGGTGCGCGGAGGGATGGCGATGGTGAGCGTAGGTTCCGATGATCGAGAAGATGTGCGATATAGCCGGAATCGACGGAACTCGGCGGAACTAGGATTTGGGGGTAACTCAAAATTAAGCTAAACAAGAAGACTAGAAGGTTACCTGGGCGATGTGGAAGACTGTGCTGGAGCTAAGGTAGCTCCTGGTCGTCGCCTCGAAGGTTGTCAAGGCCTGAGGCTCGAGCTCCTGCACTGGGCGGAGCACGGCGGCGCAAAGTCGCCGGATCAGTGGTCCGGCCACCCCCTCCTCGCTGCGACACCGGCAATCGAGAGCTGTCACCTCAAGGGATGCAGTGGAGGTCACGGGACGAAGGGTGGAGAGCCAAAGATGGAAATAAAATGCGGCGGAGCTCAGGCTATATACTGTGGAGGGTCCGGCAAAAATGGCGCGGGTAGGGCGAGCTGGTGCGCGGATCCCGAGGCGAAGGCTCCGGCGAAGCTCTCGGATATGACGTGAGCATTCCGGACCCGGAGTTGGGGCGAAAGGGAGTCGGGTCTGCATGGGAAAAGTCCGAGAACATGGGTCGGGTGGAGCAGACCCGGCTCTGGTGGTCCTGGGGGGGGAGTTGACCGGGGGTCAACAATCCCCCGTGGACCAATCAGAGCCCGCCAAGCATTGAATCTTTATTTGATTTTTTTGGGCCATAAAATGGCCGAATTTTCAAAAACTTAAAACATGAAATATTTTTAATTTATTTTTTTCTATTTTTTGTGATTTTTAATTAATTTTTGGAAATAACAATAATGTATTTACATAGTAGGTCTTGATATAGGTATATATACAATATAGGGTTTTTAATTTTGATTTTTAATTAGTTATTTTTATACATTTTTATTCCTATTTTATATTTTATTTATTTATAGAATAAAATGAGGAATAAAAAGATATTTTTATTTTCTTTTTATTATTTATATACATAGGTGGAATAAATAGTTATGTACAACTATGTACATGGCATATATACAATGTATTTTTGTAATTTTAGTTTTTGTTATTTTTATTTGATTTTTGTTTTGTTTCTTTTTATTTATTTTATTTACAATATATAGCATAGAGTATTTACAAAAAGTTTAGAAAATAATTTTATTTATCTATAAGGTTAAATAAATAAAAGATTAGGGTGGTCTATGTACATGGTGAAGGGATATTTTTGGTCTTTTTTAATTTTTTAATTTTTATTTTGTTTTTAATAGCTTCTAAATATATACAAAATATGTACAATCATATTTTTGGGTGAGGAAAATATAATTTTTATTTATTTACAAAAATATATACACACATGAGCCCCTATCTCCCTCTACTTGGCTTTTATGCGGTCAGGCCCATGCTGAGCCCTCCCTTGGGTTAGGTTGCTCAATATTTATTCTAAATATTTCCCTCTTTTTTCTTTTTCATCTTTATTCTTTTATTTTTGCACAAAAACATGCTAATTATAGGTATTTACAAACATGCATGCTTTTGCTAATTATTCCTATTTACACATATCTACATGCATTTGCATAGGTTTTTGTAGCTAAAATATAAGAATAAAGAGTGATGAATGGGTATTCATCACCCCCCTATACTATACTTTGCTAGTCCCTTAGCAAACACTTATTTGAAAAAGAAGTGAAAAAGAAAGAAAGAAAAAGAAAAAGTACATGGATCAAGGTTGATTATTAAACTTGCCTTCATTAAATTGAGGTATGGAGCTCATTCAGATCTTTGGATTATTAATGTGTCGGAACCTTATTTAGACTTAAGCTTAAAACCTAACAGCCTCTAAGTTCCACCAATCTATAATCAAGACTCCTCAATGCTCCAGATCAGAACAAGTCATCAACCACCAACCCTGAAGACCATGAATCTTTTCTTGTCCTGTGAAAATGAGGTCTAAACTCTCCACCTCAGAAATGGCAACTTGACAACCCTCCCCAACAAGGTAACTCTATGACCTCAATCTGGCCACTCTTTCCTCGAAGAGCGGGGTATTCCCTTCTAAGTTCAAGTACAACCGGCTCAAGAAGAGGGGGAAGAAGAGAATGGGTCAAGGCCAGTGTAGCCAAGTACCCTTGGGAGCTTGACCAGTGTAGCCAAGTCTCCCTGCTGCAAGCTACAACAGGTGGATCATGAAACCAAGCTTTGCTTATTGCACTTATATACATACTCCGGTGGGATTATCATTTTCTCTCAGACCCACCACTTTTTTGGAGTTCTTTTCTTTTTGCACATTTTTTTTCGAGTGCATATATACAACATATACATGTGCAGCATATATACAAGGAGTTTTTTCTCTTGAGCCAGTAGACTATCCCTCTTTTGAAGCTTTATTGCAACCCACAACTCCCGTCGTTAGACCTCATGGCAACCAGACCAAGTTGAGACGCACTTCCTTCACTATAAGAAGAAGAGAGGTTCCGCCTAGAAGCACTACCCTCATATGCTACCCCAAGCCAAGGAAGACTGCATCCTCACCACCTCATCCGTAGAGAGCTCGGTGCATAGTGCTGGTGTCCAAGTAAAGCCATAATCTATATGAGTCATGTGTTGTTGTTAAGTGCTCTACTTAGGCTCATTGAGATGACATGTGATCATAGCCTAGTGGACTCAAAGAATTAAGTCCCCATAGACCTGAAAAGCCTTAAACCTAAGCCCTATAAGGTTCCTCTTAGAATTAGGTGGATTAAGATCTTAATCAAGCTCCATTTCTCAATTTGATTCCAGGCTAGTTTAAATGTCAACTATCATCCAGAAAAACTATATACATATGTACAAAAAGATGCATATTTACACAATATTTTACAATCATGCAAAATTTTTGAAAAATGTTTTGAAATCATGAATGATGATGCATGAAGTGCAAGTTTTGCAAAAAGATATTTACACACATTTACACGAGATTTTTGCAAACTTTTGATTTTTCAAAACATTTTGGAAAAATTTTGTACTATATACATAATTTTGATACCAAAAATATTTACACAAGCTTTACACAAAAGATTTTTGAAATCATTTTTACAAAAATAATTTGTACACTAGCTATGTATGTGCAAATAAAAGAAGATTATGTACATGAAAAATTTTTAATTTTTGTGGTTTTTAGCCATTTTATTTATTAACACACTCACACAAAGTACGAGTTATGGCTAAAGTATATATGAAGTATATACACACCCCCCTATACTTGGCTCGAACGATGTCCTCAGAGTCAAGAGCGATGAAGAAGACATAACTCGTGCTATGTATAGGGAAGTGAAAAGGAAGGCTATACAAAAGAGAATGAAAAGTCAAGAGGATCTCGGGTCTTCCCCCTATACTTAGGATCAAGTAATCCTAAGTATAGCAGGCTGTACACGAAGGGAAAACCGAGTGGAGAATGTACAGGGTCTACCCCCCCTATACTTAGGGTGAAATGCCCCTAAGTATAGGCAGCAAAACAGGGGTAGACAGAAGCAAAAGAAATACCCGAAATGTCTCACATCCCCCCTATACTTAGGGTAAAGTGCACCCTAAGTATAGCATAATCACAAGATGAAGAAAGGGATGTGGGACTAAAGAATTTGATGATATGGACATCTGGATCTATATACAGCGGAAGATCAGTGAAACTCAGGCGTGAGATGCATTAGATGTGAGTCGAAGACCACATCTCACGCAAAATGAATAGGGGCAATATCAACGACCCGCGGCTCATGATCTAGAAATGGCTTGAGCCGCTGGCCGTTCACTCGGAAGGTACTCTCAGAAGACAACTCGGATATGTCGATGCTACCGTTGTCGTGTACCTTCCTAACCCGATAAGGTCCTTTCCATTTGCTCTGTAGCTTCCCTGGAAATAATCTAAGCCTCGCATCAAACAACCATACTCTCTGTCCAATCTCAAAATGTTTGTGGCTGATATGAGAATCATGCCACTCCTTGACTTTCTCCTTATAATGTAGACTGCTTGAGAAAGCTGCATCTCTAAGCTCTTCCAGGGCAGCTAGCTCTGCCCTCCTCTGATCTCCTATACCATCTGAATCCATAAGTATGTCTGTGACTGCCCAAAGTGACTTGTGCCTCAGCTCAACAGGTAAATGGCATGGCTTGCCATATACGAGGCGAAAGGGAGATGTACCCAAAGGTGTCTTGAAAGACGTCCTATATGCCCACAAGACCGAGTCCAAAAGCTGTGACCAATCCTTTCGGTCAGGGCGGACGACTTTCTGCAGAATAGTTTTGATCTCCCTGTTCGACACTTCGGCTAGACCATTCGTCTGTGGATGGTACGGTGTAGCAACACGATGATCTATGCCGAACTCGCTAGCAAGTGCCTTCACCTGGTCGTTGATGAAGTGAGATCCCCCATCAGAAATCAGAACTCGTGGAACCCCGAACCGCGTGATAATATGATTCCTCAAAAATCTGCAAACTGTCCTAGCATCAGCGGATCGGGCGGGGATAGCCTCCACCCAACGACTCACATAATCCACGGCCAATAGAATGTACTCAAATCCCTGACTCTTAGGGAATGGACCCATGAAATCGATGCCCCATGCGTCAAAAACCTCACAGAAGTGAATGGGCTGCATCGACATCATATCACGCTGTCCACAAGTGCCCATCCTCTGACAGTCAGTACACCTCTTCACGAACTCATCTGAGTCCTTGAAGAGGGTAGGCCACCACAAGCCGGATTGGAGCACTTTCTGTGCCGTTCTCCTCCCAGAATGATGTCCTCCTGCCTCAAGCTTGTGGCAGTAAGTGAGGACGCTATGGTGTTCCTCCTGAGGAATACACCGACGCCAGACGCTATCCCCTCCTTCGTGGTAAAGGATGGGATCCTCCCAATGGTAAGACTTGGCCTTCGCTAGGAAGGTCTCAAGCCTCTGCCTGGGCCAATCTTGTGGTACTTTCCCAGCAACGAGAAAGTTCACAATATCGGCGTACCATGGGAGTGAGGCGATAGCAAGGATCGCCTCATCTGGGAAGGTATCTCTAATTGGATCAATCTGCTCAGACTCCTCAGGCTGCTCTAATCGGGAGAGATGATCCGCCACCACATTTTTGACTCCAGGCTTATCCTTAATCTCAATGTCGAACTCCTGGAGTAGAAGGATCCATCTAGTCAGTCTGGCCTTGGCATCCTTCTTTGCCATGAGGTACCTGATGGCGGTGTGATCTGTAAACAAAGTCACTCTAGATCCAATGATATATGATCTGAACTTATCCAGGGCAAACACTACGGCTAGCATCTCCTTCTCTGTGACCGTGTAATTCCGCTGGGCGGAATCCAATGTGCGGCTAGCATAGTGTATAGCAAATGGTACTCCATCCCTCCTCTGTCCCAGCACTGCCCCTACGGCAAAATCGGAGGCATCCGTCATGATCTCGAATGGGAGAGACCAATCAGGCGGCTGGAGGACAGGAGCCTCAATCACACACTGCTGGAGTGTAGCAAACGACGAAAGACACTTGTCATCGACAAGGAACTCGGTGTCTTTCGTCAAAAGGTCAGTCAACGGTCGGGCAATCCTGCTAAAATCCTGAATGAATCTCCTGTAAAATCCAACATGCCCCAGGAATGACCGTAACTGCCTCAGATTGGACGGCGGTGCGAGTTTTCTAATGACATCAACCTTGGCCGGATCAACCTCCATGCCCCTGTTGGAGATGATGTGGCCAAGCACCGTCCCTTGAGTCACCATGAAGTGACTCTTCTCCCAAGATAGCACCAAGTGATACTCAATACATCGCTGAAGTACTCGATCTAGGCAGTCAAGACAAGAATCAAATCCGTCGCCGTAGATCGAGAAATCATCCATGAAGACCTCCAAGCACTCCCCTACCATGTCCGAGAAGATCGACAGCATGCACCTCTGAAAAGTCGCAGGGGCGTTGCATAGCCCAAATGGCATGCGTCGAAAAGCGTATGTGCCGAAGGGACAGGTAAAGGTGGTCTTCTCCTGGTCCTCAGGAGCGATGGCCACTTGGTTGTAGCCCGAGTACCCATCCAGGAAGCAATAATGGCTCTTCCCTGCCAGTCTCTCAATGATCTGGTCAATAAAGGGCAGGGGGAAATGGTCCTTCTTGGTGGCTTGGTTGAGTCTCCTGTAGTCAACACAAACCCTCCAAGAGGTAGGTACTCGTGTAGCGATCTCCTCTCCCGACTCACTGATCACAGTCGTGATGCCCGTCTTCTTGGGCACCACATGCAAGGGGCTGACCCACTTGGAGTCGGAAATGGGATAAATAAAACCTGCACCCCACCACTTTGATATTTCCTTCATCACAACCTCTCTCAGGTTGGGGTTCAGACGCCGCTGGAACTCACGCGACGGCTTCGTCCCTTCCTCGAGATAGATATGGTGGGAGCACACTGATGGACTAATCCCATGGAGATCCGCTACGCTCCATCCGATCGCCTTGCGGTTCTTTTCAAGAACTCCCATCAAACGGGATTCCTGCTCTCCAGTCAACTCGGCGGAGATGATGTCTGGGTACATCTCAGGCTCGCCCGCAAGGAATCGATACTTCAACGAAGTAGGGAGCGGCTTCAGCTCTGGAATGCTGGGAGCCGGCAAATCTGGTTGTGGAAGAAACTGAGTGAAAGCTGCAAGGTCGGCCAAATCTGCCTGGGAAAGTGAAAGCATACTCTCACAAACTGGATCGGGAGAAGGCGGCTCAACTGCACTGTCTCTGCTCGGCTCTGCATCTACCTCCTCCTCATCAATAGGCTCAGATGGACTCAGGTCTGGCATCTGATCGTAGCAATCGGCCCAATCAGACTCTGAATCCGAGGGATCTGTATCAGAAATGGTGGCATCAGTACCACCGGAAAACAAGGTGGCCTCAACACCACCATCACTACTCATCGTGCTGCGATCAAGGACCGGCTCTGCTGCCTCAATGGTATCCTGAACCAGGTCTGTGCTCTCCAGACTCTCCTCTGCTGTCATCTCTGCATCAGCTGTGTCTGAAAGTGAGAGGGTGGTCTGTGTCTCAAGGTCTGCCCAAGCTGCCTCATCATCTGTGATCACAAAATCACAGTCCTGGTGGGTGTCTGGCTCTGCGTCTGTCAGCTGCTCTGAGTCTGTACTCGCATCTGAGCGGGATCTGAATCTGGCTCTATAGTCCTCGACTGTCTCTATTTGTATACTCTCGCCCTGGACGCGAAAGTACACCTTCCCGCTATCATGATCAGTCACCGCCTTGGCTGTGGCCAAGAACGGACGACCAAGGATGATGGGGGTATCAGTCACTGACTCAGGGATCTCCATGTCCAACACTACGAAGTCCACGGGGAATTGCAGACCCTGAATAGTGACGATAACGTCTCGTAACAACCCCTTCGGCCTCTTGACAGATCGATCAGCAAACTGAAGGACTGTCCTGCTCTGTCGAAGAGTGCCCAACTCGAAGCGGTCGAGAAGGGCTGCCGGAAGAAGGTTAATCGACGATCCGCTATCTAGAAGAGTACGGTCGAACCACTGCTCACTGATCTGGCATCTGACATACGGGGCCCCTGCATCTGGCCTCTTGGCTGGCAGTCGGTTCTGGATCGCAAAGCACGTGGCTTTGGTCAGCACATGTATCTCTGAAGTGTGGTTCCTCCTCCTCCTCCTGACTGTAGTCCTTTCTCTCAAAGAACGCTGGAGAAGGAGGATGTGCTGCAAAGCCTCCTGGAGGGTCAGCTGGATATGGAATCGGTCGATCATGCTCTGGCTGAACTCCTCAAGCTCTCTCTTTTTTGGATCATTTTTCTTCCCCTTCCCCATCTGAAGGGCTCTAGGGAAGGGGATCACTGGGTCCTTCTCAGATGAAGGACTAGGAAAAGGTCTAGACGGTTCAAGGACCGGATCCACACATACATCATGCACCACAGTGGGACCAGAAGAAGGTAAACCTTTTCCTTTATTCGTAGCATAGTTCCTAGATACATGAACACGAGGAAAAACAACATCACTGTCTCTACAAACACCGGTGGCCTCAGTACCACCACGGGCTGGCTGCTCTGCTGCTACTGCTGGTAGACGTCGTGCGGCATCAGTACCGCTGGCTGGCTCGGCTGAATGGGTGGCATCAGTACCACCTCCTAGATCTGGTGAAGCAGCGGCCTCAGTACCGCCGGTGGGATCAGCATCCTTGGTGGCCTCAGTACCACCGTCATCGTCTGGAGCGGCCTCAGTACCGCTCTCCTCCTCCTCCTGTGGCGCCTCGGGATGGTGCTCAGATGAGGCGCCGCCGCCTGCTGGGGTCCTACCGCTCCTAAGTGTGACAAAATCAGCATCAAATAGATCCGAAGAAGTATCATCAAATGGGTCACTAGGAGTGGCTAACTCAGTATGTACTACCTGCTCAGATTTCCTCTTGAGGCTGTTCGGATTGGGCTCTATCTGGGCTGGTATGGCGGCCTTCCCTCTCACCAAGTCCCGCATCTCCTGGCGGAACTCGTCCATCTCCCGTCGGAATGTGGCCTGCTGGTCCGTAAGGAGGCGGGCAATGTCATCCAAGGCGGGGCTCTCATGGGAGCCCGACGGGTGGCCTCTCTGTGGGTGAGGCTGCTGGAACTGCTGTGATGGGTAAGAGGGGTAGGATGGAGGGTGCTGCTGGTATCCCTGGTGAGCCTGCTGCTCACGTCTCCACGACTGTCCCTGCTGCTGATAGGGACGCGGGCCGTAGGATGACTGCTGCTGATACGCTGGGGGCTGCTGCTGCGGCTGGTGCTGGTCTCTCTGATGGGAGTACTGCCCTCCCTGTCCTGACGGCTGCTGCTGGGGCTGGGCACCACCACTCCCCCACCTGAATCCGGGATGGTCCCATCGGATCCCAGGCTGAGGGCGGTCGTACCAAATCCCGTTGACATCCATCAACGGCTCGGCATCAAAGGGGGCTGGCGGGAGTACTGCCAGAGGTTGGTCCGGCTGGTAGACCACCATCTGCATCTCTGAAGATGGTGGAGACTGGTAGGTGGGCTGCGGCTGCTGGTACGGCTCCGCCTGTACAAGGTGAACCTGTCTAGGCTGCACTGGGGTGCTGGAGCGCTGGGACGAGCTGCTGCTGCTGCCGGCGTTGCCTCGCGACTGAAGACGGGGCTGAGAAGCCGTCTGTGCCTCCTGAAGACACATGAGCTGTGTCTTCATGTCGCTCAAGACCTGTGCCATCTGCTCCATCTACGTGATACTCTGGCACTGCTTCTTCTCGATCAGCTCCATGCGGTCCAACTTCTCGCTGATGATACCCATGTCTGCAGCTGATGACTCTGCCTGTGCTGCTGCGGCTGCAGACGAACTGGATGGACCTGCATCTACCCGTGCTATCCGCTGGTACTGCACGGGTCCTGGCTGATGTGGCTGGGTCTTCTGAGTGTAGAGCCAGGTCTGGGACATCACCATGTAATTCTCTGCCATTTCCTCAAAAATGGCCCAGACCTGGTCGTGGTCCTTAGCGAAGTAGGACCCACCACAAGAAGCATTCACCAGGCCCTGTAGCTCTGGTGACAACCCGCTGAAGAAGCTCTGAACTAGGTTCGGCTTCGTGATGTCGTGGTGCGGGCATCTGTCCAGGAGCTCTCTGAACCTCTCCCAAGCCTCGTGAAACTGCTCGTTGGAGAACATGGAGAAGTTGCTGATCAGGGCCCTCGCTGCATTCGTCCGCCCGAGTGGATAGTACTTGTTCAAGTACTCGGTGCGGAGCTGCTCCCAGGTGTAGACAAATCTCCCCAAATGCTTCAGCCAGGTGGCTGCTCTATCTGCCAGTGAAAAGGGGAAGGCGATCATCCTGATCGTGTCCTGGTCCACATGTCTGTCGTGGACAGTGCTGCATATCATCAGAAACTCCTGAAGGTGGAGGTGGGGCTCCTCTGTAGCAAGTCCATGGAACCGAGGAAGCATCTGCAAGGTGTTCGGGGGGAACTTGAAGTCCCCCACGATAGCTGGAACCACCACCCAATGGTGCATCAGTGTAGATCCGGGGTTGTGCAACTCCCGCATCGGTCTAGGTGGTCCTGCTCCTCCTGCGGCTGCTGCCGCTGCGGCGGCGGCCGCGGCTGCTGCTGCTGCTGCTGCGGCTCGTGCCTGTGCATCTGCATCCGGGATCTCCTCGGGCTCGCTCTGCTGATCTCGCTCTGCTCGGAGCCTCTCCAACTCTCTCCTCATCTCTATCATGAATGCTCCCTGATCGCGGAGCTGCTGCTGGACTATATCGAGTGATGCGATCAGGGTGGAGTTGATCGCTCCCTGGTCTAGTACAATGTGCTCTGGTCGACGGGAGTGATCATCAGAACTGCCTGCTCCGGCCATCTCGACGTCTGCAAAATCAAACGAGCCCAACTCATGTGCTGTCAAATGTATCAATCTCTCCTCAGGATCGTGTCTCTCGGGTAGATCAGAAAGGGGATCGAGGGGGAACATGGTGGAGTCGTACTCGGGCTCGGAGAGCGGGTCTGAGCTCTCGCGAGCCAACCTAGATGATGAGGTAGACGCGCCCGAAAGCGGTGCAGCCAGAGGCTGCCTAAGAGACCGTCTACCCATCATCTTGATCTGGCGAGTAGGGCGGATGAGATCTGGAAAAATTATGATCTGAAAACAAACCCTCGGTTCACCAACGCAACGCGAGCTGAAGACCGTGAAAGTTCGGTCAAATTATTTTGTCAATTTTATTTTGGTGAACACTCAAGATATCAGAGCGCTTACGTGACCTGTTGGGATATCCGCTGCTAACCCAACCGACTGGCCCGCACGGAAGAGTCGGTAATCAGTCGGGTTTAGCAACGGGGGGCTCTACCTAGTGTGCGGGTCACTCTCTCGCGCATACAAACCAAGCAATGAGGGGGTTGCTCTCCCCAAGACAAAATTTTTAGGGTGAGCGAGTTTTAAGGTCAATAATCTTAGCAGTCCCAATTTTATGGTTTCACTTTTTAGGTATTTTTCAAAGCAAACAACACGCCTAACGAATTTTTCGATTCTCCTGATTATTAAGTCCAAAACAAGGGGGAGAAGTCGAAAAAGCCGATGCACGAGAAATCAATGATGCATGCAAAGTCAGAAATGCGTACCTGCCTCCAGCTCTCTACATGCAATATGATCCGCGCATAAAATAAAAGGCAGAAATAAAACTAAGCTAAATGATGCAGCGGGAAGCTGAGTCCTAGACGAGCAACTTCTAGCGAAGAACCGTCTAACCGGTCACCGACCTCCAAGCCAAAGGGTCCGGTCTTGGCCCGTCCCTCCCCTGCCCGACAAATCGGGGGTAGGAGTAAGCGCTTTACAGGACGGGCTACGACACGTAGGCTACGGAGGCTAGCGAGTCGGTTATTTTTATTATTTATTTTAAGTAGGTCCAATTACGGTCTATAGGAACAGATATGTCATTAAGGTGTGTGGATCCTACTTAATTACGTCACAATCACCAGAAAGTCCTAAATCTAGGGGCTCGAGCAAAAACCACGAAAAACCGGAAAAGACAGTAAGAAAGAAAAAGAAAGCCGCGTAAAAACCGCGAAAAACCGCGAGGTCCTAATAGGTCCTCCGAGCACGCCGGTGCTCGGCGAAACAGACCCGCTACGGTAGTCAAGTGTCCAAACAGTTCAAGTCCTGTCCCTGTATTATTACAATAATAAAATAAAGTCCTAAGCTATCCTCACCCACTCAACTCTCCCTCTCGCTCTCTCCTGCGGCTTCGTAGAGAAAGAAGCTGCCTCCAAGTTCCTCGGCTGCTCAGGCTCCTCGAAAGTCGCCTCCGCGGTCCTCGGGCCCTCGCAAGACAGAGAAAAGAGTGGTCAGACCAGTGAAAATAATCAAATGAAAAGAAAAAGAAATGAAGATACAAGTCAGGGTATATATGCAAAAATGAAAAATAAAATAAACACACAATATAAAACAAAAATAAAAAATAAAAAATAAAAGAAAATCAAAATAAAACAAAATAAAACAAAAAGAAACTAAATACAAAAGCCGCGAAAAGTCGCGAGCTCCGAAGAGCCGCGAAAAACCGCGAAACGAAAAATGAAAAATAAAAACAAAACTACTAAGCCGTGCTCCCCGGCAACGGCGCCATTCTGATGAGGGCGACCCGAGCGAACGAGGTAAAGGTACTCAATAGGTCATTGCGACCTCTATCACTCAGAGTCACTCAATCAAGAAAAATCAGACCACTCGAACAAATAAATCAATCAAGCACAAAAGAAAGCGGCCTAGCTATGAGATTAACCTGGTATAGCACCCAGGGTCGAACACAAGGAGCACGGGTTGGCCAGAGGCCTACGAAGTAGTAAAAACAAAATAAAATAAAATACAAGGATTTTTTAGTGGTTTTTAATAATTTTTATAATTTTTTGGATTTTTAAAAAGTGAAGAAAATAAAAGAAGGCAAATAAAAGCACACTTTAGCTAATTATTAAAAGCACTAAAAATCATGCAAAAATTCAAGAAAAATTGTTTTTATGTTTTTTAGGTTTTTTAGTGTTTTAGGTGAATTTTTGGGATTTTTATAAGGTGTATTTTATTTTCTAAAAAATCAAACAATACTAAAAAGACAAGGTACTGTCCAGCCAGGCCCAAAACCCAAAGATAAAATATCTAAGGATCTCAGAGGGACCTGGAGGTAATTTTCCTGTATACTAGAGAAAACAAGGAAAATTTGGGCACCAAAATTATTGTTTTTGGGCTTTTAATTTATTTATAATGATTTTTATGAGTTTTTAGGTGTTTTTGAATTTTTAGGGTTTTTACTCAATGAAAAATAGCCAAAATTGTCTAGAAAATCAAGAAACACACAAAGAACAGTAACTAATGTTTTTAGAATTTTTGGGGATGTTTTTATATTTTTTTGGGATTTTTAAACCTAGACAGTAGCTGAAATAGATGTTTTTGAATTTTTAAAAATAACAAATAAAATCAAAAATGTCCTAAAAAATTCTCAAAAATTCTACAACATGGCAGGAGCCATGTATCAAATTTTTGTCTATCGAATCAAGTTCATCCTTCATGGCGGCCGTCCATGATTCTGACTCAGATGAAGCCATCGCTTCATCAAAAGACACTAGATCCATACAATCTACAATGTCCTCATCAATAGCAAAACACGAAACCTCGCCAGAATACAGATGGTAGTCGCCCATCCATGCAGGTTGCGTTCTGGGTCTTTTGTTTCCAGCTAAACCAGTGGGTTGAATAGGCTCACCCACAACCTCCAAAGGAATATCGATATTCACGAGTTCATCCTCTACATCAGTCATAAATTCCCTTCCTAATAGGTCTAATTCCGACTCAGAATCATTATCATGCAAATCAACTAGAGGTTCCAAATCCTCAGATTCCGCTTCCTTATCCTCTTTATTCTCGAGAAAGGTAGCATCACGACTCTCAATTAGACCTCTTTCTTGATGTATAAACTATATCCTTTGGATTTCTCTGAATAACCAATAAAAATGCACTTCATTGTCTTAAAATCAAGCTTATCTCTAAGCTGATATGGGACTAAGACATGTGCTTCACATCCCCATCTATGGAGATGATCTAACTGTGGATTTCTTCCATTCCATATCTCATATGGTGTGGATTCAACGGATTTTGTGGGAATTCTATTTTGTATATAATTTGCATTCAATACTGCTTCACCCCACAAATTCTTTGGGACTCTCGAATGTGAGAGCATGCACCTGACTGCATTCATCAATGTTCGATTTTTCCTCTCTGCCATTCCATTTTGTTGTGGCACATATATCATTGTTGTATGTCGAACAATGCCTGCATGAATGCAAAAGTCATTAAACTCTCTCGAGTTAAATTCCCCACCTTTATCCGTCCTAAGTACTTTGATCGATCTACCCAATTTAGTTTCTACCTCAGCCTTAAACCTCTTAAAACATTCAAAAGCTTCGACTTTTCTTTCCAAGAGATATACAAAGGTAAACCTCGAATAGTCATCAATAAAGGTAATAAAATATTCCTTATTTCCATATGTTTTGGCACTTAGGGGACCACAAATATCTGAATGAATCAACTCTAGCAATTCCTTTGACCTTTGACCACTAGGAAAAGGTTTCCTAGTCATTTTCCGGTCAAACAATGCTCACAGGGTAATGTTCTTGCTCCTGTTATGTTAGGCAATAGATCTAACTTTATTATTTGATTCATCTTATTATTTCTCGGGTGCCCTAATCTCATATGCCATAAATCAAAATCAGACAATAAACACAAAAAATAATTCAAATCACCCTTTATTGATTCAGCAAAAACAAGGATACAAAATAAGTCATGTTCAGGTACAAATTTACCGACTACAAAGACTTTTCTATCACGACCTATAGAGACACGAGTATTATAGAATCTTACTTCCAGATTCTTCTTCAGGAGAGCTGCTACTGAAATCAGATTCCTTCGGATCCCTGGAGCATAGAATACATCTTGAGTGTCATCACACTCTTCCCAAGATCCAACCTATAAGTTCCAACACCTTCCACATCCAGGTAGGTGTTATTGCCCATGTAGATCCTCTGCTCTCCCTTTTTGAGCTCTTTGAAATCCACGAGTCCCTCTTTGGTCTTCGCTATATGTCGGGTGGCACCAGAATCCACCCACCAGCCTTCACAGTCGGTCGTGGCAGAGTTACACTCAACCGCACCAACAAATTCGTGCTTCTTGTCCTTATTTTCTGGGACCTTAGCCGGGCCCAATTTCACCCCTTTATTGGGACAGTTGGTCTTGAAATGGCCAAATTTTCCGCAAGAATAGCACGATCCTCGTGGTCCTTTTCCACGTTGTTGCTGGTTTCCCTTGAATTTTGCTTTTGTGGGACCCATATATTTCTTGTGATGAACAGCATGCGTATCTTCCTGTTCAACCTCGAAGACATCAGTCTTTATCCTTCTGCAGTTAAGTCCTGCTCAATCGCAAGTTGAGCGGGCAAGTCGGTCACACTCTTTATGGCTCCATTTAGCCTCAAGGTAGTGGCATCCATATCGAATGAATATGGTAAACTATTTAATATAGTTGCCACCTTTAAATTCTCAGGAATAGTAGTTCCTGTCATCTGCAGATCTTTTGCCATCACTATCATCCGATTGACGTGTTCAATAACACTATCGGATTCCTTCATTTTGCGCGTATTATATTTGTGCAACAGAAGCTGCACATTTACCTCCGTCTTGGAGTCATACTTCCTCTTGATTTCTCTTCACAACTCATATGTGGATTTATGAGCCTCAAAAACCCTAATCAAATCATCATCCATATGTATGAGGATGAAACTACGAGCCTTTTTATCTGTTTTCTCTCACTGTTCAAATAATTTCTTGTAGCCAGCTTTCTAAGCATCGGTGGATTCTTTGGAGAGTTCAGGAGGAGGAGTTTCTATAATACTATCTAGATTATCATGCATCAGACCATATAAAATTTTTCGGCTCCGCATATCATAGTTGATACCATTCAACTTTTCTAGTTTAGCCAATTCAGATGCAATCAGTTTGATTGCCATAGGTATTTCTCTACCAAAAAAGTAAAAAAATAAGTTTTGAAAGTCTTTCTAAAGCTAAAAAAATACCATGTCCTTTTTTTATTAAACAACAATAATAAAGATAAACTTTATAGAAAAAAATAACAAATTTTAATAACAAGTTGTTTAAAAAAAAACAACAAAAATGGACTAATCTTAAAAACGGCTCAACCTAGTAAAAGTTCTAACAAACAAAAAAACAAACGACATGCCCAACAACAAAATAATATAAAAAAAACGAATGATCATAGTGCCCCCCAACAGGCGTGAATCAAAACAAGGTAAAAAAGATCCCGTTTTTATTAAAAAAAACTTATGTGGCAGAGAGAGAAAATTATACAGAAGTTGTTTTTGTTTAAAGTAAGCTAACAAATATCAATGGATGTTATGCCTTGATTAAAAACGAATTACGATGGAATCAACGGATTCAAAAAAAACATGAACTTGTTTCTCCAAGGGATTGAGCAGATATAAAAAAACGTATAGCGGATCAAAAAAGGCACTCCGCAATCAATATAAATAAAGGGATAACTTTTGTATAAGAGCAAAACAGGAGATATTAACAAACAAAAAAAACTTAAACAGGAAGCCGATTATAAAAACTGTATGTTTTGTTTATATTAATCATAACAAGATAGGACGTGTGTAAGAATAAAAAAACATACACCCCCATTTTAATGCATACTTTTAATGATCAAACAAAAAACAGGCTACAGAGATAGATTAAAAAACGGTCAAAAACTAGAGGACAGAGATCTGACAGAACGTCCTCAAAAAAAACTATGCGATAGAGGACAAAAAGAAAGGATAGGATTAAAAATAGCCTAAAGGCTTTAGCAACTCTAGCAATGTATATCCGATATATGCAAAAGGGAAGCCAGCTGTATGAGAAAAGACAAAAAAAGGAAGATCTGACACAACACAAAGGGGTTGTTCCAGATAACAATAAAAAAAATACCTATGCGGCAGATCTGTACGCTCTCGGCAGAGAAGCTTTTCCAGAAGAGGGCTTTTCCAGAAGAGGTATTATATACAAGAAAATTTGGGCACCAAAATTATTGTTTTTGGGTTTTTAATTTATTTATTATGATTTTTATGAGTTTTTAGGTGTTTTTGAATTTTTAGGGTTTTAGTCAATGAAAAACAGCCAAAATTGGCTAGAAAATCAAGAAACACACAAAGAACAGTAACTAATTTTTTTAGAATTTTTGGGGATGTTTTTATATTTTTTTGGGATTTTTAAACCTAGACAGTAGCTGAAATAGATGTTTTTGAATTTTTAAAAATAACAAATAAAATCAAAAATGTCCTCAAAAATTCTCAAAAATTCTACAACATGGCAGGAGCCATGTGTCAAATTTTCATCGAATTTGGAGGTGATTTGATAATTTATTCAAAAATCAAAAGGGGGCACTGTGCACAGGGACTTAAGTGCAAATACCCGAAGATCTGGGGGTCCAGGTGCAATTTTCCCAGTAAGTCACGCGCGTGGCGCGTGCCTGGGGCACTCAGGGACCTTCTGGTAATAAAAACAAGTCCCTAGGACCTTTTGGTAACTCGTACCAAAAAGTCCAGGGGCTATGTTGCAAATAACCCACTAAAAGGCGCACATGCGAAAATAAAACGTTCACAGGGGCATAAGTGCAAATACCAGAAAGTTTCTATTCAATCACAAACATCCAGAACTACATGATAAGTGTTGCAAATAACCCAGACAAAGCACGTGGCGAAGCACGTGACAGACACTCACAGGGGCATAATTGCAAATATTAACAAGCACGAGGTCCAATATGCAATTTACCCTACGTAAATAAAACTCCTAAAATATTTACAGGACTGACACGTAAACAGAAACTAAGAGGGGGCCTAAGGTAATTTACCCCTTTATATGTCAACGGCTGGATGAGCGCCACGTAGCTGATCTGACGGTCTCGGATGGCTGGCGCTTCTCTTCGTCCGCACGTGAGCCTGATCGACGGCGCAGAGGAGGACACGTGGGTGATCGAACGGTGCTCAAGTGCTGGTGCCTCTCTCCTCTGTGCTAACGGTCCGGATCAACCCTCGAGATGATCAACGGTAGCTGCTCCTTGATGAATGAACGATGACGATTGAAACTGGAGCTCTGAGGGCTATCGGACGGTGATGGAGGACCCTCGAAGAACAGGTGGCCGGCGAGGTTCGCCGGCCTCGTGCGCGTGCTGTGGGCCTCCTCAGCTGCCTCTGAAGATCGGAGAAGACTCGCACTGACGTTCCGCAGCTGGTGGTAGCCTCCGATGGCCCAGCCGAGCCCCGGAGAGGCTCCGGCGAGGTCGACGGAGATAAGCTCCGGGCCTGGGTGTGAGGGGGCCTCAGATGGCCTCCTCTTGACCTGCAAAGTAACCCAGAAGCTTCGGGGTCGAGGGCGAAGTGCCTCGACCCGATGAAGCGGCGTGAAGGTGAACTGTGGGTCGGGGCGAGCGAGCTCCGGCGAGCGGAGGATGGTGGAGCTCGAACCCCAGCTCCTGTGCGAGCTGGGGTTGAACGAAGGGGCGAAGAAGGTGCGCGGAGGGATGGCGATGGTGAGCGTAGGTTCCGATGATCGAGAAGATGTGCGATATAGCCGGAATCGACGGAACTCGGCGGAACTAGGATTTGGGGGTAACTCAAATTAAGCTAAACAAGAAGACTAGAAGGTTACCTGGGCGATGTGGAAGACTGTGCTGGAGCTAAGGTAGCTCCTGGTCGTCGCCTCGAAGGTTGTCAAGGCTGAGGCTCGAGCTCCTGCACTGGGCGGAGCACGGCGGCGCAAAGTTGCCGGATCAGTGGTCCGGCCACTCCCTCCTCGCTGCGACACCGGCAATCGAGAGCTGTCACCTCAAGGGATGCAGTGGAGGTCACGGACGAAGGGTGGAGAGCCAAAGATGGAAATAAAATGCGGCGGAGCTCAGGCTATATACTGTGGAGGGTCCGGCAAAAATGGCGCGGGTAGGGCGAGCTGGTGCGCGGATCCCGAGGCGAAGGCTCCGGCGAAGCTCTCGGATATGACGTGAGCATTCCGGACCCGGAGTTGGGGCGAAAGGGAGTCGGGTCTGCGTGGGAAAAGTCCGAGAACATGGGTCGGGTGGAGCAGACCCGGCTCTGGTGGTCCTGGGGGGGGGAGTTGACCGGGGGTCAACAATCCCCCGTGGACCAATCAGAGCCCGCCAAGCATTGAATCTTTATTTGATTTTTTTGGGCCATAAAATGGCCGAATTTTCAAAAACTTAAAACATGAAATATTTTTAATTTATTTTTTTCTATTTTTTTGTGATTTTTAATTAATTTTTGGAAATAACAATAAGGTATTTACATAGTAGGTCTTGATATAGGTATATATACAATATAGGGTTTTTAATTTTGATTTTTAATTAGTTATTTTTATACATTTTTATTCCTATTTTATATTTTATTTATTTATATAATAAAATAAGGAATAAAAAGATATTTTTATTTTCTTTTTATTATTTATATACATAGGTGGAATAAATAGTTATGTACAACTATGTACATGGCATATATACAATGTATTTTTGTAATTTTAGTTTTTGTTATTTTTATTTGATTTTTGTTTTGTTTCTTTTTATTTTATTTTATTTACAATATATAGCATAGAGTATTTACAAAAAGTTTAGAAAATAATTTTATTTATCTATAAGGTTAAATAAATAAAAGATTAGGGTGGTCTATGTACATGGTGAAGGGATATTTTTGGTCTTTTTTAATTTTTTAATTTTTATTTTGTTTTTAATAGCTTCTAAATATATACAAAATATGTACAATCATATTTTTGAGTGAGGAAAATAATAATTTTTATTTATTTACAAAAATATATACACACATGAGCCCCTATCTCCCTCTACTTGGCTTTTATGCGGTCAGCCCATGCTGAGCCCTCCCTTGGGTTAGGTTGCTCAATATTTATTCTAAATATTTCCCTCTTTTTTCTTTTTCATCTTTATTCTTTTATTTTTGCACAAAAACATGCTAATTATAGGTATTTACAAACATGCATGCTTTTGCTAATTATTCCTATTTACACATATCTACATGCATTTGCATAGGTTTTTGTAGCTAAAATATAAGAATAAAGAGTGATGAATGGGTATTCATCATTCATCTCAAATTCAGAACTTAATTTATTCTTTATATCATTCAACATCTCTATATCATTTCCTACAAGCAAGATGTCATCTACATACATTGACAAAATCATAAACTTGCTCACTATTTATGACATATACGTAATTACCTAATTTAGTAGCCACAAAACCCAATGAATAATTGTATCATGGAATTTGAGATACCACTGTCGCGAGGACTGTTTCAATTCATATAGAGACTTTTCAATTTAATAAACCATATTCTCCTTACCATTTACCTGAAAATCATCAGGTTGTCGCATGTATATGTCTTCTCTCAATTCTCCATTTGGAAAAGCAGACTTGACATCCATTTGAAATAATTCCAAATCCATATACGCGACCAGTGCTAAAATCATCCTAATTGATGTAAATTTAGCAACGGGAGAATATGTTTCCTGGAAATCAATTCCAGCTTTCTGAGTATAAGCTTTAGCAACTAGCCTTGCTTTGTATTTATCAACTGTACCGTCAGCTCGACACTTTTTCTTAAAGACCCATTTACATCCTATGGACTTCCTGGCTACCGGTAAGTCACATAGTTCCCAGACACCATTTTTGTCTATCGAATCAAGTTCATCCTTCATGGCGGCCGTCCATGATTCTGACTCAGATGAAGCCATCGCTTTATCAAAAGACACTAGATCCATACAATCTACAATGTCCTCATCAATAGCAAAACACGAAACCTCGCAAGAATACAGATGGTAGTCGCCCATCCATGCAGGTTGCGTTCTGGGTCTTTTGTTTCCAGCTAAACCAGTGGGTTGAATAGGCTCACCCACAACCTCCAAAGGAATATCGATATTCACGAGTTCATCCTCTACATCAGTCATAAATTCCCTTCCTAATAGGTCTAATTCCGACTCAGAATCATTATCATGCAAATCAACTAGAGGTTCCAAATCCTCAGATTCCGCTTCCTTATCCTCTTTATTCTCGAGAAAGGTAGCATCACGACTCTCAATTAGACCTCTTTCTTGATGTATAAACTATATCCTTTGGATTTCTCTGAATAACCAATAAAAATGCACTTCATTGTCTTAAAATCAAGCTTATCTCTAAGCTGATATGGGACTAAGACATGTGCTTCACATCCCCATCTATGGAGATGATCTAACTGTGGATTTCTTCCATTCCATATCTCATATGGTGTGGATTCAACGGATTTTGTGGGAATTTCTATTTTGTATATAATTTGCAGTCAATACTGCTTCACCCCACAAATTCTTTGGGACTCTCGAATGTGAGAGCATGCACCTGACTGCATTCATCAATGTTCGATTTTTCCTCTCTGCCACTCCATTTTGTTGTGGCACATATAGCATTGTTGTATGTCGAACAATGCCTGCATGAATGCAAAAGTCATTAAACTCTCTCGAGTTAAATTCCCCACCTTTATCCGTCCTAAGTACTTTGATCGATCTACCCAATTTAGTTTCTACCTCAGCCTTAAACCTCTTAAAACATTCAAAAGCTTCGGCTTTTCTTTCCAAGAGATATACAAAGGTAAACCTCGAATAGTCATCAATAAAGGTAATAAAATATTCCTTATTTCCATATGTTTTGGCACTTAGGGGACCAAAAATATCTGAATGAATCAACTCTAGCAATTCCTTTGACCTTTGACCACTAGGAAAAGGTTTCCTAGTCATTTTCCGGTCAAACAATGCTCACAGGGTAATGTTCTTGCTCCTGTTATGTTAGGCAATAGATCTAACTTTATTATTTGATTCATCTTATTATTTCTCGGGTGCCCTAATCTCATATGCCATAAATCAAAATCAGACAATAAACACAAAAAATAATTCAAATCACCCTTTATTGATTCAGCAAAAACAAGGATACAAAATAAGTCATGTTCAGGTACAAATTTACCGACTACAAAGACTTTTCTATCACGACCTATAGAGACACGAGTATTATAGAATCTTACTTCCAGATTCTTCTTCAGGAGAGCTGCTACTGAAATCAGATTCCTTCGGATCCCTGGAGCATAGAATACATCTTGAGTGTCATCACACTCTTCCCAAGATCCAACCTATAAGTTCCAACACCTTCCACATCCAGGTAGGTGTTATTGCCCATGTAGATCCTCTGCTCTCCCTTTTTGAGCTCTTTGAAATCCACGAGTCCCTCTTTGGTCTTCGCTATATGTCGGGTGGCACCAGAATCCACCCACCAGCCTTCACAGTCGGTCGTGGCAGAGTTACACTCAACCGCACCAACAAATTCGTGCTTCTTGTCCTTATTTTCTGGGACCTTAGCCGGGCCCGATTTCACCCCTTTATTGGGACAGTTGGTCTTGAAATGGCCAAATTTTCCGCAAGAATAGCACGATCCTCGTGGTCCTTTTCCACGTTGTTGCTGGTTTCCCTTGAATTTTGCTTTTGTGGGACCCATATATTTCTTGTGATGAACAGCATGCGTATCTTCCTGTTCAACCTCGAAGACATCAGTCTTTATCCTTCTGCAGTTAAGTCCTGCTCAATCGCAAGTTGAGCGGGCAAGTCGGTCACACTCTTTATGGCTCCATTTAGCCTCAAGGTAGTGGCATCCATATCGAATGAATATGGTAAACTATTTAATATAGTTGCCACCTTTAAATTCTCAGGAATAGTAGTTCCTGTCATCTGCAGATCTTTTGCCATCACTATCATCCGATTGACGTGTTCAATAACACTATCGGATTCCTTCATTTTGCGCGTATTATATTTGTGCAACAGAAGTTGCACATTTACCTCCGTCTTGGAGTCATACTTCCTCTTGATTTCTCTTCACAACTCATATGTGGATTTATGAGCCTCAAAAACCCTAATCAAATCATCATCCATATGTATGAGGATGAAACTACGAGCCTTTTTATCTGTTTTCTCTCACTGTTCAAATAATTTCTTGTAGCCAGCTTTCTAAGCATCGGTGGATTCTTTGGAGAGTTCAGGAGGAGGAGTTTCTATAATACTATCTAGATTATCATGCATCAGACCATATAAAATTTTCGGCTCCGCATATCATAGTTGATACCATTCAACTTTTCTAGTTTAGCCAATTCAGATGCAATCAGTTTGATTGCCATAGGTATTTCTCTACCAAAAAAGTAAAAAAATAAGTTTGAAAGTCTTTCTAAAGCTAAAAAAATACCATGTCCTTTTTTTATTAAACAACAATAATAAAGATAAACTTTATAGAAAAAAATAACAAATTTTAATAACAAGTTGTTTAAAAAAACAACAAAAATGGACTAATCTTAAAAACGGCTCAACCTAGTAAAAGTTCTAACAAACAAAAAAACAAACGACATGCCCAACAACAAAATAATATAAAAAAACGAATGATCATAGTGCCCCCCAAACAGGCGTGAATCAAAACAAGGTAAAAAAGATCCCGTTTTTATTAAAAAAAACTTATGTGGCAGAGAGAGAAAATTATACAGAAGTTGTTTTTGTTTAAAGTAAGCTAACAAATATCAATGGATGTTATGCCTTGATTAAAAATGAATTACGATGGAATCAACGGATTCAAAAAAAAACATGAACTTGTTTTCTCCAAGGGATTGAGCAGATATAAAAAAACGTATAGCGGATCAAAAAAGGCACTCCGCAATCAATATAAATAAAGGGATAACTTTTGTATAAGAGCAAAACATGAGATATTAACAAACAAAAAAAACTTAAACAGGAAGCCGATTATAAAAACTGTATGTTTTGTTTATATTAATCATAACAAGATAGGACGTGTGTAAGAATAAAAAAACATACACCCCCGTTTTAATGCATACTTTTAATGATCAAACAAAAAACAGGCTACAGAGATAGATTAAAAACGGTCAAAAACTAGAGGACAGAGATCTGACAGAATGTCCTCAAAAAAAACTATGCGATAGAGGACAAAAAGAAAGGATAGGATTAAAAATAGCCTAAAGGCTTTAGCAACTCTAGCAATGTATATCCGATATATGCAAAAGGGAAGCCAGCTGTATGAGAAAAGACAAAAAAAGGAAGATCTGACACAACACAAAGGGGTTGTTCCAGATAACAATAAAAAAAATACCTATGCGGCAGATCTGTACGCTCTCGGCAGAGAAGCTTTTCCAGAAGAGGGCTTTTTATGCAAAAAAATGGTTCCTTCTACGTGCGCTCGTCGTTCTCTCCTTGGTTGATCGGGTGAGACTGCTCTGATACCAGTGTAAGAAAAAAAAAGAGGGGAAGGACATGCGAGTCACCGAGGTGAGGGCTTCCGTAAGTGTGCCGTTCTTATTTATACGCCCATGCACGTGTCCGTACGCCTTAAATCCTAACCGCCCATCCTTGATTTTCTCACTAACCGCATCCGATTAGTGCGGGATTTACCGAGTCTAATGACTACTCGGTCACTATCTAAAAATAGCTAACAGTGATGGTGCTTGCTCGGGCGGGGATGCATATTTAGTGTTTTCAGAAATGTATATAACAATAGTTGTTCATCTCCATTTGAACAAGATTCTAAAGATGGGCTGGAAAACATCTCATCTTTGCCACCAACTCTGGTCTATGACCGGTTCAGATAGTTTAGAGATGCGGAACCTTTTAAAAAGGTGTTGAGAAGAATTTTTCAGAAAAGGGCCTTGATCAATCAAAGCTTCAGTTGGTCCATATGTCTATATCTTCATAGTCTGGTCTATGCTAAAAAATATATTGTTTAAATATTTAGAAATGCACAACCTATTTAACTATTATTGAGGTTCTAGTTTGTGCAATAGACTGGCATTGAATAATCTTAGGAAAATATTAATTTTCTTCTTGCTCATTAGCTAGTTGTCATTTATTAATACCTTCAACAGGTTATATTATCATGTGTTGATATATTCAACATGCTATCTTCGCTCTTAACTGGTAAGATTGTGAAATCATTGCAATAGAACATCATCATCTACACAATGTTCTCATAATAATGCGAAAAGAGCGCTAGCTGATAGTTTTTATAACAGCCCGGATCCTCGATGACCAGCGGAAACATAATCAATGTCACGTCGGATCCGATGTTACTCAAAACATCAATGATGTCATAAATACATATATGAATCGTCTTAACATTTCGTAATCCACACAAAAAATGCATCTCTAATACATCTCCAAGATCTTTGTTCCAGTGGGTACAATGATATCCTTCCTTTAGCCCTCGCAACAAGTCTTAAACTACTACTAAATTTGTCCTAACTCCGACCTGCAATAAAAATACAGAAATATATGGTATGAGCTAACGCTCAATATGTGTCGAAATAAGGTCAAACCAGCTAATGAAAAATCAAGTCTCCTTTTGCTATTATAAATAACTCCATGCATAAATAATTAGTTGGATAAATATTTTCCACAATGGATCCTTATGGAGTTTCTATATTCATCAACCTGTAATAATGTTCATAACATGGATTATCCATGGATACATTCCTTCAATATGATCTTAATCATAATGAAATTATGTTTACCACCCATATACCTATTGCTATGAATTATCACATATAAGCCCTTATTTTATCTTAACATGAGGTTTGCTTTGTTCTCATTTCCATCATCATAATTATATACTTTTTCATAGAACGTATCATATACAAAAGTAGTGTCATGGTATATTCAATCCAAATTACCCTTATGATAATGAATATAATATTTGACTGTAGTCATACAATAGTATCATATGGATCACTCAAAATATAATTATGCATACAAAGGGTATCCTTTTATATTCATGCAATGCATACCATACTTTTCATATGTACCATAAGGTTAACCATATTTGCACATATTCCCATAGAAATAACATAATTATACACACACACACACACATGCATTTCACGTAATTGAACATATACACTTATCATTCCAAACATTTGCACATATACACTTGGCATTTGACATAATTACACATATACACTTAGCATTTCACATAAATGCACATACACACTTAACATTTCACATAAGCAATTGGCTTCCACATAAGCACTTAGCTTATTCATGATAGATTTGTCTTATCTCATAATTTATTGGGTAACTTTGGTGGCTTTTACTGCTGGCACAAGCGGTCACTCAATCATTACAAAGAATATGATGAAATCAGCGCTGAGTCAATGGTGGACTTTCCATTAGGTTCTGCTGAACCCAACACCTCCGGAAGGTGTTCTCCTTTAGGCTTTCGATAAACGGACTCTAGAGGTGGCTCCCACATTAGGTGTAGCACTTAGTTCCGCCTACCGTTTAAGTGCCATTATTCATTGATAAGGAAATACCAATCCTTTAAATATTATTTTCTTTTTTTCATAAAATAGCGGTTCATGTGAACCCTTTTGGTTCCACTAACAAAAGGGGGTTTAATTATACAAATTATATAAAGTACACACACAGACATGCGTACATATACATTCTTTTATTTTACCAACCAATCTTTTGGTATAAAAGAGAGAACACCTCTCCTTAATTTAAATCGATCTTAATATTTATAGTCAACTTTAATGACTTAATAACCATGTCAATGATCAGTTGTACGATATGCTTAAGATGTCATCTTATTAATTGTAACCGTGAATACCTGACTTTTCCAACAATAATAAAACTATAAAGCTCTTATTTAATTGTATTTGAAATTCTAAGAAATAATGTACCACAATTACTGCATATTCCCTTTCGTGTCACAATTGTATGTGTTGAGATGTGATGAACATTATTGACGTTTATTTATTAGGTAAAGTATACTTAGGGATATGTATTTGTAGTACAAGATAAGTGGTATTGTACATTCTATATTATACATGCATATGAATTTAATACAATATATATAATGTATAGCACATCCCCTCCTTGACTTGACTTTGTAATGACAAAGCCCTCATCTTCGTAACATGCCCTACTATTTTTGCATGTAATTAAATACCTTATTATAATTCTAAGTATGGAGTTTTTCAATCCTTCTAGTTACGACAATAGATTAAAAAGGTGTAGATGAGTCACTTGCCCCAAACCAACATAGTATATTTAAAGTTTCATCATACCATATTTTTTTCATTGCGACATAATAATGTTAAGATTATTGATTCACTACAATTTACCTATGATAACTATATAGTTGTCCACCTAAGTACGTAAGTGTACACATTAATGACCATATGACGCAAAGGCTGTAGGGTTCAAGTATTCGGTGGAATAATCAAATAAAAAAATAATAATGGTAGAACTATCAACATATCGATATATATATAAATATATATCTAGAACCTGGTGTTAGACAATTAATGAGATTTCACACAAAATATTCAGTGTGGCAAATCTAATATACGCATGAGCATGGAGTAATCCCAAGTTTTCCTTCTATTCGCGGTTCGATAAGGACTGCCATAAATATACTATAGTTTTCCGGTTTAATGACGAAATCAATGATGATAAGCAATTGTTGAAAAGAAAAGATAGTAGGAATTCATACTTTTATCGTATTACCTAAGGGTTCGACACATACTTTCCTGATGCGAAAATATTCACAATGACGATTCGATTGCGCGAGACCCAGATCGTCACCGACCACATGGTCGCGCCTCTGATTTTGTCGGATGAAAACTCGACGTCGACCAGGAGGGTTGCCGTTGTCGGATTCAAAGATGATGCACACCGGATCTCTATTTCTTCCTCTCTCTCTATTCTCACCTTTCGTTCACTCTCGGTCTCTCTTGTCTCGTCTCTCCCATTCCTTCCAATTCCTCTTTTTTCCCCTCTCTCAAGAATCATGAATTAGTTAAATCAATTGTACAAATATCCCTAAAATAGGATACTCTATCCCACGAGAGAACACGTCCATCCCAATGTGCAAAAGCACATCCTCTCTCTCCTTGTATCTATTCCGTTCTCTTTCTCTATCTTAAGAAATGAGAGAGTCATCCATTTCAAAAATAGGGCCTCACGTGTATGGAAAAGTTGATTGAAGTTGTCCTCCATAACCGCCCTCACCATCCTCTATTTTATAAATAAATTATATTATTTTTAAATCAATCAATAAATATTTATCTATTAATTGTTTACGGGTCGTTACAGTTTTTATACTAAGAAATGCATATAACTTGGCGAAAATAGTCAGTATGCCGGAGATTTGGAAGTCAAACTACAATTATGCAAAAACAGACATCTTAATGAACATAACTTTAAAACACCTTTTTCACAAATTGAATCACATCAATGATAAGCATCACAATTTCAAGATCGACAATTTTACCATTCTAGTATTGTTTATAAACCCCAAGTTTTCCTGATATGCGGTTAGAGTTCACATGTTGAGTTTTTATGATTATATTGGATGGATTCTTATTAAAGAAGATAGTGGAGTCGAGGATGTTTGAAAGTTAGATCACATGGAGGGGTGAAGATTTGCCATGCCTAGGTTGACTGTAGAGCGGTAGCTCTCCATAACTTTCATGTTTAGGAACTGAAATGAATAGAGCCATTTTCCTCTAATATATAAAGACATACTTGTTTTTAACAAAACTGATATCCACCCAGGATCTTGGATTCTGTAACCCATATTTAAAATGGTATACACAAGGAATGCATTAACCCATATTTTTTATTGTAAATGTACAAAGTAATATGATATTGAAGTTCATTCAGATCTATTGCAGGCTTGACAAAGTCTGTGTATAAGTACAAATCAAGCATAGCTTCATCTCTCTTGAGAAGATTGACCACTTTCACTTGCCACTTAGTGAAGGGCTTATTAGTTGATTTTGGAACTCTTTGTAACATATCAAGGGCGAAAATTGTCTTCTTTCAACAGTAGTATCATCTATCTGCGACCCAGCGGGCTTGTTGCATCAAACTGGGCTGCACATTATCATCTTTAGATGCAGCAACAGGCATTTCATGACCCTCCTACATTTTTAATCACCTCAACAGATACTGTGTTTGATGAGAAATATGACCAAATGTGTTCCAGTTTGGTGGCAATTGACCCTTAGAAAAAAGTTGTGACTAGAGTATCCTGTCGTGACCTCCAGATTTTCCTCTTCCTCGTGACCTTTGTTTCTTCCTCGTCTCGTTCCTTATCTTCTGTGAATCCCCATACCACAACATCTCTCTTCTTTCTCTACATCGAACCCATCACCAAACCATCACGCAACGACACCTCCCATTTGCACCCACTGGAGCAACTCATCCTCTTTTCTCAAATCCATTTGTTTGAGCTATACCCATCACAATAGTCCCACTGACATCCTATAGAGAACAACCCAATCTCGAGCTCCGCAAATTCCTTGTAGATACGTGAGGGATCATCTCTAAAACTTCACCACTGGAGGAGGTCCTCGAAACATCTGGGCGCAGTAGCTGTAACCCATCCCTTTCGTGTGTGAGAGGAAGAAAGAAGGGAAGATCCCTCCCTCAATAGGGATTGCTCAATCCATCAAAGGTGCTCTTCCTCTTCATATCAATTGTGAGGCCCCATTCACGGAACGACCATCTACGGTATTGATTGAGAGCAAAGGAGCAACGGGGTCGAGAGTACCCTGAACATCCTCTACACACACC
Organism: Ottelia alismoides; assembly: GCA_037367405.1. Classification (NCBI taxonomy): domain Eukaryota; kingdom Viridiplantae; phylum Streptophyta; class Magnoliopsida; order Alismatales; family Hydrocharitaceae; genus Ottelia; species Ottelia alismoides. Next base: position 510,437 of record JAZKJV010007289.1, read on the forward strand.
AAACTAACTTAGAAGAAGACAAAATGGAGGGAGGTCTCCAGCTGTTGATCTATTCCCCCATACTCACCATCTGGTTGTTGAACTCGAAGATATCCACCGTCGTAGATCATCTCCGCTTGATCTAATTTGTCGAAGCTGAAGAAGATCAAAGAAGTGGAAAGGCCATAGGAGGAACGAAGAGAACCATGAAGTAGAATAGAAAGATGGAATTACTTAGTTGAACATAGGAGAATACAATAGGGAAAACAGAGGAGAAGGGACAGGGGTATACATGGGAAGATGGACGATCACCTGGAATTTTGGTGTGCAAAAGCACAAAGGGTTGTGCCTCAAATGCTCTAGGCGAACCAAAACGCATTGCAACCCTTTGAAGCTCTCCGCTCTGCCATGGTCACGACGAAGCGCATGGTGGTTTGCAATGGAGTCATCATCGGGGCATGCACTGCTTTTTTCCTCTCTCTCTCTCTCTCTCTCGATGTTGCCACTGACTCAGCCTCCCTCATGACCACCCCATCGAGGTAAATCTCGTGGAGAGGTTCTCCATCATCTTTGTCGCCTCGGGGAAGACTGGAGCCTTTCTAGCCCTCGACTGGTGCGACGATGATGCCCTCTAGGATCTTTCCTCTGCCAACTTCCATCTCCACCTGTCCATTGGGGGAAGAGAGAAAAAGGGGAGAGAGGGAAACACATCAGGGGGGCATTCGATGAAGAAGGAAGTTGATGTTGCCTTGTGTCCGAACATGAGAAGCCACAATTACTACAGGGGAAGAAGTTGGGCTGGGAGAAGTCAACTGGAGGAGAAAAGCTCCACAGCTATCCACGCGTCCAAAAGCTGGGTAAAAATCCACCTTTGTTATATGTAATAGATATAAGGTTTTTATTAGCTTTCAGATATTGCAATATCAGTTATGCCCCTTCCTTTTTAGAACTATCAGTTGCGCCTTTGACTTCTTGTCATTTTATTAGTTGAGCCCCTCTGTTAGGTTAGCCGTCAATAAATTGAACTCAACCATGGTTTTTTCTAACCATGTTGGGTTTAAGAGGGGCACAACTATCCAAACACTCCCCTACCCATCCTCTTTTCGCCCATCCTACCCCATTACAAGAGGCCTCTAGCCTCCTCCTTCATTTATTCCTCTTGTCAGAAACAACCATGGCATGCATGTCCTGACCGGAGTAGGTATGGATACAAATGAGTGGTTTCAAAGGACGAGATCCCAATCAAGTTGGGTTCATCATATTGCAGCCCCACCATTGTCTCTGGGAGCTCTACAAGAACTCCAGCTCTTCTATCAAGGCTTCGACATTCTGACCAACATCATGCTTTTGTAAAACTTTAGAAACCACGAGTCCAGCATAAGTAGCCCTCCATTGTTCCTTCCTGGAGCTTCTTTGACTTGATCAAAACATATTGAGGAAAAAGATAGGATGATGGAGATCTATGGTTGTAGCTCCGCTCTCGCACTTGCATCAATCAAAGGAAGAGGAAGCTTTATGACAACTTCCGAGAAACATCCGTGTCATCCCCTTCCTCGCAAGTAACCAGAGCTCTATTCCGATTCTCCGCAGCAACATTAGGACTTTTTAGAGCTCCTCCGAGTAGCATAAGGGAACTTCGAGCAGAACCTTCTCCGTGCTCTAAATCTTCAACAAATCTCCATCAAATCCTTTGCAATTGAAGGCTTTGTCAATATACCACTTGTATCTTTAGCACAACACCTTTCAGCCTTGCACATGAGATATCAGTGACCCTCTTCACCCTCTACTGGTTCCCATGCCTGGAAGCAAGATGACCATGGCAGACATGTCCTGAATGCTGAGCTTCATGCAGAGGAGATCGGTGAGATCGATGATCTCGAGGAGGGTGAGCTCGAAGAGATCATCGACCATGGAGGAAACTGTCGGGGAGGTGGAAAGGGGCCACAAGGAAGGACAAAGGTAGGACCTCATAGCGACGATGCGATGGAGGAAGCTGGCGGCCATGGCTAATCTCTAATGAGAGAATAAGCCCTAGAGGGAGAGGAGTAGGAGGAGGAAGCTGAGGGAGGAGGCTGGGGGCAGAGGAGAGGGGAGGAGGAGGAGGTTGGGGGCGAAGGATGGAGGAGGAGGAGGGGGGCGAAGGATGGAGGAGGAGGAGGGGGGGGGAGAAGGTGGAGGAGGATGGGGGAAAACCCCTAGATTCTATTTCTCAGTGGTCAAGCTTAAAGCAAATGTATTTCACTAAGAAAGTGTACAATTCATATTAAACATGTTACACAAAAATATCTTTCCAACTAATAATCATGATATTTCTTGTTACTCTCATCTATAAAATGAAAGTATCAAATAATCAAATTATGAAGGGTTTAATGGGGCTACCCCTAGGGGAAACTAACTTGGTTAGCTTTACCTTTATTTTTCACAGTATTTTCTAAAAATGCCTAGGGAGATTTAAATCACTATATATTACCATATTGTCATTCAAATTTTAGCTCAATTCGAGAGTTCTATTCCATCCATCAAGCTTAACAGTGTTGAAATCGACCCATTATAGATGGACGGGTTAGGAATGCCTATTTAAACAAAATTTCAATGACCATATGTTGTCATATGGTGGACTAAATCCCCCGAGTGTTTTTCAGAAAATACCCTACGAAATAAGAAAAATATGGGTGGGATAGTCAAGTTGGCTCCCCTAGGGTAGCCCCATTAAATCCAATTATGAAACATAATACTGTGCTTATAATTATCATGCTTCGCGCTCCAGCCAATAAAAATATGGATTTTACTCTTGCATCCTTGTGGTTTTCACAATTACCCTCATGGTGCTAACTTTTTTGCAATAGTACATGTGCCCCTAAATTCTTGCTTTCCCTCCCAAATAGATGTTAGATTACACGAGCAAGTGTAGTTGGAAAAGGAGGGGGAAGTTGGAATTAGATTCAATCTTTTCAAGGTCCGATCTTCATACTATTATGATATGTCACATTTACATTTTGTAAGTACTTTTCATCACGATCTTCCTACTATTTTGATATATCACAATAACATTTTGTAAGTATTTTTCATCACTATTTATGCTTTCGATAATCCAACATGTTGTATGAATTTGATAATGTTTATACAATAAATACATTAAAAAATATAAAATCATTTTCAGGAGATATTAAATTGATCAAAAAATCCAATATTTGAGATGTATTCGGACATGTTTATAATATGAGCATATTAAAAGAAGATGGGAAAATATCTCTAATTACATTTATGTTCTTACTGTAATCAGCTCTTGATCAAGCCATCAGAGATGAGGGTTGAAAGATTAATGAAAAACTATGAAATCTTTTAAAATTCTGTTTCAGTTATTTTCACCTTCTTCTCCACCTAGTCGTGTCTACTCCGTGCTATTCCAACTCCTCATGCCTTGGCAACGACCTCCCTTCCCAATACTTGTGGTCTTCATAAGGACAAACATCCCATTGCCAATGGGGATGACATCGAGGTGGGCCTCTACGACATATAAGAGTGAAGGAGCCTTGGAGGGGATGGGGTGCCAAAATCGTATAGTAGAGTGAACCAGACCATTGCAAGGAGTTGCTCGCTAATTCACCTTGGGATCAGAGATCCTCATCGCGTTTGGGTGGAAGCCATGTTTACACTGCACCAAAGCCTTCTCAAGAACATAAATTAATTGTAGGTTCCAACACGAGTGTCAGGAACTGTCATGATGACGGTGGAGAGCAAGAGGGACACTGTGATAAAGCAGCAATGCTATATTTTGATGGACGATAGTGTGAATTTACCGAAGGTGCTTCTCCTCTTATTGTTCGGGGAACAGACCACAAAGACTTAGGTAAAGAAAATCAAACCGCAATGCATAATGAGTTTTACTTGGAGTCAAGAGAGAGCGAAAATCATGACATAGAATCATGTTCTTCGATCTCCTGTTTGCTCCCTCGATGAAGCCTTCTTTCAATATCCTGTCTACTTTAAATTGAGGGCAGCACAATCTCGTGTACTATGTGCACCCTTCTTTGAACAACAAAGGGAGATTCCATCTCTCATAGGGAAAGGGATCCACCACTCAGATACATGTTTACAATATGCCGAAAAAATGGATTAGCAATAACTTTGAATTCACAAGTTTACATATCTCTGAGTACAGAAGTTGTTTGAAAATGAAGACTATCGCTTTTGAGCACATAGAGCACAAATATAGTAGGCAAAGCAATTTTTCATTACTTTTTATGGGTATAGAATATTTCTCTTAGTAGATTGTCTCAACAAAGACCTCTAAGATCATATTTACAGTGTTAGGCGATCAATATAGCTGTGGAGGACTCAAAGTATCCCATGGATAGTAAAATAGAAAATTCCAATGTTAAAAATTAATCTAAACCCAAAGTTGATCAATCATGTATAGGGTGTTGATCGATCAATAGAGTAAAGGTGATCGGCCAAGTATCATTTTCATTTGAATATTAATAGATCATGATGAAAAGATGATTGATCAGGAGTTGATCATGATAATCATGACAAACATCAATTTATCAGAGGGTGGTTGATCGTTTAGGCCATAAACAAAAGTCATGATCGATCAAGAGCAAAATGGGATTGACCGGGTCATCACAAAATGCTTTGTTAACTTAGGTGATTCTGACTTATTTTCGCTTGTTGATCAAGAATATGCAAAATTTATAATATAGTTATTCGACACAAATGAAAGCTATCCCGCCCCCACTCACCATATCGGATGGCACATGTGGGTTACCATTTAAGATATCTTGAGATTCACACTAACAAGTTCATAATATATAATTAATATAGTATAAAATATATATATGTTGTATGTAAGTTCTAAGTTTATTTTTTTAAAGTTTGCGAGAATGTGTAATTTGGTATTCCAAATTATTTATGCATTTAAATATCTAAACTTCTTACCGTCTGCTTTATTTAGTTGTGCTTATAAGAAGGTGCTATGATGACAATACTACTGTGAAACTTCTATTCAGACCTCTAATTTAGCAACATGTGTGTTCATATGTCATCTATTTATTTATTTAAACACATAAAAAACCTTAATTTTCTAAAATAATGAACTTCATGTGTATTTCTCCCATTTTCAGTACTTAGGCGAAATATTGATGGTATTTTATTTTTATAGATCGGTGAAATGCCGGTGAAATCAACATGTAGATCCATATTGACACCACATGTCTTTATTTTTAAAGTCGACAATTTATTTCTTTTTGGCTACATAAACTCTAACACGGACGATTTAGATACGACTACTTGTATGTAGGTGGTGATGATTCATGGTAACAAAGATTGCAGACGTGTGGCTTATAATGCACATGCCAAATTTATTGATGTTATAAAAACAAGTAAAGAACTCTGGCGGTTGATGATCAAGTTCCCGTCGGAATCACTACAAGTAATAAGTTGTGCAAAAGCGTTTTAGTTGTTAATCTCCATTATCGGGAGTTTTGATAACTTGCCATACTCAGTACAACCACCATAAATAAATATACTTATAAACCGACCAATTGGTCTGGTGGTTGAATGGTGACTCCATCAAATTACAGACCAAGGTTATAATCACTCAAATGTCTGTTATATCAGAAAAAAAGGTACAGTGTGAGGAGAAGGGATTAACCTTTTATCTAAATAAATAACTATATTTATTGCAAAAATAATTTGATCGCCAAATTTGTTATTGAGTCATCGCAAATGTGAACGTTATTTTGGGTTGTCATATATAACCACTATAAATAACAATATTTTTTCTAAGATTAACTTTTGAGGCAAATAAAGTTACTATATACGACTATGAAGAAACTATCAAAAATATAATGTTGGGGTTTACAGTCGCCCTATACCCTTCTGGCCGTACCCTTTGATTTTTTGCTCGATAACTTCGCTTGATCTTCCCCTTCTGATTGATCTCCCTCGTGTAGCCTCCCTGCCATCAATCTCCTCGACACCGTTGATTCGGTGGACGTCATCAACACTAGGGATGAAAACGGTTAGGTACGGATACGAATATAAGTATAATCATATCATTATTGATTTTAAAATATGATACGAATGCGGATACGAATATTGACGGATGTGAAAAATGTGTAATCATATCCTTAAAAAGGAATAAAAATTACGAATAATAATAGAAATATTTAAAAGATTAACTAAAATATACACGTTTAGGATGTTTTACACATAAAGTAGATATTCGAGATATATTGATTTCATAACCTTTGCATCAACAATGGTGAATGCAATCATAAAATATTGTTATGTATAGTTATAAATAAATCTATTACTATACTTATGTAAGAAAACAAATATACGAATACGAACGAGAATATTAACAAATGTCAAAGCGATATCCTTATCTGCATCTATTTTAAAACGAGTACGGATGCCAAAATATGTATACAACGAATATGATAGCGGATTGGATATGAGTATATTCACGTTCGTTGTCATCTCTAATCAACACCGATGAGTAACTTTCTTCATGACAAGTATACCCTCGATAATGGTAATTAGAGCACAATAAACTTGGCAATAACTTCACCTTCATGCAAAATCAAAATAGTATTAGGTATCATTGGATACAAGATGTATTGAATTAAAACAACTTATACTTGATAACATCCTCAATAGCGCTGACATCATGCCAAATGCTTTCCCTTGTGGAAAGTTTGAGGGATATTATTCCCACATTGTTAGTAAAAGGAAGATTTATTGGGCATGGTTTCATCCATATGAGAACTTATCTTAATTTAGATCTTTAATAATTCTTAAGAGACTTTATCAAAGATTGACATAGCAATTGACTTATAATCACTGAATAGATCGATTGAAGAACCTTGTGATTGCTTGATATATCTTGATTTTCTAATGATGTTTTCTTAATCGATATATGGGATATTTTGTATGGAAGCACAAGAGTTTCCAATGATAATTGGAAGGTGCAGTTGGCGGGGATTTATAGCATTGTATAGAGGGTTTGGCTTTGTGTAAGCTCATTTCATGTGTACAACGCTCGATTTTCGGCTCTCATAGACCATCGTTATAAGCAAACTAGTCTTTTGGGATGGAGGGAAGGGATTGCTGAGACGACGATCCTGACTGACCACCATGGGGGACGTTCACATACGATCATTCCTTATTCCATAAACATCATGGACAATCGCCTATATAACTGCCCCCTATGAGTCATAGAGGAGACGATCAAACGATCATCCTCGATAGCCCCGGTTCTGCACAATATTTTGCGAATACATACATATAGGGGATGGTTATGACCGTCCCTATATGTTCTTTGTGCACGTCTCCATCGCCCGTGGCCCTAATTACATATGTAACTGTTGGGGACGGTCGTAACCGTCTCCTACAATTTGCATATGGGATGATTTGTATGATCTTCTTGACTTACATAGCTTTAAGAATTTATTAAAGGTAAAATGCGCAGTAGATAGTCATAAACCGTCCCTATCTATAACTAAGGGGACGGTTTGTTAAGTGTCCCCTCTATACTTTCTCATTGCTTCCTATTTATTGCGTACTATCTTCCAAGGGAAGATTATGATCATTCCCTCCTACTCTCTAACTGCATCTCTATTAAGCAATTAGCCTTGGGATATGTGCAATCATAGGCGATGTTACAACCATCTTCTCTAGTTAGATATTGCGAACGGTCGATGTGTCACCATCGCCTCTGTTGTTATTGGTCATAAATCAGAGAAAATTTTGAGTTCGGAGGGGACAATCTCTAGTAACCGTCCTCGATTATTACAAGAGGGGAGGGTTGAACAACCGTCTTGGACAGTCTTATACTATGGGTTGCTCAGGTTTCCTTCTCATTATACTGTTTGTCGAGTCCTCCTCCCTCTAGAGCTCTCGGCCTCCCTCATCGACCTGTAGATCTCCCTCTTCTTCTCTAGCCATGCTCTCGAGACTTCGACCTCTCGCCCATCGGCACCATCGACCTCCCTTCGTCAATCTCCTCTACCATTCTCCTTTGAGACAAATCCGGGTAACTTATGAAATCTAAAAAAATTCTTTTTGAAGTTGATATTGTATTAAATGTATGAATGGAGTTTTGATTCCTTGAGATGGATGTTTGATGAAAAATGGATGTTTTATATATATGTTGATTTTAGTTTTGATGTTCAAGTTATGGATTAGTTCATCCAAGATAGAAATAGATGTTTGTAAGTACTTTGAGATATTCTTTCCCATGTGGTAGCTTATTACGAGAGATATCACACATAATACATCGCTCACCAATTTTGGATTCTTAATACATTATGAACTTTAGTTGTTTAATTAACAATCTTGAACCCATCATGCCAAGAGAGCCTCATCTGATATCAGTAGTGGTAGTTCTCAAAGACAACAGGAACCCTCTCAGTGTAAGTTCCTAGATCGCTTCCATCCTGGGCAGACATTATGCGTGCGTATTATTGAGGCGATGCCATGGGTGTCAATTTCATGGAGTTTCAGGGCTACCTTGGCCAGATTGCTCGTGCACGAGTCTCCATCACTATTGCAGACTTTCGACTGCTTCCCCAGGCTGTCAAGGCTGCCATTCTATCTGATTTTGAGGTACCTTGTTATAAAAATATTGTATTTCTAAAGTTGGTATATTGTTATTTAAAGTTATTTAAAAAATTTACTCAGGATCGAGATCCGATGCTCAATATACATATTCTGTCTCATGCGATGAAAATGTTGCATCGTTATAAGGGACACCTAAAGGTTAAGGTAATAATAAGGCACCTTTTTTATACAATTTAACGACACTTTACCTAATTCTGTATTCCTTTTTGTAGTATTATAACCTACAGATCCCTTATCAGCAGCTGGTGTTGAATGTCCCACTAGGTACTACCTCAGAGCAAGGAGGGAGTTAATCAACTTATGGTCTAGTGAGGAATTCACAGTAGGTAAAGCAAACTTTGCAAACATTCTTTTGTCTTTTCATGATTTATACTGACTTGGAATGATACTAGGATGTATCAACAAAAAATACCGTGGACCGAGCGACATGGTACAAGTTCACCCATACGATGGGTAGGAAAAATAGGAATCAAGTGAAGGATGAATTTATAAGTTTCATTTAATTGATTTACATTAAAAATTACAATAACATAAAATGTAATTTACATGTTTTCTTAGTTCAAGGAATAAAATAGAGAGATGATACGAGTAGAGGTTTTTCGGGATCAAAGAGCAACGATATGGGAGGAGAAGTGCAGTGGGTCGATGATGCTTATGCACCAATCCATGTAAGTTAATTACGATATAAAATCTCGAGTCTAAAATTTCCTCTTGATTGATTTTTTAACTTAATATACATAAAGAAATGATCAGACTCACTATGACGGGATCTCTATGAAGGATATGGTTTAATCCTCAAGCGCATCATGGAAGAGTGAGCGTCGTATCGAATACGACGAAGAACGACTAGTCGAACTAGTTGTTCTATGCAGCGAAATTTAAAAAATTTCATGCGACGAAACCACATGATCCAAGAATGATTCTCGGATCATTTCATCTAGAGCCACAACAAGTATAAAGGAATACCTATTGAAGCGTGATTGATCAAGTCTCTACGAAAAGAGACCTCAGGTCTCAAGTCCGATCGTCGGAGAAGACGCTTGCGAGCGCGGGGATGTCGTGTGATCCTCGCAATCCAATGAGTTGATCCAAGCATGGTGAACACCTGATCTCGTCGTACAAGATCCAATGTCTTCTTCACAAGCGTAGCACTCTAAGAAGACGGAGAACCAAAGAACGTCGAAGCGGCTTCGCGGTGGCGAGGGCGTCGACGACCTCCTCCTCTAGGGTTTGGTGGACGGCCACCAAGGAGAGAGGGAGAGACAGTTGATGTGTGGGAGAGAAGAGATAATGAGAAATGTGCTTCAAAAGCATAGCCCTAGAGAGCATGGTATGCCTCTCTATTTATAGGGTTTTGCGATCCATGGATCTCAATCCATGGGACATATAAAATCAATGAATGAGATTGATTTATGTTTACTCCAATGGTCAAGAGTGTTGTTGGTAAAAAACCAACAACTATTAATTTAATTTAGATCAAATATATTTGATAAATTACATATAAATCAATCCTAAATTAAATCAATCAAATAAAGGAAGATTACCAACATGGAGATTGCATCCCCATGGATCATGGTGGACGGCCACAAATTTCTATATTGGTTATGGTGGCCGTCCACTTGATTGCAAGTGGGAGAAATCTCATGAGATTTCATGAGAATTCATATCTCCATGGAAATCTCCTTTATTTAATCCAACAACTTTTGTTGTGATTTATTCTTCAAAATAATTCATAATTAATTTTGAGAATATTGCAATCTTGCCATTGGAAATTTGTGAATCACATTCACAACCTAAAATAAAATATAATTTACATTTTCAATTAATTACATAATGTGTATCTACACATCAATAATTAATTAACAAATATAAATTATAATTTTCTCTCTTTAATACATTGTAAATCACATTTATAATATATTATGAATAATTGGATATTGTTATCCACATTATTCTTATCCACAATAATTAAATCACATTTAATTATATTGGATAATTTCCACATACATCAAGATAATTAAAGCACATTTAATTATCAATTTCGTAATGCTTAGATCTATGGAATTATTCTTGAACCCTTTCAAGAACAATGCGATTTCTCCTCAGATACTTGGAGATAAGGACATGACGATTGTATTGTTCCACATATAGTGACTTGGATATTGAGATCACATCTCAAATCCAGATCTCAGGGACCTCCCATAAATGCTTGATTAAATCAAGACCGCAAACCTAATCTTCTTATTATATCTGAATCTCATTCAGATCAATGTCCAGTATATGGACTAAGATTAGGTCACTTCTCTATTGAGAGGAGTGATAACGCAAGGATATTCCAAAAGGGTTGCCATGAATAAATAATACAAAGGTTGTCGCTGAGGCGGCCACTCATGGAACACCCGGGTTGATCAACAATTAACCCACAATCCAAAGAATACAACAATCAAGCTCAAAAGTAAATGTGAATTAATCTTTATTTACTCTACCATAAAATGTATAGTGACAAATATGTAGAGGTCGAACCACAGAGAGCAATACAAAATGCAACAACCTACAAGTAAATCACAGTCATCCTTGTGTGGGTTTTTGATGTTTTATTAATATTATTAAAATATAATAATTAAGTATTATATATATATATAAATGTATATAATACAAATATATTAATTATGTATACCCATAGAGGGTAAGTATATAGCTTATAATACCTATAATATGTATATATAGGTATACATAAATATAATAAAATAGATATAGATATTTTTTTTATATTTTAAGATTAATGAGAATACATATGATTAATTACATATATATATAATATTTTTTTTCTTTTTTTTAGGAAATATAGATATATATACATAAAGGGGGCATTATAATATTCACAAAAATACTCAAAAATAGTTAAAAATTCAGGAAAAGGGACTTTTTGGAATTTTCATGGTTTTTTACTGTTTTTATGATTTTTGGGTATTTTTGCAAACATTTTTAGTATTTTTTAAATAGCTAAATAATAGCAAACAGTGGACTAGGTACTGGCTGACACAAAAATAGAGATTAAAAATAGCTAACAGCCTCAAAAATTTTCCACCCTAATTTTCTAATAACGATCATAAAATATAGCATAAATAGGGCCTGAGTTTATATTTTTCTGATTTTTCTTTGATTTTTTATATTTTTTTGAAGTTTTTGGGTATTTTTGAATTTTTAAGGTTTTCTTTTTGAGATTTTTAGGGATTTTTGGACTGACACTAATATAGGTCAAAATACACCATAGGGAATTTTTTTAGAATTTTTCGAGGCATTTTCATATTATTTTTGGGATTTTATAAGTTAAACAGGGAATAAAAGACATGTTTTGATTTTTAATAAATGCAAAAATGCAACAAAATGCAAAACTAAAAATATGGCGTTCAAGCAAGACCAAACAGGAGCTTAAGTCTATTTTTGTAAGATTTTTCGATTTAATATGAAGCATAAAATAAATAGACAAAGCCTTCAAAAATTAAATGGCCTGGCAGGGGTATTTTTGCAAATAAAATAGTTGGCAGGGGCATACATGCAAAAATTACAACAAAAATACACTTTAACTTTTATTTTCAGGACCATTTAATAAATACAGGAACCCGGCAGGGTTTAGATGCAAATTTCACGCGCCTCACGTGGTTGCTGCACGTGAGGCGCGGGAGGACTAAAGTGCAAATCTGGAAACATCGGGGGTCTTTCCGCAAAATATACATTTTATTTACAACTGAGACTTCTATTTTTGGCATTAAATAATAAATACAAAGAGTAAGGGGGCTGGATGTGAAAATTACCCCTAAACAAGGCGTGGCATCCAACGGTGGAGCTCTCTTCACTTGCCACGCGTCGCCTCCTTGACGCCTGATGACGCTTCGCCGATGGAGCGCTGAGATTAGATCAGCCAAGCTGATCTGACGGTGGGGGCGATGCTCCATCGGACGGCTCCTGCTGGATCTGGGACGAGCCCTTCGATCTGACGGTTCTGAAGATGCCTGGAAGAACGAGGAGGAAGCTCGCCCCCGGCGAGCTTCGATCGGGTAGCTCGGGCTCCTCCGGGCATCTTCCTCGCCTCTGACGCGCTCTACTCGTAGCTGATGACATCCCGCGTCGACTGGTGGTACGTTCATGGCTCCTGGGGGTCCGAGTCGACGGAGCGAGGTCGGAGAAGAAAGGGGCCCCCAGGAACCTCTTCCTGGTTCAATGCGAGTCCAGTTGGGCTCGATTCTTCGAAGTTCCTGCACAGGAAGAACCGCGGGTGAGAGAGCTTGCTCCTCGACCCGGGGTTTTGAAGCTGCAACGCAAAAATGAGGTGGGCGGAGGGGCTCCGGCGAACGGCGGAGGAGGAGCCCCGATTCGCCAAGACCTAGGGTCTTGGGTTGAACAAATGTGGGCGTTCGATGGAGAAGGCGACGAGGAACGAGTTGGGGTGCATATAGCGGGCGGAAACAATGAGATTCACGGTGAAGAAGTCGCCGGAGCGGAGCTCCGGCGAACTTCGAATTTTGGATTTCTAACTACGGTGATTAACTAACCACTAATCTAACTACTGGAATGAAATGCTAACATTAAAAGCTAACTAAAAAATGCATTAAAGGGCAGCTCTTATACCTGGGGGCCTCCAGGGAGCAGGGCGGACGCCGGAGCTCTGCCGCGTCAAAATCTCCTCCCTCCGGCCGAGTCTCGGTGCTGGGCTACTCCCCCTGTCACGAGGAACAATCCAGGAACAAGATCTAGGCTTTAGGTTGGAATAAAAGTGGCCAAATTCGAGGAAGGAAGCGGAGCTTGTTATTTATAAACATTGGCAAGGGGCCTTGTTACCCGGCGATTATTAACTGATCCAATGGACATCTCGTTGATCTATGATTTTGGCGGGCATCATGGAAGATTAGGGAACAATTCTTGTGAAGGAAGCGTTGTCGATTGATGGATGGTGTGCCCAGGAAAAAGGCATGAAATCGGGGGAGTAGACAGTTCAGAGACGCCAGGCGAGGGATGGGACAGTTGACCTGGGAGTCAACGTTGGCCGGCGCCTCATTGGGTCACGTAAGCCGCTACGAGACAAAATAGCAAATCTGAAGGAAGATTGATTTATTTGACGCCCTAAATGATTTTATTAATTTTTTTTTATAAAATAAAAAATGTGTATTATTTCATCTAGTATTTTTTTATGATTTTTATTGAATTTTTCGAGGTGTTTTATTATAGTTTTATTTGGATAATATGTATATGTATGTATTTACATGTATTTTCATGTATTTTATTTTTAATTTGTTTATTTTCTTTTATTATTTTATTGGATTATTTTATAAATTTATACTTTATTTTTGTGAGTGTAAAGATATTTTTGTTTGATTTTTGTAAGTTTATTTGTATTTTTAAATAAATGTGTTTGTGTATATGTAAGTATACTTATAGGTATTTTACCTGTATGTTATATACAGTGTATTTATTTAATGGATTTTATTTATTTTTATTTTAACTTTGTATTTTTAATAATAATATATATATAATAGATACATTATTGTAAAAATATAAAAGAATTAAAGAATGTTTTTCTCTTTTTATTTATGTACATCCTTCTCAGAGGTATTTTGCCTATATAGACTTATTTTGTTTTACATATTCTTTTTTTTGGTTTTATTCTAAGGCTAATATGTATATGAATTATATACATTATTTACAAGATTCTAAAAATAGTAATTTTTAAAAATAATGAATAGTGAATATAATGAATATTTTAATCAGGTATTATATACAAGAAAGGTCAAAAACCTAACTTCTGCATATGGACTCCAAAAATTATGAAACCAATTTTATAAAATAGTTTATGAAATGCTATATACAATTAAAGGTGAGTTTGGGTGATTTGGAGTTTTTATTTGCAAGATATGGGTCTGTGGAGATTTTGGCTTTTTATTTTGTGCATAAAATGTTCACTGTGTATTATTTTTACACAAACTCAATTTTGTATTTTTATCTATATTATTATCTACAACTTTTATGAACAAAGTTTCTTTATTTGATGAATAAATAAATATGTACAAAATAGGTGCCAAAGATGCATAAATGAATGGAGTATTTATTGGATAATTGGACCTTATCTCCCCCTACTTTATTCCTTGTCGACCAATTCCATTCTGGACTTGGTCTTGGGGTTAGGGTCATAAAAAATTTGCAATATTTTATTCCTTTTTCTTTTCTTCTCTTTATTCTATAATTTTGGCATTAAAAACCTTATTTTATATATAATTAATACAAATGAATACTGAATACTATTATGTACAAATTGATGCTATTTTCATGCATTTGCTAGGGTTTTTGAGGCCAAAATGATAGAATAAAGGTGATAAAATGGAGATTCATCACCCCCCTATACTTGCCTTTGCTAGTCCCTAGCAAACACTTATGCAATAAGTGCAAAAAGAATAAAGAAAAGAAAAAGGAAACTGAAAGAAATATAGAGTGAATAGGGATGCTTTCAGTGCAATGCATGTCCTTACAAAGTCTGAATTTGGAGCTCCTGTCAGACCTTGGGTGTGAAGGTGTGTGGAACCTAGTCGGGAACCAGCTCTAAAATACAACAGCCTTCGATAGTCACAGAACTCGGTTCAACCCACCTCAATAGCCGGGTGAGGACTAGTCTACATCATACACAAACTCTTATAACTATGAAGCTGACTTGTACGGTGTAAGTGATAGTGGCTCTCCCCAACTGAAATAATAAAGGAACTGACTTCTCCAGAATGACAACCCAATGATTCCCCAATCCAACAGCTCTTTCCTCGAGGAGCAGGGTATTCCCTTCTAAGTTCAAGTGGCAACCAGCTCAAGAGGAGGGGGTGAAGAGAAGAATGGACGGTAGCCAGTGTAGCTACCTATCCCGGGATGCAAGACCAGTGTAGTCAAGTCATCCAGCTGCAGGCTTACATATTTGACTTTGGAGCTCAAGCTTGCTTATTGACTTTGTACATACTTTGCAGGCATTTTATTTTTGTACAGGCCTGACCATTTTTTTTTCAACATACTATTCACAGCAGCATTTACATAAGGAGTTTTTCCTCTTGAGCTAGTAGACTATCCCTCTTTCGAAGCTTTATCGCAACCCACAATCTCCTGTCTTTAGACCTCATTGCTATTGGATCCGGTTGGGGTGCACTTCCCTCCCTAGACGAGGACAAATGTTTCCACCCGTGTGCGTCTCAGACTGGCAAATCCAACCCCCTCACCACTCCAACTGAGTTGAGCCAAGTGAAAGGTGCAGGTGTCCAAGTTAGATCACAGTCGGCAAGAGTCATACGTGTGTCTCGAAAAGTTCTAGTTAGTCCACTGAGGTGACTTGAACCCAGCCCTGATTTCTCAAAGAATTAAGTCTGTATAGACCTGAAGTACCTTAAACCTAATTCCCATAAGGTTCCAGTGCAATTAGGTGCGGTAAGGTCTAACCGAGCTCCAATTTGAGACTTTCTTAGACTGATTCAATCATTAAGCTTCACTCAAAAAGAATATCAATGGTATGCTTATGCTATGCACAATGAATGATGCAATTTTTCACAAAAATTTGAAAGAATCAAAGAATGTTTTTACAAAAAGAATTTCTGCACAGGAAGTACGAACTGAAAATATTCAAAAAGTATATACACTTATTTACACGGGCGTGCTGCTTTATTTCCAACATTTAGGAATTTTTAGCAACTTAACAGGTGTGAATGAAATAGTTTATTTGGGTATGTACAGAAAGAATTGTAGGTGTCTTGTTTCTGATTTACTAGTATCTGCAATGGTGTTCTTATTAGCTTTTTGAAAATAATTTTGCAAACTATAGTACACGATAATTTTTGCAATCCTTTACACACATTTGAAAACTATTTTTGCAAAGATTTTTCACACTATATACAATTTTCACAATAAGTTTGACAAGCATTTTTCAAAACATTTGCACATAGGTTTCTGAAATCCTTTCTTTCACACAAAGAAAAGTTTTGCAATCAACACAATTTCACACATTTGAAATCATTTCACATCAAATTTTTCAAAACTGGTCACACTATTTTCAAATCATACTGTATAGGTATCTGATTTATTAATCAGTAGATACAAAAGAAGAAAAACTGTATTTGATGTATAATATGGTTTTAGTTCTTATAAACTTTATTTGGCTTATTCCTTATTTACAAATGAGAGATTTTTGTGCAGATTCCTCAGACTTACTCGAGAATCATTTTCACAAGGGTTTTTGAAAACTCTAGTCCAAAATAATTTTGCAACATGTACACACATTTGAAAATCCTTTTACAAATGTTTTACACAACATAGATAGATTTTTCAAAACAATTTTTGACAATCAAATTTTCACAATCATTTGCACACTAATTTTCACAAAGTTTTTGCTTTCACTCAAAGAAAATAGGTTTTACACATAAACTAATTTTTCAAACGTTGAATACTTGTTCATGCTATTTTCAAACAAATTTCACAAGATTTTTCAAAGGAAAATGTTTTGTACAAAGCACTTTTCTGACTCAATAGTCAGTACAATTACAATGAGTCTGAGGAATTCACAATCATCTTTTATTATTATAAAGCTACTTTTTACATTTTATTTTGTGTTGTAGTGATATTTTATTTTTCATTATGAGTTATGGCTTTTAGTATATACATGGTATATACGACCCCCCTATACTTAGCTTGAGCTATGTCCTCATAGATCGAAAGAAAAAAGCAAAGACATAACTCGTACTGAGTATAGACAGATCTAAAGAATAAATATGAATGAAATGAATGAATGGGAAGTTGACCGTCCCCCCTATACTTAGGATCAAATAATCCGAAGTATAGCCGACTGTACAAAAAGCAGGGAGGGTCAAGGGTGGGAATATACTGATCGTGCTCAGATTGTCTCCCCCTATACTTAGGGTAAGATACTCCTAAGTATAGACAAGAAGAGGAGACAATGGAGAAGATCAAACCGAAATCAAAAACTCTAGGTGCACATCCCCCTATACTTAGGACAAAGTACGTCCTAAGTATAGAAAACTGTCTACAAAGGCGGCACCTTTTAGATAGAAAAAGAAAATAGAAAAGGAAAAGAAGAAAAGAAGAAAAGAAGAAAATCAGAGAAAGAGTGGTTGGAGTACATCGTCTGAATCTTTTGGTGCTGCAGGTGCTGTGGAGGTGTCATCGTGGTGCACTAGTTGAATAGAGTCAACAATGGCCAAGAATGCATCGGGTTCCAAGTAAGGCTTCAGTAGTTGGTCGTTGACAACGAAGGGCTGCGCGTCAGGGGACAATTCTGATATCGCAATGCTTCCGTTGTCACGCACTTCACATACTTGGAATGGCCCTGTCCACTTACTCTTTAATTTACCTGGGAATATCCGCAACTTTGCATCAAACAACCACACTTTCTGCCCAACGTCGAAGGTCTTTCGTCTGATGTGCCGGTCATGCCAGCGTTTCACCTTCTCCTTGTACATCAAGGTGTTATCGTATGCGCAGTCTCGGAATTCCAGGAGCCTGTTCAGATCGTCTTTTCTCTTTTGACCACTTTTTCGTGAGTCCAAGTTACAATTACTAATTGCCCAAAGAGATTTGTGAATTAATTCCACGGGCAGATGGCATGGTTTTCCATATACAAGACCGTAGGACGACATGCCCAAGGGAGACTTGTAGGCCGTACGGTAAGCCCAAAGAGCTGAGTCCAAGAGTTGAGACCAGTCTTTTCTGTTTGGCCTAATAAGTTTCTGCAATATGGTCTTGATTTCTCTATTGGATAGCTCCGCCATGCCATTGGTCTGCGGATGATAAGGCGACGCGACACGGTGATTGATGTCGTACTCCTTCGTTAACTTCTTGACCTCTTTGTTGATGAAATGGCTACCCCCGTCTGAGATGAGAATCTTTGGTATCCCAAACCGCGAAATGATGTTCTTCTTCAGAAACTGGCAAACTGTTTTGCTGTCGGCGGCTCGGGCGGGGATAGCTTCAACCCAACGACTCACGTAATCTACGGCAAGAAGGATGTGCTCAAAACCTTGACTGTTAGGGAAAGGTCCCATGAAGTCAATGCCCCATGCATCGAAAACATCTGCTATCTGAATGATTTTCAGAGGCATTGAGTCTTTGGCAGTGAGTGTCCCTTTCAGTCGCTGACAGTCAATACATCTTTTAACAAATTCTGCTGCATCCTTAAATAAAGTGGGCCACCAGAAGCCACACTGCAATACTTTTGCTGCCGTACGATCCCCAGAATGGTGCCCACCAGATTCGAGCGAATGACAATGCTCGAGGACACTAGATTGCTCTGTCTGAGGAATGCACCTGCGCCAAATACAATCTGCCCCTTCTCTGAATAGAAGAGGATCTTCCCACTGGTAGAAGCGGATGGTCGACATGAATTTGTTCTTCTGATTCTTCGTCCAATCCGAAGGTATTAACCCCGAGGCGAGGTAATTGACAATGTCAGCATACCAAGGGAGAGCATCCACAGCTAAGATAGCTTCGTCAGGGAAGGTGTCTGTGATAGGTGCATTGCTCAGAGGAGACTCATGCTGCTCTATTCTGGATAGATGGACTGCCACCACATTCTGAACTCTAGGTTTGTCTTTGATTTCTAGATCAAATTCCTGGAGGAGAAGGATCCAGCGAATCAGTCTTGGCTTGGCATCCTTCTTCTGCTGTAGGTACCGGATAGCAGAGTGGTCCGTGAAAATTGTGACCTTCGACCCCAACAAATAGGATCTGAACTTCTCTAAGGCGAAAACCACAGCCAGCAGTTCTTTCTCTGTCACTGTATAATTTCTTTGAGCTTCATCTAATGTTCTGCTGGCATAGTGAATGGCATAGGGTGCCTTATCTTTCCTCTGCCCTAGAACAGCTCCGACTGCAAAATCTGACGCATCGGTCATTATCTCAAATGGGAGAGTCCAGTCGGGAGGCTGTAAGATGGGAGCCTGAGTGATGAGCTCCTTCAACTGGTTGAAAGCAAGGAGAACCGGCTGATCAACAATGAACTCCGTCTCCTTGCACAAGAGTTCTGTCAGAGGTCGGGCAATGCGGCTGAAATCCTTGATAAATCGTCTGTAAAATCCCACATGCCCCGGGAATGACCTCACATTCTTTATTGACTGAGGTGGCTGAAGGTTTGAAATGACATCCACCTTGGCTGGGTCGACTTCCATGCCACGTTTGGAAACGACATGGCCCGGCACAATACCCTCTGTGACCATAAAGTGGCTCTTTTCCCATGAGAGCACTAAATTGACTTCTCGGCATTTCTGAAGCACTCTGTCTAGGTGCTTGAAAAGCGAGAGAGCGAGAGCCGCTAAATAGCGGTCTGACAAGTCAGACTCACTGTCGCTGGTGCGACTGCTCAAACTTCCTCGGTCTTCAACAATTAACCCACACAATCAATCAGAGAATGGATAGCAAGGATTAAAATTTATTATACCCTACTAAAGATGTACAATGGCAAGCAAGTAGGGGTCGAACACAAGGAGCAAAGGTGTAGAGCACGGATAAAAGTCCAAACCTGAATCTAACAAGCAACTTAGCCAATCTAGAATTTTTTGTGGGTTTTTTATTTTTATATTTTTTTATTTAATTTTTAATTTTATATTTTTGTATTTTGGTTTTTAATTTACTGATTTTTATATTTTATATTTTATATTATTTTTTATTCTTTTTCAATATTGGAAAGTAAAGGCAAAGTAATAAAAGACAAACTAAAACATTTATAAAAATGCACAAAAATACTCAAAAATTCAGAAATAAAATGTTTTTGGTATTTTTAGGGTTTTCTACTGTTTTTGTGATTTTTGGGGATTTTTCTAGGTGTTTTTGGTATTTTTAATTACTGAAATAGGGCTAAACAGTGGAAATAGGGCTGGCTGTGACAAAAATGCAAGTTAAAATTAACAAACAGCAAGCAAAATTTTTCACACTATTTTTCCAATAAAAAGGACAAAATAAAGAACAACAGGAACTGAGTTTGCTATTTTTGGATTTTTCTACTATTTTTTATATTTTTTTGAAGTTTTTGAGTGTTTTTAAATTTTTAGTGTTTTTCTTATGAGATTTTTAATGATTTTTGGCTGGGAGTTAAAACAAACTAAAATACACAAAATATATTTTTTTGAAATTTTTCTAGAGTGTTTTTATATTTTTTAGTGATTTTCTAATGCAAACAGTGCTGAAAAGAGATGTTTTTGATTTTTAATAAATATAAAAATAAAATAAAATCAAAATCTAATTGGATGGCGTGTAAGTACAAGTCCTCAGATGCTTAAGCCCAAATTTGTAGAATTTTTGGAGTTGCAATGATGCGTTAAATAAATAGACAAACAAACACAAATTAAGGGAACTGGCAGGGACGTTTACGCAAATATGCAAAGTTATGAGAACAAGCTAGCAATTTACCCACAATAATTGAACTGAGACAAAAAGTTTTTGGGCCTAACAACAAAAACCAGAGCCGCAGGGGCGTCAAATCAAAATCTCCTAAGCTCACGTGACGCGCAAGCGTCCTGGCGGGGTCTAACTTATAGTATTACAGAAGTGAGGGGGGTAGTCTGTAAATGTCACAAAAATTTCAAACAGCAGAGATAAGTCCGTAAATTACTCAGCAATAGTGTGAAGTCGTAGGTGCTTGAGCGCAAATCTCCCCACTTATCCACGTGGCATGCGTGGATGCGCGTGGATGTGGGGAGACGAACGGTTGATCTCCCCTCAATCAGTGGACGGCCTGGATCGAGAAGGGGGGGGGGGGAAGGATCGACGGTGGCTGTAGCCCCCCCCCCTTTCCCTTCGTTCTCTTCAAACACAGGGGGCGCGGCTGGGCTTCCAGGAGCGCGGGCGGCGGCGCGAGCGACGGCCTCCTCCTCCTCCGGCGAGCCTCGCGGTGCCTCGGGAATGGTGGCGCGTCGGCGCTAGGATCCTGCAAGAAAAACGGTGAAGAGGTTGGGGGTAAAGTGCCCCAACCTCGTGGAACCTCTCTCAAGGGTGTGGATGTATGGGGAAGACGGCCGGCGAGATTCGATGCCGGCCGCTATTGATTCGGGTGCGAGGATGGTTTGTAGATCAAGATTTGACAACGGGAGTACCACTATGATGTTGCTTACAGAAAAACAACTGGAACAAGAAGAGAAAAGGGAAGAAGAAACCTCACCCGTGCGTGTTCTCCGGCGAGAACTCCAGCGAGGGGATTCGCCTCGATTCGACGCCGCCTTGGTCTAACGAGAAGCCCGACGACCTCCTGCTGTCACCAGGAGTATCTGCAAGGACTTAGGTTAGAGTTTCGGTGGTGGAAGAGGGATCAAAGGGGAATGGGACTTTTTGGGTCCCTTTTGAAAGATGGTGGTCGAGGCACTTTCAACGAGGAATATCTTGCAAATACGGAAGATTTAGGAGGATCTACAAGGTTGGCGCGAATCACGGATGAATAGTGAACAACTTTCGTGAAGGGACCATCTTCCCTCGAGCAACGCAGCGACGGCGAAAAATTCGAGAAAAGGGGGTCACGGGCTTCTGACAAGGGGGCAGGCTAAGGCCAGGGAGTTGACCGACTGGTCAACATCCCAGGCCACCTGGTTGGTCCACGTGGACCAACCAGGAAAAAGCCCCCAAAAAATGTTTTATAAATTCATTTTAAAATAGTAAATAGCATTATTAATTTATGGTTATAAAATAAAAAATGTTTATTATTTTATAAATAATTTTATTGTGATTTTTAATTATTTTTATGGATTATATTTTTACAAGTTTGCCTTTATACCCCTCTAGGTATCTATATCTATATATTTAAGTATTTTATTTTTATTTAGGTATTTTTAATGTGTTTTATTTTGGTTTTTATTTTCTAAAATTATAAAATACTTTTATATACACAAATATATTTTTATTTTAATTTTCTAATATATTTTATACACTTAATAAAATGAAAGTGTTATTTGTATAGGTATAGCTTAATGTATTATACCTATATATTATAATATATACAAGTATTTTTATTTGTATTTTATTTATGTTTTTATTCTGATTTTAATACACATAATTATTATAAGTATTATTTACAACAATATAAAAATATAAAATTATAAAAATAATAAATAAATAATAAATTGAATATTTTAATATGTACAAGGTACAATGGGGGGTCCAAAAGTCAACTTTCAAACCGTAGCTCCGCCAAATGCGAAACCACCACCATTAAATAGCTTATTTTCTTCTATATACAATTAAAGGTGAGTACGCTGCATTTGGAGTTTTTATTTGTGAGATACGGGTCTGGGAAGTTGGCATTCTGGATTTTTATTCAGACCATAACTTTTTATCTGTACATTATTTTTCTGTGAAATCAATTTTGTATTTTTCTTTATAAATCTATCTACAACTTTCATGTACAAAGTTTCTTTATTTGATGCACAAAAAGTGGAACCAAAAATAGGTCCCAAAATGAATAAAGAATGAATATAATGTATAGGTATTTTATCTGTATTTCTGACCTTATCTCCCCCTACTTTATTCCTTGTCGACCTATTCATCAAGATGCCTAGGTCTCGGGGTTTTGGGTCATAAAATATTTACAATATTTTATTCTTTTTCTTTTCTTTTCTTTATTCTATAATTTTGGCTTTAAAAACCGCATTTTGTACAATATTTACACCCATATGCATGAATGCTAAAATGCCTATATTAAGCCTATTTACACGCATTTACTAGGGTTTTTAAGGCCAAAATGATAGAATAAAGATGATGAAACGTAGATTCATCATCCCCCTATACTTGCCTTTGCTAGTCCCTAGCAAACACTTATGCAATAAGTGCAGAAAAAGAAAATTAAAGAAAAGAAAAAGAAGAAAGATGGACTAAATTTAATTGTCGAACTTGTCTTCACAAAATCAAAGTTTGGAGCTTAAGTCGGACCTGTGGAATTTTAGTGCGGGCGGAACCTTATTGAGAACCGTGTTTGAAATCCAACAGTCCTTGAGAATCCCAAAACTCTGTCCAAGTCTCCTCAATAGCCAGCTCAGAAATATCTCAACTCATACGCAAACCCTTACGACTATGAATCTGACTTGTACAGTGTAAGTGATGGTGGCTCTCCCCAACTAGAATGACAAAGAAACTGACTTCTCCAGTATGACAACCCAATGATTCCCCAATCCAGCAACTCCATCCTCGAGGAGCGGGGTATTCCCTTCTAAGTTCAAGTGGCAACCAGCTCAAGAGGAGGGGGTGAAGAGAAGAATGGACGGTAGCCAGTGTAGCTACCTATCCTTGGATGCAAGACCAGTGTAGTCAAGTCATCCTGCTGCAGGCTCACATGATATGACTTTGGAACTCAAGCTTGCTTATTGACTTTGTACATACTTGCAGGCTTTTTATTTTTGTACATGCCTGAACTTTTTTTTTTCTTTTTTTTTTCTCTTTTTTTTTTCGAAATACTATTCACAGCAGCATTTACATAAGGAGTTTTTCCTCTTGAGCCAGTAGACTATCCCTCTTTTGAAGCTTTATCGCAACCCACAGCCTCCTGTCTTTAGACTTCCTAATCACTGGACGGGTTGGGGTGCACTTCCCTCCCTAGAGGAGGACAAATGTTTCCACCTGTGTGCGTCTCATACCGGCAAATCCAATCCCCTCACCACTCCAACTGAGTTGAGCCATGTGAAAGGTGCAAGTGTCCAAGTTAGGTCATTATCACCAAGAGTCGTGCGTGTGCTCCGAAATACTCTACTTAGGCAATCAAGAATCCATTGAACCAAGTCCCGTGATCCTCAAAGAATTAAGTCGACTAGACCTGAAGTACCTCAAACCCAGTTCCTATAAGGTTCCTGTTATTAGGTAGATTATAAGGTCCAATCAAGCTCCAATCTCCGGATTTTACTTAGACTCGTTCAACTATCAAACTCAATCCGAAAAATGCGGATGCTATGCAATGCAATGCAGAAAATATTTTTGTGATGCAATTTTCAAAGATTTTGAACTTTTTATGGGTTTTTGAAAAGATGATGCATGCATTTTTTGTATTTTTCAAAAAGATTTTTCAAATGTTTTTTTTTTTTTTGGATTTTAATTTTGCAAATGTTTTTGGGATTTTTGAAAAGAAAAAGATTTTGGCTGAAAACTAGGTTAAAATATGTACACGGGAGTGCGTCTTATATATACAAGAAGTGGATTTTAAGAATTTACAAGGGTAAGTGGTCAATTTTATACATATATACATAAGATGGATTTTGGTGTGATGTGAATATTCCTCAAACTTATTTGACACAAGCTTTTCACACAATTTTTGAAAACTATAGTCCAAAATAGTTTTTACAAACATTTTACAAACATTTGAAAATCATTTTGCAAGGGCTTTTCAAACAGTATATATAGGTTTTTCAAATCATTTTTTTGCAACCATTTTTCAAACCATTTGCAAATCATTTTTCAAACATTTTATTTCACACGAAGAAAAGAAATTTTACAAACCACACAGGTTGAAAACACGAAACAAAATATTTTCAAAATAGTTTTCAATAAATGTTCACAAAGATTTTCAAACTATTTTTCAAACATTTTGCAAAAAACATTTTCACCTGATTTATTAATCAGTAAATAGAAAAAGAATCTGAGGAATAACCACATCTTTTTATTAGGGATTTTTAATAAATTTTAAAGAATTTTTAGCCATATTATTAAGAAAATACGAAAGTACGAGTTATGGCTAAAGTATATACGCAGTATATACGACCCCCCTATACTTAGCTTGAGCTATGTCCTCATAGATCGGAGAGAAAAGAGAAGACATAACTCGTACTGAGTATAGAAAAATCTAAAGAATAAATAAATAAAGGAATGGATGAATGAATCAATGAATGAGAAGTTGACCGTCCCCCCCCTATACTTAGGATTAAATAACCCTAAGTATAGCAGACTGTACACAAAGCGGGGAGGGTCAAGGGTGGGAATGAACAGATCGTACCCAGATTGTCTCCCCCTATACTTAGGGTAAGATATCCCTAAGTATAGACAAGAAGAGGAGACAATGGAGAGGATCAAGAGGAATAGAAGAAACTCGGGGTGCACACCCCCCTATACTTAGGACAAAGTACGTCCTAAGTATGGAAGACTGTCTACAAGGGGGTAGCACTTTTCTGATAGATGAAGAGGATAGAAGAGGAAAAGAAGAAAAGAAGAAAAGAAGAAAAGAAGAAAAGAAGAAAAGAGATGAGATTGGGTATGAACAACTCGGGATGCACATCCCCCCTATACTTAGGATAGAGTACATCCTAAGTGTAGCAGTGATGAAAGGGATGGCATCAATTCGGTAGAATAAGATAAAAGAAGAAGAAAAGAAGAAAAGACGGAAAGGGAAAATCATTCAAAAATGTTTTGATGTGCTTTGCCTTCCTCTGTCTCCTTCGAGATATTAAGCTCATCCTCATAGATTACTTGAATCGAGTCAACGACGGCCATGAATGTGTCATGTTCGAGGTATGGCTTCAGAAGCTGTCCATTGACTACAAAAGGCTGTGCGTCAGCTGACAGATTGGATATCAATACACTTCCGTTGTCACGCACCTGCCTAACTACAAACGGCCCAGTCCATTTGCTCTTCAATTTGCCTGGAAAGATTTTTAATTTCGCATCGAACAACCATACCTTCTGACCTGGATCAAAGGACTTGTGGCGGATGTGCTTGTCATGCCATGTTTTGACCTTTTCCTTGTACATCAGGCTGTTGTCATATGCATAATCTCTGAATTCCAGTAATCTGTTCAGATCCAATTTCCGGTTCTGTCCTGCTTGCTTGGAGTCCAAATTACAGATGTTAATAGCCCATAAAGATTTATGAATAAGTTCCACGGGCAAGTGGCATGGCTTGCCATACACCAGGCGGTAGGGAGACATTCCCAAGGGTGACTTGTACGCTGTTCTGTAAGCCCAAAGAACGGAATCAAGCAGCTGAGACCAGTTCTTGCGATCCGGACGCACAAGTTTCTGTAGAATTGTCTTGATCTCCCTGTTGGAGCATTCAGCTAAGCCATTGGACTGCGGGTGGTAGGGTGAAGCAACACGATGCTCGATGCAGAATTCTTGGGTCAGCTTCTTCACCTCTCTGTTTATGAAATGACTGCCCCCGTCAGATATGAGGATCTTGGGAATCCCGAACCGTGCTATAATGTGATCTCGTAAGAATCGACAGACAGTCCGACTGTCGGCGGCTCGGGCGGGGATAGCCTCCACCCATCGACTGACATAATCGACAGCAAGCAGAATATACTCATAACCCTGACTGTTAGGAAACGGGCCCATAAAGTCGATCCCCCATGCGTCAAAGACATCTGAGATCTGAATGTACTTCAGAGGCATCGTATCCCTCATTCCTATGGTTCCACCCATCTTCTGACAGTCAGTGCAACCTTTGACGTATTCATCTGCATCTTTGAACAATGAAGGCCACCAGAGGCCACTTTGAAGAACTTTTGCTGCCGTCCGTTTTCCTGAATGATGTCCTCCAGAATCTTGATCATGACATAAAGCGAGGACACTTGGAACTTCCTCCTGAGGAATACACCTTCTCCAGATGCAATCGGCTCCTTCACGAAACAGATGCGGGTCTTCCCACTGGTAGAAATGGATTTTAGACAAAAATCTGTCTATTTTCAACTTAGGCCAGTCCTGTGGGATTTCCTTGGCAACTAGATAATTCACAATGTCCGCATACCAAGGAAGTGAGGCGACAGACAAAATCGATTCATCTGGAAAGGTCTCTGTGATAGGCTGCAAGTTCAGCTCAGGAGACTCCGGTTCAGGAAGTCTTGACAGATGATCGGCCACTACATTCTTTACCCCAGGTTTATCTCTGATCTCCATGTCAAACTCCTGGAGGAGAAGGATCCACCGGATGAGACGTGGTTTGGCATCCTTCTTTTGCTGTAAATACCGAATGGCCGAGTGATCAGTGTAAATGATAACTTTGGACCCAAGAAGGTAAGATCTGAACTTCTCCAAGGCAAAGACTACCGCTAGCAGCTCTTTTTCAGTGACAGTGTAATTCCTCTGGGCTTCATCGAGCGTTCGGCTAGCGTAGTGAATTGCAAACGGTACATTGTCTTTTCTCTGTCCCAGTACAGCTCCGATGGCATAATCTGACGCGTCGGTCATAATCTCGAAAGGCTGAGTCCAAATCGGCGGCTGTAGGACAGGGGCCTGTGTGATGAGCTCTTTCAACTGATTAAAGGCAAGAAGCACACGGTCGTCTACAATGAACTCATTGTCCTTGCCCAGCAACTCAGTCAGCGGTCTGGCCAATTTACTGAAATCTTTAATAAATCGTCGGTAAAAACCGACATGGCCCAAGAATGACCGGACTTGCTTGATATTTGTAGGTGGCTCTAGCTTAGAAATTACATCCACCTTGGCTGGGTCGACCTCCATGCCACGTTTAGAAACAACGTGTCCCAGCACGATTCCTTCGGTCACCATGAAGTTGCTCTTCTCCCAGGAGAGCACAAGATTCACTTCGCAGCACCTCCGTAAGACTCGGTCTAGATACTCCAAACATTGATCAAATGAATCCCCATAGACCGAAAAATCGTCCATAAAGACCTCGAGAAAGCTACCCACCATATCGGCAAAAACTGCAAGCATACACCTCTGAAATGTAGCTGGGGCATTGCAAAGCCCGAACGGCATTCGTCTGAAGGCATATGTGCCAAAAGGACAGGTGAACGTGGTCTTCTCTTGGTCTTCAGGAGCAATAGCAACTTGATTATACCCAGAGTAACCGTCCAAGAAGCAGAAATATTCCTTTGCGGCCAATCTCTCCAAGATCTGGTCGATGAAGGGTAGCGGAAAATGATCCTTCTTGGTGGCGAGGTTAAGTCTTCTGTAGTCTACGCACACTCGCCAAGAAGTCGGTACTCTGGTGGCGATCTCCTCTCCTTTGTCATTTTTCACAATGGTGATCCCTGATTTCTTGGGCACAACATGCAGAGGGCTCACCCATTTACTGTCGGAGATGGGATAAATGAATCCCGCATCACACCATTTCTGGATTTCTTTCATAACCACCTCTCGCAGGTTCGGATTCAACCTTCTTTGCAGTTCACGAGAGGGTCTGCTGTCTTCTTCCAGAAAGATGCGATGCGAACAGAGTGATGGATTGATCCCGTGGAGATCAGAGGTTCGCCAGCCTATTGCCTTGCGGTTACGTTCAAGAACCTCCATCAGACGAGATTCTTGATCTTCGGTCAGATGTGCATTAATGATGACCGGGTACATATTCGGTTCTCCTGCAAGGAAGGCATACTTCATATTGGAGGGCAAGGGTTTCAGCTCTGGCGGTGTCTGAGCTGCTTCAGTGGTGACCTCAGCTATTAATGCAGGTGGTGATTCTTCCAACTGTGCGATGTCCACCATAATCTGTTCTGTCTCCTCTCTCAGATCCTGACAGAATTCTTCAATAATTTCATCTTCGTCCGAAGATGCTTCCCAATTCGGCTCTTGGTTCTGAAGGCATATCAACCCCACATCAGTGTCTTGGAGTGCATCAGCAAGTTCCTCATCTTGATTGATACACGGGAATTCGACTGCGGTCTCCACTTCCTCCTCGGATCGGAGGAGTCCGTGGATCTCATTATCTTCCAGGAATAAGTTGGTATCTTGAATCTCTGCTAGAAAATCGCAATCTTCATCATTCTCGATCACCCTTGCACATGACGCAGATGTCGGTTCCACTGGCGTTTCCTCAGACAGGGTCTCTACTCGGATAATTTCATTACCAGCTCCAAAAGTGATTTCTCCTGTCCCATAATTTACTACGGCGTTTGACGTCCGCAGAAATGGCCTTCCAAGTATGATCGGGGTAAGGAGCAACGGAGCGGGGACGTCCATATCTAAGACCACAAAATCGGCTGGGAAAGACTTTCCTTGAACCGTGACGATCACGTCCTCCAACAAGCCCCTAGGCCGCTTGACGGACTTGTCTGCGAACTGCAGAATCATCTTTGTAGGTTTGAGCGGTCCTAGCTTGAACTCCGTGAGTAGTGAGGCTGGCATCAGATTGACAGAAGACCCGCTGTCGAGGAGTGTTCGTTCGAACCCTTGATCGAACATCTGACAACGTACAAGAGGTGCTCCCATATCAGGCTTTTTGTCCGGGAGGTTGCTGATGGCATTGACGGTGGCCATAGTGAGGATATGCTTTTCAGATTTACCACCTTTGCTTCGGGAATTATGTGGGGTTGGCCTGCGCTTGGTTGTACATGCCTCCTTAAGTCCTTTCTTCACAGCTGGCATGTACTCAAGAGCTTTCATTAATGGCATATTTAACACCAAATTCTGAATAATTTCTATGATAGCAGGATCAGACAAAGCACTTTTCAAATTTTTCATTTTTTTGTATTTTTTCATTGCTTCAGGAAAAGGAATATTTACAAACTCTTCTCCAATTTCATTCAGAATAGTGTCCGTGTTGTTGTTTACAGGTAGATGACAAAAAGGAATGGATTCATCTACAATTTGTGGACCAAAAATGACAGGCTCGGCTTCGGGTGCTGGCGTTGGACTCGCTGCAGGTGTGGTGCTCCTCCTGTCAGGAGCTGACTGGGATGTGGGTGCAGACGTCTCCAATGCTGGCTGGTCTCCACCGAGGTTGCTGCTATCTTTTTGTATTTTTCTGTTTTCTTCATTTTTTTGTGATTTTCTGGATGCTGGTGCTGCTCCCAAAATGCTTGCTGGCCCTGGTGTTGGCTGGACTGACGATTCCCCGTCAGATGCAATCTGCTTTCCTTTTGCCGTCGCCGATGGCTGGAGTGTCCTACCGCTCCTGAGAGTAACAGCGTTAGATAAAAAACAATTAAGTTCACCTGATTCGGGTTGGACACTGCCGGCTACCTGCTCCTTGCGTCGGAAATTGTTAGGATTGGCTTCGACCTGGGCTGGTATGACGGTTTTGGTTGCCGTCAGGTCGTCGATCTTCTGGGTCATCTCGACCATATTCTTCATCAACTGCTCCAAACAGGCCAGGGCCGGATTCACCGGTACAATCTCAGAAGATTCCCCCTGCTGGGGTCTAGACTGCTGATATGGCGGTTGAGATTGTGACGGGTATCCTTGTGCGAATTGTTGAGGAGGGGGATTGGAGAAGTACTGCGACGGGTGTTGGTTGTATTGTGCAGCCGGTTGCTGGTGATGTCCTTGTCCACGATATCCGGACTGCTGAGGCCCGTGTTGGTAATTCTGCCTCCACGTGTTCCCATGTGAGGGAGGCTGGTACTGGTAGGGCTGCTGGAATGGTCTTCCACCCTGGTGTTGCTGCTGGAAGGGCCTGTTGCCCATGTTCTGACCCTGAGGGTGTCCCTGAGGACGGGTCAGCTGCGCTTCGTTGTTCCAGACGCCATTGATCTCCTGGATCAGCGGCGGGGGTGGAGAGAACTGCTCAGAGTACGCGGGCTGGTGCTCTGGTTGATATACAACCATCTGTGCCTGAGGCTGCGGTTGCTGCTCCGGGACCTGCACGTAGTATACGTGCTGGACTGGCTGGGGCTGCGGTGGAGTCGGCTGAGGATTTTGCTGCATTGTAGGCTCCTTCTTCTCAGCGTTCGGCTCGGCAGAGGTGGACACAGCGTTGCACATGTTTGCATTCAGTGCTCGGACGAGCTGCTCCAGCTGCTGGGAAATCTGGTCGAGCTTCTCCAGACCTTGGGTCCTCTTCTCTATAACTGCCAGTTTTTCGAGGTCCTGCGACCTCTTCTCAATGATGTCCACTTTGGACAAGTGGCTCCCGATGATACTCAGGTTGGAGCTTTCATCTTTGTCCTCAGTGTGAGAAGCCATGTTAACTGGCTTGCTGATGGCGGTTGGTGGTTTCATGTATACCCGGGATGAGGATTGGGCTGCTTCTCCCTCAGCCATTTCTTCAAAGACGTTCCATACGACATCCTCGTCCTTATTAAAATGTGAACCGCCGCAAGCTGCATCCACGAGCTTTTGGCTCTCAAATGATAGCCCCCCAAAGAAGTGTTGCACGAGACTGGTCTTGGGTATTTCATGGTGGGGGCACTTCTCCTGGAGATCCTTGAATCTCTCCCACGCTTCATGGATCGTCTCGTGGGGCTGCTGGCAGAAACTGGAGATCCGGGCACGCATCTGGTTTAATCTCCCCAGAGGATAGAATTTGTGGAGGAAAGCAGATTTTAGTTCCTCCCAGGTGGTGACGACCTTCCCGAGATGATCGACCCAATAAAGGGCCTTGTCTTGAAGGCTGAATGAGAATGCGGTCATCTTGATCACATCCAGGGGAACTCCGGGGTAGTGAGCGGTGGAGCAGATGCGGTTGAACTTCTTGAGGAAAATATATGGCTCCTCAGTGGTGTTTCCATGAAAAGTGGGAAGCAGTGACAGAAACTGTGGCTTCAGCTCGAAGTGAGCATGCATACGTGGAATCTGAATCCACTCAGTGATGCGCCCTGCTCCTGGGTTGTATGTCTGCTTGAGCGTGGGCTTGGGCTGCGGTGGATCCTCTTCTGCTGCATCAAAGTCAGGTCCCACTGAGAACTCATCATTGACTTCCTCGAAATTGGGATCATCCTCCCGTCGGCCGTCTCTTGCATCGGCCCTCCTCCTCAGATCATTCAGCATGTCCTGAAAGGCATTCTGGGCTAAAGCCTGATTGGTCAACTGCTGCTGAATGGCTTGAATGGAAGCCAGCAATTGACTGTTGACCTCACCCTGCGTAGTATATTGTCCTTCTGCCGTATTGTCTTCAGGCTCATGCTGGGGCTGTGGTCCTTTCCCTCTTCCTCCTGCCATCTCAGACTGTACTTGAATCTCTGACTCTTGATCGGGTTGAAGATCTGCATGACGGAGTAAACCCTGATCAGTATCTTCCTCAGCACCAACTGTTGAGATGAATCTGGGACCAAGGTCAATCCCAGAATTTTGTGAACGGAGCATATGATATTGACTGAAATCGACCTCCATCCACAAGGGGTTGTTTCGGGGATAAGAGTAGTCCCGGTGTATTGAAAGGGGAAGAGCTAGTTCGGGTTGCGAGTCCATCCCGAATAGCGGGTTGATTGGAGAAAGACAAGTGTTGAAAGAGGCGAGAATAGGGGAGTCCAAAGAGACATCCGCAAGATCCGAATTAACTCTTCGGAGATCACCCCTCTTTATTGGAGACGTCGATCGCACGGAATCGATGTGGGTGTCGGCAAGGTCCCGACTAAACCATCCGTGTAGCGACATCTTGCGAGGATCAAGAGGAATGGATGTTGGATGAAGAGCACGAGGGTAACAAGAAATAAAGAGGATTGCAAAACAGTAGAAGGCTCACAATGAGCAAGGGTCAAATAGAAGGGGAGCAAAATTGCGCAAAGGCGCGATATTTTTGATCTTGACCTAAATGTGATTGGCAATCAAACACAAGACAAGGGAGTTCACCAACTCAACGCGTGAAGCCGTGAAGGTTCGGCTGTTATCTTTGTAATTTTTATCTTGATTTCAGGAATTTATCTTTCAACGAGTCCTTAGAGCGCTACGCCTATAGGAGCGAGAGTACTGACGGAAAAGTATTCCCGTACTTGTCCTCCTCCTGTGTAACCTGTAACTTGCGCTTTTTAAGGTCCTTGTAACCCTTCCTGGATCCCTACTCAGCCAAAGAAATAGAGGGAGGAAGCCGATAGGCGAAACCGATACTTCGGATCTCACTCGCAACGGAATCACCCGTGAGCGTGCAAGATCCTACTCGGACGCAGCCGGTGAGACAGACACCCCCGTGAAGGCGTGGCCTATGCTCGGTACTTCGGACAAGGTCGGCGCTCACACAATAGTGAGTCACCACTGGCGACCAAGCCCTACTC
The DNA here is from genome assembly GCA_037367405.1 of Ottelia alismoides. Lineage (NCBI taxonomy): Eukaryota > Viridiplantae > Streptophyta > Magnoliopsida > Alismatales > Hydrocharitaceae > Ottelia > Ottelia alismoides. The sequence goes on from JAZKJV010007289.1 coordinate 543,913, forward strand.
GACTACGTACGATAGTAGCGCCAATACTTCGGAAATCCAGGCGATACACAAGGCAGCCACAAGTTGGGTTTGGGGCTCTAATCCTTACGAACGCTCAACTCACCTGGAAGGAGACCTTCCCATGCAACCTGAAAACAAGTGAGGGTGTTACTCTCCCCAATCGATGAGTCCAATTACCAATTTTTATTTAGGTCAAAGTTTTCTTAGCAGTCCCTTTTTTAATTTTTTTGTGTTATCGCTTCTTTTGAGTAGTTTCAAACAAGCGCCTAACGATTTTGTATTTTCTTTATCCTAAGATATCCAAAATCAGAGGGAGAAAGAGTCGGGAAAAGCCAATGCAAGTCGGCACCAAGATGGAAATCTCACCTTTGTGCCTATATGATGAATGCAAAGTGAGAAGACTTACAGTGAATCCCAGCTCTCTCCATGCGGGATGCAAGGCAGAAATTTATAAACCTAATCTATATGCCGGTTATGCAATGCGGAAATCGTCCTAGAACAGGCAACTGCTATCGTGAAGAACCACAAGCGAGCTAATAATTCCCAATCCGAGTGTCCGGTCTTGGCTCACCCCTCCTCTGCCCAACACATTTGGAGTAGGAGAAAGCGCTTGTTCGGGTGTGAGCTCGCGGCGCGTGGATCGGAAGTTATTAGCTAACTGTTTAATTAATCTAAGTCCAAATACGAATCTATAGGAGCATGCAAAGATAATTAGGGTGTTTGGACCTAGGTTACTCGAATCAAACAGGACTTAATTCTAGAAGCTCAATCCAAAAAAGAAATGAAAAAGAAAACAAATCCGGAAAATGACGGTCGAGAAAACGCGAAAAAAACCGCGATGAGCCCCCGGGTGAACAAACACCCGGAAATTAGGCCCGAAGTGTCCAAGAGTTCAAGTCCTGTATTATTACAAATTATCAAATACTCTCTCTCTCACAAAAATAAAAACAACTCTCTTTCTCTCTCTAGTTCTCCTGCTCTCTCCTGCCGGCTAGGGTAGAATAGCCGACTCCTCCTCCCAAGGCTGCTCAGGATCCCCTAGGCGATCCTCCTCGGTCGGCGGTCCCTCGCAAGAAAACAAAAGAGATGTCAGACAGTTCAAAATAAATAATAAACAAAATACAAGTAAGCAAAAATGGCTAAGTGACTAGAAAGACCCAAAGGTACTCTACAAGCCGATGCTCCCCGGCAACGGCGCCATTTGAAAAGCGAGAGAGCGAGAGCCGCTAAATAGCGGTCTGACAAGTCAGACTCACTGTCGCTGGTGCGACTGCTCAAACTTCCTCGGTCTTCAACAATTAACCCACACAATCAATCAGAGAATGGATAGCAAGGATTAAAATTTATTATACCCTACTAAAGATGTACAATGGCAAGCAAGTAGGGGTCGAACACAAGGAGCAAAGGTGTAGAGCACGGATAAAAGTCCAAACCTGAATCTAACAAGCAACTTAGCCAATCTAGAATTTTTTGTGGGTTTTTTATTTTTATATTTTTTTATTTAATTTTTAATTTTATATTTTTGTATTTTGGTTTTTAATTTACTGATTTTTATATTTTATATTTTATATTATTTTTTATTCTTTTTCAATATTGGAAAGTAAAGGCAAAGTAATAAAAGACAAACTAAAACATTTATAAAAATGCACAAAAATACTCAAAAATTCAGAAATAAAATGTTTTTGGTATTTTTAGGGTTTTCTACTGTTTTTGTGATTTTTGGGGATTTTTCTAGGTGTTTTTGGTATTTTTAATTACTGAAATAGGGCTAAACAGTGGAAATAGGGCTGGCTGTGACAAAAATGCAAGTTAAAATTAACAAACAGCAAGCAAAATTTTTCACACTATTTTTCCAATAAATAGGACAAAATAAAGAACAACAGGAACTGAGTTTGCTATTTTTGGATTTTTCTACTATTTTTTATATTTTTTTGAAGTTTTTGAGTGTTTTTAAATTTTTAGTGTTTTTCTTATGAGATTTTTAATGATTTTTGGCTGGGAGTTAAAACAAACTAAAATACACAAAATATATTTTTTTGAAAATTTTCTAGAGTGTTTTTATATTTTTTAGTGATTTTCTAATGCAAACAGTGCTGAAAAGAGATGTTTTTGATTTTTAATAAATATAAAAATAAAATAAAATCAAAATCTAATTGGATGGCGTGTAAGTACAAGTCCTCAGATGCTTAAGCCCAAATTTGTAGAATTTTTGGAGTTGCAATGATGCGTTAAATAAATAGACAAACAAACACAAATTAAGGGAACTGGCAGGGACGTTTACGCAAATATGCAAAGTTATGAGAACAAGCTAGCAATTTACCCACAATAATTGAACTGAGACAAAAAGTTTTTGGGCCTAACAACAAAAACCAGAGCCGCAGGGGCGTCAAATCAAAATCTCCTAAGCTCACGTGACGCGCAAGCGTCCTGGCGGGGTCTAACTTATAGTATTACAGAAGTGAGGGGGGGTAGTCTGTAAATGTCACAAAAATTTCAAACAGCAGAGATAAGTCCGTAAATTACTCAGCAATAGTGTGAAGTCGTAGGTGCTTGAGCGCAAATCTCCCCACTTATCCACGTGGCATGCGTGGATGCGCGTGGATGTGGGGAGACGAACGGTTGATCTCCCCTCAATCAGTGGACGGCCTGGATCGAGAAGGGGGGGGGAAGGATCGACGGTGGCTGTAGCCCCCCCCCCTTTCCCTTCGTTCTCTTCAAACACAGGGGGCGCGGCTGGGCTTCCAGGAGCGCGGGCGGCGGCGCGAGCGACGGCCTCCTCCTCCTCCGGCGAGCCTCGCGGTGCCTCGGGAATGGTGGCGCGTCGGCGCTAGGATCCTGCAAGAAAAACGGTGAAGAGGTTGGGGGTAAAGTGCCCCAACCTCGTGGAACCTCTCTCAAGGGTGTGGATGTATGGGGAAGACGGCCGGCGAGATTCGATGCCGGCCGCTATTGATTCGGGTGCGAGGATGGTTTGTAGATCAAGATTTGACAACGGGAGTACCACTATGATGTTGCTTACAGAAAAACAACTGGAACAAGAAGAGAAAAGGGAAGAAGAAACCTCACCCGTGCGTGTTCTCCGGCGAGAACTCCAGCGAGGGGATTCGCCTCGATTCGACGCCGCCTTGGTCTAACGAGAAGCCCGACGACCTCCTGCTGTCACCAGGAGTATCTGCAAGGACTTAGGTTAGAGTTTCGGTGGTGGAAGAGGGATCAAAGGGGAATGGGACTTTTTGGGTCCCTTTTGAAAGATGGTGGTCGAGGCACTTTCAACGAGGAATATCTTGCAAATACGGAAGATTTAGGAGGATCTACAAGGTTGGCGCGAATCACGGATGAATAGTGAACAACTTTCGTGAAGGGACCATCTTCCCTCGAGCAACGCAGCGACGGCGAAAAATTCGAGAAAAGGGGGTCACGGGCTTCTGACAAGGGGGCAGGCTAAGGCCAGGGAGTTGACCGACTGGTCAACGTCCCAGGCCACCTGGTTGGTCCACGTGGACCAACCAGGAAAAAGCCCCCAAAAAATGTTTTATAAATTCATTTTAAAATAGTAAATAGCATTATTAATTTATGGTTATAAAATAAAAAATGTTTATTATTTTATAAATAATTTTATTGTGATTTTTAATTATTTTGATGGATTATATTTTTACAAGTTTGCCTTTATACCCCTCTAGGTATCTATATCTATATATTTAAGTATTTTATTTTTATTTAGGTATTTTTAATGTGTTTTATTTTGGTTTTTATTTTCTAAAATTATAAAATACTTTTATATACACAAATATATTTTTATTTTAATTTTCTAATATATTTTATACACTTAATAAAATGAAAGTGTTATTTGTATAGGTATAGCTTAATGTATTATACCTATATATTATAATATATACAAGTATTTTTATTTGTATTTTATTTATGTTTTTATTCTGATTTTAATACACATAATTATTATAAGTATTATTTACAACATTATAAAAATATAAAATTATAAAAATAATAAATAAATAATAAATTGAATATTTTAATATGTACAAGGTACAATGGGGGGTCCAAAAGTCAACTTTCAAACCGTAGCTCCGCCAAATGCGAAACCACCACCATTAAATAGCTTATTTTCTTCTATATACAATTAAAGGTGAGTACGCTGCATTTGGAGTTTTTATTTGTGAGATACGGGTCTGGGAAGTTGGCATTCTGGATTTTTATTCAGACCATAACTTTTTATCTGTACATTATTTTTCTGTGAAATCAATTTTGTATTTTTCTTTATAAATCTATCTACAACTTTCATGTACAAAGTTTCTTTATTTGATGCACAAAAAGTGGAACCAAAAATAGGTCCCAAAATGAATAAAGAATGAATATAATGTATAGGTATTTTATCTGTATTTCTGACCTTATCTCCCCCTACTTTATTCCTTGTCGACCTATTCATCAAGATGCCTAGGTCTCGGGGTTTTGGGTCATAAAATATTTACAATATTTTATTCTTTTTCTTTTCTTTTCTTTATTCTATAATTTTGGCTTTAAAAACCGCATTTTGTACAATATTTACACCCATATGCATGAATGCTAAAATGCCTATATTAAGCCTATTTACACGCATTTACTAGGGTTTTTAAGGCCAAAATGATAGAATAAAGATGATGAAACGTAGATTCATCAGTGCTCGAGACAAGAATCGAAACTATCACCATAGACAGAGAAATCATCCATGAACACCTCGAGAAAACTACCTACCATCTCGGCGAATACAGCTAGCATGCATTTTTGGAAGGTTGCGGGTGCATTGCATAATCCAAAGGGCATCCTCTTGAAGGCGTAGGTACCGAACGGGCAAGTGAAGGCAGTCTTCTCTTGATCCTCAGGGGCGATCGCCACTTGGTTGTACCCGGAGTACCCATCCAGAAAGCAGAAGAACTCCTTGCCTGCTAATCTCTCCAATACTTGATCAATAAATGGCAAGGGGAAGTGGTCCTTCTTGGTTGCTGCATTAAGACGACGGTAGTCAACACACACTCGTCAGGAGGTTGGTACCCGAGTAGAAATTTCCTCTCCTTTTTCATTTGTGACCACAGTAAGCCCGGATTTCTTGGGAACTACATGCAGGGGGCTTACCCATTTTGAATCGGAGATGGGATAGATGAAGCCTGCATCACACCATTTTGTGATTTCTTTCATGACCACGTCCCGAAGGTTAGGGTTCAGTCTTCTCTAAAATTCGCGGGACGGCTTGGCATCATCTTCTAGATAGATATGGTGTGAGCACAGAGCTGGATTTATCCCTCGGAGGTCTGATACGCTCCAACCAAGTGCCTTGCGGTTCTTTTCTAGAACCTCGAGAAGTCGAGATTCCTGATCCGGATTCAGTCTGCTGCTGATAATGACCGGATACATGTGTTCTTCACCCGCAAGGAAAGCATACTTCAGGCCTGCAGGAAGTGGCTTGAGTTCTGGTTTTGATCTGTCCACTTTATCTGTCACTTCAGATACCATGCTGGTGGTGGAATGCACTTTGAGGCTGCTACCATCCTCAACATCCTGTTGAGATCCCAGTGATGTACCGAACGGTTCTGCGGTGAGCTGATCATGTTCGGTCTGGAGTGAATGCTCAAGAAGATGCGCCCACAAATCCTCGGAGCATATGCTGACTGTGCTTTCCAAGTCCTCCTCAAGAGTGAGGATTTCTCGGGTCCATGGATCGTCCAGCGACAACTCTGAGTCTCTGATTTCTGCTATAAAATCACAGTCTGCTTCTGATGCTGCTTGACTCTCATCAGTTGTGGCATTCTTCTCCTTGTTCATATTAATTGTGATTTGCTGGGTCTTCGAGCTGAAGGTGATCTTTCCAGACCCGTAATCAACCACGGCACCTGAAGTACGGAGAAATGGTCTGCCAAGGATGATAGGAGTCTGGAGCAGTGGTGCAGGCGAGTCCATATCAAGGACTACAAAGTCAGCTGGGAATTTCATCTCCTGCACGGTAACTATCACGTCTTCCAACAGACCTCGGGGCCGTTTGACGGATCGGTCAGCAAACTGAAGGATCATACGTGTCTGCTTGAGCGGTCCCAGCCCGAATTCTTGCATTATGGAAGAGGGCAGAAGGTTAATGGAAGAACCACTGTCAAGAAGAGTACGCTCGAAGACCTGATCGAAAATCACACAACTGATCAGAGGTGCTCCTGTATCTTGCTTTTTCTGGGGGAGGTTGGTGATAGCTGCAACTGTGGCCATGGATAGAACGTGCTTTTCTACTTCTCGGCGTCTGTTGTCTTGCGCTGGGCGACGCCTGTTAGTACATGCCTCTTTCAATCCTTTCTTCACAGCTGGCATGTATTCCACGGCCTTCAACAAGGGAATCTCCACAGTCAATTTATCCAAAATGTCCACGACACCTTGATCAGACAATGCAGTTTTTCTTTTTGCATTTTTTTGGATTTTTGTATTGCATGCGGAAAAGGAATATTCACATTACTGGTAGGAAAATTAGAGTTCTTATTTACATCAAAATCATCGCCCACAGAATGTTGTACATCCGGACTACAAAAAGGAGTACAAGCTGGATCTGAATATGCTGGTGCGGTTGGGCGATCAAAAAGGGTAGCATCTGCTCCATCGGCTGGCAAGGGATCGGCTGCTGCTGGCGGCTCCTCCAAAGCTGGCGCAGCTTCACTTCTGCTACATGCTTCTTTTTGTTGTTTTTGTTTTTGCTGATTTTTTTGTGTTTTTGGCTGAGGCTGATGACATGGCACGACGGCTGGACTGGCTTCTCCTTCCTCTTCCTCCTCACCCGCCCGTCGAGTTGGTACGGCTGATGCGGAAGATGACGATCCACCTGTTTCTTTATTCACCCCACATCTGGTAGCAGGCAGAGGCAAGGCCCTACTGCTCCTGAGAGTAACAGTATTAGAATAAACAGTAATATCATTATCACACGCGGACTGGACATCACATTCTACCTGCTCCTTCTTCTTGAAATTGTTGGGGTTGGCTTCGACCTGTGCCGGAATGGTAGTGCGAGTGGCGGTCAGGTCATCAAGCCGCTTGGTCATCTCCACTAGCCCTTGAACAAGCTGGGCTAGACACTCCATGGTGGGATTAGCTGGGGGCACATCAGAAGATGCAGCTTGCAGACCACGCTGCTGTTGGTTAGATGAGTGGGGAAGCTGCTGGTGTTGTTGCTGTGGTGGAGCAGGAAGTTGAAGTTGCTGGTAGGACGGAGGTGGATACTGCTGGTACGGTTGAGGCTGAGCAGCCGCATATTGGTGATACGGCTGTGGGTGGCGATACTGCGGCTGCTGCTGATACGGAAAGTTCTGCCTCCATTGGTGTGCGAACTGAGGAGGCTGCTGGTGTTGTTGGTAAGGTTGAGAGGTTTGGCCAAAACGACCACCCTGAGGTTGGTGGTACTGCCGGTTGGCAAATTGCTGACCCTGGAGTTGTCCCTGAGGACGGGTCGGCTGTGCATCATTCGTCCATACCCCGTTAACTTCTTGGATCAAGGGTGGTGGTGGGAAAACTGGATCAGGAATGGAAAGGAACTCTGGCTGGTAAACGACCATCTGCTGCTGCGGCGGGCCCTGGTCGGGCGCCTGCACGTAGTACACGTGCTGGACTGCCGGTGGCTGCTGGCTCGGCTGAGGCTGATGCTGCGGTTGCGGCTCGTCCTTCTTCTCAACGGGAGCGTCTGATGGTGTAGCCGACTGGACAGAGTTGATCGTACCGACCAACAGCTCGAGGTTCTTGTTGATCTGATCGAGCTTATCCAGGTTCTGGGTCCTCTTCTCGATCACATCGAGTTTCCCAAGGTCCTGTGATCGCTTCTCAATGATATCAACCTTAGAGAGATGGCCCCCAATGATGCTGAGGTTGGAGCTCTCATCTCTCTCTGCTTCTTTGGATGCAGCCATGTGAACTTGTTTCTGGAGGATCTGGGGCTGCTTCTGGTACGCCTTGGATGAAGAGAGGGCGGCCTCTCCTTCGGCCATTTCTTCGAAAATCTGCCATACAACATCTTCATCCTTGTTGAAATGGGAGCCCCCACATGCTGCGTCCACGAGCCTTTGACTTTCAATATTGAGTCCCCCGAAGAAATGCTGGACCAGGCTGGTCTTAGGGATCTCGTGGTGGGGACACTTCTCCTGCAGATCAGTAAATCTCTCCCAAGCCTCGTGTACAGACTCATGTGCTCCTTGGGAGAAATTACTAATATGGGCTCGCATCTGGTTGAGCCGACCGAGAGGGTAGTACTTGTGCAGGAAGGCAGACTTCAACTCCTCCCAGGTCGTCACGACCTTTCCCATGTGATTGACCCAATAGAGGGCCTTATCCTGTAGACTGAAGGGGAAAGCCGTCATCTTGACAATGCCCAGGGGGACATTCGGATAGTGGGTGGTGCGGCAAATGCAGGAGAATTGCTGCAGGTGAATGTATGGCTCTTCATTGGTGTTGCCATGGAATGCAGGGAGAAGGGCTATGAATTGGGGCTTCAGCTCAAAGTGAGCGTGTACCGGTGGAATGAGGATCCACTCGGTCATCTGGCTGTCTCCCGGATTGTATGTTTCTTTAAGTGTCGGCTTTGGCAGTGGTGGGAATTCGGGATCATCATTGGGGTCATCACCACCTTCTCCACCTCCACCTCCTCCTCCCCTGCCTCCTCTGCCTCGGCCTCCTCCTCCGTCGTTGCGGTTTATCACATCATTCAACATATCCTGAAAAGCAGTCTGTGTAAGGGCCTGCTCAGTCAGCTGCTGCTGTATGGCCTGGATAGATGCCAGCAACTGTGCATTGACTTGGTTCTGATCTGGCACCTGTCCCTCTGGTGGTGGCTGCTGACCCTTGCCCTTTCCTCCTGGCGCCATGTCAGGGTCTGAGTCGGACGAAATGAACTCCGGAGTAGTCTCCAGGGCTCGCACTGTCTTCTATCTGCATAATGAGATGGTCCGAATCAGATCACCTGCAATTAATGTTCAGCTGCCGTGATGAAGCTGGAATTCAGGTCAACCCCAGCATGTTGTGAATGGAAAAATGATGTAGACTGTAAGTGACTCCCATTCACAACGGCGGTAGTGGGACAAAAGTGATCCCAGTTTATTGGGTGGCCAATAGAAAGGTAGAAAACGAGGAGTCTGGAGATCAATCCGCAAAGTCCGGATCGGGTTCTCAGGAATCGCCTCGAAATTATTGGCGAGGTTGAGTCCATGGAATCGATGTAGGTGTCGGCATGGTCCCGACGAAACCATCCATGGATCAACTTCGCGGAGCACAAGAGAATTTCGGATTTTGGAAGAATGATACAATGGTCAACGAGGAACAAAAGGAGCGTAAAACAGTAGAAAGGCTCGGTTGAGCAGGGTGGTCAAAGGAAGACATAACAAAATTTGCGCAAAGGCGCGGGACTTTGATCTTTGAACCTTAATCTAGATCCATACAAACACAAGACAAAATTGGGTTCACCAACTCACGCCATGTGAAGCTGTGAAGGCTCGGCTATTTATTATCTTTTCATTTTTAGAGTTGTGATTTTCAGGCATATCTTATAACAAGTCCTTAGTACGCTACCTTATAGGAGAGAGAGTACTGCCAGAAGAGTATCCCGTACTTGTCCTCCTCCTGTGTAACCTGTAGTCTGTACTTTTTGGAGTCCTTGTAACCCTTCCTGGATCCTTACTCAGCCAAAGAAAAGAGAGAGGAAGCCGATAGGCGAAACCAATACTTCTGTTTTCGCACGCAACGGAATCACCCGTGAGCGCGCAAGAACCTACTCGGACGCAGGACGATGAGACAGACACCCCCGTGAAGGCGTGGCCTATGCTCAATACTTCGGACAGGGTCGATGCTCTCACAACAGAGAGTCACCATTGGTGACCAAGTCCTACTCGCCTACGTACGATAGAAGCGCCATTACTTCGGAAATCCAGGCGATACACAAGGCAGTTGCAGACTGGGTTTTGGGCTTTCTATCCTTAGGGGTCGCACTCGCTCAAGGGAGTAGGGTTTTGGTCCCCCTCCAAGGTACCTGAAAACAATGAGGGCTTTATGAACCCGGTACAATGATAGTCCATTACAGATTTTAATTAAGGTCAAAGTTTATTTAGCAGTCCCCTGGTTTTAATTTTTTTTGGTTTTCACTTTTTTTTTGGATCTGTTTTCATACCAGCGCCTAACGTTTTTGTAGATTTTTATTTAAGTCCTAGGTGCTCAAAATCAGAGGGAGATAGCGGAAAAGCCGTGCAAGTGGTTCCATGATGGAAATCTCACCATTGAACCGAATGATGCATGCTGAGTTAGAAGACTTACAGTGCATCCCAGCTCTCTCCATGTGGTATGCAAAACAGAATTTTTAAACCTATCTACATGTCGGTATGCAAGGCACAAAATCATCCTAAACATAAGCTGCTATTAGCGTGAAGAACCATAAGTTGCTCATTTGTCTCTAGCCCAAGAGAGTCCGGTCTTGGCTCACCCCTCCTCTGCTCAACAAATTGAGGGTAGGATAAAGCTCTTTACAGGGTTCGCTACGGCACAGAGGGCTAAGAGACAAATTTACAACTTGTTTGAGTTTGACTAGATCCAATCGAAGTAGACTATAGGAACATGCATTCTTATTAATGTTTGGACCTAGCTACCGAGTAAAGCAACCTATATCTAGGGGCTCCAAGCACACAAAACAAAGTGAAAGAAAGGCGGAAAGCTCAAAACTGCGGGAAACAAAATAAAAGAAAGCGATGAAAACTCGAAAAAGCCGCGATGAGTCCCCCAGGTGAACAATCACCCGGGCACTGGACCTCATTGTGTAGAGTAGAGTCTTGTTTAATTACATGCCAAAATAGTCTCTCCCTCACCATGAATTACAAAAATAGTTCTAAGTATATAGCCTATCTAATGCCCCTCTCTTTGCTTCTTTGGTGCACTCTCCAGATGGTCATGAGAAGAGAAGACCATCCTCCTCCAAGCTCAGCTGCCTTGGCCTCCTAAGAAGCCATCCTCGCGTGGCGGTCCCTCGCATCAAAGTCACAAAAAGATTGCATTAGCATACTCAGTCAATCAAACAGAGCAGAGAAAAATCATCACAATAAATAAAGAAATGAAGCATGGTGATTGATGGCAATAAAACAATAGCTGCTCACACAAAAATGAATCATAAATCAAAATTTTTATACAAGGATGACAATAATCAATTAGGCTATGCTCATTGCTCCCCGGCAACGGCGCCATCTGATAACGCAAGGATATTCCAAAAGGGTTGCCATGAATAAATAATACAAAGGTTGTCGCTGAGGCGGCCACTCATGGAACACCCGGGTTGATCAGCAATTAACCCACAATCCAAAGAATACAACAATCAGGCTCAAAAGTAAATGTGAATTAATCTTTATTTACTCTACCATAAAATGTATAGTGACAAATATGTAGAGGTCGAACCACAGAGAGCAATACAAAATGCAACAGCCTACAAGTAAATCACATTCATCCTTGTGTGGGTTTTTGATGTTTTATTAATATTATTAAAATATAATAATTAAGTATTATATATATAAATGTATATAATACAAATATATTAATTATGTATACCCATAGAGGGTAAGTATATAGCTTATAATACCTATAATATGTATATATAGGTATATATAAATATAATAAAATAGATATAGATATTTTTTTCTATATTTTAAGATTAATGAGAATACATATGATTAATTACATATATATATATAATATTTTTTTTCTTTTTTCTTTTAGGAAATATAGATATATATATATATATACATAAAGGGGCATTATAATATTCACAAAAATACTCAAAAATAGTCAAAAATTCAGGAAAAAGGTCTTTTTGGAATTTTCATGGTTTTTTACTGTTTTTATGATTTTTGGGTATTTTTGCAAACATTTTTAGTATTTTTTAAATAGCTAAATAATAGCAAACAGTGGACTAGGTACTGGTTGACACAAAAATAGAGATTAAAAATAGCTAACAGCCTCAAAAATTTTCCACCCTAATTTTCTAATAACGATCATAAAATATAGCATAAATATGGCCCGAGTTTATATTTTTCTGATTTTTCTTTGATTTTTTATATTTTTTTGAAGTTTTTGGGTATTTTTGATTTTTTAAGGTTTTCTTTTTGAGATTTTTAGGGATTTTTGGACTGACACTAATATAGGTCAAAATACACCATAGGTAATTTTTTTGGAATTTTTCGAGGCATTTTCATATTTTTTTTGGGATTTTATAAGTTAAACAGGGAATAAAAGACATGTTTTGATTTTTAATAAATGCAAAAATGCAACAAAATGCAAAACTAAAAATATGGCGTTCAAGCATGACCAAACCGGAGCTTAAGTCTATTTTTGCAAGATTTTTCGATTTAATATGAAGCATAAAATGAATAGACAAAGCCTTCAAAAATTAAATGGCCTGGCAGGGGTATTTTTGCAAATAAAATAGTTGGCAGGGGCATACATGCAAAAATTACAACAAAAATACACTTTAACTTTTATTTTCAGGACCATTTAATAAATACTGAAACCCGGCAGGGTTTAGATGCAAATTTCACGCGCCTCACGTGGTTGCTGCACGTGAGGCGCAGGAAGACTAAAGTGCAAATCTGGAAACATCGAGGTCTTTCCGCAAAATATACATTTTATTTACAACTGAGACTTCTATTTTTGGCATTAAATAATAAATACAAAAAGTAAGGGGGCTGGATGTGAAAATTACCCCTAAACAAGGCGTGGCATCCAACGGTGGAGCTCTCTTCACTTACCACGCGTCGCCTCCTTGACGCCTGATGACGCTTCACCGATGGAGCGCTGAGATTAGATCAGCCAAGCTGATCTGACGGTGGGTGCGATGCTCCATCGGACGGCTCCTGCTGGATCTGGGACGAGCCCTTCGATCTGACGGTTCTGAAGATGCTTGGAAGAACGAGGAGGAAGCTCGCCCCCGGCGATCTTCGATCGGGTAGCTCGGGCTCCTCCGGGCATCTTCCTCGCCTCTGACGCGCTCTACTCGTAGCTGATGACATCCCGCGTCGACTGGTGGTACGTTCATGGCTCCTGGGGGTCCGAGTCGATGGAGCGAGGTCGGAGAAGAAAGGGCCCCCCAGGAACCTCTTCCTGGTTCAATGCGAGTCCAGTTGGGCTCGGTTCTTCGAAGTTCCTGCACAGGAAGAACCGCGGGCGAGAGAGCTTGCTCCTCGACCCGGGGTTTTGAAGCTGCAACGCAAAAATGAGGTGGGCGGAGGGGCTCCGGCGAACGGCGGAGGAGGAGCCCCGATTCGCCAAGACCTAGGGTCTTGGGTTGAACAAATGCGGGCGTTCGATGGAGAAGGCGACGAGGAACGAGTTAGGGTGCATATAGCGGGCGGAAACAGTGAGATTCACGGTGAAGAAGTCCGCTCCGGCGAACTTCGAATTTTGGATTTCTAACTACGGTGATTAACTAACCACTAATCTAACTACTGGAATGAAATGCTAACATTAAAAGCTAACTAAAAAACGCATTAAAGGGCAGCTCTTATACCTGGGGCCCTCCAGGGAGCAGGGTGGACGCCGGAGCTCCGCCGCGTCAAAATCTCCTCCCTCCGACCGAGTCTCGGTGCTGGGCTACTCCCCCTGTCACGAGGAACAATCCAGGAACAAGATCTAGGCTTTAGGTTGGAATAAAAGTGGCCAAATTCGAGGAAGGAAGCGGAGCTTGTTATTTATAAACATTGGCAAGGGGCCTTATTACCCGGCGATTATTAACTGATCCAATGAACATCTCGTTGATCTATGATTTTGGCGGGCATCATGGAAGATTAGGGAACAATTCTTGTGAAGGAAGCGTTGTCGATTGATGGATGGTGTGCCCGGGAAAAAGGCATGAAATCGGGGGAGTAGACAGTTCAGAGACGCCAGGCGAGGGATGGGACAATTGACCTGCGAGTCAACGTTGGCCGGCGCCTCATTGGGCCACGTAAGCCGCTACGAGACAAAATAGCAAATCTGAAGGAAGATTGATTTATTTGACGCCCTAAATGATTTTATTAATTTTTTCTTATAAAATAAAAAATGTGTATTATTTCATCTAGTATTTATTTATGATTTTTATTGAATTTTTCAAGGTGTTTTATTATAGTTTTATTTGGATAATATGTATATGTATGTATTTACATGTATTTTCATGTATTTTATTTTTAATTTGTTTATTTTCTTTTATTATTTTATTGGCTTATTTTATAAATTTATACTTTATTTTTGTGAGTGTAAAGATATTTTTGTTTGATTTTTGTAAGTTTATTTGTATTTTTAAATAAATGTGTTTGTGTCTATGTAAGTATACTTATAGGTATTTTACCTGTATGTTATATACAGTGTATTTATTTAATGGATTTTATTTGTTTTTATTTTAACTTTGTATTTTTAATAATAATATATATATATATAATAGATACATTATTGTAAAAATATAAAAGAATTAAAGAATGTTTTTCTCTTTTTATTTATGTACATCCTTCTCAGAGGTATTTTGCCTATATAGACTTATTTTATTTTACATATTCTTTTTTTGGTTTTCTAAGGCTAATATGTATATGAATTATATACATTATTTACAAGATTCTAAAAATAGTAATTTATAAAAATAATGAATAGTGAATATAATGAATATTTTAATCAGGTATTATATACAAGAAAGGCCAAAAACCTAACTTCTGCATATGGACTCCAAAAATTATGAAACCAATTTTATAAAATAGTTTATGAAATGCTATATACAACTAAAGGTGAGTTTGGGTGATTTGGAGTTTTTATTTGCAAGATATGGGTCTGTGGAGATTTTGGCTTTTTATTTTGTGCATAAAATGTTCACTGTGTATTATTTTTACACAAACTCAATTTTGTATTTTTATCTATATTATTATCTACAACTTTTATGAACAAAGTTTCTTTATTTGATGAATAAATAAATATGTACAAAATAGGTGCCAAAAATGCATAAATGAATGGAGTATTTATTGGATAATTGGACCTTATCTCCCCCTACTTTATTCCTTGTCGACCAATTCCATTTTGGACTTGGTCTTGGGGTTAGGGTCATAAAATATTTGCAATATTTTATTCCTTTTTCTTTTCTTCTCTTTATTCTATAATTTTGGCATTAAAAACCTTATTTTATATATAATTAATACAAATGAATAATGAATACTATTATGTACAAATTGATGCTATTTTCATGCATTTGCTAGGGTTTTTGAGGCCAAAATGATAGAATAAAGGTGATGAAATGGAGATTCATCAAGGAGTCACTAAAATCCAAACCTGTTTCATCACTCCCTTGGAATGGAAGCGTCATGGTTATACAATCGTTTATGATCAAATCACCCTCAGGTATTCCTAACACCTGTACATCCTTCATATTGGAAGACCTATGATCATCCTGAAGATATAGATCACTTTTATACTATCATCTTCAGGGTTTGATCACTAAGTTTCTCAATCTTGGTCTTTGGGATTTGGTATAGATCATATGCTTTCAAAAAGCATATATCTTACCTTCAAATTCATGTCATGCTTCCAAATCATGACGACCGTGCATGGAATTTGATTAGTCCCAATACCTCACGAGTGATCTCATCTCTCTCGAACACAAGTGAACCTATATGATCCCTTTAAGAGATCGTATTACTCATATGTCCTTACATGCACATCAACTCACCGATGTATAGACCTTGGTTAGGTCATCAACCTATTGGTCTGCCAAATGTACACACTCAGACATATAGCAACACATATGTCTCTGGTCAGAGGATGTGTGCCTATGCTGTGACAGTATTCAACATAGGTCTTTGGTTATCTCGATCTCGTTAAGTCAACCCATTGACTCAACTAATCTAATACCTCCGAATCACTATTCCCATGCAGAGGACTTGCATCACGAGGTTGATCAGATATCAACCTAATGAGAAAGGATTGCCATCTCCTACTCAGGCTGGAGATCATCACTTGATAATCATTTGTATTTAAAGTTTAGAATAAAAACTTTCCTTTGCAGTTACTTTATTTTTGGAAAATTTGCGGATTAGCCCTCGAACTTTGTAGAATTGCAGATTAGTCCTTCCCAGTTGCACGTGCTCACGCACGCGCCTCCTGGAAATTTTGCAACGGCATCCCTTGGGATTTTTGCCCTTCGACTTTAGTCCTGCAACTATTTTAATCAGTATAAATTTTGTGGAAATTTTGCATATGTGCCCCTGCTTGTTGGCTTATATGCATTTATACCCATGCTAGGCTTAATTAATTGTGTGTGCTTGTTTTAATTATTTAAATCATCAATTGGCCTCGAAAAATTCCACGAAAATTAAGTTAAGTTCCTGTTAACTTGCATTTTGACGCCATATTTTTGCATTGCATTTTTATTGCATTTCATATTTATTAAAAAATCAAAAACATGCTTTTATTTCCCTGTTTGCATTAGAAAACCCATAAAAATTATAAAAACATTTTGAAAAATTTCAGAAAAATCATATTTTGTGTATTTCATCTCATATTAGTGTCAGTCCAAAAATCACTAAAAATTGCAAAGTAAAAACCTTAAAAATTCAAAAATACCTAAAAACTGCTAAAAAATCTATAAATTCAAAGAAAAATCCAAAAATTGCAAACTCTGGTCCTGTAGGTTCTTCATTGAATTACCTTTATTCTAAAATTAATTTGGGAAATTTTTGATATTGCTTGCTATTTTTCTTTCCCATTTTAAGTTTGGCCAGAAAGTTTGTTCATTGTTTGCTTAATTTTAGTTTTTAAAAAATATTAAAAAGCTTTTGAAAAATATCCAAAAATCACAAAAACATCAGAAAAATATAAAAAGACCAAAAATATTTTATTCCCTTTATTTTAGACTATTTTTCCTCCTTTTTATAAATATTGTATCATCTCTTTCCTTAGAGCTTCTATATATATCTATATTGAAAAAGAAAGTAAAAACATTATAAATATAAAAAAGAAAAAAAATATAAAATCAGACAATTAAAAATCAAAATACAAAATTAAAAATTAAAAATTAAATAAAAATTCTAAAAATTAAAAACCCATAAAAATATTTTTAATTTGGCTAAGTAGTTCATTAGACCTAGGAGTTGGCTTATTGTCTATACTCTACACCTTTGTTTCTTGTGTTCGACCCCTACTTGCTTGCCATTGTACATTTTTAGTAGGGAATAATAAATTTTAATCCTTGCTCTGAATTGATTGATTGATTGTGTGGGTTAATTGTTGACGAGCGAGAAGGCTTGAGTAGTCGCATCAGCGACAGTGAGTCTGATTTGTCAGACCATTATTTAGCGGCTCTCGCACTCTCGCTTCTCAGTTAGAGGATTAGAAATTCGATCTTAAGGTTTAATGGTCATCCATGTTGGAAGTGATGTAATTGTAGCAATAATTTTCATTGTATCAATAGACTTCACATTTTCAGTGGGAGCCCTTAGTCTTATAGAATGTCTCTGTGACCTGGATATTAGAATACACTCATAGTTTATTTCTAAATGTTGGAAATAAACATGAATTCTGGAATAAACCAATCATAGAGAGTTATGATGGATATATTTCAGATAGTAATCTAACATCTAGTGAACTCCGTTAAATTAGAAAATTAATAAATGGTTCATTAATATTTTCAATAATAAAAATTAAACCTTTAAAGATCAATAGGAGGATAAAGATCATTTGACAATGATCTGGCATCATGTCTTGGACATATGTCTGTTGATGAGATCAATGGACAAGTAAGAGAAGAAACTTTAGAATGTCTAAAATTTCAAAACTTGCATACTTATGAATATTGTATTCAAAGTAAAATATCCAATACACCCTTCTTTGGGAAAGGTGTAAGATGTCAAGGTATTCAGGATCTCATACATATTGATGTATGTGAATCATCTATATCATAGTAAACATTATGGATATGTGATATCTATTGATGATTACGCATGATATGAGATTTCTTCTCTTCACCTAAGAAACCTTTGAAATGTTCAAAGATTTCATAATTTTGGTTAAGAACCAAAGTTTGAAGGAAGATGAAATGAATTTGATCTAACTAAGGTAGCTTGTACCTATTAGATGAATTCAAGGAATACCTTATGGAGATGTGAATATCATTCCTATCTCAATCCTCCTAATGAACCTCAACTCAATAGAGTTGTAGGGCGATAAAATTGATCATGTGTGATATGATTTGATCAATGATTAATCTTAGCATAATTATCTCTTAGTTTATAAGTATATATATGTGGTAGAGACTACATTATATATCCTTAATAAGATTCCATGTGAGTAAGCTGGAATCTGGAACTGGAGAGTGCTACTTCATTAGGAAAATAAAGGATGGTATTGGATACGTACTTTATGACCTTGAGATTCTTAAAGGATCTCATATATGAGAATGTTATTCTTAGAGGATGACTCTCTTGAGAATCAAGATGAAAATGAAGTAATAGAACTCATTTAATCTTGAGAATATAATGAGGCTCCTGAAATCGAAAACTAAATAGACAATTAAAGATGAAACATTAATACCTCTTCAAATAAATTTGAAGATAGATTCCATGTCTCAGTTGAATCTGACAATGATCGGACTTCATGTGATGATGCTTCTGAAGATTATATCATGGAAAGATGAATATTAGAAATAAAGCCTAAAGTATACTTCATATACAAATGTTGTATGTAGACCCTCGAGGATCCAACTATATGGGTAAGACCCATTATAAATGGATCCTTAAGAGAAAGAGGGAACCTGATGAGAAGGTAGAGAGCTTCAAAGCACGGTTCGTAGCCATGAGCTACACACCGAAGAGAAGACATCGCTTGCGATGAGACTTTCTCTTCAGTAACCATGCTTAAACCCATCAGAATATTTCTAACCCTAGCTACACAACTTGACTATGGCATCTACAAGATGTGAGTCAAGATTGTATTCCCTTATGAATACCTCTTTGAGGATATTCACATGAAGTAGCTCCAGGGCTTCATGGTTGAAGAAAACAAGGTGAGTAAGCTAAAGAACTCCATATTTGGACTCAAATAAGCTTCTTGTAGTTGGAACATAAGATTTGATGAAATTATAAATGTTATGATTTCAAATAGAATCTTGATGAATTGTGTGAAGCTAAGTGGGAGTGACATTGTGTTCATCGTGCTAATTGTAGATAATATCCTAATCATTTAGAATGATATAAAGATGATAATAATAAGTGTTTTATAATCCGGTTGTTCCATACCTCGATATATGATCTCAAGGATACCTCTTAGATCTTAGTATTGAAGTTGTTCAGAAGCAAAGATAAGAGAGTATTGGGACCGTCACATTAATAGTACACCTTGGACATTTCCATTTTTTGGAAAATTCCAAGAAAGGCTTCTTTTCCTTTAAGATATGGTACTACCTATCTAAAGGGATAACACCTCAAAGAGTTAAGGGAGTGAATGTTAGAACTGCTTGCCCTTGTGCATCAGTTATGAGAAGCCAAGTGTATGCTATATGTGTACAAAAGTCAGATGTCTGCCACGCAGTGGTATTGAACTATTACTAATCCTACTATGGTGATAAAATACTTAGTTGCGGTAATAACAATATCTTCAAAGATGACAAGACTTTAGAGATAGATACCTCTAAGTCTTATCTTCAAGAGATTAAGACTTTATAGATAGTGATAAAAAAGGTCTTAACTACGGATAACTTGGGAGATAGAGATCTCCAAGAATAAGGGTATTCTGATAGGGATTATGATAATACTGGTTATAATAATTATTGAGCAGTAGTATCAAGGACACTATAACTTCTTTGACTATATCGAGTATTGGTTGCATAAGATGCAACATTCGCATTAGATGCGAGCACTGTTAATGGGGATATGCAAGTGACGTAAAAGGTCTTGGCGTAGTCTCGCGAGAACAGAGTGGTTGATCAGCTTACCTAGCTATTTTCTAAATAGCCTATGATTGTCACATGAGTGTGGGTTTAAATGATTAGACCAATAATGGCTCTTTGGGCTAGTGGGAGATTGTTGGACATGCGATCCCACGGTAAGCCATTATGCAATAAATGCTATTGCAAATATCATTCCCTGATCTGAAATGAAGAATAACTAATTTACATAATAGGTCCCTTAGTACAATTAGGGTTATGTACCATGGCCATCTTAATGATCATACATCTGTTGATTCAATTATTGAATCATAGAGGCTGGTGCTTGGATGAATATCTAATGAGTTAGATTGATGACTCATCAAGCACCGTCAAATGATTGTTAAGAGATGATCTCCATCCTGAGTAGGAGATGGCAATCCTTTCTCAGTTAGGCTGATATCTGACCGACCTCTTGATGCAGGTCCTCTGCATAGGAATAGAGATTCGGAAGTGTCATATTAGTTAGGTCAAAGAGTTGACTTAACGAGATCAAGATAACCAAAGTCCTATATCATATGCTGTCATGATATAGGCACGCATCCTCTGATCGAAGACAGATGTGTTACTATATGTCCGAGTATGTACATTTGGCAGACTAATAGGTTGTTGACCTAATCAAGGTCTATACACCGGCATGCTGGTGTGCATGCAAGGACGTATGAGTAATATAATCTCTCAAAGGGATCATGCAGGTTCATTTACCGAACCGGAAGACATGAGCTCACTCATGAGATATTGGGAAGAATCAATTTCCGTGCACGGTCATCTCGCTTTGAAAGCTTGACTGAATTTGTAGTTTTGATATATACTTTGGGAAAGTATATGATCAAGACCTAGGTATGATATATGCTTTTGGAAAGTATATGATCGATACCAACTCCCAATGATCGAACGAGAAACTTAATGATAAAATCTGAAGTAGATAATGTAAAATTGATCTTATACTTCATGTTTATTCTGAGTCTTCTAGTATGCAGGATGTACAGGTATTGGGAATAACTGAGAGTGATGTGATCATAAATGGTTATATAACCATGACGCTTTCATTCCTAGGGAGTGATGAAATGGGTTTGGATTTTATTGACTCCTCTCAGTAGAGAAGTAATCTAATCTTAGTCCAAATGTTGGACATTGATCTGAATGTGATTTAGATGCAATGAGAAGATTAGGTTTGCGGTCTTGATTTAATCAAGCATCTATGGGAGGCCCGAGATCTGGATTTGAGATGTGATCTCAATATCCAAGTTACTATACATGGAACAATACAATCGCCCTGTCCTTATCTTTAAGTATCCGCGAAGAAAGCGCATTATCCTTAAAGTGTTGATTAAGTATTCGAGCATTGAGAAAATGGATAATTAAATGTGATTTAATTATCATGGATAATATGAATTTGATTCATATTATAAACAGAGTTATCTTAGATAATTAAATGTGATTTAATTACTAAAGATGTAAATAATGTGAATGTGATTAACATTATTTGGGCACATGAGAATAGAGATTCAAGATAATTAAATGTGATTTAATTATCATGGATATGAATAATGTGGATATCACTATCCATATTAATCATATATATTATAAATGTGATTTATAATATATGAGAGAGAGCAAATTGTAATTTATATTTGTTAATTAAATGTTGATGTGAATTGGATTCACATTGGACAATTAATTGAAAATGTAATTCACATTTTATTTTAGGTTGTGAATGTAATTCACAATTTTCTAATGACAAGATTGCAATATTCACAAAATAATTATTATTTTTTTGTTGAATAATTTACAACAAGTGTTGTTGTAAATTTTGGAGATTTCTATGGAATAATGTAATCTCATGAGATATCATGAGATTACATGAGATTGCCAACAAATCTCATATTATGGAAGGAGGCAATCTTCATTCCATAATCTCCATGCTTGATTGATTTAATTTGAGATTAGATCATATTGATTTATCAAAATATATTAAATCAAAATTATATTAATTATTGTTGGTTTTTACCAACACAAATCTTAACCATTAAAAGAAACACAAATCAAGTGAGCCATTGGATTTGTGTTGTCCATGGATTGAGATCCACGGATCCTAAAATATTATAAAAGAGAGGCATCCCCTTTTCTCTTATTTACACAAGAGAACATAAGTCTCTCTCTCTCTACACACCCCCTCTTCTTCTCTCATGTGGCCGTCCACCATGGATTCCTTAGAGAGAATCTCCATCGCCGTAACGTCGTCATTATGCCGCCCGATCGTTTGCTCACGGATCTTCGTCTCCTTTAATGCGCCTCGCTCGTGAAGAAGACGCCGGATCTCGTGTGTCGATATCAGAAGATCCGCTGCTTGGATCATCAACATGGATTGCGAGAAGCACGTGTTTCATCAACACGCTCGCAAGCATCTCCTCCATCGGACCGGACTTGAGAATGGATGTCTCTTTGTTTAGGGACTCGATCACAACCATGCTTCAAGAGGTAATCCTATTACATGTTTTGGTTTAGACAAAATGATTTGAGAAGTGTTCTTGGATCATGTGGTTTTGTCACATGAAAATTTTTAATTTCTGCTGCATCGAGCAACTAGTGTGACTAATCGCTCCCGATCGCATACGAAGCGATCCTCACACTTTCATGATGCTCTTGAGGATTATCACATATCCTTCAGAGAGAGAGAGAGAGAGAGAGAATTGCGAGATGTAAAGGCGAAGATGTCTGCACATGATTAGGAGATGGCCAAGATGCGATTCGACATGGCAAGCATCTTGACTTACATTAATCTTCTACATAGCAAGATCGACCGACCAATAACACCTACACGGTTTGGCGACGATGAGAGCTATAGAAGCAACAAATTGATTTTGGTTTAGAATCATTTTAAAATTAACTTGAACACTTAGTTTTCTCGAATAATGACTAGTCTTAATTTTAATGTTCATGATTTAGAATGTTTGTTGAACAACCATAAATATATGCATGAAGTTCTTTGATATATAGTTAAGTTGTGACATTTTTGTTGTGAATTCATTGCATCAAAAAGGCACCGAATCTATTGTGCAATCTCTTTTTTCTAACTATGTAGCCAGATGGGACGACCGTAAATCATCCCCTCCTAAACTTATCGGGGACGATTTCAACCATCTCTTTCTGTTGGAAAAAGAGAAGAAGTTGTTTATTCCATCAACCCTAGGCTCTCTAATATAGGAGAGTAGCCTATGGGTAAATTACATATAGCATATGGCATAAAAGAAAATAACAGAAAAGTACAAAAGCAACTAATATATGTTTACACTCCCCCTCAAGATGGAGCATAGATATCAATCATGCTCAGCTTGGACACACACTTCTGAAATGGGCCTCGTAGTAATGCCTTGGTGAATATATCTACAGTTTGATTCTCTGAACTAACATAGGATGTAGCAATAAATCCCTTCTAAATCATGTCACGTATGAAGTGACAGTCAACTTCAATGTGCTTGGTTCGCTCCTGGAACGCTGGATTGTTTGCAATGAACAAGGCTGCCTGATTGTCACATTCTAAGGTCATAGGAAGTGGGACCTCTATACATAAATCTGTAAGCACAGCCTTCACCCACATCATTTCCGTGCTAACCTGAGCCATAGCCCTATATTCATATTCAGCACTAGACCTGGCTACCACAGTTTGTTTCTTGCTCCTCCATGAGACTAGAGAATCTCCAACGTAAACCGCAAACCCAGAGGTGGACTTCCTTTCCTTGGGACACCCAGCATAATCTGCATCTGCACATGCTGAGATAGTGATCACCTTGCCTTTCTTGAATAGCAAACCTGCACCTGGAGATGATTTGAGGTACCTGAGTATCATATGTATGACATCCATGTGAACCTGACGTGGTTGCTCCATGAACTGGCTCACACGACTCACAACAAAGGATATATCGAGCCTAGTAATAGTGACATACAACAATTTTCCCACCAGTTCTCTGTATCTTCTCCTGTCCACCTCCTCTGTATCATCATCATATAGCTTCATACTAGGGTACATTGGTGTTGTAGCAGGCCGGCAAATGAGCATTCCTGTTTCACTCAACAGGTCCGTAACATACTTTCTCTGCGACATTACTAACCCACACGAATTTCCGGCAAACTCCAGCCCCAGAAAGTATCTAAGGACTCCAAGGTCCTTGTGCATCATCTCCTGTAATCAAGATGTCATCTACATAAACCATGATTGCAATAATACCTCTTGAAGTCTTTTGTACAAACAAGGAATGATCAGCATTAGAGCGTTTGTATCCCTGTTTTTCAAAGAGGTCTGAGAGCTTCTGAAACCATGCTCTGGGGCTCTGCTTAAGGCCATAGATAGCCTTATGAAGTCTGCACACCTTGGAACACTCCCCCTCAATAGCAAAACCAGGTGGCTGTTGCATGTAGACTTCCTCCTGTAAGTCACCATATAAGAATGCATTCTTCACATCCAACTGATATAGCGGCCATTCATGAGTAACCGCAACTGACAACAAGATCCGTAGAGTAGAATGACGGGCTACTGGCGAGAATGTATCAAGATAGTCCACTCCGTATGTCTGTGTAAAGCCACGAGCAACAAGACGAGCCTTGTATCTGTCAATACTACCATCTGCATTCTGCTTGACTGTAAATACCCACTTGCACCTTACTGGGGACACATCTGCAGATATACGGACCAGGCTCCAAGTTCCTCTAGATTGAAGTGCTGCCATTTCTTCCTCCATTGCTAGATGCCATCTGCTATCCTTTAGAGTGTCTTGATAATTCCGTGGAATATCCACAACTGACAAAGCAACCACAAAGTTCCTGAAGTCCCTAGATAGTCGTTCAAATGACACAGAAGCTGCTAAAGGATATGAGGTGGAGCTCCGCTTCGATTTACGTATAGCAATAGGAACATCTAAATCAGCTGTGTCCTCATCTGTCCTTTGTAATACATCCTGGTCTAAAACATTATCAGATCCATCAAGAGTGATATCTTCAGAAAATACCTTAGGCGAGCTAGGCGATGAGTCATGACCATGAGCTGTAGTAGGCCTGCGGGTATAATGAAATGGTAGTGGTGAAACATGTATAGTAATAGGAGGTGCAGATGATGGTAAAGGAGATGGTGGTGGTGGTGGTGGTGGTGTTACATAGATGGCATCGGTAGTAGCTGGAGGTAGCAAGTGATCACCTGAGGATGAAAAATACATTACGGATTCAAAAAAATGTAACATCTGCACTAACAAGATATCGCTTGCGCATTGGATCATAGCACTTGTACCCCTTTTGAGTTCTGGAGTACCCAACAAACACACACTTGACATCCCTAGGAGAGAGCTTGTCAGTACCAGGAGACAACTGGTGGACAAAGGCAACTGATCCAAACACACGAGGAGTAAGGGAAAACAGATCTTTACAAGGAAAGATAAGAGAGAAAGGAATTTGTTCACCTAGAACAGAGGACGACATACGATTAATTAGGTAGCATGTTGTGAGAACCGCGTCACCCCAGTAAGAGTAAGGAGAATGACTCTGTATAAGAAGTGACCTGGTGACATCTAGTAGATGGCGATGTTTCCTTTCAGCGATCCCATTTTGTTGGGAGGTATAAGCACAGGATGTCTGGTGGATAATCCCTTGGGATGAGTAGTAATTGTCTAGAACATGAGTATACAATTCCAGGGCATTATCACTTCTTACTATTTTAACAGATGTGGAGAAAACATTACGAATCTCATTAAGAAAATGGATAATAATATTTCCTGCTTCAGATTTATTTTTCAACAAAAATACCCATGACACACGAGAGAAGTCATCCACAATAACTATATAAAATCTGTGTCCCTAATGATCAGGAACACGACTCGGACCCCAGATATCAATATGAAATAACTCAAACTTGGAGGTACTACTCCGACACTGACGACTGGGAAAGGTAGACCGATGATGCTTTCCCAACTGACAAGCCTCACATTGGATAGATGTGTGAGGAAGACTCTGGGGTAACACACGACGCAACTTTTGAAGCGGTAGATGTCCAAAGCGCAGATGCCATAACAGAGGAGATACGGGTCCAGTAGGTAGGGATGAGGTTCCAGCAAAGGAAGTCTGATTGAGGCGATAAAGGCCTCCTTGCTCATAGCCACGACCAATCACGTTGCCCGTAAGGATGTCTTGAAAAACAAGAAAAGATGGATCAAAAATTGCGCGACATTGTAAATCCTTTGTAATATGACTGATTGATAATAAATTCATTGAAAAATCAGGCGCATGTAACACATTCTTGAGCTGCATAGAAGATGTCAGTCTAATCTCCCTCTGACTAGTAATTGGGGAATGTGTACCATTGGCAATGACCATTGTTTGGCCTGGAGGGATCTGAGTGTATCATGTAAGTAAACTCTGATCGCCACATAGATGATGTGTGGCTCCCGAGTCCATAATCCAAGGTAAAGTATCTGATCTACTACTAGTAAATGCAAGTGTGCTACTTGATGCACTGGTAGACACAGAAGCAGATGCTGCAGAATAAGATTGATTCTCAGTAGTGGGTACTGGGCCAGATGGAGGAATAACGCCTCTTAGACGGACAACTAGATCATCGAACCGCTGATCCAAAGAGGTAGCAGATGGAGGCTCTATCTTCTCAGCGACTCGTGCAGATGCAGGAAATCCATGCTTAGAGTAGCATGTATCTTCATTGTGTCTGACGCGATGGCAGTAGGTACATGTTGGCCGAGTACGGCCTCCTCTACCACAAGGTCCACGACCACGAGTCTGATGATGAAATCCACAGCCCCTGTTAGTAGCCATGGCTGAAGCATTCTGATTCGCAGCTGTAGATGGAACAGTGATCCGGCTCAATTTATGAAAAGCTTCCTCCATGGGAGGAATAGTAGAATCTGTCAAAATTTGAGACCGTGCTGCCTCATACTCGGGATCAAGGGCAGCAAGAAAAACTCCCACCATAGTAGCATTCCGGTAGGTCTTCTGTTGCTCTGGCGTGGCTGTCAGGGGCATGAAGCTGTACAGCTTCTCGAACATCCCACGCAGAGATGTGTAGAGTGAGTGTAAAGGGCGACCATTCTGCTTAATGGTGAATATGTCATGCTGGAGTTGCAGAATCTTTGTCTCATTCTTCGCTTGAGAGTATGTGGCCGCCAGAATATCCCACAGATGAAGAATATCATTGGCAATCTCGATTGCCAAAGTTCCAGATAACCAGACTTTCGCGTATGCATCATCTACCTCCCATGAGGCATTAACTTCAGTCTTCTCAACAGGCTCTTCTTCGGTAAGAATGTGCTTCTTACCAGTTGACTTCATCATACTCATGAACTGCATCGCCCACAGTTCATAGTTCGTACCATCCATCTTTACAATAGGCACTGGACCACGAAATGCACCTATAGATGGAATATCCACCTTGCTTTCTGACATACTGGAGACAGAAGACTGGAGCGATAGACTGAAGATAAGATCGTCTACACGGACATAGACGGGTTTAGTTGCATGTGTAGACTTCAAGCAACCAAACCCATTTACTTGACGGTGTGCGTGTTAGAAATGTATAGGGCTGATTCATAAGTTACGCACGCACAGCAGATAGCGCGAGAGATAGCACAAGGGGTGCTAGGGCATGCGCTTTCAGGGGCGCACGCACGATGGGGCATGCACTGGAGCACGCTGGAGGGTACACAAGGGCACACAGGAGCGCGCTAGAGCACGCACGCACGGAGGCGCAGACGCGCGATGAGGCGCAGGCGCACATGCGCTGGAGGGCACTAGGGCACGCACGGGCGATGAGGCGCAGGTGCACAGGCGATGAGGCGCACATGCGAGAGAGAGAGGCATGCAGGTGGGGGTGGGGATAGGGTTAGGGTTTCAAGAACTCCGGTCTAGGACCGTCGCTCTGATACCATGTTGGGAAAAATGAAGAAGTTGTTTATTCCATCAACCCTATGCTCTCTTATATAGGAGAGTAGCCTATGGGTAAATTACATATAGCATACGACAGAAAAGAAAATAACAGAAAAGTACAAAAGTAACTAATATATGTTTACACTTTCCGTAAGTGGGGCTTACTGGTGGGTTTGTTGGGGGCATGGCACGTTAGGGGATGGTTATAATTGTCCCTTTCTCTTGTCTGTACACGTCCCTTTACACTAGGATCTGGGGACAACTAGAGACCCATCCCCTCCTGAACTTATCAAAGACAATTTTGACCATCCCTTCCAGCAAGTATGGGCTTACTGGTGGATTTTTTGGGGGCTGAGAACCTTAGGGGGAAGTTATAACCATACCATCCTCTTGCATGTACACATCCCTTTAACATCAGGACCTAGGGATAACTAGAGGGGAAGGTCAATGACCGTCCCCTCCCGAACTTGGCAGGGATAGTTTCGACTGTCCATTCTGGCAAGTGTGGGCTTTCTGGTGGGTTTTTCGGGGAACTCCCACCTTAGGGGATGTTTATAACCATCCCTTCCTCTTGTTTTTACACGTCTCTTTAACACTAGGACCTAGGAATAACAAGATGGGATGGTCAATCCGAATTTATCAGAGATAGTTTCGATCGTCCCTTCTGGCAAGCGGGGGATTACTGGTGGGTTTTTTAGGGCCTAACACCTTAGGGGACGGTTATAATCGTCCATTTCGCACTTCTGTACACATCTCTTTAACCCCACGACATGAGGAGAAACTTATGATACAGTCCTAGGTCATTGCCTATACCAATCTAACGGGACACTTTATCAATCGTCCCCTATGACCAAAGAAGACGGTTTTTTAACACAAGGAATAGTATACGACCATCCCCTAAAGTACATCCACATGCAGTGCGTGGTTTTTTCTCTCTCATCAAATGTTCTCCATGTTAAATTATTCCATGATTGATTTTTCTGATAGCTGGATTTTGTGGTGGTAGTTATCTTGGATTTGACTATTGTATAAAATCTTCTTATCAACTGTGTTTTTTTCTTCAAAATTCAATCTAATCTTAAAAGAGAGGTTATAGTATATAAGATCTTCTTATCAACTATATTTTTTCACAATTCAATCTTATCTTAATCTTATCAATTCACAATTCAATCTTATCTTAAAAGAGAGGTTGATCGAGACAGCTCTGGTGGTAGGGGAGAAAGGCATTTGCAAGAGGAGAGGGATTTCCTGGATTGGCATAGAGCCAAACTGGATTCCCTTGCATTGATCAGTGCCCCATCTCCTGATCCTCGATCAATCTTAATTTCGATCCTAAATATTTTGATGACGATGAAAACTAAAATTATTACAAAGATATTGATGGGAGACGGACAACAAGCTGCACCGTCAATTTTTTTTGGATGACAAATCCAATTCTTCGAAATACAACATCTATAGATCTGAAAATCATAACATTGCTATGCATAATTCTTTGGACCCTTTTTAGGAGCCCTACTGCTTCAGTAGCCAAGAATCCAAAGCTATCAAAATCAAAAGGAATGAATACATGTTGATTGTCAATACAAGCCTTCTCATGCTTAGCAACTTTAGCCGAGGCAGCTTTCTGTACAACATATCCCACAATAAAATCACTCTTTTTCGGACTCGGCAATGGAGAACTTCCAGTCAAATCAACACATGCATGCTTCCCTCCAGCCCATCCAAATATTAAAACATCTGCTGGTCTGAGTGTCGATCTCCCCTCTTGTGAATCTGTCAAAAAAAAATCACAAGTGCTTCTTTCTTTGAAGCAACTCCAGCATGTCTGAGTACAAAAATTTTTATTGGGTATTTTCCAGTTCATTAACCTCTCTAATTACATAAAATCCTCAAATCTATCCTTGTTCTAACATCTTAGGATTGGTTTGCATTTCTCTTGCATATCCTTAACTAGTCTTGTGGCAGAAGTTAGGTATTTTAAAGGAACCATTTTCCCTTCCGTTTCATCTCTTATCCGTAGTGCATCTTTTAGTCCTTTACGTCTAAATTTGAGATCATCAGAACTTTGGAAGCACATGCGGTTCCGACGAGCTTCATCTGAATTGGAATCAAATCCATATTTACTTGGGCACTGATTTGCAGAGAATTTTTTATTCAAGTTTGCCTATCATTGGTGATCATAGCTGATACACTTCATCCCATATCATTTTCCATCGTTTTTATCTGTTGTTATACACTCTAGTGATTCTTCTTATCTAGGCAAGGATCAATTTTCTTAAGGTTCATTGATGAACCATACACTTTCCATCAAAGCTCTGATGATCGATGAGCTCCATCCATCTGTAATGTTGAGGTTATAATGTTGAGGTTAGAGTCACGCAAATGATATATAACGTGGAGAACAAATTTGTTATAATATGACCAATGTCGTTTATGAGGATATGATAAGGCGAATGTACCGTGGAGGCTAACGTATTATAATCTTTTAAGGATGATAGACATTGTATGGTATATGTAAAAATGATTTACTTGCATTCTATAATCAAAGCATTTGTTGTCGCTTGTTTGGAGGTTAGTGATGATACCTTTCTTGTATATCTTATACGACGAAGGGGTCGGTAAAATAAGAAAAGAGAAATTACCGTAACAATTGTGATTCCTATTAGTTATGATAAGGTTTGTGTTATGTTCCTATTATTCTGGGACTGCAAGTTCATGTGGTTTTACGACATGCAAGCAGTTCTAAATCACGAGACTGGATACATATAAGCTTTTTTTAGATAGTCATGGTCATTCCCCTACTCCCCTCCTTCGGTACTTTTCTTTCCTGGTAGAAGGGAGGGGTTGGGGGATTCGAACCTTGGTATTTTGTTTAAAGGACCATTGTTCAATCACCACACCAATTGTTTGGTTGTTTGGATACATATAAGCGTAGTTGGCCAAATGTTGGTATACATTATGTTAAAATATGAAATGCAGAAGCGATCAAAGCAACAATAAGATAAAATGAAGACTTTGATATTACGTGGAAGCTTACTCCGTGAGGAGCGGGATGAAACCACAGGAAAACCGCCTCAAAGGACTGTTTTTCTATTAATTTTCTCAAATGGTACAATGGGTATGGGGCTCTTTACTTAGCACCACCAATGTGATCAAAAGTCACCACTCCAAGATGTGGTACTAAACATAGCCCACCAAGACCATTCTTCAACACGTTATAGTTCATTGTATCGCATAAATGTTTTTTTTTAAATAAAGTTGATTAGGAAAGGTTTTTGTTCTAGACAATTTGATTGATTCAAAGCACTTCACAGATGAGCTCTCCCAACTTTGAATGGGAAGGTTCATTAGCTACTCTTAAAGGTTCAAGATTTCTACTCTTTTTTTGACTGAAGAACACGGCAGTCTACTTCCCACGTTGGTATTCGGGGAAAACTCCAAAATTGATGAATAAGTCTATTTAACATTTCCAAATTAACGGAGGAATTGTATCTTCCTTTCATCTCAAATTCTGGTCCACAATATTCGATCCTCGGGTTTCTTATTTCTCGTGGCCTCTTTGAAAATAAAATAATTCGAAACATGTGGATTTTTGACAATCTCCTTCAAGTACAAAGACAGTTTTTTTTAAAATATTTATTCGGTAAACAAAAACTCTGACCAACGTTGATAGTTCCAAAGCAAGGCATTTCATTATTGATTGCAAAAATCTTTGGTGTTGTTCGTTTGAAGAATAGTCTCATGGACACTACTCTACGTGCGTCTCTCTCGATCTTTATTCTACTCTTATTACACTTTATCTACTTTTATTCCACCTTATTTTTGATTCTTCCAACCAAACAAGAGTAGTCCCTTATTCTAGCTTGTTTTGTTGTGGATCTCTCGAACCTTATCGACTGAATGGTCCAGTTTTTGTGGAAACTTTGTGAATCTTTTCTATTTCCCCAAAAACTTCTCAAACGCATTCAATATCTTTCCGTTAATATTCTTAATAACGAATCTCAACCGTGCCAAACAAATTCGTGTTTGATTGTGATAAATGGACATAAGTTGGATACATTATCTTTGTATATATTCATTGATGTATTATATTTTAGTACCGATGCTCGCGAGAGGTTAATTAACCACTCTTCGCGTATCAGACATATGACATAAGAGGGGATATATTAACCATCGTTTGCTTGCCCACATTGCTAAGAATCACACGCGCGGACTTCTGTCTTATTCTGCATTACCTCTGTGATTTGGCACGCAGTACTGTTCATCTCTCTTGTTTACATAAGCAAGTGATTAAATAGAATGAAAGTAAATACTCATCTTACTCTCTAAGAAGTTTGAACCTTCTTGTTATCCACTAGTTCTTAAACATTCCTAACAACTTGGTTCCATGTATGTATATTGGTATGGTGCATCATATACAGAGACTTGTTCTTTCGTATTTATATACGTACATGATCGCAAGACATTACAACTGACAGATATAAGACCGCAGGCTTGCAAGGGCTACGTCAAGCTGGGGGGAGGCTGCTGGTTCGTTCTACTCCTCGACGCTGATGAGAGCGGCGACGGTGGACCGGGCTGTAACTTTAGACCCAACGACCTTCTTCCAACTGCAATCAAAACTATATATGTGAATGCATGTAACTATGATCAATGCTTGTGAACATTCTGCCACTTCAAAAGAAAAAAGAGATTTATTTATAAGATTTGAATCATGATCATTTTAAGATGCATGGAAGCTCACTTTGACCAGGCAGCATACCAAATCAGTGATTTCAGTTCTATCAGAGATTTCCACGCGGAGTACACGTAAACAGTTCAACCGATCGGTGAACAATAATCCATACGTCGCATCAGTGATTGCATATTGTTTTGAAAACAGTGGTGGAATTTTAAATCTGAATTTGGATTGGGGAGAATAAAATGAATACTGAATAAATGTGAAAAAAAGCAAAAGCAAAATGTGAGAATGGAAGAATAGAAATAGAAGGAATTTTAATACTTATGTTACTTTGATATTATGCAAATAGAGATAGGCCCATAGCTTTTTGCATTGACATTTTGCTCTGGTAACACTTGTGACATTTCGTTGGTTTGGCCGTTAATGAGATGAACACGACTGTGATTACACAAATTAAGGTGTGTTTAGGAAAAATCTTCTTATGGTTGGCCCTTACAACATCCTCTTCTAATTAGCTACGGATGTCGTATTTATTGTCAAAGATTTATATAATCGTTATAATTTGTATTATAATTGCAAAAAATATATCAACTTATACAATATTTATTGATAATGTAACGTCCCGGGCTTAGGTCTCCGGTCCGTTATCGAGAAAAATTGGTCCTGGCAACTTGTTGGATTCGGACCCAAATGAATCCGTTGACAACCACCCAAAATGCTTAAGCCCAAGTTGTCAAGTAGCAATCCCCACCACTTATATACCACACCCACACTTCGTTAATTTTAAATGTGGCACTATGTTTGGGGGTATGGGGTATTACAACCTCCCGCACTTATATTCGCAACGTCCTCGTTGCGATATAACCCATCACATTCCCAGTGATAGTGGCGGCAGTACGCTCCCGGCTTAGGTCCCTTCGGGTAGCCCTTTCCACTGTCAGAGGGAACCCGCTCTGATACCATTTGTAACGTCCCGGACTTAGGTCCCCGATCCGTTATCGATGAAAACCGACCCTGACAACTTGTTGGGTTCGAGCTGAATAGATCCGTTGACAACCACCCAAAATGCTTAAGCCCTAGTTGTCAAGTAGTAATCTCCACCACTTATAAACCACACCCACACTTCGTGAATTTTAGATGTGACACTATGTTTGAGGGTATGAGGTGTTACACATAATTTAAAAAATACACAATGATTAATACTCATTGGTATATAAATTTAACTACGAACATTAAATTATTCATTACTTTTAATCAATTTTCATTTAACGAACGAACGTTTTAGTTCCTACTTATTTGAAAACTGACAAACTTTAATTATGTCGCCTTAGGTAGGTTTTCTCTTCCATCGTCGTCTAGTATGTAGATTGTAAAATAGTAATATAAATTCTTGCTGCAGCAAAACCAAGATAAAAGTCTACTGTATATGTGTACATATACGTATTTAACTTTTGAGAAGTTCTAATTACCTCGGTGAGGAGAAGAGGGAGGGTATGTAACAGTGGACGGAGCTAAAGCTTCAAAGAGAAGAGAGAGGAAGAGCACAAGAACTGCAAACTTAAGCAGAGGACGACCCATATGTAATTGCTTTGCTTTGCTTTGCTGCTGATATGTTTGTGTGGTGTGTTCATTTAGCTGGTATGTTAGTATTTATATAAACAAATGGTTAAAGGACGAGTCAAGCACTGAAGTAGGTAATATTACGTGTATAGCTTCTTAGAAATATCTGATTGGTACGCGAAACCTAAATGCGCGTTCCTAAGTTTCAAAGACGAGGACCGGTTCAAATGGTTGCTTCAAGATATCCTTTGTCCTTATATACCAAATTGACTAATTTAGGTATTTTAGTGATCGATATCAGATCCCTTGCAGAGTAATCTACACAGACCTGCTGTAGACTGTAGTTCCTTTTTTTTGCAAAATTCTCAACTAGTATTATATATATATATATATATATATATATATATATATATATGAGAAAAGGGATCCTACTCCATGGAGTAGGTAACTTACCTACTCCATTTCCGTCTTTTTCAAAATTTTTTATTTTTTTGAAAAATTCTTCCATGCCTTTTCATAACTATATCCCTCTAATATGTCATTCAAATTTCGTCAGGAAACAAAAACTCCTACGGCCTCCATCTAGACATTCATTTTTTAACGGTCTCAGATTTGCTGTATTTTTCGCGTTCTGGATGGAGGCCGTAGGAGTCTCTTTTTCTGACGAAATTTGAATGACATATTAGAGGGATATAATTATGAAAATCCATCAAAAAAATAAAAATTTTTGAAAAAAAAGAGAGTGGAGTTGGTTAGTTACCTACTCCATGGAGTAGGATCCCCTTCCTCTCTCTCTCTCTCTATATATATATATATGTGTTCCTCACAAGGAATCATATGACAACGGCTAACCGTCGGCTTATTCTAAAAAAGCAACGCTTTCTGTTTTTTAACTATATAAATTTACATTGAAACCGAGGGCAAGCGGGCAACAAGCTGCGCCGCTAGACCTTTTTGAATTGCAAAGCCAATTCTTTTAAACACTACATCCATAGATCTATGGTCCATCACATTGCTGTTCATCACTTTTTGGATCCTCTTTAAAAGCTCGATAGCTTCTGGTGCTAAGAAGCCAAAGGTGTCAAAACCAAATGGGATGAAGGCATGTTGATTCTCCGTACAAGCTTTCTCGTGCTTCACCACTTTAGCTAAAGAAGCTTTAAGTGCAGCTTGCCCTGCTGTGAAGGTCCCGCTCTTCAACCCCACCAACGGTGAAACTCCTGTCAAATCTATACAAGCATGTTTTCCTCCTATCCACCCAAAGACCAAAATATCAGCAGGTCGAAGCGTAGATCTTCCCTCCTGTGGGTCAGTTAAAAAGTTCACTGACGCCTCTTTCTTAGCAGCAATACCTGCACGCTTAAGCACATCAAATAAAACGTCTCTAACAAGATCGTGTCTGTACTTAAACCCCGGGAGCTCCCTGCAATGAATTGCATGATCACCAAAATTGTCTAAGCATGCCTTGCGACAGATTGGACAAACCTCATCGGTAGGGAATAAGGGAATCATCAGACGATATTTGAGAATACTGCGGTACTCCACCGGTGACATGTGAAGTCCAAGTCCGTCTATAGGAAGGGTAAGGAGAAAATCTTGGGCATGATCAGCTTGAAGACACCGAAAAACTGCCTTTTGTCTAACGGACAAGTTAAATACCACATCCATATCCACAATTATTTTGCTAAAAAGAGCACTCGCCAAAACATTTTGGGTCTTAGGGGGGACGGTGTTCTTTTTAGAGAAACAACTGAGGTCGAATGAGGGAATCAAACCAGTAAGCCTTTGAAGAGCACAGTCGAAGTCGGAGTCCAAATTGTGAATTTTACTGTCCCGCAGTAAATGGTCCTGAAGTTCCCAAGATTGCGCCCTAGAAGCCACAAAAGCGTAGGAAGAGGCCTCCACAGCTGAAAGTAGCCCCAAACCACCAAGTCGAATGGGTAAAGAAGCCACCCTCCACTGTAGATCTCCAAAAAAAGATCCCCCACAAACAACAATATCTTCAATAGATCCTCGCAAGCCTCTGTCAAATAAAATTGCGGCCTCTTTCATGTACAAGGGTTGCAAATAAAATTGTTAAACTTAGCAATGATCCATACAAATTGTTAATCAAGTGGACAAAAGAGATGTTGAAGCAATCATTTGGACTGGTTCTTGTATTGGAACGCGCATTTAGGTTTGGTATACCAATCAGATGTTTAAGAAGCTATAGACATAGTATTACCTACCTCTGTACTTGACTTGTTCTTTAACCATTTATTACATAAATACCAACATATAAATGAACTCACCACAGAGACGTCAGCAGTAAGCAAAGGAATTATGGGTCTTCATCTACTCAAGTTTGCTGCTTGGTTGCAGGTTTGGGCAGGGTTGGCCCAATCCTGGTTACTATTCACAAGGGTAATTCCTCCTCACAGATTACTATTCACCCATCCCAACCCAGCCCAACCCAACCCAGTCCAACCCAGCAACCAAACAGGCCCTTATGTTTGGAGCTTCAGTTCTCTCCACCATTCTATACCCTCTCTCTCCTCCTCATCGAGGTAATTAAAACTTCCCAAAATGCTAAACAAGAAGATGTGCACATAAAAAGCTTTATTTCGGCTTTGCTGCATCAAGGAACTGTTTATATTACTGCTATACATGTTCTAAAAACTGGTGGAAGAGAAACGCTGCGTAAGGTAACATGATTAAAAATTTGTCTGTTTTTCAAAATCCTACATACGCGCAAAAATTCATTGTTGACCTTGCTATTGAAAAAAGCGACAATCCTTCGTTCTCATGAGGATTACTGCGTACGCGTTTGTGCATGTGTATGCACTCGTCTGTAATGGGAGAAGGATCTCTGTTGTAATGGGTATTATAGTAGATGTATTGTAATCCTCTCTTTTTGCGATTTGGATTTTGAGAATCCAACTTTATGGATTATGTTTCTACTGATGTTCATATATCCTCCAAATTTCGCTAAAGTTTGAGATCATTTTCTATTTTACCTTAATGGTAAAAGATTATGTTCTTTTCAAAATGGGATTTAAGTTGCTTAAATGTCTATCAGATTTTTGACCATTAAGATAAAATAGCAAATGATCTCGGATTTGAGCAAAATTTGGTTGATATATGAAATATTAGTAGACGATATACTCCATAAAGTTAGATTTTCAAAATCCAAATCTTAAAATTACCAAATTGAGGATTACAACATTTCTGATGTAATGCTCATTACAACAGAGGATCCTTTCTCTGCATGAATGTATGCGTGCATGTGTATATGCGTGCATGAATGTAAATTAAACACAGGCAATTCTGTCTAATCTAAAGGTGATTTTCAATATAGACATATTATCCGTGCATTTTATTGGTTTAAAGAACTGACTATTATCCTCTACTTATTCTTAAGATCAATATCCATCGGTATGTTTACTTCAATCTCGTAATTATTTTGTTGATCATTGCCTATAAAGTGGATATCTTCATTCCTAGATGAGAATGGCTTACCTATTTTATCTCCATATACCCTTCAACTACCGTAAAAGTCCCACCAATCATGAAAAATTACATGTTCTATACGACCTTCCTTTCTATTAAAATCCAACAAAACTCTTTGTGGATATCATGTCGAATCCTGTCCCCAAGATGTTACATAGAATATCTGCTCAAACATCCAATGATCCATACATTCAACAATACCCATGTTCAGAATTTGAAGTAGGAGAAATTATTGGATCACAAATTGATATAATCAATTATTCGCAATTTTCAATAATTTACATTTTATCTTATACATACGCAGTCCATAATCCATAATATATTGCGTGAATAGAAACAAACACTAAAGCTGACAAATTCACGTGTAAGTACAAAAGTTGAGAAGCTAAACTTGTTGGATGGGTTCCCCTCCTTGTAAGAACCTAATTCACATATAAGATATTGGTAGTTCTATTTGGAAAAGAAAAATCAAGTTCTAATTGGAGGAGATTAATTACCTTTTAGAAGTATGAGTTCATGTTTCCTCATTTCCCCTTCTCCATGGAATATAAATAGAGGGCATGTGGTACATACCAAATCTATCCTGATACAAACTCTCCTAGTACAATATAGAAATAAAAGAGAGAGGGAGTAGAAAGAAGGCCTGTGATTGCTGTGAAGTTTGGAGGGAGTAATATTTGGAGCAATTCTTCTGCAACATTCTTCCCTATAGTTTGACGACGAGTTTATCGTATATGTGATATTTCTCCTCTCTGCTATTCTCCATTGTTTCGTGATTTGTAACACCATATAGAGGATCAGCCTTTTGTAAGCCCCTCATGGGAGATAATGCTTGATTTTGGGTTGCAATCAACCCCATGATTTTTACCCCACATTGATGGTTTTCCATGTTAAAAATTCCTCGTGCATTTGTGATTGCTTTTGTGCTTGTATTTGTGTTATTTGCTTGCTATTCCGATTGTTTGTAGTTCATGTGCTATTTGATTTACTGTTAATCCGTCAAGTGATTGTTTCGATACGCTCCCACAATATCCGTGGGTTGATTGTTCCTAACATAATGGTATAAAAGCCTATTCAATGGCATATTACAATGGAGTTTGGTTTGAGCCAAATATTTAGTCTTCATGAGATTAATTACAATTTGTGGAAGAATAAGATAAATGATCTTTTATAGGTGAAGGTTATGTGCCTTCCGGTGTTCTCCACACAGAAGCTTAAAGCCAAAACAGATGAAGAATGGAAATTTGAACACAAACAAGTTTGTGGTTTCATCAGACAGTTCATTGATGGGAATGTTTACAATCACAACCAAGATGAAAGCTATCCTAGAAGCATGTGATTAAAGTTGGAAAATCTTTACACCTCCAAGATGGGAAGTAACAAATTGTTTCTTCTCAAAAGATTAGTGAACTTGAGGTTCAAGGAGGGTAGCTCTATGCTAGATTTTTTGAATGAATTCCAAGTAATTGCAAGTCAGTTGACGAGTATGGGAATAAATTCAAAGATAAGATCTTCGGACTATTATTGCTTGCTACACTACCAGATTCTCGAGAGACTTTCAGAGTCTCACTTACTAACTCTGAAGTTAACGATGTTATTTTTTTAGACTGTCAAGTTTAGCCCTCAATGAGGAGATGCGAAGAAAAATCCAAGGAAATTCTTCACATTTAGAAGTTCTTGTCACAGAGAACATGGGGAGGAGCGAGATCAACACTGATAAGAGCGGAGATAATAACATGAGAAAGTCCATATCCAGATATCAGAATATGGAATGCTGCTATTGCAAGAAGAAAGGACACATCAAGAAGTATTGCATCCAGTTTAAAAGAGACAACAAGTGGTGGCGATAAGCAAGAGAAAAGGAATGAACAAGTTGTTGCAGTTGCACAACATGAGCTCCTCATTGTTTGTGATGAGGAGATGGTGAACGCCAGATAGGATGATAGTTCTTGACTTGCTAATAGTGGTTCTACTTTGCATGTTATTTCTCAGAGAGAGTTTTTCTCTTCACATACAACTGGATATTTTTACACATTAAATATGAGAAATGGTTCTTTGTCCCCTTCTTTTGGCATTGACAATGTTGCATCGAAGAATGCCACTGGAGTGGTGTTGAAGCTTAAAGATATGAGGTATGAATCAGACATGCACTTGAATATCATTTTTGCAGGAAATCTTGATGATGAAGGATAGCTTAACACTTTTGGTGGCAGACAGTAGAAACGTACTCAAGGATTCTTGGTTGTTGCTCGTGACAAGAAGTATAGTAACAATCTTTACATCATGAATGCGTATATTTTCCATGATATTGCGCATGTGATTGGAGATGCAAAATCCATTAAGTTGTGGCATCGACGATGGGGACAGATGTGCGAGAAGGGGCAAGATGCTTGGTGAGAAAGAACAGGCTAGCAGATATCAAGAATAAAAAGCTAGACTGTGAAGCAGTCGAGAGTCTCCTTCAAAAGTCATCCACCTTTTAAGAAGATGCAACTATTGGAGCTTGTCCACACAGACGTTTGTAGTCCTTTGAAAGTGAGTTCTTTTGGTGATGCATTTTATTTTGTTATATTCATTGATGATTTATCCAAGAAAGTTTGGTCTATGCCTTGGAAAGGAAGGATCAAGTCCTTGATGTTTTCAAAGATTCCCATGCGCTAGTGGAGAGACGATCTGGGAAGAAACTTAAATGCATCGACTATGACAATGGTAGTGAGTATACTGGGTCATTTAATGAGTATTGCAAATCTCATGGTATCAGCACTAGAAGACTCCACCCAAGACGCCACAGTTGAATGTCATAGCAGAGAGATTGAACATGACCTTGATGGAGAGAGTCACCATCTCCTTTCTGAGGCTAAGTTGCCTAACTCTTTTGGTGTCAAACACTTTATACTATTGTTCATGTTATTAATCTATCTCCACATGTACCTTTGGATGGTGATATTACTTATAGGGTTTGACATGGAAAGAATGTCTCTTACAACCATTTACGGGTCTTTGAATGTCATGCTTTTGTCCATCTCCCTAAGGATGAAAGGTCCGAGTTGAATGCAAAGATGACACATTGCATTTTCTTGGGATATGACCAAGATGAGTTTGGTTACAAGTTGTACAATCTAGTTGAGAAGAAGCTGGTGAGGAGTAGAGATGTGGTCTTCTCTAAAGATCAAACTATTGAGGACATCCAAAAGACAGCTAAGGACTCTCCTTCGAGAAGCCACGAGCCAGAAGATGTCGAGCCGATTCCATTGCAAAGTGCTCCACATGTAGTGCCAAAGGATGTTGATGAACATGTGTTGGATGCAGGAGATAAGGATGATATGCAGTAGATCTCTACTCCTGATGATGATGATGCATATGATGGTGATGAAGATGGTGGGTAGAATTATGAGAGCTCTTCTTCTTTTGAGACTCTCATGTCGCAAAGACCCATGAGGGAGAGGCGTCCCTCAACCAGATATTCTGCACGAGAATACATTTTGTTGACAGATAGTGATGAGCCCGAATGCTATGAAGAAGCCTTGCAAGATGCAAACAAGGAGAGATAAGCATAAGCTATGAAAGACGAGATAGAGTCCCTTCATGATAATCACACCTTTGAACTTGTGAAGTTTCCCAAAGGAAAGAGTGCATTGAGAAACAAGTGGATTTATAGAGTGAAACATGATGAATACTCTACAAAACCTAAGGAATAAAGGTAGGTTGGTTGTAATAGGTTTTAACCAAAGGAAGGGAGTTGACTTTGAGGAGATCTTTTCTACTATTATATTATTGGAGTGGTCAGCTTTTCACCTCCTCAAGGAGGAAGAGCTAACAACTTTCACACACAGTACAAATTGACATCAAGTTGAATAGTTCACGTGATGAATGAGTGGATTTGAGCTGGCTATTGAGGTGAACCTAGATAGGGATTTGTGGAACTTGAGGACGGTTGAGACTTAAATCCTAATTTTAATGAGATCCCGACAAACTATTAATCGAAAGGCCTATTCCAAGTTCTTAATTTTTTGTTAAGTGAAATTCAGTATAAAGAAACAAACATGTTTCATGTTATTTCATTTTTCATTATTTTTATTTTGTTTTTTTACTTAATTTTAATAAAAGTTTTTCCTAAGGGACTAGCAAAGGTAAAGCATATGAGAATAATGAATCCATGATTCATCTCCTTTATTGATGAATCCATGATTCATCACCTTTATTATTTTATTTTAACTTCATTTTCTTAGTCGAACACATGTAAATATCCATTAATTTCATAATTTTATCATTTTGCATGCATTTGTTAAAATTGCATTTTTAACATTTTTGTGCATAAATAAAAGAATAAAGAAGAAAAGAAAAAAAGAAAAGAAAAGAAAAGAAAGGAGGTATTTATGCAATAAATACATACTGACCCGAATCCCGAGAGAAGGTCAAGACTTGACCTGATTGACCATGAATAAAGTAGGGGAAGATAGGGTCTTCTGTCAAAAATTCAAAAATATTTTGTAAATATTTTCCTGTATATTTGTATAAAATATGTATTATTTTATTTGTATATAAATTGACCTCAAATTAATTATTTTTGTAAATAAAAGTTGTAAATAAAAATGTATTCTTAATAATAAAAATTATTATGAAGAAAAATAATGTATACATTGCAAATAATCATCCTCAGAAAAAGTCGCAATGCGATCATTGAAATACCAATTCCGGCTCCATACGAGCTCAAATTGAACCAAACTCACTTCCATTATACTATAAATTAAATTATCTTTCAAATGGTTGTGGTTTTATAAATTTTAGAGTTACGATTAAAAAGTCAATTTTCTAGGATGTTTAGTGCAATTTTCCTATATACTTGTTGTATATATTTTACTCATAATTATTTTTGTACATAGTGTATATAATTGTAAATATTGATTTCATTAAAAATAAAATTTAAAAAAATAAAAATTAAAAAATATTTTATAAAAAATATTTCCTTATTTGTACCTATGTATATTGTATTATATGTATATACTATTTATATACCACTAACTTCCTTATATAAAAATCATCAAAAAATTATATTATATAATATTAATTAAATAATTTAATTTAATTACGAAATTTATATTTAATTATTTAATTATTTGATTTATTTAATTTATTTGATTTAAATACTTACCATGTATATAAGATTTTATTTTATACCTTTAATGGCCATCATTAAAGTGGCTAATTGATTTTCAATTAATTCATTAATTTATTTATTCCGAATTTCATAATTAATTATTTTATTAATTTATTAATTTAATTATTTTATTAATTCACCCAATAAACACTTTCCTTATATGTGAATATTTTCTATTTTTTATTTTTGTCTCTTTCTTAATGGGCTCCTCCTCCCTCATTTCCTCTTGATCGATCTTTGGAGAGAGGAGCCCGATCTCCGAGAAGCTACTCGTTGCAGAAGGATGTCTACCCTCCGACCCGTTCGGTGACAACATTTCGATCGTCGTTGAGGCCATCACGGCGTGTCCAAATCCAAGGTGAGATCCGATTTCAATTCCTGTCCTTTTTCATAGGTAAACCGTATTTTTGCTCCTATTTTATTAGTCTTTAGTTTTTAAAAATCCCAAAAGTTTGTCACCACACACTTTTTTCGATCCGACTCCGATTTCCATATCATTTTTCGATCTCTACGCATTTCACCTTCTACCTCGCAGACCATGCACGGTAGTCGGAGACACGGATCGTTCTTCCGCCTTGCCAAGATCCATCTCCATTCACGCCTCCTAATTTTGTGCATAAATAAACAAAAAAATATGAAATAAAAAACACATATAATTGTTTTTTATCTCTAACATTTTTTTGCAGGAAAACGTAATAAAAAATATAAAAAAACATCCTTTCTCTCTTTCTATTTCTGTTTACATTTCCTATAAAACAAACAAAAAAAAGAAAAAAGGTACGGCACCCTCCTCCTTCGGCACATCGACACACCGTCAGCACGCGTGCGGTGCAATCTCAGTTCGCCCTCCGTGGTGGGCCCGTGCCTCCTCTGCCGCTGCCACTTGACGTCACCCTCAGCAGCGCCTAACCTCCGCATCAGCCCGACCCGTGCCCGTAACCGTCGTGCGCTCCA
Organism: Ottelia alismoides; assembly: GCA_037367405.1. NCBI lineage: Eukaryota > Viridiplantae > Streptophyta > Magnoliopsida > Alismatales > Hydrocharitaceae > Ottelia > Ottelia alismoides. The sequence goes on from JAZKJV010007289.1 coordinate 587,635, forward strand.
GCCTCTGTGCGGGCGACTTCCCCCTTCGCTCCCCGCGCACCGCCGCGTACGCAACGACGCTGCCCTTCCGCGACCACACGTCCGCGCGCCCTCGCCGAAGCGCCGCCTACCCCGTATCCATCCTCACCTTCTTCGCCTCACGCGAGGAGGTTCCTTCCTCCATGCCTGCGTGCGCGGCCCGTGCCATCGACAACTACCACACCCCGCGTCTGTCTCCTCCCTTGTGCTACTTGTGTGAGAAACAAAAGAATCGAGAGAGACAGAAACCTAAAGTGGGATTGATAAAAATAAAAACAATTGTAAAAACATTATAAAAGCACCTAGAAGTTCTTGAAACTACACAAACGCCCCTGCTAGAAATAACATGTGCAAGGCATGCACCCACTGGGTAATTTGCGAATTTCACCTGCAGAATATTTATTGTTATATTTTGATGAAAGAACCTTACTTATTTGCATTCTGGTCCATGTTCTTCAGACATTAAAATTGCTTGACCTTTTCGATGAAATAAATGTTATGCATACTTTGAAAATCCTAAAAACTTTTGTGTATGTTCCTACTGTAGTGCTCTTACTTGCATAAAATTTTCATAGCATTTTGTGTTTATTTAATAAATTTAAATATTCAAAAACAACGATATTTTGTCTGCTTGAAATTAGAAAATTCCTAAAAATTCAAAACTTCACTTAAAAATTCCAAAAAAATAATATAATTGTGTTTCAGTATCTTTTAATTTCTATCCAAATTTTGTGCTTTAACTCATTAAAAAACTCCAAAAAAATGCAAAATACGAAAAACATTAAAAAAATGTAGAAAATGCTAGAAAAATCCAAAATTAAGGATTTCAGTTTCTGATTGTAGATATTGCTCTGTAGCCTCTTTTAAAAATACTTTCCAGGATTATGAGGTATTTTAAAAAATTTTATTTTGCACAATACTCCTGACTGTGCACTATTTGCTTTATTTTGTACTATTTGATTTTTGGAAAATCACAAAAGCATCAGAAAATTTTGAAAAAAATACCAAAAATGTTTTAAAATATATAAAATGCAAAACATTTTCTTTTTCATTTTCTGAGTATCTTTATCCTTTCTGAAGAATACACAAATAGTGTGGGTTGTGTGTTTTATCCTTTGTGCTTATTTTTTTTTTTAAAAAAAATTAAAATTCAAAAAAACTTTAAAACTTCTTTTCGAAATTTGACTACTTAGATTCTTCAATTGTGCTCCTTGTGTTCGACCCTGGTCGCTATAACAGGTAAAAAGAATAGCGGAAACCGCTTACATTCTTTGATTGTTTAATCTTTTCTTGATTGGTTTAATTATTTTACTCGTTGACCGATTCGAGTGGTTGTGAACAACGATATTTTTTGCATATTATTTTACACATTTCGACCTATCGTTTTTCATGTCATTATTTATTCGTTCATTTTGTCTTAAATCTTTAGTAAAATGCATGTAAATGTCAACTAATTTTCATTAGTTAACATTCTAACATAATTTATAAATATTACATATTTAACATTTATTTTATTCAAAATAAAATAATAAAGAGAAAAAGAATAGTCAAAGAAAAGAAGGAATTATATATGTAAATATGTACAGACTGATCCTAACCCTGAGATTAGGTCAATATTGACTTGATCGACAAAATAAATAAATAGGGAGAGATACATATCATTATCTAAAAAAGTCATAAAATAAAGATCATCAATGTTCATACATACATTTTCACCAAGTACATATATACACCAATTTTATTTATCATTAAGATAACCTCAAACAAAAATATTTCCTTCTTAGAAGTTTTTTTTATAATATTATATATTAAATTCTAAAACCTATTAGAAAAAATATATAATATATAAATAAATTATTATAATGAACCAAAAAAGCCATAAAAACTGACTTTCATGGTTCATAACTATTTATAGAAAACTTCAAATTGACTAAATTCACTTTTTTTTTATAGTTAATAGGATTTAATTAAAATATTAAATTTCTTTACAATTAATCATATGAGTTTTGACGTTTGGACCCCTCTATACGTGTACTATGTATATAAATCTTCTTTATTTTTTTTATAAAAGAGTTCCTAGCTCCGATTAACTTAATTCTTGTTCTAAAGTATTTATAAAAATAAGTAGAAAAATATAAAAATATAAAGTAAAATTAATTGTGATAAAATACAAATAAATTTCAAAACCAAAATCCATAAAGCCAAATTCTGAACCTTATGTCTTGGCCATATGAACTATAAATTGTATGTACTAACTTTTAAAGTTTATTTTATAAATTTATCTATCAAATAAAAGAGATTTTATTAAAATTTAAATTAATATGCAAAAATTAGGTTTTGGAATCATATTAGTATATTTGTGCTACGTATTTTAATTTTATTTATTATTTGTTATTTCTTTTACATTTTATATTGTGTAAATGTTTTATTAATAACATAATTTTAATATAAAATAAAAATTATTAAAGACTAAAATAAATTTAAATAATTAAGTGCATTAATTATATATGTATAATGTACCTATATTATTTATATAGCTATTTATTTAACCAAATAAATAACATTAATCATGTAATCAAAATTTATCATTAAATTATTTATAATTTCTATTTACTATTTATTTATTTAAATTAAGTAATTATATATTATTTAATTTATTTGACTTAGTTCATTGGTCCAACTAGGTTTGACCAATCAACAACCATCTCTTCGAGTTCCTCCTTCCTTTTTCCTCTGCACCTTCCTCCTCCTCTTCTCCTTTCTCCATCAATAACCCTAACTTCCTTTCAATAACGTGATCACCGGGTTGTTTCGTTAACTTTCATCGCTTCGAGCTCCTCTTCTTCTTCGTCAACCTTCCTCCTCTTCTGTATAAAAGGGACCCAACACTTCTAGAACTATCTGATCTGTTATTACCTCTGGCTCTAGTGAGCACCACCTTCACCAAGAGTCGCGACAGGGCCTCCGAGGTCCCTAGTGTCATAGCGAGAAGCTTGGACGTGCATTCGACGAGATCGTCGATGTCGAGGTCTTCCTATGCCATGTTTATGCGTCCTCTTCCGCTGTGAGTCATGACGACGACACACTCATATCTTTGCCGTGCTCCATCCACAAGAGACCCTCCTTCATTGAAACTCATCTTCCATAGATCATGTTAGATTCTTCCTTCCTTTGACCCTCTCCTTTCCTTTGTATCTTCTTCCTGTTCCTCCCCCAATTCTCCTTCCTCTGATTCTCTTCCTTCAGTCCTTTCCGATTCAACTGAAACCATTATTATTATTATTATTTCATCACATCCATCTTTGTTTACTCTTCTATCTCTCATACCTTCCAAATTCGATCATCGGAGCTCCTCTTTCATGTCATCAGAGTTCCTTCCGCTCGCCCCTCATGTTTCCATTGAGGTCCAAGTCCTTGAGCTCGAGTTGATCTTTGATTCCAAGTCATCAGAGGAACATATCACAATTCATCTAGTGTACGAGATCGAGAAATCAAAGTTGCTATTGAAGATCGAGGTCTACTACCTGCAGACAATCTGATCACATATGGAATCTATCGATTGTAATCGCATCAAAGAGAAAACTGAGGCTGCATTACAACGCCTAGAATCTTCACGAGCAGTCTTCACTAGCAGGTATTATTCATTTGAGATGCATGATTCTGCATCAACATTTTGTTCGATTGCTGCAGGTCCATTGTTGGAGATCGAGTCCGTAGAACCTGGAGATGAGATTATGTAAATCATATGATCGATATCCATCAAGAATAATAACACCTAGAATTCATTTAGATAAGGCTTATGTGATTTAGGGAAGAACACTGAAGAGCAAACCCACATCTTCAATCTTTTGAGAAAACATGGAGTCTGAAACTTCTACGAGCCATCATAAACAAAACATTTGAGATCTGAAACCAAATGGACACATGATTTGAGGATAGATATGTGATAACTCCAATATAACTTGTGGTTAAGAAATGTGTCGAAGTAGAAAACTGCAAAGAGAGACTCAGTTAATCAAACAAAATCGATAAAATAAGAGAGAGAGATGAATCGATTTCTCTCCTATTTTATCTACACTCTTTATTTATCCAGGTAAGTGTGCCAAGATCGAATACAAGGAGGCATAGTAGCGATATAGAGTTTTTTAGAAGAAGGATATTTTGTCATTTTTATTTCTTCTCGAAGAAATTAAGAAAAATCTTTTTATTGGTTTTTTGTTTTGATTATTTTATTTTATTTTTATCTTCCAATTTTTATTTAATTTTCAAGATGATATTTTTCAAAACAAATTTATCTACAATATAGTAGGTGAAAAATATAGAGATATGTTGTACTATATAGTAGATAAAAATGCTCGAGCAACATGCTCGAGAAAAACTCAAAATAAACTCACAATGGAGTTGAAAATCGAAGAAATAAAATCTCGAGGAAAAGATGGTGAAATCCTCAAAAATCTTCTCGAAAATGAAATGTAAAAAACTATGACACTAGAATAATGTCTACGGTCCACAAGTGTTCAAGGTCAAAAATGTAAAAGGTTCTTCTTTCAAATAGGTCGCTTGTCAGGGACCTATTTGTAAGAAAAGTTCTAGACATCTTTCACTTAGGTCCCTGTACGGAGACCTAAATGTAAATACAGCAAGATCTGGAGATGCGTCTGGACTTCTGAAACTCCGATGGGTTTAATATGCAATTTCTTCACTTGTTCACTATCAATGACCACAATTAGAAGGCAATCTGCGATCGTGGTCGTCCGCTCCAAACACATGTCACAAGACTGTGCTTCTCCTGATCTTGGGTTGTTCATCTCTAAATCGAGGAATGGCCATGATGATCTCTTCCTTCGCCCAATCTCTGGCGATGGGACGATGGTTCAGCTACTCCAATAGGGACAAAAAGGGAACGCCTTCCACTTTGAGATCTCCTACGGTGAGGGGATGTTGGAGAAGGTGGCAGTGAAGAATCTGGGTTTGAAAACCCAAGATGTAGGCTGCTCCGTTCTTCTTAAAGAGGAAAAGTCTTCAGATGATGAAATTGGTTACTCCAGATGCAATGTGTTGTTGCTCCAGCTCTAGTGCTTCCTGCAAGGAATTTGATTATGCTTGATTCACGATGGAATTAGCTTAAAGTTTATATTGTTCTAGCAATTCAAGAATAGTTCCAGGAAACGTGGTTTGGATACCAAATGGAAGGTGATTTGAACAAATTGGAGGTGGAATTTAATAACAAACTAAAGATGAAGCTTACCCCATATATAATGGCGAGATTAACTGGGCTAATAGGACACGAAATTGCAATGACAGTCAAAGGAATAAAATGGATGAATGATGCACCTGTGAAATGAAGTTATATGAACCTCTATCCTAACTCGACAATGGGCATTCATCGGAGCTCTACATCACGATGGTGGCACTGCAAGGATGGCGGAGGCCTTGAAACTCTTCTTCTGATGTCCCTCCTCCACGCGGTTCTCCTCCCAAGGCGTTGTCATCACCGTGTGCTATGGGATCGACGAAGAAGTTGGGTGTTCGGTTAGTCTGTTCTAGAGAAGAGAGAGTTAGTTGGCTCACACAAACTTTGGATCGATTTTATAGGTGAATCTAATGGAAGTTGGAGATGATATGAAGGTTAGCGTGAATCTAGATTGTTAGGTAGGTAGAATGGAAGGTTTAGATGCGGTTTAGGATGAAAGATGATGCGGATAAAATCTGTTGAAGTAGGCTGGTTAGAACAAACTCCAACAACCCTTTTCTTGAAGAAGAAGAAGAACAAGGTGCTGACACGTGTCAACAGCTGGTTAGCCAGATGTTATAATATAATATAAATGATGTAATAAATAATAAATGATGTTATTTTAAATAGGTATAAAAATGAAAAATATAAATAATTACTCTAGATAAAAAATTAAATAATTAGTTTTTATAAATAATTAATTTTTTTATGATAAGTTAATATTATATAAATAAATAAATATATAGTACACTTATTAAATAGGTATTGCATTTTAATTTAATTATTTAATAAATAATATATCATTCTTACATTTTATTCGTTATTAGAATAATAAATAAGGCCTTCGTGAATATTTTTCGATTTTAAAAAATTAATTTAATTATATAAATAAAATAGGTATAAATTACACAATTCAATTTCATCTATATATTAACGTTTTTGATTTATTTAAAATAATAAATAATATCAAAAAATTTTGAAATAAATCATTGTTGAATTACAATATCTTGAGAATATTTAAAAATTATGAAATCATTAAAAAAATAAATAGCCCATAAAGCCCTTGTAATTAGGTCCTAGAACCGACTTTTTGCAAATAAACTCTGATTTTAGTGAAATCACCTCCATTAATTAGAGAATATTATTTTATCAACTTTAAAGATAAGTAGAGTAAAATTGGAGTCCGTATGAGAACATTGTGATGCTCAGAAGTTGAGAATTTGACAATTTAAAAAAAGTTGGATTTCTTGGCATATATACATGATAATAATTTTAAACTCATTTTTTAAAATTTTCTATACAGTTTTAGAAATAATTAGAAAAAGATTTTGGTGAAAAATATGCACATATGAATTAATAAAAAATCAATGAATATTTGGTAAATATTTGATAAATAGTGAAGAGTGTTTGAAGTGAATGATTAATTATTTTTATGATTTTTTCCTTCTCTCCCCCAACTTGTTTGTTTGTCGATCAATCTATGTTGGCTTGGTCTCAGGAATTAGATTATATAAATATATCTTGTAGCAATATTTATATTATATAAGTTATATTATCTCTTTATCTTCGAGTCCACATGTGATGATTGATGATACTTGTATGGATTCCATGCCTTCTCAGCAGTAGGAACCTATTCCTAACCCTCTATCTGAGGAGGGTCCAACCATCCCCTTCCCAAAAGCACTCTGCTTGGAGAAGGGGAATAAAAAAGAAAATCCAAAAAAAGATCAGCAGTTAGAGATCAACTAACAAATGATTGATAGATTCGAAATCCAGCTGACTCTATAGGAGGCACTTGAGCACATCTCTCTCTTCCAAAACAACTTGAGAGAGAAAAACACTATCCGCCGGAAGAAGAGAAACCATCGGGAAGAAATCCATGTGCTGACTCGTACCACCTGCTTCGTTATTCAGAACTGTTTGTCAACCAAGAGGCCAGATGCATGAGCTCCCTATGTCAGATGCCACATTCATGAGCAGATGTTCGATCGTACACTACTTGACAATGGATCTTCTATCAACCTCCTTTCGACAACCTTACTTGACCGATTTGAGTTTGGACCTCTTCGATAGAGAAAGAAGGTCCTTTAGTTTGCTGATATATTTGTCAAGAGGCCAAAGGTGTTGTTGAAGGATGTAGTCGTCATAATTCAGGGTCTGAAATTCCCTCTGAACTTCATTGTGTTGGACATGGAGATCCCGGAATCTGTGACCGATACCCCCATCATTCTAGGACGTCCATTCTTGGCTACAACCAAGTCGATGTCTGACCATGATAATAGGAAGGTGTACTTTCATGTTGAGGGTGAGAATATACAAATAGAGATGATCGATGAGACTAGATCGTGAGACTCAGCTTGCTTAAAGCAGTTTAGTGATGTAGAGCAGACGATAGGGTAAAGCAAGATGTCCGCCGTGACTTTATGATCACTGATTTTGAAGTCGCTTAGTCTGATCCCATTTCACAAGCCCTTCTCTCACCTTCAGATACTGTAAATCCACAGTTTCCAGCAGAGGAGAGTTCATAGAGCACACTCTTGGCCAAGGATACTTTTGAGCCTGACGACCGCGTTCAAGACAGTGAAGCAGAATATATATATCATGTGATTCTAATTCAGATCCCTCAGATTCAGAAATAGACTGGGCAGAGTTTGATGATTTATTACCTTGTCTGATTTCCACAGAGCCCAACTAGTGTAGAGATCGTGCCAGTACCGAGTACATATACAACAGTAGGGCAGTCTTCACCAATCTTGCATGAATAGTGAGATTTCTCTCATCAAGATCTGGTTGCATTCACTTAGACCTTTCAAAGGCCAGATTTGCCAGCTCCCAGTTGTCCGAAACTAAAGCTTTTACTGCAGTTGCTGAAGTATTGTTTCCTTGCAGGTGAACATGAGATGTACCTAGTCATTATCTCAAAAGATTTGACTGGATAGCAAGAATCTCGATTGATGGAAGTTCTTGAATGAAACTGCAAGGCAATAGGATGGAACATAGTTGTTCTCCAGGGGATAAGTCCGGTCGTATGCTCCATATCTATCTCGAAGAGGATGCCAAGCCATCGCATGAGTTCCAGCGATGACTGAACTCGAATCTTTGAGAGATGGTCTTGAAGGAAATTTTGAAATGGCAGAGCGTCGATTTTATATACCCCATCTCCGACTCCAAGTGGGTTAGTCCATTGCATGTGGTTCCCAAGAAGACGGACATCACTAAAGTTGTGAGTGAGTCTGGAGAAGAGATAGCTATCGAAGTACCCACTTCTTAGAGGGTATGCGTGGACTACAGACGATTGAATCAGGACACCAAGAAGGATCATTTCCCGCTACCTTTTATTGATCAGATTATAGAGAGGCTAGCTGGGAAGAGTCACTATTGTTTTCTTGACGGGTACTCCGGTTACAATCATGTGGCCATAGCGCATGAGGACCAGGACAAAACAACATTCATCTTTCCATTTGGGACATATGATTCAGACGGATGCCCTTTGGTCTATGTAACGTGCCAGCAAAATTCCAAAGGTGCATGTTGTCTATATTTCCAGACATGCTGGTTGACTGTTTAGAGGTCATCATGGATGACTTTTCGGTCTACAACGATGGGTTTGATGCTTGTCTTGATTTCCTAGACCACGTTCTTCAGTGCTGCATAGATGTCCATCTTGTTTTATCTTGGGAGAAGAGTCACATCATGGTGACTCATGGGATGGTGCTTGGTGATATCATCTCCAACAGGGGCATGGAGGTTTTTCCGACTAAGGTGGATATCATCAAGAAACTCAATTTACCATCCAACTTGTGGCAATTATGATCTTTTTGGGCGCATGTCAGTTTCTACCGACGTTTCATTCATGACTTCAACAAGATTGCCCGACCGTTGATTGATTTGCTGACGAAATACACCGAGTTCATTGCAGATGATAAGTGTCTTGCATCATTTGAGACTCTCAAAAGCTTATTTGTTGAAACTCCTTTCCTTCAACCGTCTGATTGGTCTCTCCCATTCGAGATCATGACGGATGCCTCTGCTTTTTTCATAGGGACAGTTCTAGGATAGAAGAGGGATGGAGTACCATTTTCTATTCACTACGCTAGATGTACATTGGATGCCACTCAGCGCAACTACACAGTCACAGAAAAAGAGATGCTAGCCGTAGTTTTTGCCATGGATAAATTCAGATCATTTATTCGTGGATCAAAAGTAACTATCTTTATCGATCACACCGCCATCATGTACCTCATGGCAAAAAAGGATACTAAAGCAAGATTGACTAGATAGATCCTTCTACTCTAGAAGTTTGATATTTAGATTAGGATAAACCTGGAGCCAAGAATGTGGTGTTGGATCATCTCTCCTGATTGGAAAATCTTAAGGAATCTGAGCAGACTGATCCCATTACAGATACCTTCCCAGATGAGGCGATCCTTGCTATCGCCTCTCTCCCATGGTACGCCGACATTGTGAGCTATCTTGTTTCTAAGAAAGTTCCACAAGGTTGGCCTAGATAGCAACTTGAGACTTTCCTTGCGAAGGCCTAGTCCTACCATTGGGAGGATCCCATCCTTTATCATGAAGGAGGGGATAGTGTCTGACGTCAATGCATTCCTCAAGAGGAGCACCACAACGTCCTCACATACTGCCACAAGCTAGAAGCAGGAGGACATCATTCTGGGAGGAGAACAACATAGAAAGTGCTCCAATCCAGCCTATTGTGGCTTATCCTCTTCAAGGATTCTGTTGAGTTCATGAAGAGGTGTACTGACTGTTAGAGGATGGGCACCTGTGGACAACATGATATGATGCTGATGCATCACATTCATTTCTGTGAGGTTTTTAACGTATGAGGTATTGATTTCATGGCTCAGAGTCAAGGATTCAAGTACATTCTATTAGCTATTTAGTATGTGAGTCGTTGGATTGAGGACATAACCGCCCAAATCGCAGATGCTAAGATCGTTTGCAAATTTTTGAGGAAGAATATCATTTCACGATTCGGGGTGCCTAGAGTTCTGATATCTTACAGGGGGTCTCACTTTAGCAATGACATGGTAAAGTCCCTTGCTAACGAGTTTAGTATAGACCATCGAGTTGCTACCCCTTATAATCCTCAGACCAATGGTCTTGCTGAAGTATCGAACAGGGAGATCAAGACGATATTGCAGAAGGTAGTCCGTCTAGATCGAAAGGATTGGTCACAGCTTTTGGACTCAGTTTCTTGGGCATATCGGACTTCCTTTAAGACTCCTTTGGGTACATCTCACTTTCATCTCGTTTATGCAAGCCTTGCCATTTACCCGTTGTGATTAAGCATAAGTCACTTTTGGCTGTCACTGAGATATTATTGGATATAGAGAGTATAGATGATCAAAGGAATGTAGAAGTGGCAGCCATGGAGGAGATTAGAGACACAACATTTTCAAGCAGCCTAGAATATAAGGAGCAAGTAAAGATATGACACGATTCTCATATTAGCCATAAATAGTTTGAGCCAGATCAGAGAGTATGGTTGTTTGATGCCAGGCTTAGATTATTTCTGGGGAAATTGCAAAGTAAGTGGAAAGGACCATACTTGATCTGAAAGGTGCATGATAATGGTAGTATCAAGATATCTAAGATTTCATCTGAGTCCACCGTTCGTGTTAACGGTTAGAGCCTCAAACCATATCTAGATTATGAGCTGCTGATCGTTGACGTCGCCCCTATTCATTTTGCATGAGATGTGGTCTTTGACTCACTAATTGCATCTCATGCCAGATTATTACTATCTTCCACCTTGTATAGATGTAGATGTCCATATGATCTCATTCTTCTAGTCTGACACCCCATCGGCATCTTGTGATTACGCTATACTTATGGTGTACTTTACCCTATGTGTCAGATTTTTTATTATTCTTTTGATTCTTTTTACCTTTATTTTGTTGCCTATACTTAGGGTTATTTTACCCTAAGTAAAGGGGAGGTAGACCATGTACATTTATTCACTCAACTTTCCCTTAGTATAAAGTCAGCTACACTTAAGATTACTTGGTCTTAAGTATAGGAAGAAGCACCGAGACCTATTGATTCTATTCTTTTATTCATCGTTGTAGTATAAGCCTTTCTTTTCACTTGCCTATACTAAGCACGTGATATGCCTTCTTCATCTCTCTTTGATCACTCTGAGGACATCGTTCAGGCTAAGAAAAGGGGGGTATTGTATATATTCAATATGTACTTTAGCCATAACTTGTACTTTGTGTGAGTGTATCTATAAATAAAATGGCTAAAATCCATAACGTAAAAATCATAAAAAATTTAAAAATTTTCTTGTACATAAAATTCCTTCTTGCACATACATAGCTATTTACAAAAAAATATTTTTGTACAAATGTTTGTAAAAATGTTTTGCTTGTGAAATATTTGTAAATATGTTTGTATCAAAACTATGCATATAGTATAAAAATTTTGCAAAATGTTTGATAAATAAAAGTTTGTAAAAACCCTTGTGTAAATGTTTGTAAATAGTATACAAAACTTTTGCATTCATGCATGCATTCAAACATTTTCAAAAATTTTGTACGTTTTCAAAAACTTTGCGTAAAAGTATTTTTGTAAATACTTGTATATTCTTTTGAATCATAGTTGACATTCAAAACTAGTCTTGAATCAAATTGGAAAATTGGGCTTAGTTAAGAACTTAATCCACCTAGTTCTCAGAGGAACCTTATAAGATTTGGGGGTTAAGAATTTTCAGGTCTATTTGTGACTTAATTCTTTGAGTCCACTAGGCTATGTTCACATGTTATCTTGATGAGCCTAAGTAGAACACATAACAATACACACATGACTCTCTCAGATAATTGCTTTACTTGGACTAGCACTTTTACACTCAGCTCCACACGGATGAGGTGATGAGGAGGCAGTTTCCTTTAGCTCGGGGTAGCAAACAAGGGTAGTACTTCTAGGAGGAACCTCTTGTCTTCCTTTAGGGAGGGAAGTGCACCTCAAATTGGTCTGACAGCGTTGAGGTCTAAAGACAGGAGTTGTGGGTTGCAATAATTCTTCAAAAGAGGGATAGTCTACTATCTCATGAAGAAAAAGTCCTTATGTCTATATGCTGCACCATGTAGGTA